>CM042076.1:67756602-68956602 GCA_023509865.1 Trypoxylus dichotomus | reverse complement strand
CCGTTTCAAATTAAACTTGATAAGCAAGAAATCAATGTGTGTCAAGTTATGTCGACACTAAAGCCGGTAGAAAAAGTAAAATAGCAATATAGTGAATAGCAGGAGAGGTTGGCAGAACCCTAGGGTACTGTGACTGTATGGAAGATGATCCAAAAATAACAACTATACGATGGTGTTTTGACGTCAGAGTGACTTTTCAATGAAATACTTAACAATATATTTCATTTTTCAACGTAATTGCCATCTAATTCCATACAGTTATCCAAAAGATCATTATTAAACCATATAAAGTCATTCTTCTGAAACTATGAACTAGGAATTCGTTTCAGCTATCATTTCCTCATTCATTTCGCTAAGCTATTTTTTTCACGTTTAAAAACAAGAAAAAATCACTTAATTCGTATCGTAGTTCCACAAATTTAGTGATTGCAATAGCAGATGAATGGGAGAGCGTATTATTTTGATAGAAAAGTTTACTTTATGACATGTAAGTCATGAAAAATTTGGTACACAAATTTTTATTAAAATTCTAAGTGGTGGGATAAGAAAACCTACAGTATTTAATAGGTAATAGATTGTATAAAAAGCTTGTAGTTATAATCATTGTCTTTGTCTATCCTAATGCATTTAAGACAAGACGAAGGTTTGAAAAAAAGTTTGCATAAAAATCGTTCTTATATTTTAATAAACATTCTCGCACTTAAAAAAAATCCAATCGACATGCAACTAATACAAACACTTTTATCTAATGGTAGTTTCCTTTTATCATCAGCGTTACGCGTGTTCATATATATTATGTGAAACAATTCGAAACATTAATTATTAAAGGAGAATTACTAATCGTTACGATATTAACATTTCATATAAGTTGCAATCGAGGAAAAAAATCCAATATAAAAGAGTAAATTAAAAACGAATGATTGTGGTATTGAAAAATCCTTTCAGTTCTATCAAGGACAGAGTATGTGTCGTTAGTTGTATTGCATCGTGTAATTAATTAAAATAAAATAATTGCCGCCTATTATTTCCATTATTGAAGGGTAATAAATACGTACATATATATGTAGGTAATGACTGGAGGAAAAACTTAAAGTCTACGCAGATGCGTGTATCTAGAATCTATTTAACATATTTAGAATTCAAATTGATGGCTATGAATAAAATATATTAAATTATATGATGGTATACCGATTATATTTATCTATTACAAAAATTGTTAATACCATATGTTTGGTCTAATTTCTAGTATTCGATTTATGTTACTGTATATCAATTTCGAAACTTATACTGCCTTTTAAATAACACAAAGTACAATGTTAATTTTGAAAGGAAGTTGAGTGGAATTAAATTAATTTATAAATAAAAAAATGCAGCCGTTTTTATAATATGGCAAAGTTTTGCAAAAACACGAAAATATACGGCTGCGTTAATTCATTTGCATATGTTGAAGGACAGTTAAAGTATCTATCTATCTATTATCTAGCTTCTGGTTAGGAATACATCGCAACCGTTAGACGGTTGGATGAAAATATGGAAAAAGATGCGATTAAGATACTTTACGGGGAAGAGGCATAGCTTTATTGTTATATCACTCCATAGTAAAAACCATGAAATCTTAGGATTTATTGAATTCCATTACGAGCAAATCAAGAATTAAAACTACTAGATTGTACTAGAAGGGTCGAACAAATTCATTGATGATTGTTAAACAACGACATGTCCCATAAAGTCCCATAAAATAATAAGGTGATGAATAGATGTTTATTTCTTATTAAAATCCAGGTTATGAGAATTTATTTCTTAAAAATTATGTGTTTTAAATTTATTTTTATTATAGCGAAGGTCCCACAGCCTTTGCAGCATCTCGCATTTCGATCTCCATCCGTCTATATTTCTCCAAACTTCCTCTTTTGTTGCTCTCCTTCTCTTCTCTTTATATTATGTGGTGTATAATTTAGTGCCCTCTTTGGCCATCGATCTTCACTCATTCTTTGTACATCTCCATACCATATAAGCTGTCTTGTATCTATTCGATCCGCTCTAGTAATAACTTTTTCGTCTTATCACTTCGTTTCTTACATGTTCCAATTTTGATACTCCGCAGGCTCTTCTCAGGAAGTCCATTTGTATGGTGTCTACATTCTTTTTATTGCTGTTCATTGTCATCTACCAGCTCTCTACATCGTATGTTAGAATGGGCTCCACTACGGCTTTATATAATTTTATCTTTGTCTTCAGTCTTAATCCTTTAAGCCCTGGGTTGATTTTTTCCTCACTAAGTAGGTTTCCTAGATATTTATACAGGTTTGTCCTTCTTATCTCTGTAATCTGCAAGTCCTGGTGGTCATCTTTGTTTTTACATCCCACTTTCATTATTAGTCATTGTTAGTCCCCAATGTTAGTATTCTTATCTCAGTTTACTAAACATGTGGCCTATACGCTCTTCATCAGAAGCTACGGTTACTTGATCGCCTGCGAAATACAGACTTGTGAGACAGCGACCTTCCATTTTAATTCCCATTCGTTCTGTTTTTTTTCTCCAATTACTTAAAGCTTCCCGAATATAAATTTTAAATAATGTAGGGCAAAGACTGTATCCTGGTTTTAATCCCTTATTTATGAGGAATGGTTTTGATCTGTTTACGCATATTTTGAATGTGCTCTGTGCATCTTTATATAAGTTCCATATTGCATTGATGTAGCTGGTATTGAGTCCCACTTTGTTTAAAACTTCAAACATTTGTTTTAGGGGTACCGTATCAAGAGCCTTTTCCAGGTCTATAAATACTAGGTGGGTGGTAAATTTTTAACAATGTAATTGTAATTACTGCCATATAATTTATTCTTTAACGCATCCCGGCGAAAAGGAACAATGAGTCGTTAGAGCAGCTGATCTGGCAGTATTAGTAACCAATATTGTCAAATCTATGAATTAAGCAATCTGCCATATTTCTTGAATTATTGTATTTTGTTTGTACTATTAGCAAATCTTCTTTGCTAATAGTAGGTCATGAAAACTTCTAAGGATATTTCGGGAATTTCTATTGTTGTCGAGCAGCTAAAGTTCTATTGGAGATAACAGATTCAAATAAATAAGTATTATGCCGCCAAATATAAACTTACCTTTTGTTCTTTCGGTTGTACATAAACATGTTGATGCTATCATCACCATTGTTTGTAGAGTATTTAATAAATTTAGTTATTATATTCCATTCTCTGTAGAACAGAAGCCCTTTCTTGTTACTCTTATCCTTGTCACTCTTATTACGTCGTCTTTCGAAAGCGGTCGGACATACCCGAAGTCGGGATTCATACGAGCATGGTTAATATATCTATGAATGCTAGATTAGAATCGTGATGATAACACGACAGCGTTCTTTGTTACATAGGTTCGACGAGTGCTAACACATTTCTTAACCGATTTCCCGACCGTAGATGAAAGATATTAAAACAATCTTATCCTAAATTGCTTCATGTAACCTGTTTGCTCCATTCATGTCAAATTGTAGCTGAATTTATTAGAAACAGTTATTCAAAAGTAAATCAATTTATAGTTTTCAATGGAAAAGTTTTAATCGAATTTCCAAAAAGCATTCGTGAGTTTAAACAGGCTTGTCCGGGCATTCCTCAGCCACCACAGATAGCATTGACGAGATGGGGAACGTTTAAAGCTGTTTTATATTATGAGAAATTTTCAAGCATTATTAAATCTTGTATTTTAAATTTAAATTCACAAGAAGCACAAACAATTTCAGTAAGCCAGCTGCTGGTTTCAGATACCGACATCAACACTCAAATAGAGCAAATTCCCGAAAGTTATTCAGTTCTTTTATCTAATTTAATCTAACAGATAGTATAAGAAGATTAACAACCGATAAATTGTGTGCGTAAGATTTACAAACTATAATGCGTATAGACAAGAGTTTAACTGAAAACCGAGGGCGCGAATATAATGCGAACGACGTTTTTTAATTCGTGAAAACCACACCATTAAACGCAGAACCCTTCTTTTTCGAATACATCCGAATACAGTACTGAGCCAGTAGTGGAAGGCATGCTAATGACATAATACTACGGCGTATTTTTGCGTCATTCTACATCAGCAACACAATCAAACTGAAATAGTAAGTAATAACATTTATTATTTTTAATATTGATAGTAACCGAGCCTACTACGCTACTGCAAAAGCACTCATTTTTGTAGTCTAGAATAAGTTATTGCAATTCCACCTATAACTTTCTTTTGAATAATCTTATACATACGACATTCGGTTCGAAATAAAAATCTAATTTATAAATGTAAAACCTTACAACGTTGACTCTGTATATTAATTAATATACAAGGCTTCAGTATAATTAGATGCAGGTGCGCTTGTTTTACGGTTTCCATTAATAATTCTGTATCGTGGTACATCTGGGATTATTCAGTCCTTCATTGATTTGATCATGGTCGGATTTTCTCAAATATTCAAATTATGGCATTTATGATTAACTATATATGTTCTGCTATTATTATTGTGATCTTCTAATTAGTTTTCATTTTTATTCTCTTAAAAAAGAATTGAAAAAATAATGAGTATGTATTATTGCCAGATGTCCTGGTTTCAATTGTGGTTTTTTTTTCTTGGGGGTGGGGAGAATATTTGAGCATATAGTACTTTTCAAAATATAAGAAAATTATGTACATCTTTTCCGAGTTTTACCGAAAGAAATACGTGGTTTATTGCTTAGTTAATGAATTTGATTGAAGAGTTTATAATAGCGAATTTCATGTATAAAATACGTTTTGTCAGCATTGAAACGAGAATTTGTTTATAGTATAAAGAATCTCTCCAATTAAATTCAAATAATAAGCACAATTATATTATTAAACCAATAAAAAGAAGGTATAAATTTTTATTTAGTTGCATCAGTTTGCTTTCGTACATTATGAATTTAAGTCTACCTCTATATTTATTAGTGTTATTGTACCCGACATAGTGAACTATGACCAGCTCGTTTGAAAAAGGAACAAAGTTATTTATTTAACTCAATTTATTTACTGCAGCGATACTAATTCCGGCCCTACTTGACACGACACTGATGCCAATTAACGCTCATTTTCATCTTGTTCGGAATGAACCGTTGGTCTGTTCGAGTGTTTGTTTATTTACCAGATAAATTAAGAACAGTTTCATCTTCCTGGATCTAAGTATGTTCTTGAGCAATTTCCTCCATAGCTGTCTCCTTTCCTTTGAAAAGGAACTTGAAACTTTTTGATAATTTTTGACCGATATTCCAAAAAATAAATAAATAATACGTGTATATAGAAATACAGTCGTGTGCAAAATAATAGCAGTAGTAAAAAAAAAATCGAAAATTTACGTGATACTAATCAAATAACGGGAAAAGTTACACTAGATTTGTCCAACCCTAAAGAAGGTATTATTTTTCAATAATAATGCAAACATTCAATAGCTTTATTCAAAGAAAGTAATGAATATTAGAAAACTGGTGTGCAAAATAATAGCAGTATTGCAAAACAAAAATAAATTCTTCCTTTAATCAAACTATTACTTAATACTTTCTTGTGAGACGTATGTTCTTAATAACTGTATACATACGTCGTGGCATAGATTCTCCTAGGCGTTGACATCTCCTCACTGGAATAGATCTCCAGGTATTTTCAACCACATCCCACAATTGTCGAAAATTGCACGGTTTAGCTGCTTGCATGCCTTTCTTAACGTCTATCCATTGATTCTCAATCGGGTTAAGATGGGGCCTTTGCGTAGGCCACCACATTACCTTAATATTATGCTTTTCTAACCAATTCTTAACCCATCGGGGCGTGTGCTTCGGGTTATTATTATGCATATACCACCAACGAATTGGCATCTCGTCTTCTGCGTAATGCAACATTACATCTCTCAGAATGGTAAGATAGACATCTGGTGTCAGAATTTCTTTTATTTCGTAAATTGGCCCGACCCCAGACGAAGAAAAGCATCCTCATATCATTAATAAATTGCCGCTACCATGTTTCGCAGTCTTTTTGAGTATATTCAGGGGGAAATTCGACCTGTACAGGTTGTCTAACGTACTGTTTGTCGATTTTATTACAGAATAATCTTGGTTTCGTCGGACCATAAGATATTGTGCCATTAAAATGGCGCCCAATCTAAATGATCTCTTACGAAAGTCAGCCTATTTTCAATATGTATTTTATTAAAAAGTGGAATTTTTCTGGTTGTTCTAGCGCGCAAATTGGCTTCTAACAATCGAAGCACTAATATTAAGTCCTAATTCTCTTACTATACTCGTAGAAGTAATAAAAGTTTCACGTTTTACTGTTCTTGTGATCTTCCCCTAGTTTCTTTTTTATTTTCCCATTCTATGGCATTCGTAATCATTTTGACAGAACAGCCAAGAGTATTTTATACGAATTTATAAGACCTTCTTTCACTACGCATCTTTAAAATTAGATTTCGCTGGTTTTCAGTACAATGACTTCTGCGGCCCATTTTATTAATACAATAAATTGGAAAACAGTGGAAATAGAAATTGTGGTTATTAAAATGTATTTACCTCCAGCGATAGTAATAAATCTTTCAAGTAAGACACGTTAACGCAAATGCCTTTTTACAGCTGCTATTATTTTCCACACGCTGACAATTTGTGACTGATAATAACGCATCAAATCTACCGGGGATTTCCCGTTTTGTATATTATTATGAATTAATTGTAGTAATCCAGAGGCATATATGATTATATACCAGAGACTCTAAAAGTTAACTTTAGATACCAAGTTGTTTTCTATTATTGTGTATGACTATATATATCCATATATTTTTTGCTCTCGATTGCAAATGATATACGATAAGATTTACATCTGCTAGTATTTTTTTAATACAGTCGATATAAGCGATATTGTGTAAAAAGTTCAAGGCTATCAATTATAATTTGATTTACTTCAGTCGAAATTTAATCTAATTATAAGTGCTTAATATCCTGTTTGCGCGTATAATGTCATATGCAGATTGGTTTTAAATATACGTGACAAACACTAACGGCTGATTCCCTGGATTATTTTAGTCACAACAGTTCGTACGAACATACACTAGGGTGACAGAATAAAATAAACACCTACTAATTAAAAAAAAAAGATTCTATTCTCGTTATATATACAAAATATTTTAAAATTTTTAAATTAGACTAATATTTTGTCGATCCACTTTTACTTGTGTGAAGTGCTGTGAGTCGTCGTGGCATAGAATCTATTAAATGATTAATGGTGTCTTCTGGAATATTTAACCACTCTTCTGTAACAGCTGCCACGACTTCTTCCTTATTGCTGGGTTTTCGGGGTCGTTTCGCCATATTTGTTTGGATTATGTGCCAAAGATTTTCTATCGGATTCATGTCTGGTGATTGGCCTGGCCATGGTAAAATCCGAATCCTCCAGTTCCTCTTTCCATATAGTTGTTGTTCTTGCTTTGTGGCAGGGTGCTCCATCCTCCATAAAAGTGGCGTCTTCTTTAGATAAAATGGCGTTGTCGAATATCGGTAGTAGTCCTTGGATATATTTTGCCGCATTTATATTTCCGTCGCAGATTACTAATTGCGATCTTCCACCATACCATATCGCGCCCCACACCATGATGTTCACACCGCCGTATTTCACCGTCTGATGCAAAAATTTGTCGTCCAGTTGCTGTGACGAACGTCTCCATACTCACGTACGACCACTATCACTGAATTGGCAGTGTCTGCTTTCGTCTGAAAAAATGACAGACCGCCAAAACTCTTCGGGCTTCGTTCGCATTTCGATTGCCCAAGCCATTCGGCGCCGTTTTTGAAACGCCGTAAGGAGAGGTTTTTTCTTTGCCACCCTTTTATACATCCCCAGACTGTGGAGGTATCGCAGAACGGTGCGCTGACTTTTCTGTGAAGTTGCCGCAAGCTCAGCTGTACTTTTTCGCGGTTCTCTTAACACTTCGCGCACAAGCACCCTTTTACTTCTTTCAGAAGGTCCGGCACAACCTGGTCTCGGCTCCACTGTTGTTTTTTCCTTGCGTTTAAATTGTGTAATCACACGGTTAACTGTGGACAACGAAATATTTAAAAATTTACTTATTTCACGTTGCCAAGCGCCGCGTTCACTCTGACCAACGATGCGACCCCGGGTGAAGTCGCTAATATCACTCGAACCTTGTAAGCGTAGTTGTAAACGATACTAAACTATGACGAATTCCTTCCGATACATCTACCCTTACCCTAATGACAAGAGAAAGTTCTTAATTCGTTCTTAGAATTTAACTGTTTACATATTTATACCGCTTTACCTGATGTCTATTTTATTCTGTCACCCTAGTGTATGTTCAAAACGACTCACCTACAAAATCAAAGCATGTTTAATAATAAACAAATAATATCTAACTGGTTTTGCAAAAGCGTATAGCTGAATGAATGCGGGATTAGATTGATGATGGTGAATCGACGGCGTTCTTTGTTATGTTCAACGAGTGTTAATCGATTTCCGATATCAGGATACACTAGCACTATTATTAAATGTATTGTTTGCAATATCAACATTTTACCGTATAGTATTCTTATGTGTAAAAGACATGTTAATACATAATAAACAACATGTTAAGTGTGCGCAATATTCCAGAAAATATTGTAGACAATGAAGAGTTTCGAAAGTTTTATAGGAAATACGCTCCAGAATGGAGATTGCCAACAAGCAGTCAATGACAGTGTAATACAGAGTACCTTTTATTATTTTGAATTCAAAAACAAATAAACGAATTTCTAAAGTCCAGATCAAGATGTTTATATTTATATGGCTTACTTTTCAACTACTTTCACAAAAATTGCTATAACAGTACGACACTTGCATGTTGTAAATAAATTCGAATTATGGTACATGCAGAAGTGCTTGGTGTCTTGTTCGAACAAGAAAACCATTATCTACCGGATAATTATATGTTTTAAAGTGGATCCTACAATTAAATCGCGTCATTGACAGACAAAACGCTAATAGTCAGATGTGCCTAATTGCCTTTCTTAGTTTATTCTCGGTGCTAGGTGCTCGGTACACGTTCTCTAGAAGAGAAAGCAGTAATTACGAACTTGTTAACAAGTTACTATGCTCCACTTTACGAAGAAGGAGGTTAGATTTGCAGTATTTGGCAAGCAAATCTAGGATGAGTGTTTATAAAGTATTATATTGTTGGCTGAGGATAAAAATGTTACCTAAGAGGAGTTATAAAAACTATACCTTTACAATATTGTTATATTTTATTTATGAGTTAAAGAAGTGTTACAGAATTAACAAAACATGACATAAACAATAACGAAATTACAGGAACATAATGTTAATTTATAAATTGTTTAATGAACGGAAAATAATACATATAACTAACGTTGTTCGAAACGAAAGAAAAATTGTAAAAAACAACATTACAAAGTTACGTCCTTGAACTTCCAGGCATTTTGCATGTTTCCCAATTAATTCTTTATGAGTAGCATGTTATTGATGCCAATTTATTGCATTCTCTATAGCTAATAAATAAATTTAAATAATCTTCTTTTGTATAATTGAAAGCCAAGTAACATTTCATCAATTCTCTATTGTTTCTTAATGGTCACGACTAACCTTGATATACCACAGTTGGATGACATTCTAAAAAACTGTGTAAGTTACATTATTTCGCGGTACATTTATTAGTGGTTACTTTATTATAAAAAAAATGTACTACAATACAAATTTTCCTAAATATCTTGAAAAGTATCCATTTTAAATGGATAATGAACATGATATTTCTTTGTAAGAACAATTTGATGAGAAAGAGAAAAATAGGTAGTGACATTTCGTCCATTTGAAAGTTTAATTGCAATTTTCAGATACGCCGTATAATGATTTCGAAAGATTCAGTTCATCTCCAATCCTACTCTATGTAGTTAATAGTCATGGAGAATTTTATTTTTCTTCAGCTATAACAGTTCAGATGCACTCGCTCATCTGTCAAACATTTTCGAAAAATCAAGTACATATTTCGAATACGATTAGAAATAGCAACATGGTTGTTTTATCAAACGTACCTTAAAATTGAATTACAAATTTAAAAACGGAATAACATATAGGATATTCCATTTAAAATAACAAAGTAGACAGCTACTTTTAGTATAACCGAAAGAGTTAGACTGTTGAAGATATTCTTATGTAGTGGTATGTCGGCTTTAGTACATTGCCAAGATTTTAGAATTTTTAAACGTATATCGCTCTCATGAAGTTTTCTGACACATTCTGTATACAGTAATACATAGGCTTCCACGGCCAGAGTCAGTAATAGACGAAGTGTATTCAGAATTGGAGCGTGTCATGATAAGGTATAGGAGAACATGAAATAAGAGTAAGAGAAAAAAACAAAGAATTAAAATGGAATCGAAGGGTGATAGGGGATTTCGACGTTAGGAAGGGTTTCGCCTCTAGCGTGGTTAACATTTTGGAAACACCACTTTGGAAGAAAGTCACAGCCGACTTACCGTTTTTTGGTGGTTTCACCTCTAGCGTCGGCTTACCGTACTACTTTGCTTCTCCTGCTTTTTTCCTGAAGAAGCCTTCTACGACGGAGGCGAAACGTCGAGATTCCACCTTTTTCCTTTCCTGTCCCCCTCCTCTCTTTTATCCTCTTACTCTTTTTCACCTTTATCTTTTTCATTTTTTTTTCTTTGTTTTTTCCTCTTACTCGTATTTCATTTTCTCTTATATCTTATCATGACACGGTCCAATTCCGGAAACAGTTCCGTTTAATCTTATATAATAATAATAATAATAATAATTTATTACCCAACAGCATACAGTTTATTACAGGATAATCGTACCATGATAACTATTATGAAACAAGAGTAAATGTTTAATACCAAAAAAAAGACAATAGCAAATGGAACTGTAAAAATTTGCCTCAAAGCATTGATAGAAATGTTAAACACATCAAATCTAGATGCATATACATTAACACTGTTACATATTGACATAATTGGTGACTGAGAATGGTGGCGCGTGTTAGCCACAGGAAGATAGAAAGTTAATCTATTCCTACTATTAAGTCCCGGTATATAAAAATTCAAAACGGATAGTAAATCGGAAACTTGTAAATCACCATTTACAATTCTGTGTGCAAAAATACATATTACACAGTAAGTCAGTGTGTAAACCAAGTCAGAGGTGAAACTACTTTGGAAAAAGTGAAAAACTTTTCTCTCACTCCTGAAGAAGTCCTTTACAACGGAGGCGAAACGTTTTCTGTGTACTTCCTTTTCTTGCTTCTTATCTAAGCGATATATTGCAGCCAGCAACGTGAAATGCATGAATCATATCCATTACAAAGTTTTGCAAGGGTTTTATTTTTAAAGAAACTGGTAAAAAGTATCATGCGGATTCATGTTGCCTTCTTCCGCACTGTTATTATGGTTTCAAATGTTCTATAGCTGACTATTTCTCATATTTATATATATATATATATATGTATACATATATGTTACAAATTCTTTGAATAGTATTTTCAAACATGGTATGTATCTTTGAAAAAAAGTCTTTATTGGACCTGAAATATGAATATACAACACACACACACACATGTATATATATATACATGTGTGTGTGTGTGTGTATGTATATGTTTTCGCGGGGTGAAGGATGTCTTGTTATCCTCTCGGGTTTTGTCCAGCATTCGGCGTTGCTTCTTAGAAGAACCATCTACGACCATCCTGATGTTTCGATATAATCGCATACATCTTCTTCTTGAGATCGTGATTTCGAAAACACGACCTCTATATATATATAGGATGCTCTATTTAAAATTGAATAGTTAACGCTTATAAACTCTTCTAAATACTATTTATTACTTCTTTTAGCTCATTTTAATTTCACAAACATATTTAACAGAGTATCATCATGAATAATATTCTATAACGTTATAATAATTTATATATGCCAATCTTAAATATCATGTAATGCATACTTATTCTATTATTTAAATGATGTAGTTTTTTGCCAAAATACAACACATTATATACATTTTTTCAAAGATATTTATAGTGAAGGCAAGTATTTCCCCTTGTTACTGATAAGTTTGACTAAGGAAAACGTAACAAGAGTAGGTACTACGAAGTATCTAAAACAAACAGCACAGTTGCCTCTGTAAGTTATACAGCTATGTACAATCTAAGCAGTGTTTATATTTCTGCAGCTAACGAAAACCCTTTTGTTAAATGGTACTTCAGTATTGCTTTGTTTCAACTATCTGGAATAATCGCGAAACATTTCTAAAATATTATTTAAGCACACCAAGGCATTTTCAAATTGTGTCCATACTCTTAATAGCTCTTAAAATATAAGCCACTGTAATTCTTAGATTGTCATCTTATAGGTTACCGCATATTATCATGGTACTTACCATTGTAAAGGTGTCATAAGATATTGGAAAAAGATTTTCTGCGAATAATACCAGAGGCTCCTGCGTATTTGACATAATAATAACAAAAATCTTCCTTGTAGAAGGGCAACAAGTATACCATTCGGCCATGTAGCAAGCTTCCTTTATCCCACCGCTCTAGAGGAGCCCACTAGATTGTGAAGATTAAAAATAACACTTGCCTAGCAACGTACCTCATTTATAATTTCCTGCCCACACCAACAAATCAACGCTATTTGGCCCAGGAGGATGGCAAAGCTCGCCATAAAAAAACTATAATGGCCGGTATCTGTCACCTTAAATGCGAATCGATTTACTTTATAATAATTCCGAAAAATGCCCATAACATACCATTACAAGTTCAATACAAACTGAACATAATCCTAATACACTGAAAGAAATCTGCCAGAAGAAAATCGGGGATAAAAAATCTCCTATTATTGATGAAATCCTAAAAAGATAGTGGATTCGAAAACATTAGCTTAGTAAGGCTTTTGACACATTGAACCATAGGACATTGCTAACAATTCTACATTTTATAGGAATGGATCAAACAGCTATAAATCTTTTTAGTAATTATCTTTGCGTTAGTATCTAGTGAAGTCCCTCAAGGATCTGTTCCAGGTCCAATTCTTGTTACTAAATATACACCAAGTTTTTATAATAATTCAAAATACTGCAAATCTTATTTATACGCAGATTTACATACCGTCTTGAAACATTTAATGAAGCCATAAGAGATATTCAAATAAACGTGGATATAAAACGTAGTCAGTCTCGCTCACAAACTGAATCCTTTTAAATCATACATAACAGTGTTTTACAAACTGCCTTTTTGAGAGTGATAGATAGAAATGTTCATATTACTATTGATGATACCATGGTGCCTGTGATTTAATGAGTTAGGAACCTTGAGTTGTACGTT
This sequence comes from Trypoxylus dichotomus, assembly GCA_023509865.1. Lineage (NCBI taxonomy): Eukaryota > Metazoa > Arthropoda > Insecta > Coleoptera > Scarabaeidae > Trypoxylus > Trypoxylus dichotomus. The sequence goes on along the minus strand of CM042076.1, from coordinate 68,943,216 downwards.
GATACAGATTCTAATTTTAAAGCAAATATTATCTCACCTATGTGCTACGAAAATCTTATAGTGCCCAAAAGCTTCTTTACATATAGACAAGTATTAGATCAAAAAAATGAAATTATTGCGATATGTGATGTTCTAATACTTTCTAATTTTAATTATTCTGATTTTGTTTACCATCCATGTATACTGCTGTAGATGTTGGAAATATACAGGAGGTTCAGAATTCATGTTTACGGTTACATTTTCGGTATAAGAAAGTTTCAACATACCAGTCATTGGTTGAATACGTCGACAGATTGAAAACGTCATAGCTTACATCATAAAGAAAGGCTATTATATCACGTGTCTCCCTATTTATATTACAAAATTAGGTATCGTACCGATATCCATAATATTAATGTTAGATATCGGTATACCATCAATATTCCTTCACATTAGTTTCTCAAACGGTGCTTCATGTTACACAATTAAATTCTTTCCCTCTTATCCTACTAGAGTTACATCCATTTCATTTGAAGTCTCGTCCGTTATTTAGGAAGCGTAAAATTTTAATTTGGATTTAAAGATGCTAGTTTTACGATTACTTTGTACAGGAATGTGGGGTGGTCTTGCCTGGTATGAGTAGGTTGAATGTAGCGATATGATATAGTAACATTATACTAAATTAAATTTTTTTTATGCGAATTGATTGTAAGATACAGTCTTGCATACTGTTGTTTATGAAAAGTAATAGATTCTGTGTGGCGTTGGGTTCGGTTTGTTCTCAGCCAGTAGGAGTCGTTCCGTAATAATATAATATATTTGTGTTAGTTGCCTTGTGGTCGAATTGCTTTTATCTGGATACACTCAGCAAAGTATGTATAATTCTTTCTAATCTTAGTAGTGAGTGTTATATCCTCTATTCAAAATAACTTCAAACATCAGGGTCTTCATACTGTCTACCAATGTGGTCAATGTTGAAATAGGAATATCATTCTAACACCTCATTATCGCAGATTTAGTTCTTTGGCGCTATCGTATCGTTTATTATTATTATTGGGCGCACACCTCTCTTCAGAGATTTTATCAAAACAGCCAGACGAAATCGCACATTTCTAGAATCGATTGTAAGTGGTGATGAGACTTGGTGCTCAAACAAAACGTCAAAGTGTAAAACTGAAATCGACCCTAAAGGTATTCTACATCGGGAATGCCTTCCAAAGGGTCAAAATGTCACTAGCGAATATTATCTAGGGGTTATAGGGCATATGTGGAATAGAATTGTTAGAGTGTGGCCTGAATATCAAGCGCCAGGGAGTGAGTTCTTGTTGCACGATTATGCATCATCTCACAGGACTGTCGCTGTTCGCGAATTTTTCGTGAATAAACAAGTCTGTGTGTTACAACACCTTTCGTATTCTCCAGACTTGTCACCATGTGACTCTTTTCTCTTCCCGAAAATGAAACTGGCTATGAAAGGAACGTTTTACGACAATATTGGACACGTCGAAGAAGCCATGATGAGGATCTGTGAGGAGATTCCGAGAAATTACAAAAAAATCTATGCTATCATTGGTTGAATGCGCCCGGAGTTGTATTGACGCAGAAGGGATGTATTTTGAATGAATATAAATAATTTTGGCGAAATAATTAATGGTTTCTCTTTTATTTGAAGAGTGATTTTTCCGGCATGCTGAGTAGATAATTTTTTTTCTCTTTGTTGTTAGTGAGATCGTCTAATAATAATAATTATTATCATTATTATTAAAGAATGTACATTGAATCAGTTAAGCATAACTGTGAAGAACGTATTTTAAGATTCTAAAAAATAACCCAAAGATTCAAAAGGTGTATCTGGTGGAATTTAAATAGCTACAATGTTATATGACCAGATTACTTACTTTAATATCGCGTTATGGTGAATGACACACCACCTTAAACGTCCTTGGATCTTCCTTTCTTGTTCAGCATAACTCTCATCAGCATCTCTTTCACACGCACGTTGCAAATTTTCCTTTAGTATCTTGAACTGGGCGGTGACCATAAAGATGCATCCGACTATCGCAGTTTCCATTGCAGAATAAGTGATACTCACCGCGACGAAATACAAAGATTCATAAATATAAGTTATAACATCGCTAGCTTCATCTGCGAAAGGAATCCAAATCGGTACTACGACCGAATAATCGGTTATTATTGGGCATAACATGAACGCCGAAATAATACAAAAACAAAGAGTGTAACAACCTCTAAGTACAATTTTCTCTGCGGCTTCGATTAGCCAAATGAAATGCTCCTGTTCTTTGGTGTACGCGTTGAGAATGTCGGTTTCCAATTGTTCCTCGATATCAAGCAGTTTCCGCAGGTTATAGATTTGGAGTAGTATTTTAACGCAGACCCATAACCCGGCGAACAAATACGTCGATGCGGATAAAAACGCCGTAAAATCGAAACCGTGAAGAAATAATTGCGCCAATATTAAGGCCGGAAAGAGAAAATATATTGCCAAAGTTATAGCACGGCTCAGCCCGTACAAGAAATGCTTTTCCAATCTTTTGCCGTGATATAAACCGAAAACCCATAGTATTTTCCTACCGTAGGTTGTCACTTCTACTAATATAGGTCTGGACATGGGGGTTACGATACTTTTCCCTTTCGCTTGAATATAGTTACTAGACGATCTTTCGCTTGCTTGTGCTACTTTATATGCATGCAGTTAAAGGATTTCTCAAACCACTTTAATAATTTATAGGATCACTGAGTATACCGACATTAAAACTTGGCGTTCAAGTTGTTTGATACAGTTTCTAATAGGAATTAATAAATAATAATAAATGTAATAATTAATAAATTATTGCAGTAAGAGAATTATTTATTTTTCTTAATACAAGTACTGGCCACGTAAGAATGTATGTCTCTTTAATAATTTTTCACGCAAAAGCTTTTTACACTAAAGAGTTAATCTTCAACCTCTATTATTATTAAGAACATAGAATATAACGAGATGTGACCTAGAGTTAATCAAAAAATTGTGTCTCCTCATGTCGACCAATTGCCACGTCAGAGACCGTGCTTCCAATTTTTTTCGGATTTGCAATAATTATGAATTAATTTGGAATTTCCTATCTGTCGAGTTCTAAAATATGTACGAATTAAATTTCTTCTTAGTATGCCTCCGAAACGAGTGCGCACTCATTGACAGCGATGATATATTTCGAAAGCGGTCAGATAGACCCAAAGTCGGGATTTATACACGTATAATTAGTGTGTGCATAAATGCCAGATTCGATTGATGATGGCGAATCGACGACGTTCTTAGTTATGTCTGAAGAGTGTTAATAAATTTCTGAACCGATTTCCGACATTAGAGTATACTGGCACTATTTTTGTGTGTAGAAGATATGTTAATTGCAAACAACACCGGTTAAATGCGCAACGTGATGTACCGTATTAAAAATTTCTATATGACTTTAGTTATGTGTTAAATATATGCAACGTTCTACAAAATATTATAGTCAAGGAAGAATTTCGAAAGTTTTGGGGGAAATACGTACTGGAATGGGGATTGCGAACAAGAGGTTAATTACAATATAATTTTCATCGGGTCAAAAACGTGGCTTCTGGTGCTGTCAGTCATTTTTTACATGACATCGATTTTTTGCAAAAAACATAAGGGGTACCCATTTGAAATTTCGTCGAAATTTTTTTAAAACTAAAATTGGCACAAGAGGACTGATCTAGACGGCAAAGTGTAATGTCTATTGCTAAATCCTATAATCTAATCATCAAAATCTTCAGTTTCATACGCATTTTGACATATTTTAGATAATTTCGATTTTTCGCAAAAACCGTAAGGGGCACCACTTTGAAATTTCTCCGAAATTTCGTTTATCTCGTCAAAATTACTATATTGGGTCATAATATGTAATAGGTTTTTAATCACTCTGTAACCGATATTCTTGGAAGTTTGCTTGTACAATTAATAAACAACAAACTTCATAAAGGACCTAATATAAATTTAATTCATATATAGTACAACATTTTACTTAATGTACATAAGTACAAACCATTAATGATTATATGATTTTCTTCAAAAAAAATTAATAAATCTTTGTATTACTTTTTTTATGTTTCTGGTAAACATTTCCGTTCTAAATATATTTCTCTTGTATTAAAACTGCAATCACTAAATTTGTACGTAGACACACCTGTAATTGTAAAACATAACCACTACCACGTTTAATAACAAGAAAATAATTGCTGTCAAATTTGAGTCGAATATAGTAGAACACTCCGATATTGTTCGAAGAGCTTTTCTATCACCTAAAATATGTATTAAGTTATTCTTTACGGATCGTATAGAAATACTCACAAAACTTTGTTCCTGATATTCTAACAAGGATAGCATAACAGTTTTTACAAGGATTGCCCTGATTATCTAATCTCATCTGATCTAGCTTGATGGCCTATCGCATGCGGTTTAAAAAATACTTTTAGTTAAATACACCATTGCAATAGTCAAACTTTTCAGAGAAGCATACCAGACTCGAAGGTGGTATTCAAATTTAAAAGCTATAGGAAGTTCTGTAAAAAATTGAATGTTTAAGTCTTCTAAATTCTTTATTTGAATTTGCTATCTGTACAAAACATGTGTAACGGTGAGTAATATGTATGTTATAAAGCTGTAGTTATTTGCAAATATCAATATTAAACATGCTGTTGTAGATTTTGTTTTGTACTAGGTATATTTATTCTGCTACTTAAAGTTATGCAGTCTAACAAACGTTTCGTACTAAATCCATTCACGATATTACACATACTTCTTTCGAAAGTTGTTGCAATGAAGGAAACTGTTTCTCCTTGTTATTGATAAGTTTGACTGAGAAAGACGTAGCAAGAGTAAGCACTGCGTATTATCTAAAACAAATGGTACAATTATCTCTCTAAGTTATGAGCTTAGAGACTGAGAAAATGGATTCGTTTAGATTATGAATGTTACCTCTTCCTACCTTAGAAGTTGTTTTTTTTGTTAGACTGTCATACTTACCATTGTAAACGTATCATAAGATATTGGAAAAAGCTTTCCTGCGGATAATACAAGAGATTTTTGGGTGTTTGACATAATAATAACAAAAATCTTCCTTGTAGAAGGTGAACAAGTATACCATTCGGCCATGTAACAAGCTTCTATTATCCCGCCACTCTAAAGAAGGACACCACATTGTAAACATTAAATATAATACTTGTCTAACAACGTACCTCGTTTATAATTTCCTGCCCACACCAACAAATCAAGGCTACTTGGCTCAGGAGGACAACAAGACTCGCCATGAAGAAACTATAATGGCCGGTATCCGTCACCTTAAATGTGAATCGATTTAATATTTCTGAAAAATTCTAACGTCTATAACGTACCACTACAAGTTCAATACAAACTGAACACAATCCTAATATGCTGAAGGAAATCTGCCAGAAGAAAATCGGTGATAGCAAATCGCCTATTATTGATGAAATTCTAAAAAGATTAAATTTTTGAAATATTGAAATACATTTATTTAGCTACAACTACAACGTGAAATAATTCTTATTCATGTTTAATAACCTTATTGAGTGAAGAATCAAATTTATAGGAGTACGCTTAACTTCAACAATATCATCATAAACCATTGAAAAGTGGTTTGGAGAGGTCCGGGGATATCGTAGTGGCATTAGCGTTGGATGTAAAGAAAGTTTTGGCAAAAATGTTAACTGTATCTTGTGGCTTCTTAGACCATTGATCTTGGAGATGAGACAGCATGACTGCTTTGGCAGGTAACAGCCCTTCTCAGTGCGCCCCTGAAGACGGCAGTAGACAGACTGCCAAAACGTCGGACTATAATAGTTCAACGAACGATGGAAACAACGCCCAAACAACAACTCTAGTTATAGCAATATGATTAACAACGGGCATGTTGCTTTCTGCCAAAAACTACTGCGAGGAAAGGAATTGAAGCAAACAACATAAACAGGTGACTTAAGCAAAACATTCAACAACAAGTAAACAACGTGGAAAGGTTAGATACTAGGACCATTCTGAAAGTAAAAAACTTTTTTCTCTATAGAAATTTTTATTAGATATAATTAAACAAAACTGTATTTTACATAAAATTAGATAGCAAAGCTACTTTTCTATGTAGTCACCGTTCAAATTTAAGCACTTGTCGTACCGTTTTATCAGTTTTTCTATGCCTTCTGCATATTCGGCATAACGGCTTCTTTAAGATCATCACTTCCTACTAGCGTTGTCTACTCAAACAGTTTTTCAATTTAGGGAATACGTGAAAATCATTTGGTGCGTGGAACGTTGCGTTTATAGTCTCACTTCTAGACACGTAGTCGATTAGCAGGACACCGTTACGATCCCAAAACACCGTAGCCACAATCTTTCTGGTGCTTAAGGTTTTCATTGTCTTTTTCGGTTTCATTGCATTGATTGTGGCTTTGTTTCTTGTGTGAAAGGTGTGAAATATAAATCTCATCACCAGTGACAATGTGATTCAAAACTTCATCACCATCCTTGTCATAGCGACTGAGAAATGTCAATGCAGCTGCCATTTGTTTAGTTTTGTGTTCGTCAGACAAAATTCGAGGAACCCAGCTGGCACACGCCTTATAGCCCAGATTGGTGCTAACAATGCCGTATAACGCAGTTCTTGAAACATCTGAAGGGAATGAGTGCAGTTTACTACTTGTCAAATGCCTATTTTCTTGGCTCTTCGTCCTAGCTTTGAGTCCGTCAATCACCACTGAAGGCCTGTCCGAGCAATCTTCATCGTGAACATTCTTTCATCCGTCATTAAACATGGTATATGGCCTCCGAATTGACGCTTTGTTCATCAGATTACCGTTAACCTATCTATAAACTTCGATGGGTTGGACTTTTGCGTGTTTAAAAAGCGGATAATACTACGCACCTTGCACTTGGCGGCATCGTCAATTTTGTCACACATTTTAAAGTGGCACAGCTAAGCTGTAATCAAGTTATTCGATCGTAGTTGCCGTCAAACAGTCACAATAGGATTTGCATCCAGTACCTCTGCGCTACCGACGCATTGTGTAACGCAGAGGTCGTGGGTTCAAATCCTACCTTGACTAATTTTTTTTCAGGAATTTAAGAACGTTGGTTAAATGCAAGAAAATTGTGTTTGGTTTAATATTAATATTAAGTTAATTGGTGTGAACTTGCCTTTAATAATATTGTGTCTGCCGAGATATTACGGTATATCTACAAACATTATGATATCTAGGTATTGAGAGCGATCTGAACTCACATTCAATTTCATGGTGTAATGGTAGCACAATGCGCCGGCAACGTAAAGGTCGTTGGTTGAAATCCTACCGTCACTGATATTTTTTAGGAATTTAAAAACGTTAGTTAATTGCAAAAAAATGCAATCTTATCATTAGTAATATTAAAGATGGTTTAATATTAATTTAATAGTTTCTAAGGTTTTAAAAACCAACTCAAACAGGTAGGGTGGATTGCATTTGCAATTGCAAATACATACAGAATAATAATTGATTAGGAAACTTACCTCAATATCGCATTATGGTGAAAGACACACCGTTTTAGACGTCCTTGTATCTTCTTTTCTTGTTCAGCATAACTCTCATTGATATCCCTTTCGCATGTATTTTGCAAGTTATCTTTTAGTATCTTGAATTGAGCGGTCACCAAAAAGATGAGTCCAACAATCGCAGTATCCATTACAGGGTAGGTGATACTGACCGTAATTAAATAACAAGATTCATAAAAATAAGTCACAATATCAGTTGCTTTATGAGCGAAAGGAATCCATATCGGCACCGTGACGGAATAGTCAGTTATTACTGGAGATAACATGAAGGCCGAAACAGTACATACGCAAGCACCCCAATAACCTTTAAGCACAATTTTTCCCGCGGTTTCGATGAACCAAATTAAATGCTCCTGCTCTTTGGTGTACATGTTAAAAACGTCTGTTTCCAGTTGCTCCTCGATATCGAGTAGTTTCTGCAGATTCCAGACTTGTAGTAGTATTTTAACAGCTACCCACGAGCTGGCGAACAAATACATCGACGCGGATAAAAACGCCATAAGATCGAAATCGTGTAGTAATAATTGAAGCAGTATCAAGATCGGAAAGAGAAGTAATATTCCCAAAATTACAGCACGAGCCACCCCGTAGAAGCGATGCTTTCTCAATCTTTTGCCGTGATATAAACCGCAAATCCATAACATTTTCCTGCCGTAGGTTACCACTTCTATTAATGTAGGCCTCGACATGATGGTTGTGATACCTCTCACTTGATAGTTACCCAGTCTTTTGATTGCTCATGCTGCTTTATATCCATCCGTTTAAAGTATCCTCAAACTTTTGTAATAATTTATATGATTACTGAGTATGGCACTATTAAAACGGTGTTGAACTTGTTTAGCGTAGTGTGTAGTAGGGATAAATGCATACATAAATCATTACTGCAAGCATTTTTTTTCCATACACAGTATGTAATAGGGGTGATGCATACATAAATCATTAGAGCGAGAGAATTATTTATTCTTTTTAATATGAGAAAAGGTCAAGTAAGAACATATGTATTTTAAATAATTTTTCTCGCAGAAACTTTTTCCACTTAGAAATCTTAGTGCTGTTCCAATAAAGCAATTTCTTCAAACCGTCTCGCTAAATTTGATTTCGTACTAACTGTAAGAATGTACTTAAAGGGATGGGATGCACTTTTAAACAGTTTTTAGATAACTAGAATTTAATTCGTCCTTATTGTTTTGGTGAAAACGAACAACATAACAAACATTTCTTAAAAATTTCATGTGAGAGTGTTATTTGTTTCTTAATGAAACTGGGTTTGAAAACTTTAAGAGAGTATTCTAATGAGGGATTATTCTTCCAACTGATATTCAGTATTTTGTCATTCTATACATTACTGGCTATAAGTGTTTAGTCATCCTTATGAAGTTAAAAACTAATTATAAAATAAACCTTTATTGTGTACTTACGCAATGTAACAGTTATAAAAACAATGTGCTTTTCAATCTGCTAGTAAAGATAACAATAAGTTATCTGAATTTTGCGATTCCTCAATGCGTTCACTTTTAGTATTTATTAATGATCGTAAATATACATACGTCTTAGTATCATTTATAAATACTTTGAATTTACAACAATATTTTAAACCACAATAATAAATTGTTAGACATAACACATGAGCCGAGAAGTCCCGGGCCTAACACATAGGTGACGCTAGTTGTATTGCAGTTACCTTTCTCTCAGTTAGTACTAACCTTCAACAGACAGCTGTTAAAATTTCATGATATTCTATTCATTAGTTTGTGAGTTATTGTGCTAAGAGTCACGCTACTTTTGTTATTTTCAAAACAATGGATAAAAAACAATTTCGTGTTTTAATTTTACACTGCTTCTTGATGGGAAAAAATACCGTTCAAGCAAAGCAATGGCTTGAAAAGTGTTATGGGGACTCCGCTCCATTAGAAACAACAATAAAACGTTGGTTTCCTGACTTCAAACGTGGTCGTAGACACACCGATGATGCAGAACGCAGTGGACGTCCAAATGAGGCGGTAACACCAGAAAACATGAAAAAAATCCACAAAATCGTTTTGAATGATCGAAAAGTGAAGTTGCGTGAATTAGCTGACATCGTAAAGATATCAAAAGAACGTATTGGCTTTATATTGCACGAGCATTTGACTATGAGAAAGCTCTGTTCAAAGTGGGTGCCGCGTTTGCTCACTGTTGATCAAAAACAAGAACGTGTTGATGATTCTGAGCAGTGTTTGGCCATGTTTAAACGTAACAAACCGGAATTTTTGCGTCGATGTGTGACAATAGATGAAACATGGATCCATCACTTCACTCCGGAATCAAAACGATCGTCATCTGAGTGAACAGCAACTGGTGAACCTCGTTCAAAGCGCCCGAAAGCACAACAATCGGCTGGAAAGGTTATGGCCTCGGTATTTTGGGATGTGCGTGGTGTAATATTCATCGACTATCTTGAGAAAGGAAATACCATCAACAGTGAATATTATATAGCGTTATTGGATCGTTTGAAGGCCGGAATTGCAAAGAAACGATCGTATATGGCAAAGAAAAAAAATTGTTTCATCAAGACAATGCACCGTGTCACAAGTCAATCAAAACAATGGCAAAACTACATGAATTGAACTTCGAATTGCTTCCACATCCACCGTATTCGCCAGATTTGGCTCCCAGCGACTACGGGATGTTCGCAGATCTCAAAAAAATGCTCACCGTTAAGAAATTTCGCACGAATGAAGAGGTTATCGCTGAAACTGAGGCCTCTTTTGAGGCGAAAGATAAATCGTTCTACAAAGGTGGTATTGAAATGTTAGAGCGGCGCTGGAATGATTGCGTTGCTGTTGATGGAGATTACGCTGATGAATAAAGCTAATTTTGAACCAAAAAAACCGTGTTTTCTTTGTTAGGCCCAGGACTTTTCAGCCCATGTGTTAGTATTCACCAATCTAAAGCCGGACATCATCCAGCTCTAGATATAGTTCTTGAAATTGGCAACATAACTGAAACAATGAACTGTCCATCAAACAGTAATTTAGGATATAATTTGAAAAAGCAGATTTTCTTACATTATACAACAATATAACCACAATTGATTTGACATATCTAAATGATTTTGCGGATGTAAATGAAGCAGTATAGGCCTTTTACTATTCTTTGGATGCAGTGATTCGGCATTCAGTGCCTCAGTGTAAAGCTCCAAATCGTAGTTTCCCATCTTGGTTTAATAGTGAAATAAGTGGATTAATAAGACTGAAGAAATATTATCTCAAGAGGAGGCGTAGAATTAGAACGGATATTTCAGGAATTTATGCGAGTGCGTTTGAGTTTGTCAAAACGCAAATTAAATCAGCATTATGCTTAGTATGAAATTGCTACTGAAAATAGCATGACAAAAATTTTTTGGCAGCATGACTAAAGTTTTCTGGTTAATGCGAAACGTGGTATTTTGAGAGCGCCTGGCTGTATAACTTCTAATGGAATATTCATTGACAATCCTACTGATACTGTCGAAGCTTTCACTACTTATTTTTCAAACATAACTCAGTTTACATCTGCTTTGCAGACTGTACAAGTTGATGTTTCCTAGAGCTCATTTTCAATCGGATTCGTTACTCTAATAGACGCTTACAGTAGCGTAAAGAAACTCAAAACGAGTATGACTGCCGGACATGATAGACTGCCAAGTTTTCTGGTCCGTGACTGTTGACTCACTCTATGACATGATAAGCCAGCAATTTTGCACAATCCGTACTCATCGGTCTTGCTGTACCATATCGTGTACCTTTTTAATGTTTTTGTTTGTTGTTGCCATCATGGGAGGACCACCAGCACGTAGGTTTTCACACGATCTTCTTCCGCATTTAAAATCTGGACACCAGCGTTTGACTATATCATAGGAAATTGTAGACACACCAGTAGTTGTCATAATGTCTTTATGAATTTGAATTGGCGTTATGCCGCTTTTCTATTACGGCTCTTTGTTCTACATAATTCATTTTTATGAACACTAACGACACACAGTTCTAGAATTAGCCGCAGCACAACAACATTTTGAGATACAAACTTGATATGATGTAGATATGATCTACAAATATCCGTTAACTAAATGTCAAAAACATAAATCAAACAACCAATTAGAAGTAGGTGAGAGTGGTGCATGAGAATCCGTCCTCGTATGTTCCAAAAAAGTATTGATGTATATTTGTTATAATTTCTGAGATACAGCGTGTGACAAATAAGTTTCGAGATTGGCCGTGGGAAAAATTATTGAAACAAGAAATCTGAATATTTTTCAATTTTTTTTTATTCAAAATATTCTCCTCCATTTTCAATACATTTCTTATAGCGATTCAACAGTATTCAAACGCGTGTTTTATCTCATATTCTTTTGCCCAAATCTTAGTGAAGATTCATTCGAATCGTTTCTCCGCTGATGTGTAAGTTCTCTTCCATATTTTCAGCGAACTATTGCGATTATTTTCTATAAAACCACGTATTTTTTTATCATTGTGGTGTCCAAGCGGAAACTGGTCTGCCTACTAGGATTTAATATATTCAACAAACTGTTCTTCAGAATTGGACAAGTAATCAATACACCAAATTAGCATTACACTTCCTACAGAATTTTGCTAATGCTAGATTTATACAAGATAAAAATTGTTTTGACGTAGTTTTACAAATATTCCAGATCAATACCGCAAATGTTAAATACATGTTCTTTACATAATTGGCTAAAATTTGATTTTTTTAAGAATGACATCCTCTGTCTAACAATACTACACCTCCACTCTTGAATAAGGAGACGTTTCGCTAGAAGACGGTTTAAAGTTATTTACATAATTCTAATTATGACAAACTTACGGGGAAAGTAAATATCATTAAATACAACCACAATTTTTAACGACTTTTATTTTATTAATTTTACACATCTTTTGTTTTATTTTCTAATTAACTGAAATTAATTTTGATACATCTGACGAAAAACGATGTAATAGGAATAAGCGTTGCGAAGTATCTAAAATAATATTCAATTTACAACTCCTAAGAGGCAAATATCTAGTCCTTACCATAGCTAGAGTTTCAAAGGATACGGCGAAAAGTTTCGCAGCGAATAAAGTAACTGGTTGCTGTGTATTCGACATGATAATAATAAAAAGCTTCCTGGTAGAAGGGCAACAGGTGTACCATTTGGCAGCATAACAGGCTTCCGTTATATCGGCGCTCTGAAGCAAGTATGACGTATTTAACTGTAAGCTAAAACTTATTGGCGTTCAGTAATCAATACATTTTCTATCGTTTCATTTATTGCAATAACAACATTCATAAGAGATTATGTGCTAGATGATATTGCAGATATGAAAGCTTTTTTCTCTTTGTGCATTTTTCATTTCACGTCTATTTTTGGAGATATACTTTAAAGGAAAAATTTTGGAGTTAGATAAAACAAATTTTGTAGAAGATATCATTAATTTTTATTTTATTAAGTTGTGGAGAAAATATTCTATATGAACGATGCAGGAGTGCATGCTGGAGAAAGTCAGGCACACTTCCATGAGGTGTAACAATGTTTACTTTACATTTGACAGAAAACATCGATGACCCAATTAGGTGTTTGTATGGAAGGTTTGATAAATAGAAAGCCATTTTTAATGAAAAATTTTAATAACCTCGATGGGTGATGAACTTTATTGAACGTAATTATATTATAATATAACTACAATCGCTATCAAAACAACTTTTTAGAATAGGTGGAACGCGTTTGGACCAAATTGGATAGTACAAAATTACAGCAAATTTGATGATATGTCCTGTTGCTATAATAACCACTTTTTTGATTTGCGTAGGCAAACGTATCTTATTCTCAGTAGTTTCTATCTTAGTCACCTGTAATTTGTATGGGATTTAGTAGATGTTCGTTAAAAATCTGCATTAATTTCTGGATCATCGTACTGCCTTTAAAACCTAATGCTATTCTAATCATCAAACATATACCTGGTTAATGATTTCCTGCCCCCACCAGCAGATGACACATATTTGGACCAGAAGGCAAAGGAAACACATGATATCAAATACAATGCTGATCGTATCAGTCGCCTAAAAAACAGTCGAAATGCACCGTCATTAACATTAATAATTCGTATACTTCAATATTCGAGATATTCGAAAACTTAATTCACAAAAGAACCTAGATTTCTTTTTTATAAAAAGAACACAGATACTTTGAGTACAGTCCGCTCCAGAAATGTACGGGATTTTTTAATTCCTGTAAGTATTCTTAGAAACTAGTCTGGTGAACAAGTTGGCAGATAATATACAGAATGGATTATTTAAATTAGTAAAGTCCCCTAACACGTATTACTTACAAGGAAAGGTTCCCGGGTGTCAAATTGAGATCTTAATGAAACTTGGTAGGTAAGTAGAGTATGTTGAGACTTGAAAAGAAAACATTTTTATTTGTGCTGAAATGACTCTGAGAGTGATAAACACCCCTTCGAGAACTCAGATTTTCAGTTTTCTTGATTTGATTCTTGAACCGAAATAACTAAAATAAAAATTTAGGTACACCTTATCGTAAGGTCTTTTAGTACAGGTGAATGCGGTATATACAGGGTGTTAGATTTAAGCGCCACCCTCCCATGCTAGAGCTGGTTATAGTGACGTGGAAAAATAATTAACGCAAGTTGTTTATCTTTAACATCTTTTATTGATTTTAAAGCATTTTCAATTATACAGGGTGTGCCAAAGGTGATATTTACATAAGAACTTATATCGTATGCTACGCACGTTCTACATATAAATACATCAGAAAAGATAAACAGTTACTCATTTCATACAGTTTAAATAATTCAATTTGCTTCGCATTAATTAAATTATATTAATTAATTAAACTTTATCGAAGTACATCACTGCCATAGCCAATTGATATATCAGATGTAGCTGTTGACTTTTATCACTATACGAAATCATAAATACATACGAATTAAAATAAGTACTTTATCCATTATTATTAATACTAAGGATTTGTTATCACGTGTAATCCAGCGTTTGCATTTGTATGAATTGTATTACTAGACATTTGGGCATAATAACTGATACAAGTTCACAAATTAATGACGGTTTCTCTTGATGGATTGTTTTGGTGTTCGTAGCATAAATTATGACTTGCTCGACACCTTTGAAACACCCTGTATAATTGAAAGTGCTTTAAAATCAATAAAGGACGATTAACAACTGGCGTTAATTTCGTTTTCATATTACAATGCTCAGTTCTATCATTAGGAGGTGGCCCTTAAATGCTACACTCTGTATATATATATATATATATATATGTATATAACATATATAACCTTTATGTGTCCTGAAAGACTTCTCGATAAGGTACAACATTTGCATTTAAATTTTTGTTCTGTCTATTTCCCTCCAAGTATTAAATCAAGAAAACTGAAAATCTGTGAATTTTGGAAAGGGTGAATTTCAGCACAAACAAACAATTTTTATTTTCAAGTCTGAACATACTCTGCTCCGGGAACCTTTTCTTGTAAGTTTAAGTAAAATTATAAATTATCATACTTACTATAAGAAAATTAGTCCTGATACTAACTTCTTAGTGTAATTTAAAACATTTGTAATTTTAACATAATTCATAAAAACATACCACAACAAATTGAATGCCTGCAAGACCCAGTAACAAGACGCTGAACGACACTTGCAAAAAGAAAACTGGTGATAGCCAACCTTGTAGTTTAGACAAAATTCTAGAAAGTTCAGAAAAATCAAAAGCAAAAGTAACCATGTTACAACTAATACGTACTTGAGCACAGCATTGTGATGAATGGTACATGCTCGTAAACGTCTCTGAATTATTTGTTCCTGGTCCCAGTAGTTTTCGTTCTTATTCCTTTCGCATGAATTCCGCAGATTGTCCTTCAATATTTTGAACTGCGCCGTGACCATGAGAGTAAGCCCAAAAATTACAACGTCCACTACAGGGTAAATGGCGGCCCCAAAAACGTAGTAGCACGATTCGTAGATGTACGCAATAGTATTCCTCATTTCATAGTCAACTGGAATCCAGATGGGTGTCGTGACGGAATAATTGGTTACTAACGGGCATAAGAAGAACCCCACTGGAACACAAAAATATCCAAGCCGATAACATTTAAGGACAAGCTTCTGTTTGGTTTCCACCTCCCAAATAAAACGGTCCTGTTCTTTAGTTTTTGGATTGAAGATATCAGATTCGAAGAGTTCTTCAATTTCGATTAGTTTCTTTAATTGATACACCTGCAAACTTATCTTGATTGCACCCCAAGTTGATGCAAGCAAATACATCAGTATAGACATATAAACCTCGATATCGGAATCGGATAGTAACAGTTGCAACGTTAGCAGAATGGGAAACAAATAAAGCACTGCGAAAGTAACGAGCTGATTTATTTTATATAGACCGTGTTTTCTCAGTCTTTTGCTGTGATATAATCCGAAAACCCATAGGAGTTTCCTAGTGCAGTTTATTGCTTCTATCGGTTTAGGTCTCTGCAAAATATATGTTTCCAAATATTTAAGTTATTTTAGAATAACACAGATAGATATTGCACATACTTTTAACATGGTGATGGTTACGGTAGCTTTCTTTGGAAAGAATGATCAAGCTGTCATGGTGTGTGAGCATTTAAAAGCATATTCAAATTTCTGTAATAATTTAACAGCTTACCTCCTAGAGCGTTAATATTTTATGTTATTCTTTGAACTGCATTGAACATAACCATAATCCCAGTGTATTAATAAATTATTGCATTCTGGAAGTTTCACGGCATAGAATATCGATTCGAAACAGATGTGTCTTGAGTGGTTTTTCACACGAGACTTGATATGGTTCATTTCCTCTATATGGATATTCTAAAGATTCTGTTCCGAATTTCGTAATGGCAGAAGGTTATAAAAAAATTGGCCGTCATATTTGCTTTCATATGTCAAGTCTTAATAACCTTAATTTACCAAAATTAATGGAATCGAAGACAAACAAAGAATAAAGTGATCTTTTCACAACAAGAACAGTTAACTTTTGACGAATTGCTATTCAGTTGCTTATGAAACTGTAAGGAGAGTAGCAACAAATTGTGAAATGATAACTAATAGGGATTATTTCGAACAGAAGAAAGAAGAAAACTAACGCAAAGCATCAAGACGCTCGTGCACTTAAAGAATGCAAAAAAAACGAAACTTATAGAAAATATCGAGAAAGAATAATGAGGTATCAGAAGGTGAACCTTTTTATTTCGGACGACATGGATATCAATGACATTCTAGAAGCTGGAAAACGCTACCTCACTAGAGATTATGAGAAATGTGTCAACTCTTTTATATTATACGTCGTTTGTGACAAGCTAGATGTCAAGTTTTGCAAGAGACACGAACAGTCACTCAAAATTCTTAAAGAAGAATCGAATATTTCAAAGAAAGGTGTTGTCCCAATTTTCTTTTTGCCTTGAGAAATAGTCATTTTGCCACGCACAAAAATTCTAAAGTACAAACGTCAAAAATAAGAATCGATATGAAAGGAACGTATAAGGATACGCATTTCACGACACGGGTTCGATCGTGCTGACTTGAATCAAGACAATACATACAGAACCTCTGAAAGAAAGTAAATCCTCAAAAGGAATGGTAAACAAAGGAAACGGAGCTCAATTACAGAACACAAAGAAAACCAAAAATCAGTCTCATAAACGTATTTTATTAGGAATTAAAGTGTTGTCCAAAAATTAACCAAATTTGTACAAAGTAAACAATTTGAGTTCGCGAATATTCTTCAATTCTAAAATGTTGTTGCAATACAGTTATTCAATTCTAAAATGTTGTTGCAATACAGTTGTTCAATTCTTGGTATTTACAATTACTTACGCATATGATCTTGTATAGTAATTTGTACAATGATTGCGTTCGTTTCTTGAACTAGCTTTAGATAGGTTTTGCATCACCATTTTCTCAATTCCTTTTATGAATACTAATTTCGATCCAATTACCACAATATATTGAATTATGAGGAAAATAAGGAGGTCAACATTTCTTAAATATCTTTTGGGCAAAAGTTGAGCTTCGAATTCAGATTTGTGGTTATCGCTTCTGTTAAATGAATACCACTAGAACTGGTCTATGATCAGGCACCATGTCTTGCTTATAACAAGTATATATATTATATAGTATATATTGTACTAGTATATATAGTCTTATAATATACAGTGTATATGTATCTTATAAGCAAGTCTTACTTATTACTACGAAATACATGTTTTTTTACAAAACTAAAATTTATTATTATTTTAGCGAGGGTCCTTCGACCTTTGCCGCATCTCGCATTTAGATCTCCACATTTTTCTAAACTTATTCTTTTAGTGCTCTGTATCTCACGGCTTTCTCGACCCCATTCCTCCATGATGTCGCTGGTCTTCCTGTCCTCCTTCTATTTTGTGGTGTATAATTTAATGCCCTCTTTGGCAATCTGTCTTCACTCATTCTTTGCACACGTCCATATCATATAAGCTGTCTTGTTTCGATTCGATCCGCACTAGTAATATCCCATCCTGTTCTTTGTCATATCTCTTCGTTTCTTACATATTCCAATTTTGATACTCTGCAGGCTCTTCTCTGGAAGTCCTTTTCAATGGCGTCTAAATTCTTTTTATTGCTGTTGGTCATCTACCAGCTCTTTGCACCGTATATTAGAATAGGCTCCACGACGGCTTTATATATTTTTATCTTTGCATGCAGTCTCAATCTTTTAGACCACAACAAAGAATTTAAGGCCTGGGTTGCTTTTTTGCCCTATTGTATGTTATTTCCTATGTCCTTTTTTGATATACCTTCCACAGTAAGTATGTTTCGTAGGTATTTCTGCTGGTTCGTTCTTCTTATTTCTCTAATTTGCAAGTCCTGGTGGTCATCTTCGTCTTTACACCCTACTTTGATATATTCAGCTTTTGTCATATTTATTGTTAGTCCACAATGTTCGTATTCTTGTCTCAGTTTTCTAAACATGTAGATATATATCCTCTTCATCAGAAGCTATGATTACTTGATCGTCTGCGAAATAAAGACTTGTGAAACAGTGATCCTCCATCATAATTCCCATTCTTTCAGTTTACCCAATTACTTATAGCTTCCTGAACATAAATTTTAAGTAATGTAGGGGAAAGACTGCATCCTTGTTTCAGTCCCTTATTGATGGGGAATGGTTTTGATCTGTTTACACCTATTTTGATTATACTCTGTGCATCTTTATATAAGTTCCATATTGCATTGATGTAGCTGGTATTGAGTCCCACTTTGTTTAAAACTTCAAACATTGTTTTAAAAGTACCGTACTAAAATGTAAAAAACATTTTCCTTTTTATTTTTATCCTCATTCATTTTCATACAATTTACATAACAATGAGTGTGCAAAATGTAGTCTCATGTTTAACATAGAACATTGTGACATTTCTAATAAATATGCGTACAATTATATCTACGATGTTGTTTATCGTTATTTTATGTTACCTGCGGCGGTTCGTTCTACTGTAGACGCTTATTCTGTACTATATTTTGAAATACAGCATACATGATTTTATATAGATTTAAACAAAATAATTACATTTGTGAAAATTTGGTGCGATCTACACTAAAATGCAATTCGAAATAATTTCTTTTACTTTTTATAAATCTGACTGAAGAGGGTATAGTAGGAATATGCCCTGCGAAGAATCTAAAGAAAACGTTATATGATTACATATGATTCACAATGCTACAACTAGTTCTTACCATTGCAAATGTACTAAAAGATATTGTAAAGAGTTTTCCAGCATACAAGACGATCGGTTGCTGCGTGTTAGCCATAAAAATCATAAGACACTTTCTGGTGCTAGAACCGCACATATACCATTCGGACATGTAGCAAGCATCAACTAAATCGCAAAAATGGAAAGACGTTGTACACTCCGTTTTAAATTATTGGCCTCTTATAGACATATTTCTAAGCATTGATGTACGAAGATTGTTTTTTTCATGCATAGAATGTTGCTACCAATGAGTTGAGATGGTCTGTGACGTTGTTTTGAAGTTCTTTTGTACTCAGGAAGCTCTATCCTCCTAGCCACTTTTTCAGTTCATGACAGAAATGACAATCGCTTAGCGAGAAGTCGGTGCTATACACCGTTTGTTCAAAAACCTCTCATCGAACTTGTTCAAAAAGTCGTTGGGTTACAGCAGCAGTGTGAGGGCCGGCATTGTCACGAATAAAAAGAACTCCAGAAGTCAGCATGCTTCTTCTTCTGTTTTGAATGCCTCTCCGCAATTTTTATAAACTTTGACAATAAGCTGCATTAATCGTAGCCCTCTGATTCGATAAATGAGTAGGACTTCAGAACTCAACATGTCATAAAGTTTTCGCCGTATACTCGGATCATTCTTCGATGAATTTCAGCCACACTATTTCCTTCTGCTTGAAGGAATCGAATTGCACTATTACACTTAGCGGGAGAATCAAATTGGCAGCCATGTTTACGTGCCTACAATTCAGCTGAAAATGGCGTAATTAATGACATTGCAAGTGGTAGATATTATAGTGGGGGTCAGTCACCTTATGGGCATCCCCGTCTTCCACTGTAGCTGTTAAGTTTACGTTTGCTGATAATCATCATTTATCAGCAAACGTAAACATAATTTTGAAAAAGTTCGAGTTTTGCAGCTAAGATGCTGAAGTCGAAAATTATGAAAATCGAACAAACAAGGAAAAGATTAATTAACTAATATCCAGATTAATACTAATATTAACATGAGTATCAATACTAAACCACCGTTGGCATTAGTAATGATAAAATTACAATTTCCTTGCAATTTGCAACGTAATTAAATTTCGGAAAAAATATCGGCCTCGGAGGGGACTCGAACCCAACGTCTATCAACGTAAAGATTGGGTTCGAGTCCCCTCCGAGACCGATATTTTTTCGAAATTTAATTACGTTGGGTAATTGTTAGAAAATTGTAATTTTATCAAGGAAGAGATTAATAAGCAGAACATTTTTCATTCATTGCATTCAAATAAATTTCACCTCAAAGTAGCCTTTGAAATTAAAATTATGTTTTGGCTTGTTACTGAAACTCCTAACATGAATTTTGCTTGGTATAAGCTATTTGAATGTCATGACAAATGTCATGACATTCAAAATCATAAAACGAAAATTTTTGTAACAAACAAGTAAAAATAAGATTCAACAATGAATGACAGCTATTTTAAATAAATTTTAAGTTACAATATAATTTTGACAAGTTCCTGTCAATTATACATCGGAATGAATACTCTGTCAAATTGACAACTAATGTAACTGAAAATAGTACAAGTTACGACTAAAGCTTTTATTGGAATGAACTACTCGAGGTAACATTTATTTAAACGCTTTTTATGACTTAAAAGTCGCAAGTAAGAATACCAATTTATTGACCTCATTATTCATTAGTGGCGATAAAATAAATTTTATTTTATGACTTTAACTTTTCTATTATGTTTAGATCAGAAACTGTTTATAATTGACAAGAGTCCAGCGGAAAATATGCTGCTGTAATTATAGCGTTATTTTTTAAAGGTTAACGTAATGCTAAAACTGGATTATTTAAAGCAATAAAACACGCGTTTTATGAGTTAGACTTTAACATGCTACATGATACAGTGCTGCTTTTTAAAGTGTAAACCATAAAACGTGTCTTTCATTGTTTTAGAAATCATGGATTTACACTAAGTAGAGACCGAATATATCCAATTCCTGTTTAGGATTATTGCTTAAGATAGCGACTTCTTATTGCAATATAAAGTTATTAAATCAAACCGTTGAATTGGTTTTAATTTTATTACGCAAAAATTTAAAGTTAATCTACTGTGGAGTTCGACTTTTTATATTTTCAGTATTAATATTCCTTTAATTTTAAATCTTTAACATGTTTATTATTGTACCAAACTGGATACGTAAACGTTTTAGTGGTTTTTAACAAAACAAGATCTTGCCTTTTTCTTACTGTAAATGTCTTTTTTATTACTCGAAAATGCGCTAAATCCACTTCATATATTTTGATATTGTCCGAGATATAAATAACAGCACTTTCACAAAATACAGTGTTACTTAAAAATATACAAAATGTAGCCAGATGAATTAATTCAGAGTATACCTGATTAATAATTTGTT
Organism: Trypoxylus dichotomus; assembly: GCA_023509865.1. Lineage (NCBI taxonomy): Eukaryota > Metazoa > Arthropoda > Insecta > Coleoptera > Scarabaeidae > Trypoxylus > Trypoxylus dichotomus. The sequence goes on along the minus strand of CM042076.1, from coordinate 68,921,429 downwards.
GAGCACACCAGCAAGGTAAACTTATGTGGCCTATTAACTCTGCAAACCAGACTGCATTAAATCCGTTTTCAGCGGTATCTTTCGCCTGAAAATGTCGTTTCATTATTTGATAACATTTGCAACTAAATTCGAATGGAATATACCATTATGAAGTATATCCCGCCGAAACATATTTGTAATACGCCTAATATAACCTGCCAAAAGAACATTGGTGATAGTAAGTCTTCTATTTTGGACGTAAGCCTGAAAAACAGATACTGTAACATGGGATGAATTCGAACACCGTTTCAGCTTACAGAAGAGCACAATTTTGCCGTCCGTAATTCCATGAAGTTAATATTATAATTATTAATATTAATATTATAGATTATGTCATATTATTAATCTGTAAGGTTCGCAAAAACGGTGTAAAATCCACGGGGAAGGAGAGGAGGGAGAGGGGGCATAAAGGACATGGTAACATCAAACAAACTACTATGATAATAAATGCAAAGTATGACGGATGTTTCCAAAATTCTGGGAATTGTGCTCGAATTAAAGTACGCAGAACTTATAGGCAATATTATTGGTGAAAGATTAGTCTTGACATGTTTATGTATCTATCCAGTACAATATCGTTCAGCCTGATTCAGATGTACGACCGATATATGTATATGTGTTTTCGTAGTGACCATGGAAGGTGTGACTAAGCATTTGCAAGGGATGTTTGATGAGTCTGCAGAAACTAAAAGTACTGTCTATCGGTGAATTGATCGTTTTAAAAGTGGTAGTAGATCACTAATAGACAATCCACAGAGTGGTAGCCCGAGGACGTCGATAAATGAAAGAAACATTACTGCCGAGGAAAATCTACTGAAAAAGGACAGGTGAATGATTCAAATTCTTAAACGCACAACTAGGAACAAGTACACGACATGTTTATGGCGTCTTTCACAATTGAATATTCATTTGATTAAAAGGTAATGTTGGAATCGTGTTCGAATTCACCCGACTTTACAGTGACAATTTTATTCCTAAATAATAAGCATCTTCTTCAGCACTTACTACAGTATTGCATTGTGATGAATAACACAAAAGATCCAAAGACGTATACGTAGTCTTTGGATCTTTTTCTCTTGATCCAGGTAATTTTCCTTCGGATTTCTCTCGCATACGCATCGCAAATTATCTTTTAGAATCTTGAGTTGCACCGTCATCATGAAAATAAGTCCGATGGTGATAGTATCCATAACATAAATAGTTACTCAGCATTGGTAAAGGTAAGTCGCTCTCAGATAACCGGCCGGGAACCACATCGGTATCATGAAGGCTCTGTTAGTTATTACCGAACACTTTACAAAAATAAAGCCAAAACACCACAAACCGCACCAGTAAAATCTAACGACAAGTTTCTGCGTAGCTTCCACTTCCCAAATAAAACGATCTTGATCTAAGGTTTGCATATTAAAGATGCCCATTTCTAATTCATCCTCGATCACGTGCAATTTTGACAAATGTAAGATTTGGAGCGTTATTTTGACCATGCTCCAAGCGGAGGTAAAGAAAAATACTGATATCCAAAGAAATTAAAATAGAATAGTATCAGTTTTAAGAATAATAAGATGAAAAACAGGAAAAATATACCGAAAACTATGCTGCGATTCACCAAATAAAAGCTGTGTTTTTTTAATTTTTTTTCGTGGTATAACCCGAATATGCATAGTATATCTCAGTCATAACTTACTACTTTAATCAGTATAGGTCTCTGCAAAGACTAGCGTACTATAGTAATTTATGGGCTAAAATCTATGAAGACTTACTTTAGACATGATAGAAACAACAGTCGATTTGAAAATTTATATGATAATGATTTATATGATGTGATAAACATCCAAGTTTAAACTCCTATAGCACTAGTAAGCGATTTCACAGCACTTACTACTACGAACTAATGATACACAACCCCTCAATCAGATTCAGACGATGTGCGCTATGACACAGTTAATTCAGTATAGAGCATGTGCCCGTGACCGTGTCATTTTATGTGTTGTGTTAGTTTTGTAAATTTGTGGAATTATTTATGGGATTCTATGGGAATGTTAGCATTCGTTTTAATGAATTAGTAGAAAATTATGTATTCGTTTTGAATATTATTTATCATTTAAGATTCATAACATCCCAATTTTTATTGAAATACGTTTTAGACAATCCAATCTAAGACTTGTTATCGCAAGGGCGTTTAATGGTAATAAAAGAAGCGTTAATATAAAGAGCCTGTGATAGTTCCTGTAAAGAAATAGTTTTAAAAGAAGTAGGCCGTGCACAGGCAACTGGGATAGTTATATTTATGCATGGACAGATTCATTCGGTACCCTAGGATAAAAAGAAATGAGGCAAATAACGATTGTACACGATAACTAGTAACCTACAAAAGGTTAACATACACCAAAATTGAATATAATGCTATCGCAGAACACATGATCTGCCTCTCTAACTTTTCGTTTAGTTGCCACATACACTGTCAGTATTTCTGAGGTTTTTAGCAACCCTTAAAATGACGGCATCACTCGAAGAACGTTTTTTAAACTACTGTGTGAATGTATGAGCGAAAATATTACTCCATCAGAAAAACTTTCTTCTCTCTACTAAACACCATTTTTAACAATCAAGTACTAGTAACGCATTGCAATGGTAATATAACAATTGACAAAGGCTGTATGCACGTAACTAAGAAGGAGAAATTAAGCGTGTATGCGAAAGAATTAACCGTTTTATTGTAGAAGTTTACTGTGTCATAGTTTTAATTATGCCGTGCATTTTGTATCATCATCTGTTTCATGTAATATGCAAGTAGTTGCGAAGTACACGTGTTTCAACGTTTTATACGTATATAATTATACTTAATACATACTATATTAATTATTACTGATAGTTTGTAACGAACAACGCAGTTGTGTTTCATATAGATGGAATGCATAGAATCTGTTACGTATACGTACGAGGTAGACGCCATAAATTCTCGGCGTGATATAGAAAAATGAAACTTGGAACAATATGAAAAAAATTATTTTCCATGTAATCTCCCCTAACTTCTATACATTTATTACAACGATTAATTAATAATTCGATACTTTTATCAAAATAATCTGAAGTTTTTCTGTCAAAATCTTCTATAACAGCTGCTTACAACTTACTGGCGTCCTTAAAACGACGCCCCCAAAGGTTTCTTTTTAAATTAGAAAACAAATAAAAGTCACAAGGTGTCATACCGGTACTATACGGTGGATGTTCTAATTTTTGAAACCAATATTCGCGGATGAATTGTGAAACGGCGGCAATATGGACGGGAGCATTGTCGTGCAACAATCGCACACCTTTTGTCAATTTTCCACGTTTTGCACGAATACTGTCCCTTAATTTATGCAATAAAAACGCATAATATGTGCCGTTCACAGTTGTATTACGCTCTTTAAAGTCAAATAGCGAAATGCCCCCACAATATAAGAATATTGTGGCCATCACCTTTCTGTTGGTTGAACGACTTTCGCCTTTCTGGGACGAGGTTGATCAGGTCACGGCCATTCCATGGACTCCCTTTTTGATAGAGGATTGTAAAACAGAACCATCGGGGAACAAGGACGCAAGTCTGTCGCACCAGAGGACATTGTTCAATAAGTTGTCAAAATAGTTCGAGAAAAGCGGAGGTTTACCATGAGTAAGTTGAATGTGTTCCAGGGTACAGAGTAACTTTACAACAACGTCACGGATCATGTCAACTCACTGGTGGCAACATTATGCATAAATTCATTTTTCCTTGTTTTTGTGAGCTATAGGAGGTTAAAGAAAAGCAGTCCTCGTACTTTTTCGATCATTTTTGGTGTTCGAGCTAAAATTGTCCTACCTTCACGATTAGCACTAATCGAATTTAATGAATTTAACGGTGTGTTCTTCGGAATTGGACAGATAATCAACATCAAAATCTTCACCAAATTAGAATTACAATTCCCACAGAATTTTTCTAATGCTAGATTTAAATAAGATTAAAAATTGTTTTAACGTAGTTTTACAAAAATTCCAGAACGATACCGCAAATTTCAAATACATGTTCTTTCTTAATGGCATCCCTTGTCTAACAATATTACACCTCCATTCTTAAATGGAGACATTTGCCTGTAAGACGGTTGAAGGTTATCTACGTAATTCTAATTATAACAAACTCACGGATGTTTTTGAATGCCTTTTATTTAACTAATCTTATACATCTTTCATTTTATTTCCTAATTAACTAAAATCAATTTTGATACATCTGACGAAAGATGATATAATAGGAATAAGCATTGCGAAGTATCTAAAATACGATTCAATTTACAGCTTCTCAATTACAAAATATCTAATCCTTACCATTGCAAGTGTTGGAAAGGATACAGCAAAAAGTTTTCCGGCGAATAAAGTAACCGGCTCCTGTGTATTTGACATGATAATAATAAAAAGCTTCCTGGTAGAAGGGCTGCAGGTGTACCATTTGGCAGCATAACAGGCCTCCCTAATATCGGCGCTCTGAAGCAAGTATAACGTATTACACTGCAAGCTAAAACTTATTGGCGTTCAGTAATTAATGCATTTTTATCGTTTCATTTATTGCAATGACGATATTCATAAGCGATCTTGTGTTATGAAAGTTTTTTCTTTGCGCGTTTTTCATTTCCCATCTATCTTTGCAGATTCGCCTTTAAAGAGTTTTCCAAAGGCGATGACAACATTTTTCGGTTAGATGAAATTTCGTATAAGGTATCTTGTTAGTTTTTATTTTGACGAAAGCTATGGGGAATATTCACTGAATTCTGAGCAATTTATATGGTCGGTGTTTTTAACTGTCATACGCGAAAATGTTTACGTTTCTAACCTACAGTCCCTGCCCATTTTATTAGGACCACCAAATTTACACTTTTGTACGTTTCCAACGCGATAATTTACAAATACAAGTATAAAATTCATGAATAGAGTTTACAATACCTGTTTAAATACGTTCCCTATATATCTCGCTAAGAAATGGAGAAAGTCCTACTTAATAACTCCTTACCTATTATTATCCCCCTCATGAATCATTCTGTACTGTATAGAAGATGGGTAGGAACAAGATTAAAAGACACAGTAATTCGTAGGATATTATTTGGATCGGTTACTATTGTAGAAGGAATATTTATCTGTTCATATAACAACGTTTTTTCCGTGTTTACGTGTTAGTGTTGCACTTTAGGTTATTGCTTGTATGCGCTTTATATCTTTTCGTTATGGTTAAAGAAAATGACATACCAAATGAGAAAAAACTGCGTATTGAGGCGTTGTTGGCTACAGGAAGAGCGTTCTGCGGCAAGAAAAGAATCACGACTAATCGAGATGATGATCGACGTATCCTGCAATTAGCAACTGAAGACGAAGGTATATCCGCCAAAGAAATAGAAAATGTAATGTCTCAACAAGGAGTGCAAATATCCACGCGTACAGTACATAGACGATTGTACAAAGCCTGATTAAAATGCAGACGTCCTCTGAAAAAGCTCATATTAACACCGATGATGAAACGAGCTCGTTATGAATGGGCAAAACATCATCAACATTACACAATTGAAGATTGTCGAAAGGTAAGACAAAATAACTTAAATGAATATGAGTCAAAACTGGAAGTCATGACCGAAAGAGCTCAATTTGTTAGACGACGTCCTTCTGAACGGTGTGGTGAAGCTATTGTACTAAAAACGGTGAAACACCCTCCGTCAGTTATGGTAGTATCTTGTATATCAGTCAAAGGTAAAAAAATAAAAACGTGTATTGAAGGATGCCTTGATGCCATCGATGATTTAGATCCGAGTGAAGGCCCTTACACATTCATGCACGACAAGGCACCATGCCACATGGCCAAATCTATCCAAAGTTTTTGGAACGCGCGTTCTGCCGTTACCTTGGCTGGGAAATTCTCCGACCTCAATGCAATTGAGAACGTGTGGAATGTAAGATCACACGTGTATTCGAGAAAAGACACTACAAAAGAGCAATTAGTAAGAAATATTGGCAGAATGGCACTACAATTAGACATACCATTAACGCTTGCATAGACAGTATGCCAGTTATAGAAGCCAAAGAAGGCATTACAAAATATTAGCTATACACTTGTGACGTGTGTCTATAAATATTTCAGAATAAGCTTATGCTTGTACAATACGTTTTTCATTGTATATTTTAACAACATTTTTGCAAGTGGCCCTAATAAATTGGACAGGGACTGTATGTATATATTGAGATGACAGTTAATGCATAAGTCAACTAGATTTATTTATACAGAATCTAAAGAAAATATGCAGTTTTACTTCAGATCTGATTTTATTCCTAAATATCAAAAATACGTATAACACAGTTGCTGAACTGTTGTTTCCGAATCGTCAGTTACGGGGTGGCAAAATGCTTTGCAAATTTGATTAGAGAGTACACAAAAGTGTATTCATGTGAAAGACTTCTATTGAAATCATTGTTTTACTGAATGTTATACCGAGAGAGCAAAAATTAAATTGACAAAAGTATGCCATGGAACTTGAAAATGTATGTCGTAGCTTATTTAATTTCCTGTGACATAATTCTGACAGGCTAAATATCACACTGTCATTAATATTTGTCATATATTTTCTCTCTGGAAGTTTAAGTAATTTTTCAATTATGGCTTTGACCACAGGGCACCAAATTTACATGATTGTAGCCTATTTTAGAACAGGTGTGATAGTTAATGGAATTTGGCAATACAATGTTTGGACAACTTTCGTAAATAATTCACAGATTTGGCAGTAGTAGAATACGATTTTTATATGTGTCTTGCACGTGTTGTTGGTGTATTTCGCGAAATCGGATCTGTAACTCATAAGAAACCTGCTGGTAGATCAACTATTCGTACAGAAGAATTGATTATTGATGTTCGTAATGGGTCAGGGCCCCACAGAACTATTGTGATGCCTAGTCCAAGAAATTGGAGTTTTTTATGGAACATACCGAACTGTTTTAAGGAAGAACTTGAATATACATTCATATAAGATGCAATCATATCAAGCCCTTTTGCCAACAGACCACTCGAGATGTGTTGCATACTGTAAATGGTTCGTTAATAATTTAATGAATAATGGCTTGCTAAACTTTTTTTTTTCATCTTTCGGGGTGCGTAAATTCTAAAAATATGCGAATGTGGAGCACTGATAAGCTGCGTTTTTTTTTTTGTGGAATCTGCATTAGATGCTCAGAAAATTGGTGTTTGGATTGCAGTCTCTACTAGAAGAATAACTGGGACGATTTTTTTTCAATTTTATCATCAATACAACGAGGTACAGAAAACTTCACGATGATGAACTTCAAATTGGTTATTTCCAGCAGAATACCGCAACAGCACATACGACAAGAGAAACTATATCCTTTCTCCGTGAGTTTTTTTTACGATCGGCCAATAAGGTTGGGTAAAGTTGTTTCTTTCGGGGCCACCACTTTTTAATTAAAATAGGGTTTCCAAAACTCCTGCACCTAATTTCGAAGAACTGTAACAAAGGATAATTCAAGAATTTGAGAACATAAAGCCACAAATGCTACAAAATGCTTTTGATAGCGTAAGGCGCGTAAATTTGTGCATTCAACATTGTTATTCTCAACAGTTCTTGTACTTTTTAAGGTTGTTTGAATTAAAATGCTATTTTTATCTCATCACTGCTTAAAATAAACTTTTCGCAATTATGAACAAATGTTCATGTTAGTGTGACATTTAACCTGTCAGAATTACATAAAAAAAAATGAAATAAGCTACGACATACATTTTCAAATTCTATGGGATACTTTTATCAATTTATGCTCTTTCGTTTTACATTGTTTCCAAAAAATGTTCTTAGCAACTCTCAAAGAAATATCCGTTCCTACTTCTTTGAGCTTGCGTGTATGCGCAGAGTTCAATTGTTGGTTACATCGCGCCCCTATTTCACAAATAACGTAAATGATATTGCCTTTGAGTTCTTTAACTGTTATTGGTCTATTCCCATAGACGAATTACGTGACATTGATGGCCACTTGATACTTCAATATCGTGAACATATTTTCTGGAAGAAATCTTCCGAAAATAAATTCAGTGTTTCATAGATAGTATAGTACCATCTTATTTCAAGGAGAGCTAAAGATAATTTCATATTGTCTCGGTGCCTTTCTTATCTTCGGACAAAAAGCAAACATTGGTGCTTTAACATCACGAGCCATGCTACAATGAAATGATCAGTTAGCTTAAGCTTTTGCATCAAAATGAATTTTGTGTGGATCAAGATTAAAACCTTAAGGTTCGGAGGTAAGGTAAGTATTTTTTTATTAACGATGAACAAGTACACGTTGAAGGAAGTCACGCGCATTTCCATTAGCTACAACAATGTTCATATTTGACAGAAGACGTCGATCAATGAAATTTTTTTATAATTTCGATAAATGGTGAAGCTTATTGTGCATAATTATATATAATATGGCTACAATCGCTATCAATACAACTTTTAATTGGATAGTACAAAATTACGAAAAGTTAATGCATTAATCTCAAAATCATCGTATAACACTTTGTACTGCCTTTAAACACTAATGCTATTCTAATCATTATAGAGATACCTCATTTATAATTTCCTGCCCCCACCAGCAGGTGACACATACTTGGCCCAGAAGGCAACCGAAACACATGATGTCAAATGCAATGCTGATCGTATCGGTCACCTAAAAACAGTTGAAATACTCCGTCATTAAAATTAACAATTCATATACTACAACATCCGAGATATTCAAAAACCTAGATTTCGTACGAAAACAGCACAACGTTAACATCATTCATAAAAACATACCACCACAAGTTGAATGCCAGAAAAACCCAGTTCTAAGACGCTGAACGACACTTGCAAAAAGACAACTGGTGATAGCCAATCTTGTAGTTTAGATAAAATTCTGAAAAGTTCGGAGAAATCAAAAGCAAAGGTAAACTATGTTACAACTGATATTTACTTGAGTAGAATGTTATGGTGAATGGAATATGCTCGTAAACGTTTCTGAATCATTTTTTCCTGATCCCAATAGTTTTCGTTCTTATTCCTTTCGCATGAATTCTTCAGATTGTCCTTCAGTATTTTGAACTGCGCTGTGACCATGAGAGTAAACCCATAAATTACAACATCTACCACGGGGTAAACGGAGGTCACGAAAGCGAAGAAGACCGATTCATATACGTACGCAACAGTATTCCTGACTTCATTATCAATTGGAATCCAGATAGGTATCGTAACGGAATAGTTGGTTAGTATTGGGCATAAGGAAAATCCCACAGTGACAGAAAAGCACACAAGCCAATAATATTTAAGCATAAGCTTCTGTTTGGTTTCCACCTGCCAAAGAAAGTGATCTTGTTCTCTGGTTTGTGAATTGAAAATATCGGATTCGAAGAGATCTTCAATTTCAATCAACTCCTTTAATTGAAACGCCTGCAGGGCAATTTTGATTGCAGCCCAAGTTGATCCAATCAGAAACACCAACACAGCTAAATACATTTCGCGGTCGAAACCGGATAGTAACAGTTGCAACGTTAACAGAATAGGAAACGAGAAAACCATTACTAAGATAACGACACGATTTACTGCATGTAGACGGTGCTTTTTTAGTTTCTTGCTATGATATAATCCGAAAATCCATAGCAGTTCTCTAGTGCGGTTTATAGCTTCGATCGGTTTAGGTCTCTGTAACACATTTTAAATGTTTAGATTATTTTAGAAAAACACATATTCAAATTTCTGTTATTATTTAAGAGCTTATTTCCTAGAGCATTCTAAATTGAACATAACCATAACGCCAGTGTATAAGAAATAAATTATTGCATTCTGGAAATTTCACTGCATTGAATGTCGACTCAAACCAGATGCGTCTTGAATGATTTTAACACAGGAGTCAATATGGTTCATTTATTCACTATATAGATAATCTAAAGATTCTGTTCTGAATTTCCTAATGGTAGGAAGTAATAAAAATTGACCGTCATGTTTTCTTTCATACTTGATGCAAGATCCGGTGAGTAAGGAGGATGCGGAAGCAATTCCAATCGTAAATCGTTCAATGGATATTTCTTGTGATATACGGTTTTGCATTGTCCTGTTCCAATAACGGATGCTTATGCAACTTTCCAGGCCGTTTTCTAACAAATCCCTGCCACAGTGGTCCGAATAATAAATTCGAATAATATTCTGCGTTAATTGCAGTATCTTTCAGCAGATAATCCATAATAATAATCCGTTTTCAATCTCAGAATTCAGTAAGCATTACCTTTCCGGACAGACGGAACTGCACGGAGGCTCCTCTTCGAGATTACGCCATTTTTTGTGTTAAATTTTGATCTCAGACTCGAAATAAGTAATCCATGTTAATACGCGTTGCTAAAAATCACCGTAACGGGCTGTGGAAGTTAACGTGAAGTGTCAGATCTACTGAGTTTCTACTCCGGTCCCAACAGCCTCGGCACCCAGTGGGCCGGAACCTTGGTAACGCCCAAATAATCATGTAAGATGCCATGAACTTGCTATGTAGTTATTACTAGGCGTACACTAATTTGAGAAATAGTCATTTTCCTGTCCTCTTTCAGTAGGTTTTCCGCGGGAGGAATGTTTCTTTCATTTATCGATGTGCTCGGGCTACTACTGTGTGGATTTCCTTCTAATAATGTTCTATCACCTTTAAACTGATCGATACATTGATGTACAAGACTTTTAGATTCTGCAAATTCACCAAACAATCCTTGCAGACGTTGAATAATTCTTTAGGACTTTGCCTGTTACGATATCCACTTTTTATTTGGTGTGCCTATATTTCTTCTTCCTAAATATTCTCTCATTTATGTCGAAAGATGTTTGGTTCTGTTCTTGTATCTCCATTTCTTATTCTATCAGATATGATGCAAATGGAGATGGAACCTTTCACTCTTCTCAAAAATTTCATTTCTTGCGTCTGTATCCTGCTTTCTTGTTTTTTCGTTGTTGTCCTTGCTTGAGTACCGTAGAGGATATCATCTTGTGAAATTTTACTTGTGTATCCTTTATTGCTTTGTTTTCTAACGTTCTGCTGGTTATTTACATCTTTGTTTTGATCGTAAGATACATCGCCGCTTAAACACTTAAAGTGTTTCACCTGTTCCGATACAGTATCATTTATGACTATGTTTGTCGTCATTGGATATTTACCCAGGAAAGCCATAGTTTTGGTTTTATTTGCCAATATTTTCATATCATAATTTTGGCAATTTTTTTGTAATCTATTGTAGCGAATTTTTCTCTCGGGGTTCGAAAATGTTACCTGGTAAATTCTTTGATCAAGGATTTTGCTCTTATAAATTTAGAAGGCGTTAATGAAATTAAATGAAAAGTAGATTAGATTGAAATAAAGAAACTAACAATATATTAACGAATTTAGAATAAATCACTTACATCGGGAATGTGTTCGACAAAATACCTATCGCAATCCCTAGCTCGCTAATAAAATCTGTATTTTAAATTTTTAAATAATAAATGACGTTATTAAGGACGAAGTCCTTTACTTTCTTTACTCACACACGCACTTTGCTATCGCAGGATGGTGTATCTCCCTATCTTCGCGTTGACGACGGACTGTCCAAGGTTACGCCGGAATTGCTCTGCTGGATCAGTGGCGTTTCACCCGATATTCGGATAGTTTAAATGTGGTGACCAGTCCGCTACAACTTTATATAATTTTTGAGGTAATTTCTTCACAATAATATGCGAAATTCGCGGATATTAGGCGACAAATAACTACAGTAGGGTCATCATGGCAACGAAAACATGTCCTAAGTGTTTTCGGAGATGGAGATGTAGGTCTTGGATGTGATCTAAGTGCGGAAGATCACATCCAAGTGTGCTCAGTGTTGATACCATCCAAACCGGTCACTTTTCTATTTTTAGTAGCCCCCAAGGCTTCTGTCAGTTCTGTTAAATCTACATCATCCAAACCTTATATCTCTACTTCATGTATTGTTGTTTCGTTAATATTTTCCTTGTGCCAAAGCTGTTTATAATGTTTTACTTAGTTGTCCTCTATGTCCTGTTATGAAAACGCGTCTATATCGGTTGAACATCTGAGTCAAAGTGATCGATATTGATCTGGATAGCTGCACAAACATTTCAACACCTATCTATCACTAATAGCATCGTCTATAAGTTTTGCGTAATTTAATTAAATCACAATGCCCAGAATTTTGGAAACATTCCTCGTAATTAGCGTTAATGTTCAAATTACAAATGACAATAAAAAGTTAGAGCAAGATTCTTTTCCGCGGCTTCTAATCGAAATCAGTCGGTCAATTTCGTTAGTAACGAAGGTTATTTCCTAATGCAGGATATGATTTTATTTTATATTCTGTACTAACCACCCTTATATTTTTTTGAAGTAATATAAAACCTTAAATACTTATGGTTCCTATTATAAGCACTATTGATTTATCTTATGTATATCGAGTATGAAATTGTTTATGGATATTATGGAATACTAAAATTTTATAAGAAATCTATTTTTTTCAGAGTATTAGATTTTGATAATACATTTCTTATGGACTCAAATCTTATGTCTGTTTTGCAAGATTTCTTTCTCTCTGTATGGAACTTGGCTACGACAGTAGTTAGTTTGTTGGCTGCAGCATATTCTTTTCAAAATTGTTCCATTTTATTAAAAAGGAATTTTGGAATTCACCCGATTTTACGGCTATGATTTTATTCCCACTAAGCATTTTCTTCTGCACTTACTTCATTAGTGTATTGTTGTGAATAAGCCAATTATGTATATGTTCTTGAATGACGATTGCAAGGACTGTGTGGATGTACAATTCACAGGTATAGCAGTAAACTCCACTCACACAAATTAATTAATTATGCGGAACGCAGCGTTTCGAGAGCACGTGGGCTCCCATTGTCAACCGTCGGTAACACGTTCCGCATAATTAATTAATTTGTGTGAGTGGAGTTTACTGCTATACCTGTGAATGTTCTTGAATCCTCTTTTTTTTATCCAGGTAATTTTTCTTTGGATTTTTCTCGCATACACCTCGCAAATTATCTTTTAGAATCGTGAATTGTGTCGTCGCCATGAAAATAAGTCCGATCGTGACAGCATCCAAAACGGGGTAAATGACTACTACTATCACAAAGTAGCAGCATTGATAAAGATGAGTCGCCACGCGCTCACAACCGGCCGGGAACCACATTAGTATCGTGAAGGTATTGTTAGTTACTACAGAGCACATTATCAAAATAAAGTCAAAACAGCATAAACCGAATCAGTAAAATCTAAGGACAAGTTTCTGCGCAGCTTCCACTTCCCAAATAAAATGATCTTGCTCTAAGGTTTGCATATTAAGGATGCCCATTTCTAATTCATCCCCGATCACGTGCAATTTTGACATATAAAAGATTTGGAGCGTTACTTTGACAATACCGAATGATATCGGAAGAAATGTTATAAAATCGGAGAGTATCACTTTTAAGAATAATAAAATAAAAAAAACAGGAAAAATATACCGAAAACTATGCTACGATTCACTAAATAAAAGATGTTTTTTATTTTTTTTTGTCGTGGTATAACCCGAATAGCTGTAGTATATCTCTACACTAACTTACTACTTCAATCAGTATAGGTCTCTGCAAAGACTAGCGTGCTGTAGCAATTTATGGGGTAAAATCTATGAAGACTTACTTTAGACATTATAGAAACAACAGTTGATTTGAAAATTTATATGATAAACATCCAAGTTTAAACTCTTATAGCACTAGTAAGCAATTTCACAGCAGTTACTACTACGAACTAAAAATATGTACACAACCCGTCAATCAGATTCAGGAACGATCTGCGGTACGATACAGAGCAAGCAGCTGTAATCGCTTCCTTTTATGTGGTCGCTTTAATATAAGCTTGGATAATAGTTTTGTAAATTTGTGGAATTATTTATGGGATTCCATGGGAATGTTAACGTCCGTTTTAATGAAGTATTAGAATTTTTATGTGGTCGTTGTCAATACTAATTTTTCTCATTTAAGATTTATAAGTTCCCATTTTTTCTTGAAATACGTTTTAGACAAGTGCCTTCCGATCTGGGACTTGTTATCGTAAGGTTGTTAAATGATAATAAGAAAATTGTTAATATAAAGAGGTTTGATAGACCATTCAATAAAAAATAGTTTTAACAGAAATATGCAGTGTATAGGTAACCGCGACAGTTATATTTGCACATGCATACATGCATCCGGTGTTATATGATAAAAAAATAAGCAGGTAACGATTGTACATAATAATTTAGTGCTCTATATGTAATTAAGATACGTTAATATTGAGGACAATGTTAGTAATGGTATCAGAAAACATGATTTTGCCTCTCTAAGTTCAAACTAAATCAGTTTTTAAATGTAGAATTGAAAATATTTTGCACTTTCAACCTTGGAGTATAAATGCTTTAGTGTTAGTATTGTATAATAACACTGACCAACAAATAATTTTTTTTTTATACTAAGATCTGAGACTTGTTTCTAACTGGTATAAGTATGCTAATGAAATCCATTTTTCCCTAACACCTCACGTTTTATTTTTACAGCATTTGCAGATCTAAAATTCCTTAAAATCGTTAAATAAATACAGCATTGTTTAAATAATTGATCCTTTAGTCGACAGAGAAAGAGTAACTTTTCCATCCTTTCACAGCAAATTGGGTATTATGCAGCAAGCTCTAGATTTGCAGTGGAACCGTTTCACATACCTAACACATGGGCTGAAAAGTCCCGGGCCTAACACGTAGATGACGCTAGTTTTATTGCAGTCACCTTTCTCTCAGTTAGTACTTACCTTCAAAAGACAGCTGTTAAAATTTCATGATATTCTATTCATTAGTTTGTGAGTTATTGTGCTAAGAGTCACGCTACTTTTGTTATCTTCAAAACAATGGATAAAAAACAATTTCGTGTTTTAATTTTACACTGCTTCTTGATGGGAAAAAATACCGTTCAAGCGAAGCAATGGCTTGAAAAGTGTTATGGGGACTCCGCTCCATCAGAAACAACAATAAAACGTTGGTTTGCTGACTTCAAACGTGGTCGTAGACACACCGATGATGCAGAACGCAGTGGACGTCCAAATGAGGCGGTAACACCAGAAAACATCAAAGGAATCCACAAAATCGTTTTGAATGATCGAAAAGTGAAGTTGCGTGAGTTAGCTGATATCGTAAAGATATCAAAAGAACGTATTGGCTTTATATTGCATGAGCATTTGACTATGAGAAAGCTCTGTTCAAAGTGGGTGCCACGACCAGGTTAAGAAAAAAATTGAAGCTGGGGTATTTGATGGACCTCAAATTAGAACTTTAATAACAGATTCGAATTTCATCAATTCTATAAAGTAAGCCGAGAAAGCTGTGACAGGTTGCGTTATCCTGTTGGAACCTAACGTCATCCGCGTTTGTATCGCAAAAAGGTGATGTAAAAGAGGGCAGTAATACAGATGCTAGGACGTTCATGTATTTTATAGAGTTCATATGCCTTCACACATGAACATTTGTCCCACTCTAGAAGCTGTTATGCAGGTCCAGATCATCACGCTGCCTCCGCCGTGTTTCACGCGACAAATTTTATTACACCCGGTATTATTTTGTAAATCTGCATTCATTCCACTGATTATTAAAGCACGTATCTAGTTCGAGACTGTTGTTTTGCTTGCTTTTAGCATTCATTATTATATACATGTAATAACAATGTAATATAGTTTTGTCAACATCTTTTCACGTTTTATTATTTAGGATCACATCCTGTGAAATTATTTACCATCATCTAATTCCTAATACCATCTAATCTAATACCTCTGCTTAGTTAAAATAATTTATCTCCATCATATGTTCATGGATCAGTCAGATAAATGAATCCGAGTCATTATATTGTGTATTCATTACACGTGGGATTATAAATAATTTTTAAAGTATCTACTTTTATGATGTTATTATCACCAGATATCTCTCTCTGATATATAACCTCACCTCAGTTATCAATCAATCCCCCATGGTGCTTATGTAACATTATTTGATATACCTATTATTTTTACAGAGCATTGTTTGCAGACTGAAGTAGGTATATACATATACACCACCACTCAAAAGTGTTTAGGCACCCCTGTTTTCATGGATTATTCATACAGTATTGTTTACCAAAAATACATTATAATAAAATGAAATACGTATTTAAAATGTAGTTCAGTAAGATAAACACCCCTTATATCGCATAAGGTTTACTATCATTTACCTGCACTTGGTCGGATTACTATAAACTGTTTATTGCGGTGCAATTACAATAACAACCCCTCTGAATTTACTGGGTAAATTTAGTCATCTGTTAAATTGTAGGTAATAATGTTTAAATTACCTTCCTAGAAGATTATAGTGAAATCTGTAACCTATAGTCAGTTGCAGTGTGGTATTTACTCTATTCACGTCGTGAGCGAAATATCGTGTGACAATTTTTTAAAATGCCTGCGCGAAGAGAAATTAGTACGGAAACACGTGCGCTTATAATAGCTTACCATAAAAGTGGCATAAGTAATCGGCAAATTGCCAAAAAAATGAAAATACACACGCTACGGTTGACCATAACGTAAAAAAATATCGGGAAACTGGCAGTTTTCTTAATAAAAGACGGAGTGGAAGGCCAAAAGCTACAACATCTGCAGATGATCGCAGAATAGTGGTTACCAGCAAGTTAAATAGACGCAAAACAGCGCCGGAAATCACTGCAGAATTAAATGTTGGTCGCCAAAAACTAGTCAGTGTTTCTACAGTCAAACGTCGCCTACAGAAAGCCGGGTTCCATGGACGTATTGCGATTAAAAAGCCATTACTACTTAAACAAAACAAGCAAAAGCGACTTAAATGGGCTCGTGAACACCAACACTGAAGCATAGAAGAGTGGAGAGTTGGATAAGTCCAAATTTGAGCTGTTCGGAACCCGAAGACGCATATTCGTAAAAAGATCTGTGGGTGAACGTGCCAGAGAAGAGTGTATTGCTGCTACCGTGAAGCATGATGGTTGTTATATCATCATTTGGGGCTGTTTTGCTGGCACTAGTGTAGGGGACATTGTGAAAATTGACAGTATATTAAAAAAGAAGGCTACCGCGAAATTTTGGAGCACCACGCAATACCTTCCGGAATTCGACTTTTGGGTCAAAATTTTATCTTCCAGCAAGATAATGACCCAAAACATTCCTCTAAATTATGTAAAGACTATTTACGCCATTTAGAAGAGGAAGGAACTCTCAAAATTATGGAATGGCCTCCCCAGAGCCCCGACTTGAATCCAATCGAGTTACTATGGGAAGAACTAGATCGGGAAGTACGCAAATCGGCTCCGACATCAGCTACTGACGTGTGTAACAAATTGCAATCGAGTTGGACCTCAATAACACAAGAAACTCTGGCAAAACTTATTGCGAGAATGCCTCGATTGTGTGCTGCAATTATTAAATCAAGAGGAGGCCACATAGATGAAAGCAAAATTTAAATTAAACGTTTTAATTTTCACATTTATTTAATATATTTTTATTCATGTACGTGTATCTGTACATAAAAAGTAAATATTATTAACATTTTTGCTGAGTTTTTATACATGTTTGCTGTCAGTGAGAGTGCCTAAACACTTTTGAGCGGTAGTGTATGTACATAACACCAGAACTAATCGCACTTGAAGTTACGACAGATACGGCTCGTTTTTTCATCCGCATTTGGACTGATATGGCGTTACTAATAATCTTGTCAGATTTTATCGAATTTAAGCATGTTGCGTTAATTATCTTCATCAGGTTATTAAAAAAAAATTACAATTGAAGATTCCTATTACGACGAACGAAGAATAAGCATAAGAAAACATGTATTCGTAAACTAATGGAATTTACTGAATCCAGTTTACGAGGGCGATGTGGTTTTTCATTTTTCGATGTAGTCTCCTTGAAGTACAATACACATTTACAAACGGTGCTCCAGTCTCTTCAAGCCGTCGGAAAAGTAGGATGTCTCGAGGTTTGCAAAATAGCCACCTGTAGCGGCGATGATCTCTTCATTTGAGGTAAATCTCTTTCCTCCCAGTATTTTTATCAGGTTCGGGAATAGTGAAAAGTCGCTGGGAACTAGGTCCGGTGAATATGGAGGATGAGAGATTAATTCGTAACGCAACTCATTTAATTTGGACACGACGATGCGGGATGAATGCGCCTGTGCATTGTCGTGATCGCCTTCTGCAGATAGTCAATGAGGATCACACCTTGGGAATCCCAAAAAATGGTCGCCATAACCTTTGCTTTCTTCGGAGCCGATTTGCCCGGAAAAGTGCTTCGACTGTTCCTTGGTTTCCGGTATGTAGTGTTGGATCCAATTCTCATCCACGGTTACGAAATGCATGAAGAAATCCCTTGTATTGTGTTGGATGTTACCCAGACAGTCCTCCGAAACGATCATCCGGTTTCGTTTTTGCTCCGGTGTAAGCATACGCGGTACCTTTCGCGCCGAAAGCTTTTTCGTACCCAAAATTTCGTACAGGATATGGCCAACCCGTTCTTCTGAGATGCCTGTTGTCTCTGCTATCTCTTTCAGCTTCAATCGGCGATCGACTAATCATGAATCTTGTTGACCATTTCATCGTTGGTAGCGGTTTTTGGGCGTCCACTGCGTGGTTCGCCACTTCTACTTGTGCGGTCACGTTTGAACGCGCTCAGTCAGAAGCTCGAAAATGACGGAGGACATCCGCCATGAATCTCTAGCAAAATATTTTGAATTTCCGTGGCCGTATTCCCAGCCATCCAGAAGTGTTTTATCACTGCACGAAATTCGATTTTATCCAATTTAGTGAAACCGCCTAACTTGTTACACGAAGCACATTCTTAAACAACTATTGACAGTAGACGTCTGAAATTTTGACAGTTGCCAACCCTTGCGTGCCATCTCTTGCCGATTCCGGAAACATTTCAGGTCGCCCTTGTAACACAAGATTTTGCGAAAATCTTTAAAATACATAATTTCATTGCGAAGTACGTTTGCTTCCTGTGCAATTATCAATCGTAACACCTTCTTCCATCAGTTCTAATCTAGAATGTTCGTATTGAATTTTTCTCTTAATACCTTTCATTTTAAAACACGTTGCTTTCTATCATTGTTTTCTTGTCTCCTTAATAGAGTTTTGTCCTCGACAGTGACTTATATGAATCTCAGATGCCATCTAGAAGATAACCTTGTATACTTGCCACTCAAGCAGTCATATTTAGTTTATTATTTAGCTATTCTTCGCGGAATGTCACACTTTGAGAACAAACCAAATTATACCAACAATCATATAACCATCAGCTCCTTGTATTTACCTCCCTTTCTAATTCTAACCATTTCAGGTTAGTTGTTTATCGTTAATCTCTATTTGCGGACCGTCTTTTCGTCCGTCGTAAAACAAAAGCAATAAAATCTCCATTTTCGTCGTTCGATTCCGTTTCCCGGACAGGTCCACTGACCTTTGAACGAGCACCTTCCTTATTTTTGCGCAGCCTTATCATCCATTTACGTGTACAACGGATCCCTCCCCGCTGTCTCCTAAACGAATTGTTTACGTGTACTCATAGCGGCGACAATTAATTTCATCGTAATTATATGTAATATGTATGTAGGCGTAATGAATTTACAAGGCCAAATACAAAATTGCCAGATACCATAATTAACCCGGAGAGCCGATAAGTTTACACCTGTGAATCTACATACTTCGTTTAATCACAACGTTTTCAAGTAAACACGCGCATAAACTTACGAAAAGTTGATAGTATAACACGATGTGCAACTGGACATAGATATCGCTTGCATTCTATGCTTTTACGTGAACAGTTTCGGTTGATACTTGGCAGTGGTTAAGAATATAATTATCTTCATTTAACGTAATCCGTTAATCATTGTGTTAGTTCTGTTATTTACTGCGCATGTTTAGTTATGCCGTTTTAATTTTCATTAATTTACTGTTGTCAACAAGGAACAGGATCACTTAGCTTGAACGTAACCCGCTAAAAATGGTGCGTATACAAAAGAATACTATTTCAGTTATTAATGGGGAAATAACAGCTGTGCTGTCATAAAACTGACGTCAGTGTCTAACGTAAATTGCCATCTTTACATTTTTAGACAACTTTGGGACAATTATCTCTCAAGAATGACGTAAAACATGTAACCGTTATATATATCCATATAGCTAATTGAACCTCTTTAGACAGACCCTGAAGATTTGTTATCGAAAACAGAATATAAACCATTAAAAGAATTTCGCGTTAAGTAGTATGTGATCACACAAATTTACCCTGTAGCAAGCCACGAAATTATTTCTTCAAAATATCTTGTTGATAGTGAGTGGTGAATAAATACATTTGTCATGTGTACTGTATTGGTTTATTGACACAAAAATATTTACAATAAATCACAAAGTATTCATTATCGAATCATACTTCAGAAATGGTATAAAATTAGACCCTTTTGCAACCATGTATAGATAAATTTCGGGAAGAATTTCTAAATTTTCCAGTAACGTGACAGCGGCAAGTTATTCAAGAATGAGTGGGTTGGTAGATCATTAAAATGGACGGCTGAAAATATAGCAGATGTTGAGGAACGAATAACTCAAACACCTAAGAAGTCTATTAGCTAGCTTTGACAGCAAGCACAACTTTCATATGGGACATGCCAGCAAATTCGTAAAAAATATTCACAAAAATTTCCATACAAGTTTCATTCCATGAAGAAACTTCTACTCATTGATCCTGCAACTCGGGTATATTATTGTAAATGGCTTTTAGGTACGATGAATAATGATGGCATTCTTGACAAATTCTTCTTCTCGGATGAAGCATGGTGTCTCTTATCACAGTACGTACAAGTAAGCAAGAAATGCGCATCCGGTCTTGTCAAAATCTGCATTCATGAGAGACCCTTGCGTTTTCAAAAAATAGGGGTTTGAATTGCTTCTTTCTTGTAGATGGATTACTGGTTCAATATACCAGCAAGATAGGGGAACGACAGAATTATTGCATGAATTCTTTGAAAACCAGATAGTAGACTTTCCACTGTGAATAATACCACATAATTTAAGGAATGCCTTCAATAGCATGAAACGAAGAGTGGCGTTATGCCTAGAAAATGAAGTAGCTCACTTTGAATATTTAATGTAACTATACTTCATTATTATTAAACTTTTTATTTTTCCAACTGAAACGTTTGTGTGTAGTTTAGTTTGTCAAAACGTCAAAACCTAATCTGATAACCGTATGTATGTCAGCGATGTAACATATATTGAACCACCTACACTTAAGCCCTGCTACAAAATAAGTGAATTTACACGTTTTTTAAAGTTATTGTACCAACTTAAGTTTAAAGAAGAAAAATTTCATGCTTGCTGGAGGACATATTTAACCGATCAACATGGTACTTTCTCATTATAAAAGCGTATCCCTTAGTATGTATATGTTTGTCATTTACTAACAGTTCAATTATATAGTTGTCAAAATATATTTAGATTTGAACTTTTTCAATTTTAAAGTTTTTTTTTCCACTGAACATAAACGGTTTATGATCGAATCAAATTTTTGCAAGCGGCGGAAAGTTTGATGGACAATTGCTATATTCTCTTGGAGATTATTTGGAAGAATTTCAAAATGAACTTCCAAACTTAGAATTTGATAGTTTTCTGCATACCGTTAAACATTGTGTCAGTCTTTAGAGAAACAGGAAGCGTCAAGCGAAAAGAAGGAAGTAACAGACCGAAAAAGCGTACTGAAATTATGTATATTGCACCAGGAATCCCCAAGTTTTATTTCAACTAACTGACGTATTATTTGGCACTGCCAATACTATTTTGAAAAAAGATCTGCGTATATTTTCTTATCACATGACCGGTTTTCAAAAAATTTTGGAATTTGGTCATCCTCAAAGAATAACATTTTGTTAATGGTTCTCAAATTCGACAATAATCTACTTGATAAAACATTCTTTTCCGATGAAATATGGTTTTATCTGAATGGTTATGCCAATTCACAGAATATGAGCTTGTGATCTCCAGAAGAGCCTGACAGTTTTTATGTTGAAACATCTCTCCATCCACAGAAAATTGCTGTTGGGTGTGGTATAAGTCGTAGGAAAATCTTTGGTCTGTTTTTTTATAATGGTGCCTTAACAGCGAACAGGTATTAAGAAAGAATTTCCGTTTATTAATCAACTAAATGAAGAAGAAAATCCTCATGGTTCCTTTTAACAAGACGGACCCAAGGCAAACACAACAAGTGAAACGATTAATATGTTCCAAGTTTTTCATAACGGCTTACGAAGTTTAAACACTGAAAATGAATTTCCACCAAAATCATGTAGTATTACATCTTGCAACTACTTCTTGAGACCATTTTCAAAAATTCCATTTATAAGGGTCAAATAGCTGATATTGCACATCTTCCAAACAGAATTGTAGAATGTATTATAGAAATGCCTTGAATATGACCATGGTAACTTTCAACAGTTTTTGTAAATTATTAAAAATTTTAAATAAACATTTGATGACAGTATTATGAAATGAATACGTAGGCTTCGACAGCCACAGACTAATTCCGGAAGTAGTTTTCTTATTATTGACAGTATTATGATTTGACATTTTAGTAAGATAACCGAAAAAATAATGAGAGAACATAATAAATAATAATCTCAGGCATATCTTTTATAATCCAAGGTTCAAAGTATTTAATGTAATTCATTTCTACGGTCTCCGTGGTGTAAATAGTAGTGTAATTTTTTAAAGAACAGGAGCTGTGGATCAGGATCTTGTCGAAAGCGTAATTTTTTTTTAATTTCATGAAGGAATTCATTTTCGCGTTAAAAAAACCAAGGAAATCAAATTTATTACCGAAAACATGTCTAATAGAGAAGATACACAATAACTGAAATTTAAAACCAATATTTTTATTGCGTATTATTGCTAATTATCATATCTGCAGTCATTATTACTTAATTTTAGTTGTAAATTTTATATGACAATTGTAAGAGACGTAGGATATTTAAAGGTTAATAAATGTGAAATTTATCAAAATCCCTTGTTTAGTTTAAGGAACAATGTGATATATAAACACAGACATAAGTAAACAAAATTTAAAATAGAGAATGAAAACATTATTTTGGAATTGCGTTATTACAGAAGCATTTTAACAACCTGATAGTTGCGCAACCTAACAAACACCGCATGCATCTGTAAACTTAAATATTCTCCTAGATGTCGCTCGCGTCCGCAACCGACGTCAGTACGATTCCGAGCGTCATCACCTCTTATCTTACCGCTTCATATATGCAACTCAAATTACATAACCTCTACGAAGGTTTAAAACACCGAATACGATTGCAGGTTAACGTCCAACGTCAAAATGTGGAAGATATAGAGAAAGGTAAGCCGTGCCACTGTGCAGATGACAGAAAAGCGCAAACGGTAACGTTATTCAAACGGTTGGCGATCATGACCATCCTTAGTGGACTGGTGGCCGGCGGCGCGGCGATATGGTATTATTTCGGATGGCAGTACTTTCTTGTGTACCTCTTTCCCGCGATTATACTCTTCTTTATCGTATCTAATTACGGTTGGTTCTATGTGGCGGTGGTTACGGCACCACGGGATATCAGGTGAGTTTTTCCAATTCACAACTTTCGTGTGTACAAGCTAATATTTATTGGAATGTAATTGTCATAATTATAGAATTCAAAGTTCGATTAGTAAATATTGTAGTATAAATTGTACAATACTTGTGTATGTATGGTTTTAAATAGTATCTATTCAAAGTAAAATTCATTGGTTGCCTATTAACTTCCTGATTTTAAGACCGGAAAAATAAGGTCAATTTCGCGCATTTTCAAAAATAAATTTCTCTACTTCTGGCTCATTACACTTACCTACTTTCTCTATGTTTAAGTAGCTTATTAACAAAACGCTTCTAAGTAATCTTTGTTCGACCAAATATAAAGTTAAATAAATTGCAATAAATTTTTAGAAGATCAAGAAATTACACCAATTTAATTTTTTTTTTAATTATTACTATTATTAAATTAAATTATTAACGTTAATTACCAAAATCTAAGAAAATTATAGAAGAGTTTCTATTGTAGACAACTTTATGTGCGTCAAGAAAAAAAGATGTTCACACAAAGACGAAATATGCAAATATTCAAAGTTGACTGTGAGGCGAACGTTTTCATATTCATGCAGATACATATATTGTTTGTAAATGCTATTGACGTACCTGTTGAAATACCGTAAAAAGATATTACGTCAATATGAACCTGTAAATTTGCAATGCAATAGTTAATATTTGTTAGAATCTCGATAGTAACTTTAAATTTATCTGCCGAAGGTTACATTTTACAGATACCACACGAACTGCGCGATATAGTGTAATCAGTCACAGTAATTACGTTAATCAAAATAATTGGACAATAATAGTTATTCATTCACACAGTTCAGTCATTGCATATAAACAAATATTTCTCTATACAAGGTGTTAAAAATTTACCTATTCAAAATTTAGGGTCGTATAAAGGTTCAAAAACATATCTAAAAGAATGCCTAGAAAAACACCAAGATAAGAAAACGCTGTAAATACAGCTTCCTCATGGTATTACTGAAATCAATTCATTAGAAAGACATGTAGAAGAGACATAAAACGCTAACACACGGACATGTTTCTGTCCACCCGGCGTCGTCAGCGTGGTTTCGAGCAGTTTTATGTTAAGCACATGTAATTCTCTCGCTGCTTCTATCGCCATACTTAACCCAACGATCCAAGTGAATATTCCTGGCGCTAACTAGTTTCAAAAGAAAGAAACACTTGCCCGCACAGTCAGACAGCGAAAAGAAGTGGGTACAGTTTCCCAGCCTTCTCTCCAGCAACACTTAAGATTGCTAGTCCCGAGAGGGCGATTTCGCTAATACCATGAGCAAGCTGTATTTACAGCGTTTTCGTATCTTCGTATAAAGGTTTTTTGGATCTACAAGTTTACCATAATTTTCTTTTATATTCAAGTTGGCAACCTTACAGCTATATAAAAAACGTAATGTTGTCGTTGAAACGAATTACAAAGTTTTGCGGTAACTGAAAAGTTCTTGGAATTGTTGGTATTCGTATTTCATTTGATGAGTTCATCGTGCGAAGATTTATTTAAAAAAATATGAGGAAACCGTACCGCGTCTTCGTCCTGCATGGTCGGCCGAAAATATTGCCATTGCCAATGAGAGTATTAATCAAAATCAAGGAATATCAACAAATGATCGTTTAAACAATTCAAACCAGTAGCAAAAATCCGCCCCTTCCTTATTAAGTTCAGTCACCCAAGAGTTTAAGCCATGCAACCATTTACAACAGATGCAACTTGCTAATTGGGTGATGGGTGAAAAAAAAAAGAATTATCTGATTTGTGAAAGTGAGAATTCTCAAAATACAAATATGGCGAAACGACCCTGAAAACCCAGCAATAAGGAAGAACTCGTGGCAGCTGTTACAGAAGAGTGGTTAAATATTCCAGAAGACACCATTAATCATTTAATAGATTCTATGCCACGACGACTCGCAGCACTTCACATAAGTAAAAGTGGATCGACAAAATATTAGTCTAATTTAAAAATTTTAAAATATTTTGTATATATAACGAGAATAGAATCTTTTTTTAATTAGTTGGTGTCTATTTTATTCTGCCACCCTAGTGTATATTGACCTGACAAAAGCCTTTAATCGGATCGATGACATCCTGCTTATTAATAACTTGGATAGTGTTAGGTTTTCGTTTGTGGCATGTGTGGATTTTGAATCTCATTACTTCACACCTACCTCTAGTGTTCGTCAGGGGGAGTAACTTGGGTTCACTTTTGTTCCTGATTAGGATTGTGGTTATTTGCAAAGCCAACTTAATATATTCTACCTGTGGTGTATTAACAACAAACTCCATGTGAACAAATGCAAAATTGTCACCTATTCCCATAAGACAATTCCAATTGTCTACACTTAACATTTGGCTGGATCTCCTTTACCTAGAGACAACTCTATGCGGGACTTAGGTGTCATCTTCCACTGTAAACTCACATTTACAGAGCATATATTTAGTATTTGCGCATTGGCGCTGTGTATGTTGGGTTTCATCAGACGTGTTACACGACTTTTTTCTTCCATAATAGTCATTGTTCATCTTTAATTTGCTTTTGTTCGGTCTACATTGGACTATGCATCCTTGGTTTGGTCACCTACATACAACTATCAGATACATCTTCTGGAACAGGTTCAAAGAAGGTGTTTAAAGTTCTTATACTGCTGCTTGCTATTTCTTTTAGCATTATGTAAACCCCTGTACATTATACGTAGCAGAAATTGCTTTTTTCATTATTCTTACCTTATTTATTTTTTATCAACTAGTGATTTTTTTTATTTACCGTAAGCCACTTTGAGTATGGATGTGGATAGTTATAGTATTTTGTAATTTAGTTAAAAGGATATTGTGATTTGGTCAACCTTTTTTTCATTAGCTACATTTGTATTTACTCCTAGGTAATTAGTTACATTACAACACATTTATTTTTTATTAAATTTGCTTTATAATTGGATAATTACGTTGTCTGTTGGGCAATAAATTATTATTATTATTATTCCGTAATTATTTTTAAAATAGTAATGCAATATATTAAGTGCGACTAACAATGAACGATACTATACACTACCGTTCAAAAGTGTTTAGGCACCCCTGTTTTCGTAGATTATTCATATAGTATTATGTTTACCAAAAAAACATTCTAATAAAATGAAATACGTATTTAAAATGTAGTTCAGTAAGATAAACACCCATTATATCGCTTAAGGTTTACTATCATTTACCTGCACTTGGTCAGATTACCATAAACTGTTTATTGCGGTGCAATTACAATAACAATCCCTCTGAATTTACTGGGTAAAATTAGTCATCTGTTCGATTGTAGGTAATAATGTTTAAATTACCTTCCTAGAAGATTATAGTGAAATCTGTAACCTATGGTCAGTTGCAGTGTGGTATTTACTCTATTCACGTCGTAAGCGAAATATCGTGTGACAATTTTTTAAAATGTCTCCGCGAAGAGAAATTAGTACGGAAACACGTGCGCTTATAATAGTTTACCATAAAAGTGGCATAAGTAATCGACAAATTGCCAAAAAGTGAAAATACACCACACTACGGTTGACTACAACGTAAAAAAATATCGGGAAACTGGCAGTTTTCTTAATAAAAGACGGAGTGGAAGGCCAAAAGCGACAACATCTGCAGATGATCGCAGAATAGTGGTTACCAGCAAGTTAAATAGACGCAAAACAGCCCCGGAAATCACCGCAGAATTAAATGTTGGTCGCCAAAAACTAGTCAGTGTTTCTACAGTCAAACGTCGCCTACAGAAAGCCGGGCTCCATGGACGTATTGCGATGAAAAAGCCATTACTACGCAAACAAAACAATTACACATATTCGTAAGAAGATCTGTGGGTGAACGTGCCAGAGAAGAGTGTATTGCTGCTACTGTGAAGCATGGTGGAGGTTCTATCATCATTTGGGGCTGTTTTGCTGGCACTAGTGTAGGGGACATTGTGAAAATTGACGGTATATTAAAAAAAGAAGGCTACCGCGAAATTTTGGAGAACCACGCAATACCTTCCGGAATTCGACTTTTGGGTGAAAATTTTATCTTCCAGCAAGATAATAACCCAAAGCATTCCTCTAAATTATGTAAAGACTATTTACGCCATTTAGAAGAGGAAGGAACTCTTAAAATTATGGAATGGCCTCCCCAGAGTCCCGACTTGAATCCAATCGAGTTACTATGGGAAGAACTAGAGCGGGAAGTACGGAAATCGGCTCCGACACCAGCTACTGACGTGTGGAACAAATTGCAATCGCATATTCGTAAGAAGATCTGTGGGTGAACGTGCCAGAGAAGAGTGTATTGCTGCTACCGTGAAGCATGGTGGAGGTTCTATCATCATTTGGGGCTGTTTTGCTGGCACTAGTGTAGGGGACATTGTGAAAATTGATGGTATATTAAAAAAAGAAGGCTACCGCGAAATTTTGGAGAACCACGCAATACCTTCCGGAATTCGACTTTTGGGTGAAAATTTTATCTTCCAGCAAGATAATGACCCAAAACATTCCTCTAAATTATGTAAAGACTATTTACGCCATTTAGAAGAGGAAGGAACTCTTAAAATTGTGGAATGGCCTCCCCAGAGTCCCGACTTGAATCCAATCGAGTTACTATGGGAAGAACTAGATCGGGAAGTACGGAAATCGTGTGGAACAAATTGCAATCGAGTTGGACCTCAATAACACAAGAAACTCTGGCAAAACTTTTTGCGAGGATGCCTCGATCATGTACTGCAATTACTAAATCAAGAGGAGGTCACACAGATGAAAGCAAAATTTAAATGAAACGTTTTAATTTTCACATTTATTTAATGTATTTTTATTCATGTACGTGTATCTGTGCATAAACAATAAATATTATTAACATTTTTCCTGAGTTTTTATACATTTTTGCTGTCAGTGAGAGTGCCTGAACACTTTTGAGCGGTAGCGTATATACAAAATTTTACATTTCGAATTATTTATTTTTAGGGCACTATATTACTATATGAGAACATTGATTCAAATAAGTGGCTACGAGAAGAAAGATGTCGGTGTCGCCGATATATTCTCCCAGGTTGCCCAGAAGTATCCTAACCGCCAAGCGATCGTATCCGAAGAAAGAGTTTTTACATTTTTGGAGGTAAATTTTCTACTATTCTATTCCATTTAATTTTTTAGATCTTTAGCTTCGTTTCAAGCAAGCACTATTTTTATAGAATATTATTTTGGACATTTACAGTTGGAGGAATTCAGTAATAAAGTAGCGAACATTTTCAAAAACCAAGGTTTGAAAAAGGGCGACGTGGTTGCGCTATATTTGGAGAATAAACCTGAGTACGTCGGTTTCTGGCTTGGATTATCGAAACTGGGCGTTACTGTAGCATTAATCAATAGTAATTTGAAACAAAAATCTTTGACTCACTCGATTAATGTGGCCAGAAGTCAAGCGATAATATTTGGTAATGAATTACGTCAAGGTAAGCCTCTTATCTATGTACATGATAATTTTTATTATTTGCTCAGCTATATAATACACATTTTATCACGATTTTCTATGATTGTAAAAATTCTGATTTATCCGAATGTGTTTTCGTACAATCGTACACTGAAATATCCCATCGCTTTTATCGAATCATTTGATTTCTTCATTTAAAGAAACTAGGTTTCCGAGTTGGAACTGCGTCGTAATTGCATAAATCCGCCGATGTTTCTCTCTAAGTCCATGTGTTGTGGAGCGTACGAGACGGATACTGATTAGAGGATTTTTAGGAGATTTAAACTGAAAATGTAACGGGTAACCATCGTCTTAATTGAGATGGTTGGAATGTTTGTGGATTTCGATAGCTTTTCGGATTTTTCTAGAATAATAGTAGGGTTCATGAGAGAAAAAATTGATTGCATTAAATAAAATCTGGTGTCCAGTTTCCAACTTCTGTTCGGGTAATGCAGAATCGGATATCCGCAGAAATCAATCTCCTCCACACACAAAGCCTCAGGTAAACACTCTACCTGTGTAAGGGAGAAGTTTTATCTTTGACTGACAGTAATAAATCGGAGATTTTTGACAGGGTTTTAAAAACTGTTTTGCCTCTGGAGTCTTTTTCTTCTTCTAACTGCATGTATGAGACTTTGAGCCTGTTACGACCTTTAGTTTTGGTCTGTTCAACTCTTCTGTGGACGTTCTAGCGATCTTCTTCCTCTCGCCTCGTAACTCCACACACTTTTGGATGTTCTCTTCAATTCTGTCTGTATTCGCTTATTATTTCGTTAACACTTCTAACTACAAATTCTTTTCTTAACACATGGGCTGAAAAGTCCCGGGCCTAACACATAGATGATGCTAGTTTTATTGCAGTCACCTTTCTCTCAGTTAGTACTAACCTCCAAAAGACAGTTGTTAAAATTTCATGATATTCTATTCATTAGTTTGTGAGTTATTGTGCTAAGAGTCACGCTACTTTTGTTATTTTCAAAACAATGGATCAAAAACAATTTCGTGTTTTAATTTTACACTGCTTCCTGATGGGAAAAAATACCGTTCAAGCGAAGCAATGGCTTGAAAAGTGTTACGGGGACTCCGCTCCATCAGAAACAACAATAAAACGTTGATTTGCTGACTTCAAACGTGATCGTAGAGACACCGATGATGCAGAACGCAGTGGACGTCCAAACGAGGCGGTAACACCAGAAAACATCAAAAAAATCCACAAAATCGTTTTGAATGATCGAAAGTGAAGTTGCATGAGTTAGCTGATATCGTAAAGATATCAAAAGAACGTATTGGCTTTATATTGCATGAGCATTTGACTATGAGAAAGCTCTGTTCAAAGCGGATGCCGCGTTTGCCCACTGCTGACCAAAAACAAGAACGTGTTGATGATTCTGAGCAGTGTTTGGCCATGTTTAAACGTAACAAATCGGAATTTTTGCGTCGATATGTGACAATGGATGAAACATGGATCCATCACTTCACTCCGGAATCAAAACGATCGTCATCTGAGTGGACAGTAACTGGTGAACTTCGTCCAAAGCGCCCGAAAGCACAACAATCGGCTGGAAAGGTTATGGCCTCGGTATTTTGGGATGTGCGTGGTATAATATTCATCGACTATCTTGAGAAAGGAAATACCATCAACAGTGAATATTATATAACGTTATTGGAGCGTTTGAAGGCCGAAATTACAAAGAAACGACCGCATATGGCAAAGAAAAGAATGTTGTTTCATCAAGACAACGCACCGCGTCACAAGTCAAACAAAACAATGACAAAACTACATGAATTGAACTTCGGATTGCTCCCACATCCACCGTATTCGCCAGATTTGGCTCCCAGCGACTACTGGCTGTTCGCAGACCTCAAAAAAAATGATCGCCGGTAAAAACTTTCGCACGAGAAGGTTATCGCTGAAACTGAGGCCTATCTTGAGGCAAAAGATAAATCGTTCTACAAAAGTGGTATTGAAATGTTAAAGCGGCGCTGGAATGATTGTGTTGCTCTTGATGGAGGTTACGTTGATGAATAAAGCTAATTTTGAACCAAAAAACCGTGTTTTCTTTGTTAGGCCCGGGACTTTTCAGCCCATGTGTTATGTCTGTATTTCCCTTCCCATCTATTTTTGTATATCCTCTTGCTTTTCTTTGAAATCTCATTTCCAATGTTTGGATTCTTCTTTCGTTTGTTCTAGCTCTGGTGCCATTTATTCGGTTAAATTTTGTTATTTTTGTGTGTCCATATGGTCTTGTATGGATGTGTATCGTTTTTCGGGTATATCTCACTTGCTGAAATTGTTTTCGATGAGGGAGTCGAACACATGTTTCAATCCTTGAGCGTGAGCAATTATCATTTAATACCAACATTCGTTGTTCGAACACTTCCTTGGAAATGTTAGCAATGACCGGAAATAAAGGGGGAACCCATGGAAAGTTTTTCATAAACCTTACCACCACACATTTCCCAATTCGGCTATGTCCATTGGCTTGTCGTGGGCTGATAAAATATCGATGATAATTTGGACGGTGTCGGGAATGGGAACTTTTGTAAACAGAGATTCCACATCGAGGCTGACCAGAATGTCCTGAGCGTAGAAGGTGAGATCTTGTACGCGTTTCAGATGAATCGGATGAATTTAGAATAAAAGAATATATGTCGCCTGTATAAGGCTCTAGAAATTTGGCTAGATGCTTAGCCTATTTGTAAGTCGGACTGTCAACAACAGTGACAATAGGGCGAACGTTCGGGTTGTGGATTTTAGGCAAAACATCTCTAGGAATGACGCTTTTTTGGATGTCTTCCGGTATAGAAAAGCCTCCTCTACCCAACCCTATAAAAACCGGACCCATAGCGAACACGATCTTTCTTCTCACAGCAGCGATAGCCCAGATGTTCCATGACTTGATTTCAACCCGGAAACTTAATTTCTTTAAAATAAGACAACGATCGTGGAAGTCTACAGCAACATATTTCTTTTCTTATTCGAAATTATTTTATTTCAGAGATAATAGACATAAAAAAAGAACTTGACCCGAAATTGGCGTTCTATCAGTTTACTGACCCCAAACATGAACCATCTGGCGGTAACGATATACGCAGCGAAAACATCAACGAGTTATTAAAATCGGCCAGCGCTTCGCCGCCTGTTCTAGACGAAAAAGTAGGATATCACGACGGACTAGTCTATATTTATACATCAGGGACAACCGGTTTACCTAAAGCGGCAGTCATAACAAACGCAAGGTAACTAGTTTTTCTATTAATTAAGCGATCTAAACGAAATTGAGAATTTTGATTGCATCATTCATAGGTACATCTTTATAGCGGTTGCGATTCATTGGCTTGCCGGATTTAAGACTGAAGATAGATTTTATACGCCATTGCCGTTATACCATACTGCGGGAGGATGTATGTCTACCGGGCAAATGTTATTATTTGGAAGCACGTTGATTACCAGGAAGAAATTCTCGGCGTCCCAATATTTCAACGATTGCCAAAAATACAACGCAACTGTAAGTATTTGCTTTATTTAACCCGTTTTGGTCGTCATGGTCTTATTTGATGAAATAAATTGGAAGGGTTAATTAAGTTTCATGATACATCCTGTACAGTGGTAATCACAAATAAACGCGCAATATTATTAAACTTTATATTTTGCGCAATATTATCTATAAATTTGTCTAAAATATGTTATTTTGTTCAGTGATGTATTACATTGTTACGCTAAACTGACATCGAAATTTTGCGCGCTCATTTTTATTAAATTTACAATTTATGACTACTTATTGGCTAGTTATTTAGTTCCATCCTTGCAAAATACACATACTTCAGATATTAACACGTGAAGACCACCGAATTATAGCGTAGTTCTCTACATGAGCGAATGAACGACGAATTACCCAAATCAACACGTATCTTAACCGAAGTACACTTCCTTGGATATAACAAAAAGAAACAATACATTTTTAATGAGAAAAACATGTATTAAATTAATCATACACATCAATATACGTTGGAAAAACAAATGAAGACCGGGATTCGTTAAAAAACACATACAGGATGTTTCCATACCATTCTCTGTATTCCTATCAAATTCAATGGAAGTGTCATCCACGTACTTCAGCCATATTCTCGGGAAATATTTCATATTAGTTTCAAATTTGCTCATGAATTGGTTCGCAATGTAAGCAGAAAAGGTTTACCATTGCCGAGTGTGCCAATTCTACAAATTATGCAGTATTTGGTTGAGTTTTTGAACCTAAATAACATACAGCTGTGGCCATATGTATTCTCCACTCTCGTTTTGAACGTGTTACACGAATATTATTGTATATCTAAGAAGCAGGGTCGATGACGGACTTAACTAGGTACCTGGTAATGAGGGTTTAATGGTTTATTGTAGGCCATTCTGAGTCAATTAGAAAATAGACGAAAAATTGTAATTTCTGAATATTTCTTCCGTCTTTCTTAACAGTTGTAAGAGTAAGGTTGAACTAGTTAGGGTGAAGATATTGTGTCTGTGATTTTGTCTGTGTAATACGATAGTATACAGTAAAAAGTAATGCCGAATACACGCGAATTGACGGAGGTAGACCGAGGACAAATTGTGGTGTTAGAAAAGCAGCGGTGTCTGCTATTGCCCGACAAGTGAAATGTGCGCGATCGACAATTAGAATGACGATAAAACGATACAAAGAGAGTGGATCTTTGACAAACAAGCCGAAAACTGGTCGAAAAAGGAAGACAACTAGCAGAGATGAGCGAGTCTTAGAGCGGATGTCTTTGCGAGACCGGAAAAAAGGATCTAAACAGCTTTCCAGTGAGCTTTTCCGGCTAGATAATGTTGCTATTTCTCCTCGCACGGTTAGAAGACGCCTTTGTGAGTTAAATTTAGGTGGATACAAAGCTCGACATAAACCACGGTTGTCTCCGCAACAAAAGCAAAACAGACTACTGTGGGCTAAAAGTCACCGCGACTGGACCATTGACAATTGGGCCAATGTTATGTGGACGGATGAGTCAAATATTGAGGTAAGTAATACATAATTATTGTATTTGCGATATTCTGTATTCAATTCCTGGTATCTACAGTGTTTTTATTCTTTTAATGGGTTCCAAAATGTAACAGTATTCATGTTGTTGTTGGTGGCTTTGTGGTAAACCTGACCCTCAATACATGCGACGCAGGCGAGGAGAGGCCTTCCATCCAGACTGTATCATCCCGACTGTCAAGTTTGGTGGTGGTAGCATAATGGTTTGGGGTTCCATGAGCGCAACAGGCGTCGGAGAACTGTTCGTCTGCGAGGGCCGAATGAACAGTCGGACGTACATCGATATGTTGGAAGAAGTTCTGGAACCGTGTGCGTTAAAATTATTACTTCCAACAAGATAATGCACCGTGCCATAAATCTCGCGAAGTAATGCGCTGGTTCGAGGAAAATAACGTGCGGGTCCTGGAATGGCCGGCACAATCCCCGGACTTATCGCCAATTGAGCATTTATGGTACTTTTTAAGCGAAATGTAGCTAAATACTCATCTACCACAAAGCAATGCTTAAAAACAAAAACATTCGAAGAGTGGAATAAAATCACCCCCGAACAGTGCTATAACTTAGTGAGCAATATGCCCCGACGAATTCGTGCGGTGATAAAAGCCCAGGGAGGAGCTACCAAATATTAAGCAATATCTGTATATATCTGTATACACTCACAATGAAACATTTTCATCGATCAATTTTCTTTTATTTCTTATATATTCGTCGGAATAAAAAAACAAAAATGGGTGGCGAATACATATGGCCACAGCTGTAGATGATGTGAAGATCTCAGAATATAAAAGATTAACAAACTTATAAATAGACGGAAAATGGCTCGAATAGGTGGGAGGTGCGATAACAAGTAAGCACTTGGTGAATGATTCTAAACTATTTTTTAACATGCAATACAACTACGCAATAATATACACAACATCTCGTTAAAATAAGGATCTATTTGAAAAGACATCATTTTCCGGACATCCTGTATAATTATTAGTATCATTTTTATATACGCTATTTCATAACAAATACAGCTAGTATAACTGTTTTCTGAAATTTAAATAAGCGTGATATACGTTGTTCTATTGTTATTGTAACACCCTGTATATGCAAATCTGCACTAAGCAAAAGGAAATCATTAAATGGTATTTGTTTGCTATCGATATTGTTTTTCTATTTTTAACCATTCAAAATTTATTTTGAAAAAAAAAAGATTTGGAATGAATTCCAAAGCCAAATTTCACCCTTCGAATATGCAACTCTGTAGCAACGTATGATACCATTCAGCAACACTCTATAAAGTGTACAAACTGGTAAAGTTTTATTAAAATCGGCGACTAACACTTTAGATACTTGTAAGTTCAATGACAGTTATATCGCATTTGTGCCGTTATGTGGTCGCCATTGCATAGACGATTTTTGTCAAAATCCTTAGATCAACTGAATGTTCGTCGATTTAATTCATGGGTTTACTCCATTCAGGTTGGCCAATACATAGGCGAAATGTGCAGATATGTACTCGCAACGCCGCCTAGCGACAACGACAGGAAACACAAGCTCAAGATGATCTACGGCAATGGATTGAGACCTCAAATATGGCCGGAATTCGTAAAAAGGTTTAACATCCCAAAGGTGGCCGAATTCTACGGTGCTACTGAGGGAAATGCAAATATCGGTGAGTATTTGTCTACTCTTCTTCCAATCATTTCCGTTTTTATTGTCGAAATTTCAGTTAACGTTGACAATACCGTTGGTGCTGTCGGATTCGTATCGCGTATTCTTCCATTTGTCTACCCCATATCGATTATAAGAGTCGATTCGGAAACCGGAGAACCTATCAGGGACAAAAACGGACTCTGCATTCCATGTTTACCGGGCGAACCTGGTGTGTTCATCGGTAAAATTAAATCTAACAATCCTTCACGGGCATTCCTCGGATACGTCGATAAAGAGGCGTCTAAAAAGAAGATCGTATACGATGTTTCAAGAAAAGGAGACTCCGCATTCCTTTCGGGTAAGCCCCACTAGTTTTATAACAACCAATTTTTTTGACGTAATTTTTGCGTTTTTTTCTTGGAAGGCGATATCATCACAGCAGACAAATGGGGCAACTTGTACTTTGTCGATCGGACCGGCGATACTTTCAGGTGGAAAGGGGAAAACGTTTCGACATCGGAAGTCGAAGCGGTAGTCAGTAATATAGTAGATTATAAAGATTGTGTTGTCTACGGCGTGGAGGTACGTCTTTGATCGATTGACTTTTCTTTTACATTTAATATGAGTTACGTTACTTTATTTAGATTAATGGGCAAGAAGGACGTGCTGGAATGGCTTCCGTTTTAGACCCCACGAACAGTATCGATCTTGATATGATGGCTGAGGGTTTTAGGAAAAATTTGCCTTCTTACGCGAGGCCAATATTCATTAGAGTCCTTAATAAAGTCGATTTGACAGGTCAGTACACAGTAGGAATAGAATTAAAAATCAAATTTTTGATAATTAAATTGCTATGAAGACGTGGAAATTTACAAAAATTAGTTTAATGAATTTAGATTTAGGTCTCCTAAATTCTAGTCTTTGTCTCTAAAAATATATAAACAGTGTAGTTTTTGTTTAGTTTTGTTAGTCCAGTTTTACCGTTGAAGATGATAGCTTAACGACTGAAATATGAATCCAGTGTTAGTGAAAGTGTTTCAGTGCTTTAGTATCGCAGTCTTTAAGTATTCGATATAAGACAAATATACGATGGTGAATCCTGATGCACTTGCTTCTAATTGGTTGTTTGATTGATGTCTTTGATATTTACTTAACTGACATATGTAGATCATATCTACATAATATCAAGTTTATATCTCAAAATGTTCTTGTGCTGTGGCTAATTCTTGAATTGTGTGTCGTAATTGTTCATAAAAATGGATCATGTAAAACAAAGAGTCGTAATAAAATACCTCCAGAAAAAGGGCATGACGCCAACCCAAATTTATAAAGACATTATGGTAACTACCGGTGAGTCGGCAGTTTCTTATGATATAGTCAAACGCTCGTGTCGAGATTTTAAATGCGGAAGAACATCCTGTGGAAACCAACATGGCAGTAGTCCTCCCATAACGGTAACAACAAAACATTGAGAAAAAATTGAAAAATAATAAAAAGGTAGGTACACGATATCGTACTGCAAGACCGACGAGTACGCAAGAGGGACATTGTGGAAGATACTGGCTTATCATAGCATGTGGTGCACAACGTACTAACTAAAGAATTAGATATGAAAAAGATGAGCGCAAGATGGATGCCCAATAATCATTGATCAAAAAAGAAATCGGGTGTTGATTTGTAAGCATCTTTTGGAAAAGTACTAAGCAAACAAAGAGAACTTTTTTAGTCGGTATGTGACCATGATGATGATCCCAAGACCAAAGCGTAGAGAGTGGAAACATCACGGTTCTCCTCCTCCACGCAAATTTAAGGTCGTGCCCTTTGCTGGAAGGGCTTTGCTATTTGTGTTCTGGGATGTTCAAAGAATCTCGTGACTGACTATTTGCAAAAGAGACAGTATTACAGGGACCTACTGCGCACAATTGATATCTAAATTAAAGAGAAACGCCGACGATACATCTGGTATTGCTATGGCTGCTATACACTAAGCAGGCTTTGAATTAGTGAAGCGCCCTCCATATTCACCGGATCTGGCCTTTAGTAAATACAGGCTGTTCCCCAAATTAAAAGAAATCTCACACACGGCAAAAATTTCCAGTAATTATGAAGTGGTGCAAGCTGTAGAGAGGTGGTTTGCATAGGTCGGATAAAATTTTTTCAGGAGGCTGTTTAGATGTTGGAGCAGCGATGGATCAAGTGCATTAGTGTAGAGAGAGACCGTTTCGAAACATAAAAAATATAATGCCACTATAGTTTTACTGCAAGGTGGTCACGGGTACAACATAAAGAACTTTTGGTTAACAACATAAAGAACTTTTGGTTAACTTTAGAACTATGGATGACTTCGGGGAATAATCTAGAAGTATAGAGGATTCCAGAAACATTAAACTTATGGAAAATTCTAGAAGCATGAGAGACCTTTTGGGAAATTCTAGAAAAAACAAATTTCTAGAAAATTTTAAAAAACATCTAGAAGAACTGTTGAAAAGGAAATGATTAGAAAATAAATTTTGAAATGCTCTAGAAATATAGAAGAAAATTCCGTAATATCAAAAGAGAAGCGTGCGGAAAATTACATGAGTATAAAAGAGAAGAAATCCAGAAATGCTTGAGAGTGCTAGAAAGTACCTAAATGCTTTTGTAATTAATTAATACCCAGTTCTACGCGCAAATTCCCTGAGTTTGATACGAGCTCTCTAAGCTATTGGCCAGCTCCAACGCTAACGGATCCTTGTTGTTGAATATCTTATAAATAAATAAAAATCAGTTGGTGCTAAAGCTGACAATTAATAAGAACGTACCGGTTACCAATTTTTGTACAATAATACTATAGGAATTCGCAGATACGTTATCTTGATGGCAAAGCACTTTCTACATTTATAAGACTCTTAAGGGCTATTGTGCCCTTCAAAATATGCTCCTTTAGAATGCACACATTGTCTCCAGCAACTTTTGAATTCCTGGTAGTAATTGTGGAAGTCTTGTTCCACTGGTTCTAATAGCCTACTAGAACCAGTGTCGTGACTCTTTGGCTATTGTTTATTGTTCCGTAATGGGAACCTCTCAATTTTCGCTTAAGTGTTGGAAAAAGAAAATAATCATATAGAACCATGTTTGGACTGTAGGGCGGAAGTGGGAGTGCTGGGATGCTTTTCTCTACCAAAAATTCCCCGACCGACAATGAGCTATGACTGAGAGCATTATCGTGATGCAAGATCCATGAGTTGGCAATGTCAGGTCGCACAAGCAAACATTCAAGGACCTCGCGATAAAAGGTTTGATTCACTGTCTGGCCTTGCGGTACGAATTGAATGAACAATTCCATCAGAACCAAAAAAATGATAAGCATAGTTTTGATTCTGGATTTGTTCATGCAAGCTCTCTTCAGTCGCAGTGATTCAGATGTATGCCACTCCGCACTTTGTCGCTTTGTTTCAGGATCGTGTTCGAATAGCCATGATTCATCAACTCTACATGAAGTTAGGTTCGGTTGGTAAGCGATCCAGCAGTTGTCGACCAGTGGAGAAGCGATCTTCCATTTCTTCGTCAGACAAGTTCTTGG
This sequence comes from Trypoxylus dichotomus, assembly GCA_023509865.1. Classification (NCBI taxonomy): domain Eukaryota; kingdom Metazoa; phylum Arthropoda; class Insecta; order Coleoptera; family Scarabaeidae; genus Trypoxylus; species Trypoxylus dichotomus. The sequence continues at coordinate 68,881,918 of CM042076.1, read as the reverse complement.
CCTACTAGCATTGTACAAATTTTTCACATGTCTAGTTCCTCATACTGACCTCATGCGCAATCATTCTGAGTATCAACCTCCTGTCTCGTGCTAACACAGAATACACCTTCGCCACGCTTTCGTCGGTTTTCGTCGTGGATGGCTCTCCAGAGCGATGGTCATCTTCAGTGGTTTCGTGGCCGTCTTTGAAAGCCTTGTACTACCTGAAAACTTGTGCTGACGACAACACAGCATTTCCATATGCTGTTCTTATCATTTGTAGTGTCTTTGAAGCAGTTGTTCTTAGTTTAACACAAAATTTGATACTGAGTAGTCTGCGCCAGTTCTGGTTGCGTATTTACCTTCACCACTCGCATATAGTGACTTCAGTATGCTGCAGTGTTTTCACATTGAGCGCAGACGGTTGCTATGTAATATAATTATTTATAAGTTTCGAAGTATTAAAGACGCCTTAATATAATGCATAATAGTTTTATGAAAATCGATGATAGCAACAAGAAAAAAAATTATGAAAATTGAACTGCGAAATAAATCGGCCATTTAGAAATACACTAAAACCGAATTTAAATGTATTGGTTCGAAAAAATAGTCACCTAATAATACAAGAATAGCAAAATTAGAATGAGAAAAGACGAAAAAAAAAAAGGAATAAATTTATTCCAGAAAAAATAATGGAGGATAAAAACATAATTTTTTTTTTGATTTACAGGTACTTACAAGCTCAAAAAGAACGATCTGCAAAAGGAGGGCTTCAACCCGTCTGTGATCAGCGATCCGATATATTATTTCGACGCTTCGGGTCGGTTCCTACCTCTTACAATGGAGAAATACCAGCACATTAACGAAGGCAAAATTCGTGTTTAGTACGACGGCCAAAAAAGAAAACAATCTATAGATACTTTTCGACTGATATAAATTAATTATTAGAAACATTATCTTTACTAGAACTAATTCGCCGGAAATGGAACATAAAATATAGGCAATTGTTATTCTCTTTTTTATACAGATACCGCAGACGAATATACATGGGAAAAAAGGGGAGGGAAGGTGATTATATTTTCATTTGTTTTATATCACAGTAAAAGAAAGACATACGTACTTAAAAGATAGCCGTATTTATAATTTTTTAACGATAGTTTTTTCTTTGTTTTTTCGCGCACACTAGCCAAATATATTCTACCGTTGTTTATTATTTTCCTTTATAGTATACGTAACTATGAATCTTGGCTCTGATATATTTTATGATGGTGTTACTGATTGATATTTGATATATAGGAGATAATGTACATATTTTATATAAATATATATTAAGGAAAATTATTTTTGAAACGAGGAAATATGTAAAATTAACGATTAATTACGCGACCTGTGTTAGTACGTTCATTTATTGGTTATAGTTATATCGTAGGAAACTTTTTATTACATTATTATGTATAGATATTTTAGTGAATTCCTAGTTTTGAAAATGATCCGTTGATATTTACTAGTGCAAGGTCTATATTTATTGCAATACGTTGTTTAGAATTGTTGAATTTTCTGTTTTTTTTTTGGATATGTTATTTGGTTACTTTATATTTTGTAACTTTTTTACAAATAAAAGAAAACTATTTTTTACGACTGGTTCGCTTTATTCGCCAAGGCTTTCTTTAAATTTAAGCTTGAACCAATTAAAACATTTCCTGCAACAATCCAACAATAAATAAATATCGAAAAATGCATAGAAAACAATACCTACAGCTGTGGCCATATGTATTCGCCATTCTCGTTTTGAACGTGTTATTGTATTTCTAAGAAGTAGGGTCGATGACGGACTTAACTAGGTACCTGGTAATGAGGGTTTAATGGTTTATTGTAGACCATTCTGAGTAAATTAGAAAATAGACGGAAAATTGTAATTTCTGAATATTTCTTCAGTCTTTCTTAAAAGTTGTAAGAGTAAGGTTGAGCTAGTTAGAGTGAAAATATTGTGTCTGTGATTTTGTCTGTGTAATACGATAGTATTCAGTAAAAAGTAATGCCGAATACACGCGAATTGACGGAGATAGAGCGAGGACAAATTGTGGTGTTAGAAAAGCAAGGGTTGTCGGTGTCTGCTATTGCCCGGCAAGTGAAACGTGCGCGATCGACAGTTAGAATGACGATAAAATGATACAAAGAGAGTGGATCTTTGACAAACAAACCGAAAACTGGTTGAAAAAGGAAGATAACTGGCAGAGATGAGCGAGTCTTAGAGCGGATGTCTTTGCGAGACCAAAAAAAAGGGTCTAAACAGCTTTCCAGTGAGCTTTTCCGGCCACATAATGTTGCTATTTCTCCTCGCACGGTTAAAAGACGCCTTTGTGAATTAAATTTAGGTGGATACAAAACTCGACATAAACCACAGTTGTCTCCGCAACAAAAGAAAAAGAGACTGCTGTGGGCTAAAAGTCACCCCGACTGGACCATTGACAATTGGGCCAATGTTATGTGGACGGATGAGTCAAATATTAAGGTAAGTAATACATAATTATTGTATTTGCGGTATTCTATATTCAATTCCTGGTATCTACAGTGTTTTTATTCTTTTTAATGGGTTCCAAAATGTAACAGTATTCATGTTTTTGTTGGTAGCTTTGTGGTAAACCTGGGCCTCAATACGTGCGACGCAGGCGAGGAGAGCCCTTCCATCCAGACTGTATCATCCCGACTATCAAGTTTGGAGGTGGTAGCATAATGGTTTGGGGTTCCATGAGTGCAACAGGCGTCGGAGAACTGTTCGTCTGCGAGGGCCGAATGAACAGTCGGACGTACATCGACATGTTGGAAGAAGTTCTGGAACCGTGTGCGTTAAAATTATTCGATAATGATGAGCCAGAGTATTACTTCCAACAAGATAATGCACCGTGCCATAAATCTCGCGAAGTAATGCGCTGGTTCGAGGAAAATAACGTGCGGGTCCTGGAATGGCCGGCACAATCCCCGGACTTATCGCCAATTGAGCATTTATGGTACATAAAAAAAAGCGAAATGTAGCTAAATACTCATCTACCGCAAAGCAATGCTTAAAAACAAAAACATTCGAAGAGTGGAATAAAATCACCCCCGAACAGTGCTACAACTTAGTGAGCAGTATGCCCCGACGAATTCGTGCGGTGATAAAAGCCCAGGGAGGAGCTACCAAATATTAAGCAATATCTGTATATATCTGTATACACTCACAATGAAACATTTTCATCGATCAATTTTCTTTTATTTCTTATATATTCGCCGGAATAAAAAACAAAAAAGGGTGGCGAATACATATGGCCACAGCTGTATATAATAACCCTGCTAAGTACTAAAATGTTACTTATGGTATTGTCAATGGTAAAGAGGGTTCCAATAAAAGCGCACGATTTGAATTCCACGTCATGTGTGACAGTCATAATGGCACGTAATTATGACGTGACACGTGGAGTATTACACTATAAAACAACGCGTCCTTATTGTTAAACATCATTATCAAAATGGTGAAAGTTTGATTGCCACCATTCGTAAAGTGTGACCAATATTCGGTCGACAGAATGTTTCTAATTCATTTACTATGGAAAGAATAATCGAAAAATTCGAAAGTACTGGTTTGGTTAGTGTTGTCAAACATGACACGAGTTAATAGAAGGCGTTCAGAACAAAGCATCACGGCAGTTCGGGAGAGTGTGGCCGAAAATCTAGAGATGTCGATTCGTTATCGTGCACAAGAATTGGACATTACAACAAAATCTAATTGACTCAACAATTTCTGCCAATAGACCATTCACAACGAAGGGAGTTCACCAATTGGATCTTTGAGCAAACTGAAGAGAATGCCGATTTTGGGCACAAAATCATTTTCAGTGATGAGGTCCATTTTCACCTCGATGGCTTCCTTAAGCGACACAATTACCACATTTGGGGCTCAGGAAATCCACGAAAGATTCATCAAAGAGCAATGTATCCAAACCGTCTCACTGTCTGGTGTGGATTGTGGTTGGGAGGAATACTTGGACCATATTTCTTTGAAGATGGGGAAGGTAATGCTGTGAAGGTGAATGGTGAATGTTATCGTGCTATGATAACGCGTTTTTTGTGCTTCATTTGGAAAATATTGTTCTTGACGACATGTGGTTTCAGCAAGACGGTGCCACATGTCATACCACCCATGAGGCGTGACGCCTTGCACGAGTTTGCTCCTAGTCATGTCATTTGCTGGTTTGGTGACCAGAATTGGTTTTTGCGATTTAACACCTTTGGATTTCTGGCTGCGGCATTTCTGAAGTTACAGGTTTATGCCAACTAACCCGCGACCACCGAAGCATTGAAGGTTGAAATTAGGAGCTCTATCAATGAAATACCGCCACATGTGTATGTAGTGTTATTGCAAATTTTGTCAAAAGAGTACGCATGTGCCAGCAAAGCCATGACAGTCATTTACAAGATATTTTGTTTCGTACATGTATACATTATAAATCAATAAATATTTCAATATTCTGCTACAGAAAACTGTGTTTTGAACCTTGAAATCTTGTGCTCTTATTGTCAATGAATAAATGCCATACATTAACAGAATTATAATTAGAAATGTAGCTGTAAAACGTTTTATGGAGTTCATATAATAATAGTAATAATACGACACCTGTTCTTTTTCAACCTGCGCTAGCTCATAACAAAGCTAAATATCACCGTGAAGATTGATGCATTTGTCACATCTATGGACGAACCTTAAAATCTTCTCTGCGTAGAATGTTGCCGCCAGTGAGTTGAGATGAAGGTATCCCCTTCTAGCCACTTTTTCAGTTCACGAAAGAGATGTAAGGCGCTTAGCGTTAAGTCGGGGCTATACGCCTTGTGTTCAAAAACTTCCCTTCGAAATTGTTCAAAAAGTCGTTGGGTTACAGCGGCGGTGTGAGGAAGGGCATTGTCATGAATGAGAAGAACTCCAGAAATAAGCATGCCTCTTCTTTTGTTTTGAATGGCTCTCCGTAATTGTTGTAAAGTCTGACAATAAACAGCTGGATTGACCGTAGTCCCCGGTTCCATAAATTCAATAAGCAACACACTCTTTTGGTCTCAAAACCTAGTAGCCATAACTTTCCTGTTGTATATTTCTTTGAAATTTTTCAGTTTGTTTGGTGACTTTTAATACATCCATTGTTGTAACTGTTGTTTTATTTCTAGGATGCAGTATTGAATCCACGTCTTATCTTCAGTTACAATTTATTTCAAAAAATCTTCACCTTCAACCAATGAGAAACATCAGCGCTGATCGCAATCGGTGAACTCTGTTGTCATCAGACAATATCTTTGGAACCTATAGAGCGTAGTTTTTTTTTTGTAGCGTAGATATTCCGTTACACACCCAACTTGCTGATTATAAACCTCCGTTTTTCTCGAACCATTTTGCCAACTCGTTGAATAATATTTTCTCGTTCAACAGACTTGCGTCCTTGTCCTCCCTCTTCGCGAACATCGGCCACCATCCGCCATAAAGTTTTCGCTGTGTTCGGCTCATTCTTCGATGAATTTCAGATGCAACACGCACTTGGCGGAAGAATCAATTGTAGCAGCCATGTTTACGTGCCTGCAACTCCGCTGAAAATGGCGTAGTGATGTTGCAGGTGTTATATTGGAAGAGATGCGCAGTCACCTTCTGACCATCCCTGTCTCCCACCACTTGCGAGATTGTTTACATTTTTGACACTTACTCTTAATAAGGCAGCAACTATAAAGTATAGGTGGTAAAAGATGCTACTAATATCTTTGGGATACAACGCAATTAATTAAGAATTCATTGACGCAACCACAATTGGTTAAAGTCTGGAGATTTCTAAAAGATTTTCGGAATCTTTTCATGTAGCATCTGTGTTGTACATGTTTCATCTTGTGGCGGATGCCATTAGATTCATCTCTGAAAGAGTAAGTAGATTAATTCATAGTTAACACAAAGACGGTTTTTCTTAAATTCCTATTCTTAGGTCCATAAAGTCTTTATACTGACCTCTATAGCTTGTTTTTGATTCTCCAATTTCTGAAATAAGAAGCTGAATTAGTTGAGGTGGTAACAGTCAGTGACATACTCCCTAGCAGGTTACAGCTTCCTGAGAAGATCAGTTACTGTCCTGCATCTGGTCGTTCCGTCTTTAAAGCCGGGTTCCCGCTGGTGAAGATCTCGAAGAATTTCCTTTTTAGTTGGTCCTGGAATTCTTACAGGTCTTCCCTGTTTGAGAAGGCATTCAGAGCTATTAGCGTAGTGGAACATGGTGTATCAGCCGCAGACAGTGGTTTTGTGCTCGGACTAGGTCAGTCGCGGTGCGGGGGGGTTTAAGCATTGGAGGTGCAAGATCACTCAATATGTTTCCTTTCTTTGGCGGCGAGGAATCCGATTTAAAGTTGAAACAAATTAGTATGATGGTGAACGCAGAAATAGGAATCCACATTCTGGAAGGAAAGCGAGTTAATTGATTTAGATACTGTCCGCCGTCAAAAGGATCCACCTCTACTTATCAATAAGTGATCCAACATATCTCAAACAAATAACTGAAATCATATATTACGAGGGGAGGTCAGAAGTTCGTGGAATGAAAGGGTTTTAAATAAAATAAAACAAAAAATCTATTTTTCGTTTTCAACATAATCACTCTTAAGCACAATACATTTATTAGATCTATGTATTAATTTTTCTAAATCACCATAAAGGTATTTTTATCCTTCGCCTCAAAATGGGCCAAAATTGCCTCCTTTACCTCATTGTCGTCGGAAAACTTTCTTCCACGTAAGTATTTTTTTAAATCGGGGAACAAATAAAAATCACTAGGTGCCAGGTCTGGACTGTAGGGTGGATGGACTATTGATTGAAAGCCATGCTTGTGCAGAGCAGCCATTGCAACTGTGCTCTTGTGAACCGGCGCATTGCCTTGCAAGAGCAACACACCCTTAGTCCACTTTCCTCGACGTTTTTCCTTGATGACCTCCTTTAATTTTTCTAATAACGCTGCGTAATATTCTCCGGTTATGCTCCTACCTTTTTCTTTGTAATCAATCAATAATATCCCCTCACAATCCCAAAAAACAGTAGCCATCAACTTTCCAGCCGATTCTGACACTTTGAATTTCTTTGGCGGTGGTGTCCCCTTTTTATGCCATTGCATGGACTCCTGTTAGGACTCAGGCTTAAAGTGATGAACCCATGTTTCATCTCCGGTAGAAATCCGCTCCAAAATCTGTGCAGGTTTGTCTCCACACAGCTCCAAAAATTGTCTGGACGCACAGACGCGCTGCTGTTTCTGCAGCGGCGTGAGCATTCTCGGTACCCATCTTGCACTGACTTTTGTCATACCCAGGTGGTCATGTAGGATACGCAAAATGGTGGTATCTGACACTCCAACTAATGCAGATAATTGTTTTTTCCTCAAACGGGCATCTTGCAGTAGAAATTTTTGCACTTTTTCGACGATGTCTGATGTGGTGGCCTCAAGTAGCCGTCCTGAGCGTGGGTCGTCTTTAATCGACTCCCGACCATGTTTAAAAAGACCATGCCACTTATAAATCATTGATTTACTAGGGCACTGTTCCTCATAAACGATTTCCATTTCATTCAATATGGTTTGAGCGTTCTTTCCTTGCTTTGTAAGAAACTTTATAACAGCACGGTGTTCAATTTCCTCCATAGTTTCAGTTTTCTTCCGGATTGACTTGTTTAGCAGTCGTTGTTAGTCCCCAATCAAAATGACACCTAGCGAGCGCCCCTATCCCCTCTCCATCCCCTCCATTCCACGAACTTCTGGACCTACCCTCGTATTTAACAGCGAACTATTAAATGATCTAATTCACGTTTTAGAACTGAATAAAATAAAATAAAAAATATCGATCTCCCGAAGGAGAAATTTACCAAAAGAAGTTCAGATTCGCGATAAAGAGAAAAGAAGAAACAAAGCTTTTAAAAGCAATAAATACTAAAAATAATAAAGATACTGTGTGCTGAATTTTCTTTGAAACGAATCATAAACAAAGTTTACCCTCATCTTCGAGAAACAGCAACGTATTAGTAATTTGTTATCCGAAAACTTCCAAAAAATCTAGATAAAAATTGACGAAATTTTTTTAGTTCAGTTTTTTATCGGATTTTACTATTTTCGATTGAGATAATCATCGATATAATTAAATTTGACTGACGGAAATACTACGCAACTTTTACGTCAAAGAATTGCAAAGAAGTTTATTAGAATATTGCATCGAAGCAGTTCATACTCATTTTCGAACGTTGCATTATTAATCATTTGTTTAATCATTCCGTTTATCTTCTAAAGATTTTTACTTAGAATTATCACATGCATTAGTAATCCAAGTTATAGTTTTTATTAATAGTGATTTGAACTTTAGTAATTAGCATGTGTCAAGTGTGAACTTCTTTTTAAATCTAAGAGATTCACTGTCGTTAATAAATTTCGTGGATATACACCTACTTAGCAGAAGGTTACAGAAAAAGTAACGAGAGAACGATGAGTAATCTAATTAAATAGATATATGAGCCGCTTATTTTTTGGCCTATTGTCAACAACTTGCATTTATACTTCCTTTTTGTATGAGTTTCCTTGGCTAAGCTTCAACAAAGGATATATCTGTTTTAAACATCGTTTTCTTGGATTGGAAGATGATCTTGATAGTTTATAAACAATTATTGCATCTTTTCAGGAGAACATAAAGTATCTTAGAGAATTGCCGCTTCAAGAAGCTAGATACTGAGAATGTATAGAAAGTGTACAAATGTATAGCGATCAAATTAATCTGGATACAAATTTTGTGATTCAAATTTGTTGTCAAAAGTCGAAATTAATGATTCTAAAGTATGTAAATTTTAAAAACATAGGCTAAAGGCAATTAACGTTCGATAAAAGTCCCGTTTTCTTGGGAGTCCTATCTAAATGTGATTCTGCGCAATGTTATAAGATTTAGGGATAGTTCACGATATTCCGGTATATCCACTTCTGTCTAACATACGATGATGCAGTTCAAATTTCGTAAAGGGGCCTGAAGGATGAAGAAAATAATTTGAAGATCAAGTATAATTGTTATATCATCTTTAAACTAGATGAGTTCAACAGGTCCTCACTTTCTTTTAACATCTATTATCAGGATGTTCTGCGGTTTGCTATCCAAAACACATCCATTTCTTACTAGCGCTGACGAATCGTCGTATAGCATTATAGTAATTTAAAGAGATGACTCAGTTATTAACGTCAAGGTATTACACCTACATCATGCTCTAGTATTCATTCTGATAAAAAATCTTTACTTAATCAATTAATTAAATATGAAATTATTGACGCAACCATTGTTTCGGCTCTAGTTCCTATAGTTAGTGTTCTTTCCAACTGTGTTTTTTCTGTTACTCTCCCACTGTATTCTTTCACTGCTATGGTATACATTCCCTATGATATTTACCAAAACGACTTTGATTTGTTTTCTGAATTGCCCCGAAGTGCGGGGTATAATAAAGACCTGTGTTAAGGAAGACAACACTATTGTTTTGCCTCTATACACTCCGGCGATGTTTTAACTTTTTTAGGTCATCCAAACAATTGACATAGAATGCTAACTTCCATTGCCATTTCCTATTTTGTAATTAAGAGGGCGATGATTTTCATTCAAAAAAATTTCGATCTCTGCTCAAGGTTCAAAAAGGCGCTGAAGGACTTTTCTGTAACTAAGAAGTGTTGCTGATTCAGCCCAGTGAATCTGATGAAATTAACAACTGATATGACTAGTTTTAGAAATTCAGGCATATCCAAACATTTTCCGCATAAGAACTGTTGATGAATGATACTATGTAAGATTAATGGTTTTGAACTACCATCATTTTTTACAGCATTTGACACAAGTGGAACCATTCCTTTACTTTTACCACATACGTTTTTGCCATCAGTTATAATAAGATTCTAAGTTTTTCCATCGAAGGTTCTTTTTATTAACGGCATTTTCAACTCACTTAAAAATATTTCCCGTTCTTCATGCACTTCATAGCTTTTACCTACTACTCGAAAAAAAATCAGTACCTGAGCAGTATCTAACACATCCGTCCATTCAAGATGTCCATTTTTGTCAGACAGTTGAAATAATATATTTCCTGCGATGTCTTGTACCCTCCGAGCTACGGTGTCTGCCGACAAACTGACAGTTTTAAATAAATTTACGTTTTCGGAGTACATTTCTTCGCCTACTGCAATTATGCGTGTTTTGATAATTTCTCCATAGGTGAATGGTTTTCCACGTTTTGCGATTTCAAGAGCAACACCAAAGCTGGCAGAAGTTACAGCCTCTTGTTCAGTATTGACTTTCATCAACAAAGATTACTGCGATTTCAATCTGCGCTTCGAAGCTTCAAATTTTTCTTTCCGCAAACTTCCTGTATATTTTGAGTAATTTTGGAAATGTTTCTTTTCATAATGACGTTTAATGTTATGTTCTTTGGGAACGGTTATGGTTTCAGATAGATAGATAGTTTATTTAGCTAACAAGTGCTTAACAATAACACATGGGCTGAAAAGTCCCGGGCCTAACAAAGAAAACACGGTTTTTTTGGTTCAAAATTAGCTTTATTCATCAACATAATCTCCATGAAGAGCAACACAATCATTCCAGCGCCGCTCTAACATTTCAATACCACTTTTGTAGAACGATTTATCTTTTGCCTCAAAATAGGCCCCAGTTTCAGCGATAACCTCTTCATTCGTGCGAAATGTCTTACCGGCGAGCTTTTTTTTGAGGTCTGCGAACAGCCAGTAGTCGCTGGGAGCCAAATCTGGCGAATACGGTGGATGTGGGAGCAATTCGAAGTTCAATTCATGTAGTTTTGCCATTGTTTTGATTGACTTGTGACACGGTGCGTTCTCTTGACGAAACAAATTTTTTTCTTTACCATATGCGGTCGTTTCTTTGCAATTTCGACCTTCAAACGCTCCAATAACGGTATATAATATTCACTGTTGATGGTATTTCCTTTCTCAAGATAGTCGATGAATATTACACCACGCACATCTCAAAATACCGAGGCTATAACCTATCCAGCCGATTGTTGTGCTTTCGGGCACTTTGGACGAGGTTCACCAGTTGCTATCCACTCAGATGACGATCGTTTTGATTCCGGAGTGACGTGATGGATCCATGTTTCATCCATTGTCGCATATCGACGCAAAAATTCCGGTTTGTTACGTTTAAACATGGCCAAACACTGCTTAGAATCATCAACACGTTCTTGTTTTTGGTCAACAGTGAGCAAACGCGGCACCCACTTTGAACAGAGCTTTCTCATAGTCAAATGCTCATGCAATATAAAGCCAATACGTTCTTTTGATATCTTTATGATGTCAGCTAACTCACGCAACTTCACTTTTCGATCATTCAAAACGATTTTGTGGATTTTTTAAATGTTTTCTGGTGTTACCGCCTCATTTGGACGTCCACTGCGTTCTGCATCATCGGTGTCTCTACGACCATGTTTGAAGTCAGCAAACCAACGTTTTATTGCTGTTTCCGATGGAGCGGAGTCTCCATAACACTTTTCAAGCCATTGCTTCGTTTGAACGGTATTTTTTCCCATCAAGAAGCAGTGTAAAATTAAAACACGAAATTGCTTTTGAATCCATTGTTTTGAAAATAACAAAAGTAGCGTGACTCTTAGCACAATAACTCACAAACTAATGAATAGAATATCATGAAATTTTAACAGCTGTCTTTTGAAGGTTAGTACTAACTGAGAGAAAGGTGACTGCAATAAAACTAGTGTCATCTATGTGTTAGGCCCGGGACTTTTCAGCCCATGTGTTATGCAAGTACAAATACTTCTTAAAGATACTAATATTATTATTGTTAGTTTTGATTTCATATGGTAAAGCATTATATAACATAAGACCACTTACAAATATGTTTCTGGAGGTCTGGGTTCTATGAAAGGGAATAATATAAAAGTCATTTTATTTTCTAGTCCTGTAAGCATCATGAGTATCATGAACCGTTTTCGATGTTTCAGCAAGGTAAATTGGAAATAAATTATTTTTCATTTTATGTATAAACAGTAGACTCTTAAATAAAATTCTTTAACGGACATTCATCAAATTAAGTGTAATTAATATATCTTTAACTGGAGTATATCTGTTACATTTTAAAATTATTCTCATAGTTCTATTTTGAATTTTTTGTATTTGCTAGATTCCATTCTTATTTAGATTAAAAAGTACTGGTGCACAAAATTCTATATGTGGTACAACTACAGATTTATAAACAAACATTTTTATATACAGTGATAAATGTTTGCAAGTTCTACTCATAAACCCTTGTTTTTCCGACACTTTATTCATAATATTCTTTGCATGTTCTTTGAATAGTAAATGTTTATCTATGGTAACTCCCAAGTACTAAATGTAGTCTACCCTTTCTAAATCACTGCTATCAATTTTTACGACAAACTGTCAAGGTGTGCAGACATAGTTGTTGCCTCTTCTGTATTGTTGTGATTTCTATGAGTTTTGTAAGTGTTGTTATATGATAAAGTATATCAGCGGATAGCTAATTGTCTGGTGAGTCTGATTGTGTTATCGATATTCGCATTTATTTGATCCATTTAGTGAAATTATTGTTTGTACATATATATCCTACATATATATGGCACACTATTCGATCTAACGCAATTGTTTTTTCCTCCTTTTTGTTATATTTGTTTTTCTACCTGTTTTTATTTTCTACAATTTATGTATTTTTGGTGTAACTTAATACAGGAACTACCAAAATATTGTACATTCATACAATTTCCCTTCCAAATTAAATCCTACTCTATCAGCGGCCCTCTTTGTGCGTCTTAGTTAGGCACCAATATCGGCCCATTGGTGTGAAGTGTATCCTTGTCTTTTCCTTTTCCTTTGTACTTTTTTCTTTTTCACCTGTTTTGTGTTTAGTATCGGTATTTGGGTAGCGTAAATTATGACCTCTTGTGCTATTTGCAACAATGGACTTACGCCAGAAAAAGAGATTACATGTGATATGTGTCGCAATTACATTCCACACTACTTGTAGTGGTCTATCCCGAACTGAGCTTCAGTATTTGAAAAATAAAGGATCGAAAACTATCATTTCATTGTCCCACCTGTTCTGATCTTAAGCTGCAGCTCGTCAAACTACATGAATTAGCATCCACGGTGGGTGCTTTGGAGAGCAGTTGAGAATTCTTAAAGAGAGTATGACTTCCCGGGATGTTAAAATAGATCCCATTAAAGTACCTGATGTCGAGTGTATCATCCAGGAGGTTTCTGATAGACAGCGCAGAAAAAATAACATTATCTTGTATAATGTATCTGAGAATGTTCTGAACAACAGGAACGATCAAGTTGCGGGTGACATGGAATTGGTTGGTGAACTACTTCAAATGCTGGATGTTTCTGTTGACAATCTCAGAACAATTTGATTCTTCCCGGACGGATATGAAGCGACCAATCAAGGTATGTTTACCGGATGGTGATATTGCATCTAAGGCCTTCCAGCGTAGACAGAAACTAAGAACATCTGATAAATTTAAAAATGTGTTTTTGGTCAAAGACAAAACACCTATGCAGCTAAAATTATATCGTGAGGCTAGACAAGAGTTGCAAACTAGAAAAGCTGCTGGCGAAACAGATGTTTATATTAAGTACATAAACGATGTTCCAAAAGTGGTCAAAGCTGGAGGACCGGAAAACTAGATCTGCTCAACACGCCCAGTAATATACCTATTTGCTTGTACTATCAGAATGTTCGCTCTCTTCGATCTAAGCTTTCTTCATTATATCCGCTAAGTGCTACTATTGACGTGGACATTGTGTTATTTACGGAGACATGGTTGGATGACAGTATTAACGACGAGGAAATATTGGGGTCCGAGTTTGTTATCTTCAGAACTGATAGAAGATTTAACATTGTTGGAAGATCAACTGGGGGTGGTTGCCTAACTGCTTTCAAGAACAATATCTATGTTACCTTACTGGATGTGTCTTCGTTCATTGATTTGGTCCTTTGGCTGATATCGTCTTATGCAAGTTCGAGATGGCATCGCACACAATTTACATCGCCAACATCTATTTACCACCTGATATGGGATGTGATGACTATGAAACTTTTTTGGACGCTCTCAGTTTTAAGTTGATTAATAAAAATGTTATTGTTTTTGGCGATTTCAACTGCCCGGAGTATAAAAAAACTGATGCACTAGTAAACAATAATCGTAAAGTGACATCTTTAAGCAATTTTGTTAATATTTTAAATCTAAAAGAATTCAATACTATTCAAAATATGTATGGCAATATTCTGGATCTCGTGTTTTGTAATATGTCATGTGAGCTACACGTCCGTCTTAGTTCTGAATCCTTGGTTAGCGTTGATGCTTTTCACCCACCACTCGAAATTGAGATTACTTTTGACACATGTGTCGAGTGGATAAATTTTCCGGGTAACAATAATGTTAGCTACAACTTTAGCAAGGCGAATTTCCTCTCTTTATATAGCGATATGCTTGCAGTCGACTGGAGTTTCTTGGATGAATACAGTGATGTGGATGTCGCTGTTGAGGCATTTTATAATACATTATACTCCGTTATAGATCGTTCAGTTGAGAAAACTAAACGTCCTACCTCCACGTTTCCTCCATGGTTTAGTGCTAAAATAAAACAACGTCTTAAATTAAAAGAATTTTACTTCAAGAAGTGGAAAAGAACAAAAGCGATATACTATTTTAATGAATTCAAACGATTGAGATCTCTCACAAAGAATGAAATTAGAGACGCATACAAGGCTTACTTGTCAGATGCTGAAATTAATATCAACAGAGATCCTAAGTTGTTCTGGCGCTTCATTAACAACAAGAAAACTTCTTCCAGAATTCCGGGAAGTATGCAGTATGACGGCAGAGAATTTACCCAGCCAAACGATATCGTGGATGCCTTTTCCAGTGTCTTTGCGAGTGTGTATAAACCCAGTGTTCAAAATGTATCTTTCAACTCTTTTCTCAATTATAATAATTTTTGTGTTCATGCCTTCTCTGAATTGGATGTGGAGAACAGTATCAAGAGACTTAAATCTAATATGACAACTGGAGATGATGGAATACCGAGCTTCTTTTGTACGTGATTGTGCTCCTGTTCTGTCCTATCCACTGTCAACTATATTCCACCTAGCGATAAGCACGTCAACTTTTCCAAAGGTTTGGAAAAATTTGCAGAATACCCCGTATTTAAGAAAGGAAACCGATCTAACATTGCTGATTATAGGCCTATATAAGTATACTGCCCAATTTCGCTAAGGTATTTGAACATTTGCTTTACAAAGAAATATCTACCTGCATAACTCCTTTCATATCTGAGCATCAGCACGGTTTTGTTGCAGGTAGGTCGACGATCACTAATTTCGCATGCATTGGCCAATCTCTTGGTGAAGCGCGTGATAAGCGAAAGCAGGTGGATGTTATTTACATAGATTTTTCTAAAGCTTTCGACTGCATTAACCGAGATGCTACTACAAAAAATGGACAAATTTGGTTTTGGTGTGGGTTTCCTGACGTTGATTGAGTCTTACCTTACTGGAAGGAAGTGTTATGTCTGCTACAATGGTTATTCCTCTACGCCGTTTTCTCCAACATCAGGTGTTCCTCAAGGTTCAAATCTTGGACCACTTCTCTTCAATTTTTATATAAATGATTTACTATCTCTGTTTACGTGTCACGTCTTAGCATACGCAGATGACGTAAAGATATTTAATACTGTTGGTAGCATTTTCGATTGTAAACATTTACAAGACAATCTTCTTCGCATTAATACTTGGAGCAAGGTCAATTATCTCCCTCTGAACATCAACAAGTATACTGTGGTTTCCTACAATAACACTCACACTACTTTATACTATAACTACCAAATTAATGATGCAGCCATACCACGCAATATCAAAACTTTGGATCTTGGTGTTTTGTTTGACAATAGACTGTCATTTACGGAACATATTTCGTCCATGTGTCCATCTGCTTCCAAAACTCTCGGTTTTGTCATGCGTTCTTGCAGGCATTTCTCAGACTTAGGTGTAATGAAACGTTTATATTATGCCTACGTTCGTTCTAAGCTTGAATACGCCTCCATTGTTTGGTATCCCCGTTATTTACACCAAGAGCTTATGATCGAACGGGTTCAAAGAAATTTCTAAAATATCTCTCCTTTCGAATGGACAACGTGTATCCTGCAAGAGGTATCGAGTATTATAGCTTACTTGTTGAGCATGGTTTCTATCTCTTGCTGACCGCCGCAGGCGTAACAGTGTGGAGTTTCTTTGCAGGATCCTGAAAAATACTGTCGACTCGCCAGCCCTTCTGGCGCAAATAAACTTTACCGTACCTACTCATCATACTCGCTACTTTAATACATTTCAAGTACCTAGAGCTAATACCAACATTTTGCTTAAGGCACCTCTCAGTCACATGGTGAGGAGCGCAAACAAACGGGATCTAGAGCCATTTTTGTGAGTCTTTCTTTTTTTTTTTGTTTCATTATTATTGTATTATTATTGTAGGCAACACGATTTGAATTATTTTATTTTATTTTATATAAGAATTGTATTGTAATTTGTCCTGTAATTGGCCCCTGGGCTGTTGGGCAATAAAGGATTATTATTATTATTATTATTATTATTATTATTATTATTATTATCCTAATACCAGCTATATTATTTAACTTATGCATGTTACCTATAACCATATATTTTGATTTAGTAACATTAATACTTAGATAGTTGATTATTCATGGTCATCGTTAAATCACCAACACTATTACCCCTTATGTACAACATGGTATCATCTGCAAACATACATCTATTACAGCTTTCCATTGCAAATCAAACATAGCGCTTTATTACTGGACTCAATCACGAAATATTGAAAGTTCTATTGATATTTAAATGTTTTGTATTCACTGTCTTTTTTTCGTTCCTTTTTCATACTAGTCAGTCACACAAAAAACAAAAAATCGAATCAAAATACTATTACGTATTGGTTGAGCGGTTCGATGTCTTAAACGGTGTTACGCACTACTTGATTTCACAAATTTTAAATTTAATTTAATTTTGCTACCATTATCTATATCATAGATAATGTCTAGAAAATTAAAACGGTTTTAGCTCTTGGAAATTACTGGAACAATCAGTACGGCCGTAAGGCTTGAAAGTTTGGGGACTGCTGTTCTAGGTTCTGGAAGAATTTGGTGTTAATAAAATGGCTTACACGTCAGTATTAAGAATAAATATTTCAGGAATGTTGTAGGAATCGATTTTATGAGATCCGAACGATTCAATATTCATTTATTGTTAAAAGGGCGACGCTCCAATTCAAGTTTCTATACACATCGCATGTTAATCGCTCTTATATCCAATAGTGTCAACAACAAGACTGGCTTCGGATCTCATAAATTACCACAATGACAGTTCACCAACGATTGTAAACGTATAAACATGCTATTATACAGATGTAACACTGATGAATACCTCCGGAATACAAACTAGTGGATTGCATTACGCTTATTGCTCCCACTCTGCCGTCAAACTTGAATATACACCCGTTAAGAAGCTGTGCGGTCGGTGTTTCGATCAACACTTTAGTGCGTTTCTTCAAAGCGTAAAAGTTTCTATTAACATCGACAGCGGGAAGATACGATACACACGCGTGAAGACCGCAACTCCACACATACCCGTTTTGCGATCAAACGCGAGGCTTCGTTAAGCCTAAATACAAATTGTTAAAAGCTATCGGTCGAAATGGGCGGAAGAAAGTGGTACAAATGTAACTGCATGAGCTGTTTTCGCGCTAAGTTAAAGGTAAACGAAGGCACACCTCTCCAGCATCTGCCAAAACCGAAGGAAGCCGGTAAGATTTCTTTTTCTATCAGTCTTGTTTATGGATGGTTTAGAATTTCTTTCTCTTTATCAATTAAAACAGCGGTATTTTTATAAGAACGGAGGAATGCTGTCGCTGTTAATGATGTTTCATGTTCGTCGGTTTTGAAAGATATATTAATTGTTATCAATTAAATTAGGTTGACCTTTCGCGAATAAAAATTAACACAATAACACTAACAACATTAATTGAATTTCTTTTTTTTTCTGGAACGAATGTCATCATTAAGAAGAGGAATTTATGGAATCTTTTAAATTTTTTGCTATCATTTGTCTCTAAAACTATTTTTTTCGCTTACTTTACAAAAGCATAACATCTATAGGATGTTTTCAATGTTGTTCTGTTGATGTACAAATCTTTTAAGAAAACAATTATATGCACGTACAAATAATAAAAGTCCTGTCATGTTTGTAAATATAGAGAGTTAAAAAATATACAAAATGACTCACCCAGTAGCGTAGTCAGAATCAATTTCTCGTTTTAACATTTTTATACACATAGTTTCTACGACTAAAAGTCATCAATAGGTTTTTTTGTATATAATTTATTGTTCGCATATATGGCGTAGCAAGTTCTTATATGGTTAGTTTTTATATAAAAGCGGGCTGTATTTCTCGGTGATTAGTCAGTTTTTTGGAATGTTATCCAATATAATGTATGTAGATTTAACAGGTTAGATTATTAGTTTTGTAAATGTTAGTTCTATAGATAACAATATTACTTTTGTTGAGGACGATACACTATATTTGAGTTTAGAATATTTTGTGCATATAAGAATGCTTTCGTATCTAAAAACTTTGGATGAGTAATTCCTTAATAAAATTTCTTAGAAAATATATTTTAAGTTATTGCAACAGTATGTAGTTTCTTACGAAACTAAATATATCCCATTTTCTCTAAAAAAAGATATATCAATATCATATTTTCAAGTCACCCCGTCGTAGGTTGTCTTGAAAATTGGTTGAAAATATGTTTTATTGTGTATACTTTGTCGTACAAACTCCTTAACTGTGCCCTTTTCTGTTTTCATACAGGGAAGAATAAAGTCACCGTATTTCAGTTCTTCACAGATTTTCACTTTTTCAATGTTATTTTCCGAATTAGAAATAAAGGGAAGTTCATTTTCATTATGACATTCTAGGGCTAAGGATGTCTTAAGACCAGTATCATCATTATTGCATTCCAAACTTTTCTAGAGTTCCTTAAGATGTGAAATAATATATTTTCGTCATTGCTAGCAGAGCTTGATTGTTTTTAGTGTTGATGGTCGTTTCTTTCTTTTTCTTTTATATGTGTTAAAGAGTGTTGTGAGTTATTATTGACTATCGTTGTTACAGATGTTTCTACCAGGTTCTACAAAGAATTTCCTTCTCCTTCCTGCACTCTACTGCAATATCGTGTGCTTCTAATGGTAGAAATTAAAATTTCGTTGTTTCAAACCAAAATTTAATATTAGGCTTACTCCTTCCCTCAATGTTTTGTATGTCTTTACTTACCACAACTTCTCCTTACGTTAACAAAAAAAAACAGAACTTACAAGGATCAATTTTGATTGTAGCTTTTATATTTCTCAATTCTAATATCTCTCTTTATCGTTGACTGAAGTATTGTAACGCGTTCTCCGTAATAAAGCATTCTGTGCCTCTTGTCCAGTCGAAGATATTACTGCCTCCGGCGAATATTACGTATTATAATAGTAGCAAACCGTGCAAGATATTTACGTCTGCGATTTGATAGCATAGGAAGATATTGATCGATAATTCCATACAATCTCGTATAAAAAGAATAACGCACATTATTTGCATCTGAATCGAAAGTTTCTGCTCGATCAATGTCTAGTATTACCGCATACAAAGATCTCAAGTCCGTTCGTTTCAAATTATATTTTCAAGCCAAATCCACTTGAAGATTGAGGAAAATACTTCGATAAGCATTACTGTTACACAGTGTTCCCAAATTTAAATGAAAATTATAGGCTATTCTAAATAAAAATTTAATTGAAAACATGGTACTATATAAATGGGAAAACTAAAGCGCTTAATTTAAATTTTAGTTCTATCTATGTGACTTCCTCTTGATTGAGTAATTACAGCGCACAATCGAAGTATTCTAGCAATAAGTTTAGTCAGCGGTTCTGGCATTATTGACGTCCAAGTTGTAAGTAGAGTAAGGTTGTTCCACATATTAGTAGCTGCACTATCCGATCCAGTATTTACCATAGTAACTTAATTGGGTTCAAGTCAAGGCTCTGAGGGAGGCCATTCCATAATTTTAATAATTTCTTCCTCCTCCAAATGACGTACTTAATTTAAATGAATCTTTTGAGTCATTACCATGTTAAAAGATAAAATTTTGACCCAAAAAAAATTCTCCAAAATATCTCGAAATTCTTCTTTCTTTTTAGTACTCTGTCAATTTTTCCAATATTTCCTACACTTCTACCAACAAAACGGCCTCAAATTATCACTGGACCATCTTCATGTTTCACGGTAGGGTATACACTCTTCTACTACGTTCATTCACATATCCTCTCACAAATATTATAGTCTTACTATCCTACGATCTGCAGATGTTGTCACTCTTGGTTTTCCACTATGTCTCCTATTTAAAAGAAATGCCATTGTCAAGGTATTTTTTAATGTTATAGTCGACTGCACCCTGGTTTAATTATTAATATTATTTAATTTTTAATTTTATTTAATTTAATTATTATATTATTATTTCTTTTTGCGAATTGTTAATTACTTATACCAGCTGTATGGTAAGCTGTTGTAAACATAAGTGTTTCAGTACTTAATTCTGTTTTTGAAGGCATTTTAAATCACTGTCCTAGATATTTCATTCACAATGTTAACAGTGTAAATGTCAAACTACAATTTAATGTAGTCTACTCATTTTACTATAATCGTTTCACGAGGCAATTCTAAAATTATTACTTGGAATCTGGCCGACCAATAAATTTTGGATTATCATTGGAACTGCAGAGTAATAAATAGTTTGTGACAACTCAGCCAAGCGCAACTAGAGTGTAGAAAGACTAATCCATTATGATGAGTATCTACATATACACTTCGTCTATTTTCAGTTTTTACCTACGTCATTGTTTTGTCGTATAAGTTAAGACAATCTATTCATTTGACAATCTTTCTCATGTACAATTGCTGAAAAAGGAAGCAAGATTTGCGATCGCCTCACAGACAAAGATCTACTTGGTTTGATTTTATTAGAGGGACAGACAAGAATAGTGGTATATTCTATCGCGTTATTCAAGTTACGTGAACTGTTTATCTTCTAGCGTTTGTTGTCGGTTGTCAAATGTAGGTTAAGTAGGTTAGTTAAGTGAAAATAAACGAAGTGTATAACTGAAATGCACCTCAGATAAGTAGTTCATTTTATTCTGTTTCTTTTTTCTTTTGTAAACAATACTGAATCAATAATACCTGAAAAGAAAAGTGTCCAAACTTTTAGGGGCGGTAGTGTATATAAATAAAATTTCAGCTGTTGCCAGACCATGTTTTATGTGGGACATATAACGTGTAAATTTCAGTGTTATCCAGGGGTAAAGTAATTGCTCGCACAAAAGCCGTGTTCCACAGCCTCCTAATCGAATTTTGAAACTTTCATAGAGAGCGTCCCGGAAATTATGAAATATAATCTTTCCGTAAAATAATCTTAACGACCCGGAACAAGCAACAAATCTGCCATATGAATTTTCAAAACAAGCCTTCGATTTAGCCTGAAACCCGATCCGAGCTGCGATTATATCAAATATTATTATTACCGCGTATATTTACAGCTAGCGCGAATAATAAACAACAGCGTACCGAGATTACACTTCCTACATTGCCTTCTTCTCTCCAATCAAACGGTCTTTACTTTCGTTTTAGGTAAACAAACAAGCTACATATACATGATCTGTATGTACTTACGTGCAGTCACTTGTATACGTGTCCGAACTCGTTTGGAGAATGATATATCCGTCATATATTTTTCAAAAGTTTTACCTCTCTCTATTGTTACTATACTGTAAAAAAATATTTCGATACAAATAATAGATAACTTAATTACCAGTAATTATCACTGGAATTTTAGTCTAGTCTGCTGCAAAACTTTTCGTGATTCTCTCTAATTCGGTTTGTTAAACTCAAACAAATAACTATAGAGAAAGTAAGTCTTTATATTTTCGATATGGTGCTAAAATACAGAGGGCGTGCATTAATATTCCGTTAAAATCAATAGATAACTAATTTGCAAAAGAAAAGGGATACATTTCTGTTTTATGTGTAATATCTTCGACAGTTAAGCTTTTAACCAAGAGAAAACAATCTTTACAAATGTAAAAAAGGTTTTCGCACACTTCAGCTTTTTTAGATTTTGTTGAGCCGAAACATTTGGTTATCCCTATTTTACAATTAGATATTACTATTCTTCATGAAGTATCTACAGATAAGCTGTTAAAATGTTAAGTATATTATAACACGAAATATGATACGTGCATACACAACAGGGAAACGGAAACAGATCGGTTCAAGGAACTTGGTCAACTTTCGTATCGGTTGTGCATGCGGGCGACTCCGGACCTGGAGCGCCGAAGATTTGGCCAACCCTATTGATGACGGAATATTCTGCACCTATGGATACCGTTAGTGTTTTTGTGTGTATAATGCTTACACTGAATCCCAAGTTAGTAACTTGCCTACGTTTAATGATACCTCAACTGTACCATGACATTGGAAGGAATGCTTAAATAATCCAAGAATTCTTTTAAGTTCAGATGGTGTTCCCAGTTTTATTGTAAGAAATTCCGCATATGTTTTACCCGAAATGTTATATCGAGCTTTCAACCTTATATTGGAATCTTCTAAATTTCCGTCAATATGAAAACTATTCTGTATCTTCCCCAAATTTAAAAAGGGTAATTCATCTGATATTAGTAATCATCAATCGATTTCCTTGCTCTACAATTTTTTTAAAGCAGCATTTGATAAGATCTTATTTACACAGTTACACCCTCAGCTTCGCAGAACGATAACTACCAATCAACATGGGTTTATGCGACAGCGTTCTACAATTACTAACCTTGCCTGCTTTGCGCGGTATGCATCCGAAGCATTGGATGCTAAAGATCAAGGGATACAATCAATTTGGATTCTCGAAAAGCTTTTGATCAGATTGATTATCACGTCCTTCCTTAAAAAGTTGCAATCGTTTGGACTTTCTTAGTCACTCTGCTCTCTCCTTGAATGTTCATTATTAACAAGCAATTTCAAGCGCGCTGCAGAAATTTTACATCTTCTAAATATGTAACCACTTCAGATATAGCTCAAGGATCCAATCTCGAGCCCCTAATACTTCTTCTGTTCATCAATGATATTGCTAATAATGTCAGCGGTATACTGATGATGTTAAGCTATTCTCTACCATTGATACTCCTGCTGATTCCGCATAGCTTCAGATGAATATCTGCAGCGTCTCTGATTGGTGCAGAACAAATAAGTTATTCTTGAACGTCTCTAAATGCTTATGTGGAACATTTATCAAACGCAAACAACAGTTACCTTTTCAATACACTATTGGGGAAACCGCGTTGGAGGTTGGTCAGAGATTTTAGGGCACTTTTTGATTCTTCTTAGTTTTTTTCCATCCATATTTTGGAAATCGTGTCCAAAAGTTACGGATTTCGAAAAAACGCGAAAAAATCGACCCCGAAAACGACATCTTTCGACGTTTTCTCGTGTCGCGCGTTAACGACGCCGTTCGGACGGACGAATTAGACGGTTTCCGATAGAAAAATGTCCGCGGAATCGATTGCGACCGCTGCGGACGCCCTATCTCTAACCGTTTAGCGGCTACGGCCCGTCAAAGTTGAAAAAGAGAGAAAAAAAACCCCAACTTTGAAGCGCTGTAGCGTCGGAACGCGTTGAGCTAGGGCGTCCTCCTTTCGCCCGTTTAGAACCCTCGTAGGGGTCCTTACGACGCGCCGATAAGCGAACGTCTAACTCTTCCCGTTAACGCGCAGCAGAAACGTCGCATTTTTTTCTGACCAAAACGATGAAATTTTTTCGACCCGAAAAATCGAGGGTCGGAATTTCGGGGTTTTGACCCTACCGGAACGTGGCCATATATGGGTGTATTACGCCTGAGTAATATCAGCCCTCTAGCCCCTAACCGTTTAGGAGATATGGACGTTTGAAAGTTGAGGGTGCAAAACTCAACTCCTTAAAGGAGCTCGAATGGGGTCGAGTGATATATCAAAAGACGCGTATTTTCGCGTAGATTACGATAAAAAAGTTTGCCTCTCTATCTCTAACCGTTAAGGAGATAATCGCGTTTAAAGTTTCGAAATTTCCAAAATGCTTAACTCCGAAACTTTGAAGCGCCGTAGCTCCTAAACGGTTATAGATACAGGATCCCGGTTTGCGCCGTTCGAAAGTACGCGTCGAGATCTTTCAAATGAGCACCGAACGGTCGCGCTGCGGCCACGCATAACCGAGATACGGAGTTTCGGTCGAGAAATTTCGGTGAAATATCGAAGTCCGAAAATGACCGCTTTTATCATCCTATCCGATAGATTTTTACGCGCCGAACAAGAATTTTTTAGCACGCTACGATATCTCTAACCGTTTAAGAGATACGGGCGTTTGAAGTTTCGGGACTTTCGAAAAAAATATTAGTCTAATTTAAAAATTTTAAAATATTGTGTATTTGTAACGAGAATAGAATCTTTTTTTTAATTAGTAGGTGTCTATTCTATTCTGTCACCCTAGTGTATATTACAACAGCAGCAAAATATATAGTTATATTTACAATTAGAATTGTTGGCATACCATGGGCAATAGTTACTCCAGAAAGTATTTAGGTGAGCGAATACTATATTGACCCACTGTACTTCGAAAATGCGATGTGGTAGATTGTAGAGATAGATCTTCATTTAGTCTTGATAATGAAGGGTATGAGAAACTGTCCTGGCTGTATTAAAGTGTAGTTAGAAAAGTTATGTCTGGTATTAATTATATAAGAAGAGCAAGAAGTGACTATGAGAAATATTTTGAATCGAAACATTATATTAAATTATTTAGAATAAGTTCCATTTCTGTAAATGGATACACAACGGTCTAGCGAACTGGAGTTGTAGGTTCAAATCCTATCGGGAGTCATGAAATTTTTATTCATTAAAAAATTCACAAAAAACTAATCCAATTAAATTTAACGTTGGTTATAACGAGAAAATTGAGTTATCATTAAAACAACATATTCTGCTCTACGGTCCTAAACAGTAGAAAACGTTAGTACAAAATATGGAACACAAACACTTCTATTGGAAACTTATACGGTCGACTGTACCTTGCACGCATCCACGAAACTGCAATTTCCAAATCTACGTAAAATTCGTCGAGGGCTATTTTTATTTTTCACGATGCTGGGCGCGTTTATTTTCCGGTCGCTGTTTTGTTGTCGTTTTGGGCCGCAGCTTTCAAGGATAGCCGTACGCACATTGACGTCTGTAGTATATCCCGCGGGGATTTATTGGGTCAGATTCGTGTAAATCTGGATGCAGACGATGCCGATGTATAATGTATGTACGTATTTATGTTGGTTGTGCGTGCGTATTGGTTTTTAAAAATAGCCCGGCCAATAATTGCTATTTAGCATCGGCTAAACGACGTTAGGAAAGCGATGTTTTAATTGCGCCCGTCGAAATAGCGACCGACCGATTGAGAAATTGTGTCATCTATCAGGAAATTCATTCTAATCTATAATTTAAATCTTCGTCATCGACTTGAAATAGCCGCCTTACGATACAGGGTTAGTGAAGAGAAATATGGCTAAATTTATCCATACGGTTAACACGGTATAACAAAAATGATTTCTAGAAAGAATTTCGGACTTTTGCCTGCATTTTCTTGACCTTTTCCGTTAGTAAACAACGACTACGCTGCTGCTTTTTGTTGGTAATCTCAAAGTTTTCTAATTAACTTGTAGACCTACCTTGTTTTTAGATACTAATTTCATTACATCTCAAGATTATAATTCGATCGAAGTAGGCTATAGGAGTAGTGGATAGTATTTTTTTTACGAATTAGTATGACTTTAAGCAGACTCTAACTTAAGCCGTCTTAAGTTAAGTGGAAGCCCATAGTATTTTAAGATATGCAGGATGTTTTTGAAATAAAATAAAAAAGTACGGAAAACGAACAGGTGTTATTATATAGAACATAAATCCCAAAAATGTTGAATCAATTACGAAGCGAGCATCAGAATTAAAAAACCCTAGGAAATTGTAACATTCGCCGCCTATGGATACAGAATGTGTATATATTTTTTCTCACGACTGCGAAGGATTTTTTGCAAAATATTTTAGATTTAAGTCTAATGAAATTAGATCTTTCCATTTTTCATACTTTTTTATTTTATTTCATGAACATCCTGTATACGCATTGACAAATGAATTTGTATGTCAGAGAGTTAGATGCCAAGAGCGTGTCCGGGACAATTGGTTCAAACTTCTGTCAGAATGGACGTCAAAGAATATGTAATCATACTATAAACCATCATGTTACCAAGCGTGGAAGCACTTTATGTCAACGAATCATTAGGGTATACTCAGAACTGGTTTGAAAAGCATCCATAATCTACTTTACTGGATTGACTCGCGAAATTAGCAGATCTCAATCCAGTTGAGAATCTATAGGTTGGGAATTTTCGTCACAATTGAGTAAAAAGTGTGAGTGAATTGTAATTACATACAACAAGTGTATGGCAAACTTGCTGAAGTATTCCAACGTGGTAGAATTTGTTGAATTCTGTACAGACACGTTTTCAGCAAATAATTGAAAATAATGATCTTTCGAAAAAAATATTAAAATTCCTCGTTCAGAATGTCATCCTTATTTGTTAGATTTTTTATATGTACAGTGAAATTTCCCTTCGCGGACACCCCTCTTACACGGACACCTCCCTGAAACGGACAGTTTCTCATGGTACCGACCGGCTCTCATATAATTTCCATTGTATTAACTCTTTCTTGGACGGACATTCTCTTGAACGGACGCGAACACGAGAAAATGTTCTCTTAACCGGACAAAAAATAAAATAAAAAGAAACGCCTTATCTTATTTTTATATCGAGAGTATTGCTATTGCATTTCTCAATCGCGCCGCGCGCCAATTTCTCTGGGACTTCCCCGAGTAAACCGGAGATTTACCGACTTTAATCTTTCGGTACAAATGCAGCCTATGCCATGCATTTCTGCCTCACGTGAATTAGGGACTTCCCCAAGTTGGTCGGGGATTTACCGTTCTTATTCTTTGGGTGTACGCTTTCGATTGAATCTGCTTTCAATATTAGTCTGATGTCTATGCGGAAAAGACACAGTGGACGACACATTCATTGTAGAAATGGCTCCAAAAAGAAAAATTCTCACGCTTAAACAAAAAAATTGAGATTGTTGAAGTTTACAATAAAGAGAAATTAAGTGTAAGGAACTTATCCAAGCGTTTTAATATTGGAAAAATACAAGCTGCAGATATAATTAAAAATAAAGAAAGAATGAAAAAGAAGCTTTTTGACGGGTGATGGTACTCAAAAATTGACAAATTGTGTTATGACTGGTTTACAGCAGCTCGGGAGGGGATTCCTTTAACAGGTACGCATATGATTTTTTTAGATAAAGTTTTCTTGTATTAATGCGTTGATTTCCTTTTCATATTAAATTCTAAAATAGATAAAAAGTGAGATTACCAATAGGTTTGTCGTGACAAAAACGCTAAAAACTTATTTTTTTTAGATCCGGTAATACGTTGTAAAGCAAGAGAAATAGCCGCTTCTTTGGGACATTCTACATTCAGTGCTTCTTCTGGTTGGCTCAATAAATTTAGAATCCGCCACAACATAAGTTTTAAAGCGATTTCGGGAGAAGGAGCTTCGGTTAATACTGAAGATGTTTCATCGTTTTCAAAAAAATGTCCTTCTTTGATTAAGGGATATTCACCGAGAGACATCTATAATGCCGATGAGACAGGCCTGTATTTTCGGTCTCTACCCGACAAAATCCTCACATTAAAGAAGGAAAAATGTGTTGGGGGGTAAGTACCCCAAAGAGAGGTTTACAATTTTCCATTGTGCAAACATGGCGGGTGAAAAAGAAAAACTCCTAGTCATTGGTAGGGCAGCTAAATCCAGAGGTTTTAAAAACATTAATAAAAATAACCTTCCTGTAACTTGGAAATACAATAAGAGAGCTTGGATGACAGGACAAATTATGAGAGAGTGCTTGCAAGACCTAGATTGGAAAATGGCTAAAGAAAAAGAAACATTTTGTTATTTTTAGACAATACGGGTCTCATCGGAAAGACGTTCGCTTAAATAATATAAAAATATTATTTTTACCCCCTAATTGTACATCAGCTTGTCAACCACTTGACCATTAGGGGATTATAAATAATTTTAAAACTTATTACCGAAGTCTAATACTCAAACATCTGCTAGTAAACATTGAAACTGCTGATACAGCTTTTGAGTTAATAAAGAAAATTACACCACTGGATGCAGTTTATTTGGCAAAAACCCATTTGGGACCAAATAACCAAAGAGACAGTTCAAAATTGCTTCCGCAAAGCAGGATTTAATCATGTAAATATGTAAAGTGAAGACCAGTTAACTGAGGCTGATACATCTGACCTAGAAGATGATTTGCCTCTTAGTATACTTTCAGATATCCTCAAAAATAAGAATTTATTGAAATTGACGGATAATGAAAACCTTAATGATTTTTTGAACGTAGATGAAGATTTGTATGTTGAAGATCCAGATTCAGAACAAGAAATTGCAAAGCCAGTAGAAATACAAGAGCTTTCGGAAGATTCTGATGTCGATGAGATTCCAGTGCCAATAGAAACTATCCCAAATTATGGTAAAGCTGTTACCCTGACCAAGCAGCTTCTTTCTAAATTAGAAATACGATTTGAAGATGCCATTTTAAAGAAAAAGAGAAGACAAACAACAATATATGAATTTTTGCGTCCTTAAAGTGACTATTCATTTCATTGTTTTGTATTACATACTACATCTATGTATGTATGTAACATATATTATACTTTGTATGTATTATATCTAAAGGAAATAAATTTTTTTTCTTAAGTTGAAAGTTTCTTATTTATTTTATATACATATACGATTTAAATGTCCCAGTTTCTTTAATATATTCATTTTCGTTAAAACACGATTTTTGTGGTATCTACTACATACTTCTTTTATGCGGACACCCCTCCTGAACGGACACCTTCAGTTGGTCCCGTTGGTGTCCGTTCAAGGGAGATTTCACTGTATATCATGTTTATCGTTGTGTATTCGATTTTTTTATATATACATTTTATATATTCAGAATTTACTGTTACGTTCCTTATATCTAGAATATTTTTTTATTTACACATATTTTATTTTTAGAAATATTTTATGTATATTTTAATTTTATATGTTTATAAAGTATCAGCTTCCCAAAATAATTTATCTGAAAACTTACATATTCTTTCTTTAAAGCAAAATAGCAAAAATTTCTTACATTACTTTAATTTTTATAGACTTATATATTTGTAATTTTTTAACTAAAAAAATATTTCACCCCATACAATTCCATTCAATTTTTTGTTAATCCATGTATACTCATTGGACTTCAAAATAAACAAACTATTATAAGAATATTAATTTCAATTTTCGTAAGCACAAATCTTCCTTGATGTATGATGTCATCGGCTGTATAGTCTGCATATACACTAAACGCTACTGTCGCTATACATTACAACGGGCCATAAACCACCTACTGTCTCTAATTTGGCGTTGATTGCCTTAAATAAATAACGCGATATTCATTCAATTTATACGTTTACTGCTAGTTTGACGGCCCGGCAGCGTAAAGAAACCGCTCCTAACTAATTTCAGGCGAAATTCAAGGGAGATTTTGTCACGTTTCGCGGAAAATTATTACCGAATTGCGTGACCGATGCTATTCTCGAACAACCAGGTTGTATAATACCTGTGTCGTTAATCTTTTTCTTCATATTAGTAGGTGTACCGGCAAATATTACACATAATTCGCATTCGTACACAGATTTCGTCCTTGAAATCCCATTTCAGCGAAGGAAATGCATTCCTTTCATATTGCCTCATTGCTGTATATTATGCGAGCGCGATAACAAGGATTGGATTAACGTAAAAATTACATTTAACATACCGCGACGTTGATATATCGCTCGATGACAGCTGGATCTATAAATAAATGGACTTCTGTAGAAAATGGATAATATTTTACTTTATAAGCAGCGTTTAGAAAACCAAATCACCAATGCCAAGGTATAATGGATTTGTTTATGAGAATACGTAATCGACGGATGTATTTGAATACATTTTAATGGTTGTCTGAGGTTAATAACCGGTCCAATACGTGACTCGTAATAGGTTCGTATCGCTTAAGGGTTTACAGTGGAAACATCCAGAACCTCTTCAAGGTTCCAGACGCTTAAATTTATGCAAAGTTTAAGCTTTTTCATGCTATAAAAGACATGCATTACATCAAAGAAAGAGATTTGACATAAGTACCGGAGATGTCTGTAGAGTAAGGTCGTAAAGTATGGAATCGAAAAAATCTTTTTTCGAAATAATGCTCGAATATACAAGGACGACCTGAAATGTTTCCGAAATCGACAAGAAATGGCGACGAAGGTTGAAGTAAATTCATTGGCCGGTAAGCGCAATCTATTTATTGGCAACTGTCAAAACTTCAGACGTCTACTATCAGTAGTTGTTGTTTAAGAGTGTGTTTTGTGTAACAAGTCGCGGTTTCGCAAAAATGGATAAAATCAAATTTCGTGCAGTGATTAAACATTTCTGGATGGCTGGAAAAACGGCCACGGAAATTCGAAATATTTTGCTAGAGGTTCATGGCGGATGTACTCCATCATTTCGACCATCAGCTTCTGGGTGCGCGCGTTCAAACGTGCACAAGCATAAGTGACGAACCACGCAGTGGACGCCCAAACACCGATACCAACGATGAAATGGTTGACAAGATCCATGATGTCGTGTTAGCCCATCGTCGATTCAAGCTGAGAGAGATAGCGGAGACAACGCGCATCTCAGAAGAACGCGTTGGACGTATCCTACACGAAATTTTGGGTATGGAAAAGATTTCGGCGCGATGGGTACCGCATTTGCTCGCACCGAAGCAAAAGCGAAATCGGGTGACCGTTTCAGAGTATCTGGGCAAAATCCAACGCAATCCAAGAGATTTCTTCATGCATTTCGTAACCATGCATGAGACTTGCATCCACCACTACATACCGGAGACCAAGGAAGAGTTGAAGCAGCAAACCTTTCCAGGCGAATCGGCTCCAAAGAAAGTAAAGACCGTTCCATCGGCCGAAAAGGTTATGGCGACCATTTTTTGGGATTCCCAAGGTGTGATCCTCATCGATTATCCGCAGAAAGAAAGGACGACCATGGGGCAATACTACAGCGATTTATTGACCCGATTCGATGAAGTATTGAAGGAGAAACGATCTTGTTTGCAGCGAAAAAAGTGCTTTTCCATCACGAAAATGTATCGGCTCATTCATCCCGCATCGGCGTGTCCAAATTGAATGAGTTGCGCTGCGAATTAGTCTCTCATCCTCCATATTCACCGGAGCTAGCCCCCAGCGACTTTTTCCTATTCCCAAACCTGAAAAAATCACTCGGAGGAAAGAGGTTTGCCTCAAATGAGGACGTCATCGCCGCTACAGATGGCTGTTTCCAGACCTCGATATATCCTACTTTTCCGACGACTTGAAGAGACTGCAGCACCTTCCGAAAAAGTATATTCATCTTCGAGGAGACTACATCGAAAAACAAAAATAAAAAACGACACCGATACCGTGTTTCTCTTGTCGATTCCGGAATCATTTCAGGTCGCCCTCGTAAGCATGTTTGACACCAAATTTTTTCATTTCCAACGTCTACTCGGTGTTTTAATACCCTCCATGGCCAACTACATATAAGATAGTTTCTTTAGTGTTTTCAAAAGCTATCTGATGCAAAAAATCTACATATTTTACTATCTCACCGTATACAAAAATACGTACCATTTCTTTAACCTAAATGCGAATCTTATTTCTTATTTCTAGGGACAATATTATATTCTTGATTGCGACAAATCATCTGTCTCACATTTTGGCAGGAATAATAGTAGTTTCAAGGACTCTATTTAAATTGTGGTCGATGGTATAGTATTGTGTATTATAGACTAAGCTAAAAATCTCTGTACACTGATTCTCACCTGCAAAATGTAGTTAACGATCCTACTCTGTTTTAAGAGTGTTATATCCTGCTATTGACTGTTATAGATATATGAAAGCTAAAATAATGTTTTGTGATGTATTGCTCCATTGTCAATTTTGCTACTGTATTCCCTTAATATCTCCTTGTTTTGGCGTTGTTACTAGACAACAAAGAATTCAAAATTTTTGTATTAGGTTTATAAGTGGCTAAAAGCTTTCTAATGCTAGTGACACACTCCATCGCATAGAAGAAAAAAGTAAATGATACTGTTAAAAAATATATCGATGACATCATAAATTCAATAAGTATTGTCCAACAAAGTAAAACCTACTGTCAAAATATGATCATTGTATAAAATGTCTGAGTTTCGAGCATTTTTACGAAAAAAATGTCTGATTATACTGTATAGCGTTATTATCGTAAGTACCAACGAAATGTGTCAGCAAATAAACACCTGAATATATGGAAATTACAAACCCTTTTAATGAAAATATTGTACATTATTTCCCCGGCCAACTTGTTATCTATATATGTTTATCAATTGTGCCTCCAGAAGCATTTTGCAGATACGGATTTATAGGACAGTTATTATTCAATTGTATTGTAATAGTATTCGAAAACAAAATGGTAATTTTGTTCTGAAAGTTTGTCATTATGATGTCACTTAGCATATTTACATATGCATGTGTACCAGGAGCAGACTGAGAAATATCCGGCTTAATTTTCTTTAGATTAAACAATGTATGTACAATCGTTTAGTCATAAGTGTTTTGGATGGTGTACCTCGGTAGTGATTACATATTTATAAAACTTATTCACTCACCGTATGAGCTAATAGCCTGTTTCTAAGAATACCGTTTCGGAAAGTGATAATTGAATGCATCAGAACCACTTCCGAATGTGTCTTATAAATGAAACGACATTGAAATTATTTTAATTGTGAATGAAATTTTTATTAATACTCTTTTTTAAATGTACTACAGTATACAGGATGTCCATGAAATAAAATAGAAAAGTATAAAAACTGGAAAGATATAATTTTACTAGACTCAAACCCAAAATGTTTTTGGGAAAATTTCTTCGCAGACGCGAGAAAAAATTTATATATATTTTTATATTAAGATATTTAAAATAAAAATTTCTTTATTATTTACAGCCGAAATATTCATACGTAAGCATGTTATAGAACTCTTAGCATGCCGTTTAACAGCTAGACAGTGTTATCTTGTAGTTTTTATAACATCGACAGCTGCGTTATTGCAATGCATGCAATCTGTGTGTATGTATACAAGTTTGGTTGGATGGATGCATTATGTATACACCTTTTGGATCCATAAGCAGCACATATTACAATTTCCTAGGGTTCTTTTTTAATTCTAACTCAAAATTTTTTGGATTTAGGTTCTATATAATTACACCTTTTCATTTTATTTTAAAGGCATCCTGTATAGTCAAATAAATATTTATTGTTTTGAAAGTGTGCTTTAGTTATTAAGTCAATAAATGATGATGTTAAGAATTACCTAACGGTGTTAATGTCAAGGAAGTTTTCAGTTTTAATCAGTATATCAGTCAAAAACGTTCATCAAACTATTATATTGATAAGGGAAATTTGAAACTTTTTGTGTTAGGACACGTTCAAAAATACTTATTTTTAATGCGGAGAACATGAACATGCAACAATGCGAAAGCTATTGGATGTTGAAACTGGTTCGTCTTGTCATTAATGTATCCACCTTTATACCAATTAGATGTAAATAAATTACTTTAACGTGACGCTGAAAGTTACTTATGTATAAGGGGTTGTAACTTTATTATACTGTTCCATGAAGGCAAATCTGGTTCTAGAAGCGAACCGTCAACATCGTCCTGAAGATGCCAGCCGTAGTGTTTGACGAAACGTCGACATATATCAACTCAAAACTATGGCCTACAAGCTCGGAAATACGTACTGCCAGTACAAACTCATCCAGAGGTTGAATTGTTTCTGTGGTTTCCTTTGGGAATTGAAGCTATTTGAATTTGTTAATTGGTTGGATCTTGGCTGATCCATGAATCTAGCAGTAATATGCCTGTTCAATTGTGTTTTGGAAAAAATTGAGTAATTAATCTAACAGACGATATTGTTACAACTACATTTGAAGATTTAGATGAGTATTGATGGATATGTGAACCAAATCTTCTCCCTGCTTCCTTTAAAATGATACGCAAAGGAGGAACAAGTTTACCTGCGACAGAAATTATTGGTAGAATTGTGGTAGCTGTGAGTCGTTGTTGACATGTACATATATTTCCTTACTATAAGGTTCTATAAGCGGTTTTCTTTCATGTATGAAATTATGTGCGATATTCTGTAATTCTTCCGTACTGGTGCCATATGATCTAATTATAAATTTGTTAATTCTTCTGGAAACTATTCTATTTCTGGGAACTATTCTCTTGAAATGTAGTATCCACTTTTTCGATGCCTTAAAATCGGTAAGGTGAAGGTTCTATTGGACATCTACGTGGATCCAAATCACGAACGATAGGTCTCAATTTCATAGTGTCAATAAATTGATTAAACACATGGGCTGAAAAGTCCCAGGCCTAACAAAGAAAACACGGTTTTTTTGGTTCAAAATTAGCTTTATTCATCAACGTAATCTCCATCAAGAGCAACGCAATCATTCCAGCGCCGCTCTAACATTTCAATACCACTTTTGTAGAACGATTTATCTTTTGCCTCAAAATAGGCCTCAGTTTCAGCGATAACCTCTTCATTCGTGCGAAATTTCTTACCGGCGAGCATTTTTTTGAGGTCTGCGAACAGCCAGTAGTCGCTGGGAGCCAAATCTGGCGAATACGGAGGATGTGGGAGCAATTCGAAGTTCAATTCATGTAGTTTTGCCATTGTTTTGATTGACTTGTGACACGGTGCGTTGTCTTGATGAAACAAAATTTTTCTCTTTGCCATATGCGGTCGTTTCTTTGCAATTTCGGCCTTCAAACGCTCCAATAACGCTATATAATATTCACTGTTGATGGTATTTCCTTTCTCAAGATAGTCGATGAATATTACACGACGCACATCCCAAAACACCGAGGCCATAACCTTTCCAGCCGATTGTTGCGCTTTCAGGCGCTTTGGACGTGGTTCACCAGTTGCTGTCCACTCAGATAACGATCGTTTTGATTCCGGAGTGAAGTGATGGATTCATGTTTCGT
The DNA here is from genome assembly GCA_023509865.1 of Trypoxylus dichotomus. Lineage (NCBI taxonomy): Eukaryota > Metazoa > Arthropoda > Insecta > Coleoptera > Scarabaeidae > Trypoxylus > Trypoxylus dichotomus. The sequence continues at coordinate 68,846,460 of CM042076.1, read as the reverse complement.
CCATTGTCACATATCGACGCAAAAATTCCGGTTTCTTACGTTTAAACATGGTCAAACACTGCTCAGAATCATCGACACGTTCTTCTTTTTGGCCAACAGTGAGCAAACGCGGCACTCACTTTGAACATAGCTTTCTCATAGTCAAATGCTCATGCAATATAAAGCCAATAAGTTCTTTTGATATCTTTACGATGTCAGCTAACTCACGCAACTTCACTTTTCGATCATTCAAAACGATTTTGTGGATTTTTTTGATGTTTTCTGGTGTTACCGCCTGATTTGGACGTCCACTGCGTTCTGCATCATCGGTATCTCTACGACCACGTTTGAAGTCAGCAAACCAACGTTTTATTGTTGTTTCTGATGGAGCGGAGTCCCCATAACACTTTTCAAGCCATTGCTTCGCTTGAACGGTATTTTTTCCCATCAAGAAGCAGTGTAAAATTAAAACACGAAATTGTTTTTGATCCATTGTTTTGAAAATAACGAAAGTAGCGTGATTCTTAACACAATAACTCACAAACTAATGAATAGAATATCATGAAATTTTAACAGCTGTCTTTTGAAGGTTAGTACTAACTGAGAGAAAGGTGACTGCAATAAAACTAGCGTCATCTACGTGTTAGGCCCGGGACTTTTCAGCCCATGTGTTATATATATTTTATTTATTAATTTTTTATTAATGGGCGAATAGAATTTTCGCGGTTTCAAGTTATGATTGCTGTAAACATTCTTTGCATAAAATGTAATACATTTTTCTTAATGTTATTTTCTCTTGCATTTGTGTTAATTTGTAGTTCAGCATTAACTTCTATCCATAATTTGCCGAAGGTATTAAATAAATATTCTCTTCAAAAGTTCATACGAAACTACAGAAATTTCGCTGAGTGTAGGTTACACAGCATGACTAAAATAGGCACACAGACCCGTCGGTACAAATATAGCATTATTTCAAATAATTTCATTAAATCAATTTTACTTATATTTAGAGCCATTTTAAATGCTATTTTATGTTATGCAATTGAAGTTTTAGAATATTTTGGTAGCACGCTGGGTGGATGTAAGCTTTTGATTTTTCAACTGCAATATAGGGTAACTTTCACATATGCTCTATAGTCTTAAAAAAGAGTGTAGTGGTTTTTGGAACATGGAATAAGGTTGCTGATTGCCCTTCCTTCAATTCCATATTCTTCAATATCTGAAATGATTTTCGCAGTGAAAGCAATCTGGATATGGATCATGATACAGTGTTCGAGCAATTTTGCATTCAGTATTTTTCCAAAATATGTTTCTCTTTGTTTTGTAAAAAAAAAAACAACTAATCTCTGCTGTAGCTTAGATATACGTTACACTTGCCTTATATGATTTTTGTTGATTGTTTTATACGAAATAAAACATTTTTCTTGATGGTGTTAAGTTATTTGATGAGTAGTCTACCTGTCAATCATGATTACTCATACATTTAACCAGCCAATTTTCGAGATATCGCTCAATCTCGTCAAAGTTCCGCCCTATACTATTCCATAAGCAGATACCACAGGTATGTATGTATGTACATACAGGCATACACATACGAATTATTACTTCTTCTCTCTCACTATCCATTGGATCCAATTAACCGGTCCACACGATTGAGTGAATCACTCGACGTCCGCTTAAATAACGTTTTTTTTTTTTTTGGCAGACGATCAACGTATCGCCGACCATGTCGAGATGCTCTCACTTTCTGATGTGGCCGGTTCATGTTTAATGTATTATAAATCGCAGTCGCGCGTCTGCATGAGTATGTGTGTGTTGGCGAGGTTTATGTCTACGTCGCTCTTATACATAAACATTATATTTACATGCGCGTAAATTGGTATAGGTACACACGGTACATGTGTTCGGAACAAGGTCAACCTGTGACCCACTTTGCATAAAAAAAGAACGTTTTCGTTTCGCTTGGTTTTTTCTTTCGTTCGTTGTTTCTTTTTTTAATTTCGTTAATGGGCGTCGTACGAGTTATTTTTATGCGTAGAGCGCTTAGGAAACTTTGAAGTGGATGCTTCGATATGTAAATCCATTAGATGAGATCTATGATGAAGACTTTAAACAAGTTTGGGGTTAGCAAAGGGTGCCAAGGTGTAGAACACCTCTTCGCTTACATTTTGAATTCTTTATTTTCTAGGGGGTAACATCCCATAATTACAATTGGGGAGCAGTAACCCGCATAATATTCTGAGCTCAGATAAGCTGCAATAAGTCGATATGTTTGGTAATGTTTTGCACAGAAGATAATATCAGGGGAGAAATGAATATTTAAACGCAATGTTGGAAAAGAAAGAAAGAACGCAGTATGGACTACTATAAAAAGCTTCTTTTATGCAAAGCATGATATTAATTTTGAACGTGTTGATTGTGGAAATATTCTTAAAGAATTTTTACTACAGAGATAAATAATGGATCCGATCTTTTACCAAGAGAACCTGAGCTAATGTACAATTGTTAATCGCCTGTCTCTAAATGTTGCTGTTTTTATCACGAGTGTGAATCCTAGGTAATTTTCCTATATTTTCGATAATTGTGCAATAGTTAAAGAGCTTTCACCAGCATAATGTTCAAAAAGCTACAAAGTCCATTATCCAACACAACATTTGTTCACCCAATTAATTATATGTTAAATAATAAACCTTTGGATAAGATTTTCTAATAGTTTCTGCTACAAAATGTAAAGTAAAAATATGGAGTAAATGTTGCACCTACGAGGGCGACCTGAAATCAATCGACAATAAAAACACGGTATTAGTGTGGTTTTTTATTTTTATTTCTCGATGTAGTCTCTTCGAAGATCAATACTCTTTTTCAAATGGTGCTCCGGTCTCCTCAAGCTGTCGGGAAAGTTGCGAAGTCTCCAAAATAGCTTTCTGTAGCGGCGATGACCTCCTCATTTGAGACAAATCCCTTTCCTCCCGGTGGTTTTCTCAGGTTTGGCAATAGGAAGAAGCTGTCGGGGGCCAGGTCGCCCTCGTACAATATCAATTGAAATCGATGTAGTTATCGCCTTCGCAATGCGATACATTACTTAAGGTCGAGGTTGGCGTATGACTTCGTCTTCTGGAGCAATTCCATTGGAAAAGGCTGAATCTTCGTACTGTAAAATCAGACCTGAGAAGTATTTTTAGCCTGAAAAAAGTCACGCATAAATATTTTAATGCCAAAAAAATACTGTTATGAGTCATTGGTGAAGTACGAATTTAGACATAAAAGTCTAATCATGCCTTCAAAAATTTACCATGGTTTCCCAAATGAAAGTAAAGACAAACAACTAAAACTGCCCTAACAAAATTATGAGGTAACATTTAGTGGAAAGATGTTTATATTCCTTTAATGACGTTTCTAAAACAGAAACCCAAATTAAGCTTATTTTTGAATAATTCCCTTCTTGAATTGAGATGAGAAAAATTTGAGTTGATATTAGGTAGTGGATTAGATTTCGCTCTTATATTTAAGACAATGACTCACACCGGTGTCAGAAGAAAATTACCATTTTATTTCCGCATACTTTTGAAATACCCTTGAGAATAATCACTGTCCAACAAATAAAAAAGGAGTCTGCTGAGTAAGATCTGACAATTCTCTTTAACTAATGTACATATGCTAATGCCAAATATGAAACCAATTTTTTTTTATCACTTCACATTTCTTTCTTTACGGAATTCCTCGTTTGCGGAAACTGGGTATTGTGGAGTATTTGAGTACATATGTTAAAAGTTTCCACGATTAAGTTACGAAAAAATTAAATAAGCTAAGGTATTTGATGGACCTTAAATTAGAACGACAGATCCAAATTTCATCAATTCTACGAACGAAGCTGAGAAAGAAGCCTTGATTACATTCACTATGGTTGCGAACAGTGTTCTTGGAAACTCAAAAGCCTCCAATTACAAAGATCTTGTGAAATCAATGCTTCAAAAATGTTACCGTCAAGGTTGTAACATGAACATAAAGGTTTATTTCCTTCATAGTCATCTTGATGGGTTTTCCGAAAATTTAGACGATGAACAGGGCGAGAGATTTCATCAAGGCTTAGGAACCATGGAAACTCGATACCAAGGAAAATGGGATTCTCATACAAACGAACATTTATTCCCTGATTGTTATTTGTGTTTTTACAAGTACTCCTGCAATTTTTTAATTGTTATTAAAAAAAATTCTTGTACTATTACTCGTGACTAATACTGGATTTAAATAGATAAATGAATTATTAAAATTTTATATTTTGTTTATATCTTATCAGTTCTTAAGTAACAACTTAGTCGTCTTATTGATCCTTCAAAGAGCATAGCATGACATAGAGTTAAATTTTGATGTGATACGCGAAAACTAATATGATTTTCGATTGATTCAGTTCACCCAAATTGGTAAAAAGACAGGTCTCATAAAAGTCAGCAGAAATTGTGTTGGGCAGTGTTAGCTGTCCTTAGTATCCCCACCCACAAAATGTTTGTATGTGACAATTGATGTAGATAACTGTTTTACCAACAATCTTCGTAATTACATATATTGAAAAAATATTTCAAATTAACAACTTTTTTCTTAATTTTTCCAGACGAGACGGTTGATCTACCCTACATCGATGCCGATAAAGACGCTGACATCTTAATCGTTCGTGAAATCGACCCTTGCATCGCAGAAAATGGTCAAACACACCACACCGGGAAGTATGAATTGATGACAAGATCCGTCGAACCTCAACTTGTCGTTAGGAGATCTCAGCCGTTCAAAATCATCTTAACGTTGAGCAGACCGTACAAGGAAGATGTAGATGGAATATCATTCATATTTTTCGTTGAAGGTAACATTTTTGGACATCAAACGGTTGTTCTAAAGCGTTTTGAAATATCATCATCAGGATTATTTTTAACGTAATAAATTGGGACGTGGTTTCGTTTTTGATATTATCCTGATATGCTGGATGGTCATACCCAAGGACATGCCGGTTTAAGCATGACTCAGATTCATCATCGATATGTTGAGACATCGAGTGCATGGCCAGGGTATTTGTATTTTATTTGTATACACGTATATATGCAGAAACTTATATGTACGTTAATAAGTAAGCGAACTAGGTACTTTTTGCATATCTCCTACTGTGATGCTCAGTCATACTTAAATTTGACATATCTTTGGTCATAAGTTGTTCTTAATTAAACGTTCATATTAACTTTCATACTTAAAGACGAGCTTTAAGTGTACTAAAGTTAGTGTAAAGTGTTCCATGGCCTTGTTACTGCTCCTCCTCGACGTATGTAGGTGCTGGTCCTCTTACTACTGGACCGCCGAGCCGTTAAGATTTAACATGTATTCATTTCTTTCTTTTTCCATTATAATTTTTTCCTTTGGTTTATCGGCTCTTAGTGCGTAGTCTGTATATTAAAAAAAAAGTTTTGTTTCGTTAATCAGCTTATCACTGATGCCACAACACTGACTGGGACAACTTCCTCTCTGCTAGGTTTGATACTTATACCTGATTATTCTTAATTCAGGTGTGTGGAGTTGTCATTTTCCTCACCACGATTTTGTCTACTGTTCCATTAGAGGGCAATCTGTTTACTAGTAATCTCATTACACCCACATTCCGCGATTACAAGAATTTTTCATTTGAGGAATTTGATTCCAACTTGCAAAGTATTGATTCCAACTATATCTTTTATGTAGAGAATATAGAAAACAAAATAATTGACTTCCTGAATTTCAATATCATACAACTCCATAATAAACATTGCCTATTATTACACGAAGGTTTACCAAGAGGCACATATCGTCGATGACCGACAACTTGAATATTTGATAAGTCTACGGGATAGGGCCAAGTCAAAATATCGTCGAACGAAAAAAGAATCTGCTTGGGATTGTTATAAGTCTCTTCGGACATTTCTCCTTGCGAAAAGAGCCTATTATAATCGTTGTCTTTGGAAAGAACATAATTTTCTGAATTTTATAAAGCTTGTACATAGCGCCTCAGCTAACCTTAGGAATCCTGACACATAATAATCATCGTGTAGGTGCTGTCACACCTACCAGCTTTGGTGGCTCCTTTATAGTTCCCCTTGGAACAGTACAATGGCGGTACCGATCTGTTTAATTTCGCGTTTGCAAGCATTGAATCGATTACAGAAATGACGGGATTGATATTGGTATGTAGCGTCTCTGTTCTCCGTATATTATTTCATATATAAGTATATAGTACACACATATCGTTTTTTTTCTATTTTTTATGGACACTAGGCATACACAGAATAAATTAATTTTAGACATTTTTGTACAAGATAAAGTGTCACATTGATAATAGAGGATTAGGTAGAACAGCAACATAGCTTCTATGTTACTGGACCTCGTCCTGAGATTGTGCATATTATTTACCTTATATATATTTATTTATTGGGTGTTTCTTTTGTGTAAATTTATTTGGCCTGTCTTTATAACCAGGATATGCATATATGATCTAATTTCGTTTTGTATCTCCTCTTCTAAGTTTTTGACTTCACATTCAATGCTGACTATAGTTTCTTTAGCACTTTTTTTCTTTTGAATAACTGAAATTAAGTAAGATGACCGAAACGTTTTCGAGGATATTTGTTTGTGTTAGATTTTCCACTCACTTCCTGTTAAATTTTATTAAATTATTTTCCTTTTTGAGAGATATTTACTGTTAGTTTTGCAATTTTTCCATTTTCTTACTTTTTAACCTTATATAATATTTATTAGACCTTTCGATTATTAATTATCTTTAGCATATCACCCCCCTTCCGATTTGATCGTAATTTAAATTTTTCAGATGAACAAAAACCTAGTCTCGGTCAAGGTACCCTAGTCGCCGTACCTTTGCTAAAACGAGCCGACCAAAGATTGACTGGATGGTCGGCCATCGTCGACAAGGTGGACGACGCCCTCTTAACAGTACTAATTACACCTGCACACGACAGCATAGTCGCGAAGTGGCGCATGGAAGTCGACACCAAAGTCATAGACGATGGCGCTTATAGGTACAGCTGGGACACCTTCATCTACATCATCTTCAATCCATGGAACAAAAAAGACCAGGCCTATATGAAATCGGACGAATGGCGCGATGAAGCGGTTTTGAACGATGTAGGGTTGATTTGGAGAGGTACCTACGACACCGTGAGGCCAACCATTTGGAAGTACTCCCAATATGATGAGAAAATTTTGGATTGCGTGCTGTACTTGATCAGTCATGTTGGAAAATTGACGGGAAACGCAAGATCTGATCCAGTTCATATATGCAGGGTTCTGGGGGCCGCCGTAAACAATATTGACGATGAAGGAGTATTGATGGGAAATTGGTCCAACAATTACTCGGGTGGAACTGCTCCGACTAAGTGGATGGGCAGCGCAGATATACTGCAGGCGTATTACAAAAGGAAGAAGCCAGTTAAGTTCGCTCAATGTTGGGTTTTTGCTGGAGTATTAACTACAGGTAGGTGAAGTAATTTTATGTTTCGTTTTGTAGAAAGCTTACTTAAATTATCATGCAGAATTTCTCTTCGGAGAAGTATCGGAAAATAAACTGTAGATTTCCTTTCGAGAAAGCCAAGTCAAGTCGGAATAGTGTCTTAAATTCTTCTGATTATAGCAATAATCAGATGATCCAGATATTTATTTTTCTCTTTTTTGTTGATGAGCGGCCCAACGGGGTTATAAGTTATTTTAGCTTGTCATAATCGCACCAGACTTAAGGTGTAGGAAAGTGTGTGTAAAGTATTCCATGACCTTATTACTGAATTATTTTCCCAACGGCCAATGGTGACTCGGGAGCATACCTAATTCGCCCGAAAAGTACCGCCACTGTGCTTGTCGGATGCTGGTTTGGGACGCGCGGCACCTGAGTTGCATATTAATAAGTAAAATCTAGATTTGCTTGCTATATCGCTAATCTTAATAACCATTAAATGGTTAACTAAAATTGTTAGTTCTAAGTAAAAGAAAAACAAAAAGAACCTTTAAAAAATTAATGCATTTCAATTATCATCTCAACAGCGCTAACTTGCTTCCTTATGCCAAATACTAATAGAACTATATTTCTGACCATTTTTATGTGACAAAATTTAATTTGGTTGCTTCGAGAGGAACCCAACCACATGTGTTGATATAGGGACTTGACCCTATTTGATTGCTTTGAGAGGAATCAGATCCTATCTCTCGGAGCTGCTGCCCCCATATAAGAGGCAAACTGCCATCAACCAACATTTGTGCGACGTGTGCACCGACAAGGAAAATGACAGAGTTGATAACCGGCAGCAACTACATAATATTGGCCTGTGAAACTCGTCCGCATAGATTGATAATTACCGTTGAAAATTTTTAAGTCCCACTGCATCCGGAAATCCATGTATGCGCTATAACAGTTCCCTCTTTCTCCGACGATTATTCGGAAAAATGCATCTGCTAACATACAAAAGGAGCCACAATTGCTCCGACAACTATTCGAGAGATGGGCGAGCGAACTTGTTTACAAAACTGCCATAATCGTCCGAAGAAGATTTCAAACCGAATATAGTTAAAATTCCGGTGATTGTGTAACGGGAGACTGGAAGTTCACGCAATGCGATAACGAACGCTAAAGTACCGCTGACTGCATGTACTTGTTAATGTAGTCGCTATACGCGCTCTGAGGAAGTTTCGAAAGACCCAGGTCTTTCACTAGTGGTCGTTTCATGGAACTTCACGGTCAACGTCCTAGTAAATAAAACAAAACGATTAGACTATGCTCAGAAATATAAAGGCAAGGATACTTATTTTTGAAAAACTGTTCTTTTTACCGACGAAAGCAAATTTGAGATATTCGCTTTCAGCAAAAATACAGACAAATTTGGAGGAAGCAAAATTGAGAAGCACAACATCTTCAACATACAGTTAAGCATGGTGGTGGCTCCATTATGGTGTAAGTATGTTTTGGAGCATTAGGTGTTAGAGAACTTGATTTTAAAACCATAATGAATGTATATGGATACGTGAAAGTTTTGCAGAAGCATGTCGGTCCCAGTGTTGCTAAATTATGTTTGCCGCGTCATTGGATCTTCCAAGATAATAATCCCAAAAATACATTACGTATAGCCAGGGAATGACTATTTTGTAGCACCCTAAAAGTATCGAATCACACACAATCTCAAGATCTCAATCGAATTGAGAATATTTAGGATTACTTGGACCGACAAATACGTGAAAAGAATATAACTAGCAAGAAAACGTTAAAAGCTGCGTTCTTAGAAAAGTTGAGGTCAATTCCTCCAGATTTTACAATTAAGATGGTTCAATCTAAACCACGTAGGCTAGAATGTGTAAGAAAAGCAAAGTTTAATAAACAGTTTAATAAAGTAACAATAGCAAATTTTAATAAATGGTTTAATAAAGTAAGAAAAGCGAAGTAAAATATGAAGGTTTTGGTTCACGTTTATAAAAAAAGGATACCGTATTTCGACCTAGTTTTTTTTTGTATTTATCTTATGTGTAATGACGATTGCAAGGACTGTGTGGATGTACAATTCACAGGTATAGCAGTAAACTCCACTCACACAAATGAATTAATTATGCGGAACGCAGCGTTTCGAGAGCACGTGGGCTCCCATTGTCAACCGTGTTACCGTCGGTACCCAGTCGGTAACACGGTTGACAATTGAGCCCACGTGCTCGAAACGCTGCGTTCCGCATAATTAATTAATTTGTGTGAGTGGAGTTTACTGCTATACCTGTGAATTATCTCATGTGTAATGAATAAATCTTTCAGTTTTTGTAATTAAAATCGATGTGGAGAATATTTTCTTTGTCGGGTTCCACCGTGTCACTAAGTTTTCTATCCCTGACATTTCGCGAACAACTGCGGTTCGCATTTTCAAAAATACGAGTTTTATGCACGTTGTTGCTACCTTAAGTATGCTCCAGCAATACTACATCAAAACTCACTGGGATATCGCTTGGGTTGAATTGTATCTTCCGGAGTTTTCCACGAAGTACGCTAAATCCCGAATATAACTAGCTTTTTTCGTCTATGTAAGATTACAGCAAAAACGTGCTTTGAATAATCTTTGATAATGCGAACCGCAGTTGTTGGCGAAACGTCAGAGACAGAAAACTTGGTGACACGGCGTAACCCGACAACCGTTATAACAATGTCTTTGGTGTTAACTCACTGTTGACGGTCACAGTAAGCTTAAGTTGTACTGCTGATAATTTTGTTATGTAAGGCTTTAATTTGTGATATTTTGATTTGGATTAAGTATTTTCACATTCACAAATAAACTACGCGGTTAAGGATACCTTTGGAACATATTTCGAGGTGACAATTTTTTCACCGCTCAATGCAAATTTGGCCACAATTATAGTAATCTTCCAAATTTACGTTGACCCAACCTAACAATATCTGTCTTATAAGTTGACAAATTGTTGTGGTTTTTCGCAACAAACAAACGAGACTACAGACAGCATTTGCTAAAGTTTATTGTCCTGTTGTTGATTTGGATTTTTCTGAAATAAAATATAAGAATAGTAGATATAAAGCTGTTGAATGCAGTAAGATCTTAAATAGGGTCGAGTGTAATGTAGAAATATCCTAAAAGAAAATATATCTGCGTAAGATGTATAATTATCTAAATTAGTTTGAAACATGGAAAGAATTACGCTTCTAAGCGAATAATCTAATTGAAAGATTATGATTTAATAAGACATGTTTACAACAAGAAGTAAGCAGAGCAATTTCTGTTTCTAGTAAACACGTTTGTAATAAATTTATACACCGAAATCTACGTAATGCAGTTGCAAACGAACACAAATCCAACTTCTCAACAACACAACGCAACTCATTAATATCTAAATATAAACGTTACGACATCGTTTTTAGACTTTTTGGAAAAAAAAAGGAGAGAATACACCATCAATGGGCGGCAAGGTCGTGTCAGAAAGAAAACCAGTATCGCGGATAAACCATCTGCGTATATCTTCGATTATTTCGACGTGATATTACTACTAGCGTTAGCGAAGATAAAGGAATTTATTTATTTTGCGATTGCAACGGGCGATAGCCTATGTCACACATCCTTTTCTGAGCTGCTAGTTGATTATTAGTAATTCTGAATAGGTATGTTAGGCTCGCCTATGTAGTTTTCTCGTATTCTATATTCGTGCCGAAGCGTTAGGTATTAATGCAAACGACGAATTTTAAATTACAGAAGCGTGCATATGCAAGGACTTTCGCGGGTTTATCGGATCGACACTGATTTATAAGTAGGCTAAAGATATGCTTGTGACAACGTAAGTGTGTATGTAACAAGTGTTATAGATAAAATTTTGTAATTGTTAATGAAGTTTGTAGACGTCAGACTTTGCCTAGGCAATTTTTTGTTCCTAATGTTTAATAAAAAAGAAATCAAATTATTCGCGTTACATTCTAGACGAAGCAACTCGCACTGATACACGATTTCCTTGATTTAAAGAAATATATTTTCGGTAGAGCCAAATAAATATTTCCTAAGCGCTTGATTTTGATACGACAATCAAGTCCGTGGAAATAATAATAATAGTCCATTATTGCCTAATAATAGTCCATTATTGCCTAATAATAGTCCATTATTGCCTAATAATAGTCCATTATTGCCTAATAATAGTCCATTATTGCCCAACAGCCCAAGGGCCAATTACAGGACAAATTACAAAACAATTCTTATTTAAAATAAAATAATTCAAATTGTGTTGCTTACAATAATAATATGCTGAAAATGTATACAATAATGAAACAAAAAAAAAGAGAGAGAGAGACCCACAAAAATGGTTCCAGATCCCGTTTATTTGCGTTCCTTACCATGTGACTGATAGGTGCTTAAGCAAAATGTTGGTATTAGCTCTAGGTACTTAGGAAATATATTATGGTAGCAAGTATGACGTGTAGATACGGTAAAGTTTATTTGTGCTAGAAGGGCTGGCGAGTCGATATTATTTTTTAGGATCCTGCAAAGAAACTCCACACCGTTACGCTCGCGGCGGTCAGCAACAGATAGAAAACTATGCTCAACAAGTAAGCTATAATACTCGATACCTCTTGCAGGATACACGTTGTCCATTCGAAAGGAGAGATACTTTAGAAATCTCCTTTGAACGCGTTCGATCATAAGCTCTTGGTATAAATAACGGGGATACCAAACAATGGAGGCGTATTCAAGCTTAGAACGAACGTAGGCATAATATAAACGTTTCATTACACCTAAATCCGAGAAATGCCTGCAAGAACGCATGACAAAACCGAGAGTTTTGGAAGCAGATGAACACATGGACGAAATATGTTCCGCACATGACAGTTTATTATCAAACAAGACACCAAGATCCAAAGTTTTGATATTGCGTGGTATGGCTGCATCATTAATCTGGTAGTTATAGCGTAAAGTAGTGTGAGTGTTATTGTAGGAAACCACAGTACACTTGCTGATGTTCAGAGGGAGATAACTGACCTTGTTCCAAGTATTAGTACGAAGAAGATTGTCTTGTAAATGTTTACAATCGAAAATGCTACCAGCAGTATTGAATATCTTTACGCCATCTGCGTATGCTAAGACGTGACACATAAACAGAAATAGTAAATCATTTATATAAAAATTGAAGAGAAGTGGTCCAAGATTTGAACCTTGAGGAATACCTGATGTTGGAGAAAACGGGGTAGAGGAATAACCGTTGTAGCAGACATAACACTCCCTTCCAGTAAGATAAGACTCAATCAACGTCAGGAAACCCACACCAAAACCAAATTTATCTATTTTTTGTAGTAGCATCTCGTGGTTAATGCAGTCGAACGCTTTAGAAAAATCTACGTAAATAACATCCACCTGCTTTCGCTTATCAAGCGCTTCACTATGATATTGGCCAATGCATGCTAAATTAGTGATGGTCGACCTACCTGCAACAAAACCGTGCTGATGCTCAGATATGAAAGGAGTTATGCAGGTGGATATTTCTTTGTAAAGCAAATGTTCAAATACCTTAGCGAAATTGGGCAGTATACTTATAGGCGTATAATTAGTTTCCTTTCTTAAACACGGGGGTAATTCTGCTAATTTTTCAAACCCTTGGAAAAGTTGACACGGAAAGTGTTATATCCACGCAATTCAAATGTATTACTACAGGAAACAGTACTGGCTTTTTAAAATGGACATACCCATACAGTGATCCACTGTTAAAATGATGCAGTGGTATGCAGTTTAGTAAGAAGCTGAAAATATCAAGAAAAGTACTTAGGAAAAGTAAATTAAATACGCCCTCTGTCCCAAATTATGGTATACATTTCTTAAAATTAAATTATGGTATACAAAACTCTGAAAACTACTTTATATTTAATTCAGAAATTCTATCTATAATTTAATTTAAATATGCATTAAAGAAAATTTTAAACATTTAAATACAATTCAGCTGTTTCAATGGCAGTTTGGTTGCACGTAATAGAAACAGGTATACATCTGCTCAATTTTATAGTTTTCTCCTAAGGCCATCGTTGACATATTTTAGATGATTTCGATTTTTCGCAAAAAATGTAAGGGGTATCCCTGTGAAAATTCGTCAAAATTTCGCCAACCTTGGATTTGGTTAAAAGCTCATCGAATGATGTTTCCAATCATACAGAATACGGTCTTAAAACCAAATTTAGCACAAGAGTACTAATGTAGACGGAATTCGTTTCTGAAGATTGGAAAACATGTAAAGTATAATGACTATTGCTAAATCCTTCTTTAAGTTTAGAAATATAAGTATTTCGCCATGACGGATAATGTTCCTGCAATCTAGACATCAAAACCTTCAGCTGCATACGCATTTTGACATATTTTAGATGATTTCGCTCGTGATTTAGATAATACTGTTGAAAGTTCGTGATAAAAAACAACTTCAAATGGACTTAAGGGAGCGTTGTTATGACTCACAAGAAAAGGCTTTTGAGGGTCAAATTCAGATTTGAATGAAACTTGGTGGATATAGATAAGTTTTCTGAAAAATTTTAGAATGGAGATGTATTTAGATGTTAAAATATCAGTAAAAGTACTGATATTTTAAACAGAACACGTGTCATTTAGAAAATAAATTCATGTTTTTGGATCTAAGTTGTCTCCGGAATCTAGTATGGAAATAAAACTTTCAAGTGGAAATTTTACCATGATTTTTTTATAATTTATGAATGCATTGAACGACTTTATTGGGTTTTGGGAATAAAGCACGTATCAGAAACAGTGTTCACAATTGATTTGCCAAATTCCGGCGAGAACGCATCGGTCTCAAGAATGAAATTCGTGGAGGTCCTGCTTCGATGCTTCTTATTATCACCAATGTTAACGCGAATTCGGCGTGCGTGAGATACAAGCATTCTTGGTCATTGGCATGAAAGAAATATGCACGATTTTGCATAAACATTTGAGCACACGAAAGCTTTGCAGTCGTCGGATTTCGCACAGATTAATAGAAGCCTAAAGACAATGTCAAGTCAAATTATGCAAAAATGTATTCAACAAATTCGACTGAGAACGTTCAAATTTAGTCTACAAGTACAAACCTGAAAGTAAGCAACAATGCATCGTTTAGGTATTTCAAAATGGGCTAAAACCAACTAAAATTAAAGAAACGTTGTTGACTCGGTGAGTTTATATTAAAATATAAGGAAAACGAAAGAAAACTGGACCAAACTCACAGCATCTATGTTAATTTAATCAGTCAACGGCTACGGGTTTCGTGCGCATCTGCACATCATCAGGCTAAAACTGGAATAGCAAGTGAAAGTAACAATGAAAATTAAAAAAACAAAAGAGATCAAAAGCATCACGACAGCAGAACGAACTTTTAAAAAAGCACAAATTAAAATTGTAAAAGGCTACGTGGAATCGATTTCACCTAGCCTCTTGACTTACAGAGATCTCTCTATTTGCACTACTTATTTGAAAAACTATGTTGTTGACTTGCCACCTTTTGGCATTTTAATTTGTTGTGTACGTCTCTTCTACAATTTTAATTTTTAAAAGTTTGTTCTGCTGCCGTGATGTTTTGATGTCTTTTGCATCTATTTTAACTCTATAGCTCTTTTCTGGAGTGGTAAGCTTGCGATTTTTTATTTTTTTTTTTAATTTTGATTGTCGCTTTCACGTGCTATTCCAGTCTTGGCCTGATGATATGCACAAAATCGGTAGCCACTAACTAAATTATCTCAGATACTGTGATATTAGTCCCGTTTTCTTTCCTTTTTACTATATTCCAATTAAAATTGTTGCTAAGCAAATGGTTGCTTGTTTCTTCAATGTTTCTGATCATGAGGTTATCATAACTTTAGGGAACTGATGGACCATTACCGCTTGGTGTACCACAATCTGTTTAGGGTGAAATACACTGTTACTAATTGCTAATAAATTATTAATTTAAATTTTAAGAAAATGTGTGGTAAGCGTTTTTCATCACTTCAAGCATCTCTTGAAATGTCAGCAGTAAAGTGGAAAAATACTCCTATCAAAGACGAATATTTTGAAAATGATAAACTCAAGTACTGGATTTCGTACGTCTCTTTTATGCTATTTCCAAAAATATTTCTAATAGTATTTATAATATCTGTTTGATAACGTTTCATTGCGTAAACATGATTCTCGAAAAGCGAACCGTAACATTCATTCAATTTGCTTGACGTTTTACAGCTTGCAGAGCGATAGGTTTACCATCTAGAGTCGTTACGAATTATTCTTCAGCTCACGATACGCACAGTTCATTAACGGTCGATTACTTTATGGACTCCGACGGTTGCGGAATGAGAGACCTCAATTCCGATTCGATATGGACCTTCCACGTATGGAACGAAGTCTGGATGCGTAGACCTGACCTGTCCTCGCGTACCGAAGAGTACGACGGCTGGCAAGTGGTGGACGCGACACCCCAGGAGCCCAGCGAAAAGATGTACCGTTGCGGTCCTGCTTCCGTCGAGGCGTGCAAGCAAGGGGAAGTTCTAAGACCGTACGACACTTCCTTCCTCTTCGCCGAGGTGAATGCGGATAAGGTAAGCTAGGCGTTCGCTAGAATAACGGACGGTGGATGCGTGCAGGTAGGAGGTATACGGCGAAGAATTCTAATGATCGGATTTTGCTTTTTCGATTTGGTATTCATAACCGGTTAGATTCATCTCTGATACTGGCCCGTAATTTGAGTTCCTCATCGAAAGCGATTATGCAAATGTCGCGTACGAACGTGAGAATATGTGACTATTTATGTAGATCTGGGTACTGGACACGTATTACGTGGTGGTAATTACTTTGGTGTATTTATAGATTAGCATATACGTAAGGTAGCCTTTGTATGATCGGATATGTAGTGTTATGATACGATTGCAATTCTTTACATACTTTTATTAAAGATACAATGCACACCCAAGGATACAAAACAGCAACAACGAAAACATTTCAATTAATGCATTTAAATAATTGTTTCGGTTAGCTTGAGATTTCTTTATACAGGGTGTTTAGTGTCCAATGCTCACTGCGCAGCAATTTTTCATTTTTAATGCTACGATATCAGTTAAATTGATAAAGATGCGGGCGACGTTTAGAGAGTATGTTTCAGAATGCAATAACAAAGCTGGGAATATATTTTGAAAAAAATATATATATTTAACACATACAAACTACTGTCTACCCAGTTTCCCCAATTGTTCCGGTACTTATCATAGTATAGTACAATTTTCTGTATCGTTTCTTCATAGTAGGACGCCCAGGATGTCAATGACCTAACAACTTCTTGCATTTTGTCGTTATTATCGAATAGTTGGCTAAAAGAACTTTGGATATAAAAAAAAATTGCTAAATGTAAAGCCTGAGATAGGACCAGTAGCGGAGTTTCAAATAGTTTAACAACCATCAAGGAATTTACTCAACAGTGCCCAAGGAGTTGGATTTATCTGTTTTAATTCCAGTGTTTGATATTTAAATCAAAAAAGCTTGTACAAATCCCTAATGACTGCAAAAAATACTACAACTTCTTGATATGTGTAACTGAATCATTAATTGCTGAATTCACGTTTTGTTTTCACCTCTTTTGTGCCCCTGAGTAGCAATCCTTAATAACACTAAGTACCGTCATACTCTTGACATCTGCATTTTTTTTATATCAATGCTAACCTCTTCTTCTATCTATTCTAGAATGGAATTGCGTTTTGGCTGAAGGGTTTTATGGAAAAACCAGATTTCATTTTTAACTATGAGGCTCATCACAACATCACTATCCTTGTGATACAGAGTCAAACAATTAAATAAATTAGCGTAGCATTTTCACTTGTGCTGCTCTGTAAAAGTTTTGTATATCTAATGAGCGCACAGTTTTCAAAAGTTAGTTTTTTCAGACATAATTCTATTAGGTAGTGGACGTGAAATTTGAGAGAAATTTAATTATAATCAATAATTGATGTCAATTTCATTCTTTATCATATACGTTTTCACGTCCTTCATTAAACTACGTCACCCTTCTCCACACTCACCACATTTTATCCATAAACTTAATAATTTGACGATAATTTTCATTAGGTTGCCCTGCGTTCAGAAAACGAATGATAGATCTAACCTCGTATTTAGTGGGCTTTTTATTTTTGTTAAAAATTATAAGTACTCATTACGGCGGAAAATCAGTAGACTGCAATATTAAAATGGTGTCAATATACTCTTGGAAAGACAAGTTAACCGGTGCATACGCACGAGAATCTTGCCGCTTGCTACCTCGTGAATAATCGGAAATAGACCTTCCACCTCTAACAGAGTATGGTGTATATTAGCATTAATTGTAAATAATATACTGTATAAAATATTTTTATGATGGCATATTTTCAAATTGGAAAACAAAAGAGCTACGATGAATTTGTAAAAATAAATACTAATTATCAATGTAGGAAATAATAAAAATCAAGTCATTTTCTGAAAATAAGTTGAGTTATAATCAGACTTCATACATTAAAAAATTACACAGTGGTTCAACTTCTTTAAATTCGAAATACAAGACACTACTGTACCTCAATGAGATTCGGAATGAAACAGAAGAGCACATTGTTGTCTTCTCTTTATTCAAGTTCAAAAATAGAAAAAAGTTTAATAAGTGGGTCCTAGATAGAAATGTAGGACAGCTGACGCTTGTTGCTAACTTGTTATGACTTTCGTGAAAAAGAAACTATAACGTAGTCCTGAGCTAATTATTTTTTCTAAAAAGGAAAAAAGGCAATCCGGTAACTCAAAGAAGAAAATCCCAGCTACATTCTGGCTATTTTAGATTTCCTTGGTCGAAATATGCAATTTTACGTTTTTGAACGGCTCATTTTCTTGTTTCTGTATTTACAGAACATAAATATGTTCTATTCATTACTAGCAGCTTATAAGAGTAAGAAATACACATACAAGCTTCTACATCGATTATCTAGTTGTTGACCATTCACTTCATCCAGTCACAGTTGATATGTTACAACTGCAAAAAACCTGGCTGGACATAAACTCAGACAGGAACAATACCATTATTTTTTACCAACTTCAGCATGGCCAGATAAGTTTGCTGTAATAAATGTTTTGATTAAAAATATAAATAAGGGTTCATTCTTTTTTGCTTGGTGATTTAAAACTCGTTAGCTTCTTGACAGAATTAACAAAAATAAGTCATTATAAAACGTGGTTCTTAATTTCCACATTAAATAAAAAACTACCGTTACAAAACTGCCAAAGAAAGTAAAAATAAACATATTAATTGTAGATATCTTACAGATTTCTCTCAAGTTTTAAATTTGGATCTTGTTCAAAAACACAGGAACCAAAAACTACAAAATCTATTTAAAAATACTTCAATTTCCATCCAATAAGCAACAAAATTTGGTTACCTCCATGACTAGTTTATTATTTTTTTATTAAATCAATTATTAATACTAATTTATAATTCGCCATTATTATTTCTTATTAACAGGTTTACTGGCGCTACGATGGAAAAACCCAGCCATTGAAACTCCTGGGGAAGGACATACAAGGCATTGGCAAACTAATCTGCACCAAAGCAGCTGGTAAATTTGAACGCGAGGATATTACAGACGATTACAAGCATATCGAAAAATCCAAAGAAGAACGTGTGACTATGCTGAAAGCCCTCAAGCAAGCTGAAAGCATATTTTCAAGGTACTACATCAATGAAGACTTCAGCGATATCCATTTCAGACTCCATCTGCAAAATTCCATACAAATCGGGGATCCGTTCACCGTAATTTTGGAAATGAAAAATAGGACCAGAGTCAAAGATTACAATGTTAATGTAACACTACGTGTAGAGTCCATCAGTTATATCGGCAAAGTCAAAGATCTGGTGAAGAAAGATGAATTCAAGGTCATGGTGAAGATGGATTCAATTCATGAAGTCAAGCTTGAAGTCAAGTACGAGGAATATTCTAAGAAATTAACCGAACAAGGCGCCTTTGTGATGTCCTGCATGGCAACGGTCGAGGACACTAAGTTCGATTACTTCACTCAGAGCGACTTCAAGGTCACGAAGCCCAATATCAAGATTACGCTGCCAGATCAAGTGATACAAGGCAAAGAGACGATTGTCGATGTAGAATTGGATAATCCTCTGCCGGTGCCGCTAAAGAAAGCCGAATTTTTAATCGACGCTCCTGGAAGGAGGCAGTTAAAAATAAAAATCAAAGGTGCCGTGCTTGATAAACAAAAAGCGGTTGCGCAATTCAAATTTACGCCGTCAGAGATCGGCAAGCAAACTATCGCAGCTAAATTCACTTCCAAGGAATTATTTGATGTGGATGGTTTCGTCAACTTCGTCGTTAGCCAGAAGGTCGAGGAAAATGGCGCTTAAGAGAGAGACTGAGAACTTTTTTACCTTTTTGAGAAAATGAAAAAGAAGCATTACCATAAATTAATTTATTACGCATATATTTATATGTTTACAAATATTGGACAAAATAGAGTTTATAAGTATGAATATTATGAATACATTATTATATTTGCTAATTATTTTTTTATGTAATACTTAAGTAATTGATTCGTATTTGTTTATACCTTTTGCATAACGATAGTGATAGTCTACGTTCATACCAATGAATCATTTTTAAATATTAATATTTTATTTAAAATACACTATTTGTTTATAAATATCTGAGCATCCAATAAAATTATTTATCTTTTTTTCTATTGCATTAATCTATGCGGCAACATCTATTGAACAAGCTTTAAGTTCGCTAATCTGTAGGTAATATAGTTATCGGTATTGGTCTCACAATTATATAGTGCAGCTTCCTGCCGGTAGATGGCGCTTAATGTCTATCATAGCTTCGTTTTCCAAATTTAAAGCTGTATTTGCATATTTTCGCAATTTGTTTTTGATATTTGCATGCAATTTAACGAGAGCCGAGTTAATAACAATTATTACTATTTAAGACCGAGCTTTGAACGCAATATAAATAATATAAATATAAATAGAAAAACGAATTAAATGTAGTTTTAAATTAAGTACTTTGAGTACGGAATGTATATAACAAAGTTTACAGAAACAATGTAACTATAATTAATGCTTCTTAATTAAAGTGTATTAACAGCATTGACATTACTAAACATTTATAAATAAACGTTGCAACTTTGCAATATTATCTGTAGATGCCGCTCAGTGTACGAAAGTTGAAGCGAAATCTTCATTGTGTTTAAATTGATGGATAATTATACGGTACAGCAAAAATGAATATGTTTGTGTGCTTATATATAGCACACCTTTTAGCCTGGACACAGTACGCCTTATACCTCGATCGCATATTTGATAAATCTTGTACTTTCTTTTTTATTGCACATGGTAGTAACTTAGGTCCTCTTCTCTTTCAGATTTTTGTTGGTGTATGCTCTTACTTGAATTTAAGTGAATTACTTTTTGCTAACGATCTCAAGTTTTCTTCCAAGATAAAGACCTGTTTTGATTGTTGTTGAATGCAGCAGGTTATCAAAATACTCGAATCCCGGTGTGGAAATAATAATATCGATACGGATTTTTTGCTTAAGTTCTTAAGTTGAGAGATCAGCAGTGCTGATTTTGCTGCCACCAGTTCTAAAAGGCAAATTAAATCAAATCATTTTTCGCCGCGATTGAATATGTGATTGCAGTTATCTGTTTCAG
Organism: Trypoxylus dichotomus; assembly: GCA_023509865.1. Taxonomy (NCBI): domain Eukaryota; kingdom Metazoa; phylum Arthropoda; class Insecta; order Coleoptera; family Scarabaeidae; genus Trypoxylus; species Trypoxylus dichotomus. Next base: position 68,825,277 of record CM042076.1, on the reverse strand, counting down.
AATGTTGATATATATCATTGATTAACGTAGTACCACAAAGAAATGTAGGTACCTATAATATTTCTGTTATCTTCTCTTTCAAGTATTGGTAATTTTACTGTCTGATACAGGTTTCATAACTAGTTTGGAATTTAAATTCTTTTTATATTGTACTCAATTATAAATTGTATTAGATTTTAGGGGTCAAATTTTTTAATATAAGAGCTGCACGGACTCTCCTACTAAGCTCCAAGGGCCAAGACCTAGGTAGCTCATCATACCAATATATTGTAGCTATGAATTATGAAATTTAAGTTGTTTAAATAGAGTAAAAGCTGAATAAAATAATAATAACGGCGATTTAATCAAGGATTGCATCGTTACAGCCGCAGAATAAATGTGCCGCTAATTTATTTTTAAACACATCAGCTTGCCAACAAATACTTCCACTCGAAGAGTAGATGATATTACAGAAGGTGTATTAACTCAATTGACTTACAAAAATCCGTACTTAGTGGGTTCTCTTTGACGCTGGATGATTTATTAGATGTTTTAGGCACTTCTAAGATATTACTTTTCATTCAAGGGATAGATAAAAATTGTAAAGTATATTAAGAGCTTAATGACGTTCATTCATGGTGCTGCTACTGAGGAAAATGTTTTGAAGTAGTCAGAAAAATAACCACTAATAAAAAAAATTAAAGTGTATCATTATGCTAAAAATATGCGTGGAGAAAATAAAGGTGTTCTTGTTCTCGTATCAAAGACGGCAGAAAATGATGGTGATTCAAAACCATTAAATCGAACATTGCATCATACAACAGTCTTTGTGTGAAAAATGCATGTATATGTCAGAAGATCTAAAGTTATCCATGCCATCTATAAATGGTATACGCTCAATCATCGTCAATTTTGCGAATTTATGAAAGAGTTTGGAGATGACTTATCATATTATAGTACAGTATGCTGGCTTAGCTGTTGAAAAGTTTTTACGCGGTTTTTTAAACTCCAAGCGATAATTGGCATTTTCTTGAATGAGAGGGATAGGTCCCTAGTTAAGTTACAAGATAATTACTGGTTACGGAAGTCATCGTGTTATGTAGCTTTAACTAATCATGTGGACGATCTTAATTTAAAATTATAAGGGAAGAACTTCTCCTGATTTCTATACTCATCTTAGGTCCGTGCGACAATAAATTGCTATTCTTCAATCGGAATTCAACAAACAAAAATGTATCCCGCATTTTAATACATGCCAAATATTTAGTCAGCAATACATGCTAAATATTTAGCAACTGGGCCTCAAATTACAGAAGAATTTGCAATTGTTTTAAAAATAAATTTTGAGTTTCGTTTTGCAGATTTTGATGCAATTGTAAATGACGTCAAGAGAGTGGAAAAATTTGTGACAAATAACATACACCAGAATACAGAATGACTTGGTACATCTACATTCGTATATCTATAAGCATTAAACTGTGGTATGACACAAACAACAACATCTCTTAACATTATCGTCGAACAACTGCTCGCATCAAGTTTGGACATGGTCTGTACCCATCTCGTCTGTTTAGATTGGGAATTGTGGAATAAGCTGCATGTCGCTGTGATCATTAAGTGGCTGATTTGAAACACACTTTTTTCGGTTGTACTTTGCACAAAAGTATTTATCAATCTATTTCTGGCTTAATTAAAATTTCCATAGCCTACGTACATACTTACTAGAGACAAAATCGCTGTAAATATAGCTTTCCTCATAGTATTGGTGAAATCATTCATGAGAAAAACCGCTCGAAACCATGTTGATGTCGCCAGGTAGGCAAAAACATGCCCGTGTGTTAGCGTTTTATGTCTCTTCACATGTCTTTCTCGCGAATGAATCATGAGGGAAGCTGTATTTACAGCGATTTTGTCTTTGGTATTATTTTCTAGGCATTCCTTTAGATGTGTTTTAAATCGACAGGTTTATAATCTAATGATAGAAACTCTTATAATTACAATACTTACCTCAAGAGCGAGCTTGATACACCAGCTTGGTTTGGAATTCATTTTATAAGTATCGTCTACATACGTTGGAGAAAATACAGAGAAGGTTGCTCAAATATATGTACTATAGAATGAAGGGGGTCTATCTTCCTCGGGGATTTGATTATGATATCCTCTTCATATTGAATTGCTGGAACTACAAAGAAATATTATTAATGTGAAGTTTTTGTACAACCTATTATAGGTTAATCTAGTGTAAGACCAACGGTAATTATCTTAGCGGCTTAATCCCATGTTAGGGGGGTGTCGGTTACCCGAACCTCAAGACTACCCTTCGCTGTTTCACTTAATAACTCAGAAACTATGAGAGATATCGAAAAAAAGTTAAGACAAGATTTTATCTGTTTTATATGCCCTACACGATGGTATAACAGTTTTCCCGATATCAAGTACTTATTTATGAAAACAAGCCCCCACCCCCTCATGTTTCTATACATTTCAGAATTGTTTATAACTGCATGAATACAGAGGCTATGTAGGATATGTATATATATATATATATATGTACATATATATCCCGGATTGTAAAGTCAAGAAAAATATTTTATATATATATATACAGCTGTGGCCATATGTATTCGCCACCCTTTTTTGTTTTTTATTCCGACGAATATATAAGAAATAAAAGAAAATTGATCGATGAAAATGTCTCATTGTGAGTGTATACAGATATATACAGATATTGCTTAATATTTGGTAGCTCCTCCCTGGGCTTTTATCACCGCACGAATTCGTCGGGGCATACTGCTCTCTAAGTTGTAGCACTGTTCGGGGGTGATTTTATTCCACTCTTCGAATGTTTTTGTTTTTAAGCATTGCTTTGTGGTAGATGAGTATTTAGCTACATCTCGCTTTAAAATGTAAGATATCCGCTCTAAGACTTGCTAATCTCTGCTAGTTGTCTTCCTTTTTCGACCAGTTTTCGGTTTGTTTGTCAAAGATCCACTCTCTTTGTATCGTTTTATCGTCATTCTATCTGTCGATCGCGCACATTTCACTTGTCGGGCAATAGCAGGCACCGACAACCTTTGCTTTTCTAACACCACAATTTGTCCTCGCTCTACCTCCGTCAATTCGCGTGTTTTCGGCATTACTTCTTACTGTATACTATCGTATTACACAGACAAAATCATAGACACAATATCTTCACTCTAACTAGCTCAAGCTTACTCTTACAACTTTTAAGAAAGACTGAAGAAATATTCAGAAATTACAATTTTACGTCAATTTTCTAATTTACTCAGAATGGCCTAGAATAAACCATTAAGCTCTCATTACCAGGTACCTAGTTAAGTCCGTCATCGACCCTGCTTTTTAGAACTACAATAATATTCGTGTAACACGTTCAAAACGAGAGTGGCGAATACATATGGCCACAGCTGTATATATATATATTTATGTATGCATATATATATAGATAAAGAGAGACTAATTTCTACAGTTTAGGGTCTATTGGTGACGCTTGCATTTCAGTAGCTATTTGTTAACAATCGTTGCTGACGTTATGAGAATCAACATTGCCAATGTTCTACATTTGTTACGTACATTCCTTGCTGCAAACATCGTTGTTACAATTATTATACGTAAAGAACAAGAGTTACATGATGCACCATCGTTTACAGCATATAAAACGGATAAAATCTAGTCTTAACTTTTTTTCAATATCTCTCACAGTTTCTGAGTTATTAACTAAAACGGCGATTGGGGCGCTAACGTAGTTACAGTTGGTCTTACACTAGATCGGTTTATAAACCCACCAAGTTTTATTTAAATCGGTGAGACACATTTGCCTACATTCCCTTGTCAGTGTTAGCCAGCCCGATAGGCCCCAGAATGGGAAATGTGTTTCTGTTTACGTAACCGTGGTACTTTTCATAGATCAGTGACTTTAACGACATTCAATTTATTGTCTTTCTTTTGCCTCTGAGGTGAATGGGCTTTAATACCAAGAAAAAAAGATTTTCATTTACAGTTCTGTTTTATTTTATTTTATTTGCACGTAAAAATGATCAAATTAAAATTTTCATCAAATCAAGGTCCATTATACAACGCTTCCATTGTTTATATATCAATTTATCAATTATTATTAAAATAATAAAGACGGAAGAAATATCGTTTCTCAGCGATATTCCACGAACGTACAACTATCTAAATCTTTTTTAAATAATCCAACAGCATCCACAGTACCTTCGTACATACCTATATAGATGCGTACGGTTAGGCCGAACGATATTTACTTCTAAACGGTTTTCGCTCCGAGGGGATATTAGCGCTGAGAGGGCGGACCGGTGGAGGTGCGAGCGGCGCCAAGGTATAATTACAAGGCATGGCAACCGCGATATGATGAATTAGCCGCTTCCTCGGCCGCTTATTCGATCCGTGAAATGCCTTCGCGAAGGCAATAACGCATAACGGGCTTCGAAACCGAACCGAAGGGAAACAGAAGAAGAAGAAGAAGAAGACCAAGAAGAACGAAAGATCGAGAGCAAGACTCGCTGGTCTCTGTTATGTGGATGTTTCTTTTTTCGTTCTATCTCTTTTCCATCGCTTAAGCGAAACGTATCTTCCTCTCTCTCTCTAATATCGCGTATGGAACTCCTTCTTGGTCTTCTTCGTGAATCTTCGATATTCTTTTCTAGTTTTTTGCCGCGTTTCCATCAGCGTCTCTAAAGTCCTTTTTAAACGATTCTATGGAAGCGCCGAGAAAAAATGAGGAACGAGCGGAATTAATCTTTTTGATTTCTTGTTTTTAATTTCGCCGACGATGATACAGATTGGGGATATAATTATGAAGACAAGGAGTTTTGCGTAGCTCCCTCTATATGGTACGTTCTGGAAAGAAGATCCACTAATTTAGCTCTAATGGATATACAAGAAGTAAGGCAGATGTACTGCATTCTTCCTATTAAAAAATCCTTAATTTATTTTAATATAGAATCTACTAGGGTTAAAGAAAAGTATTGCTTTTAGATAGCAAGGAATAAGAAAAAACTTCTGGACTAATATTGCTGCAATAATCGAATTTGTGGGACTAAAAATTATAGAAATCAGTCAGCGTCTTCTTTCCAATATATTTTATAATATATATCACTCTTTTAGGTGGATATTTTCTACACTTCAAATATTTTCAAAACGATCAATTAATATATACATTCGTTTCATTGTTAATAGATTTCCTAAAAGTACATTCTAAAAAAAGATCTGGGAAAATATTTAATGTGATAAAGGAACTGTTTCCGGAAATGGACCGTGTTTTGATAAGGTATAAGAGAAAATAAAATAAGATTAAGAGGAAGAACAAAGAAAGGAAAAGGAAAGAAACAGTGAAAAAAGGTGAAAAAAGAATAAGAAAAGGAAAGAGAGAAGGGGGACAGAAAAAGAAAAAAGAAAAGAGTAAGGCGGTATCCCGACGTTTCGCCTCCGTTGTAGGAGGCTTCTTCAGGAGAAAAGAAAGGGGAACCAAAGTGGCACGGTAACTCGACATCTAAACTACGTTAAAGGTGAAACCACTTTGGAAGAAGATCACGGTAGTTCGACGTATTAACCATGCTAAAGGCAAAAGCCTTAAGAAGAATTACTTATCATTGCAAATTTGGCACGTTGGTGCCAGTAATAATACAGAGTGATGATAGTAAAATTACTCTCATATTTTAGAGTGTGCAGTGCAGGTAAGGTATTTAGTGTGTTCGAAAATTAAAATAAACATTTTCTTTGCTGTGTTGTATCCCGAATTTAATTTTATATTATGATGAGAAATTTTTAATCGTTGTTATTATGTATAAAAAACGAACAACGGTAGGGAAAAAACACCAATCATTTGCTCTATTCCTTGTGGCAATGTTATGACAAAAAAAGACATTTGTTCGGAATGAGGGTGAAATTCTAGCAAATCGTGAAAACGGTACCCCCAAATATCTCGGAGATACCTAGATGTAAAAGTAAGCGTTGAGAAAAAAGAAAACGAAAATAATGGATTATACAAAGGTAACTCGCTATCTTTGAGCTAAACGGCATATTTATTGTTGTAAAACTTTCTAACTTTTGTTTCCTTTTCCACACTGCAATTTTGAAGAGTTTTTTTATGCTCATATATAAAGATTTTCCAAACAGGACGTACAACTTTATAATTTTTGCAAAAGGGAAATTTTCTGACAAATAGTTTGTGTAGTATCCTTTCGTGATATTCCGATTTCCTGAAAAACTGGAGGTTGAGTATGGAATCAATATGGTGGTGGTAACAGAGCGTCTTCACTACGTTAGAGGATATTCACATGAACGTTATGAGGAAAATTGTATTACGAAAGCAGTAAAACATACACCTCCTGCAATGATTTTGCCAAAATTACAGTACAGAGATCCAAAGCCAATGAATTCTATTTTTAAAGAAACATCTAAAACTTCAGAGTCGAAGTTATTAAAGTTATTAAACTACTGGAAGCGACCAGTCAATAGAAATTAAACAAGTAGATGGAAGCAATATGGAAAGACAACAGGTAATGATGGAAAATCGAAATATTGCAGATTTATCCCAAAAATTGTTCTTAAAATGAAAGCAGACAGTAAAAAAAATATTCACTTTTGTCCAAAAATGTGTTTTATTTGAAAGATCAGAACAGAACATTAAGGTTTGAAGATGACATGGCGTATAGCATATGGCCACAGCGGCTATTCTAGGCGAGCAGAATTCTGTCAGTCCAATTTTGGGTAACTTTCTCGAGCAATGCAGGCTGTATGTCACGAATAATGTGAAGAATGTTCGTTTCAATATTAGGAGCATTTCTATTTACGTTATATATCTACGATCTGCCATAAGTAACGCAGCATTTTATGTCTTTGTATGCAGACGACACCTCAATTGTTGCTAAGATAAAGAAAAATGATACGTTGGAAGGTGAAATTACTAATGCTCTCACGAAAACAAATAATTGGTTCTGGGAAAATAATCTAAAGGCCAACATACGCAAAATAAATATAATAAGTTCACATTTAAAATATATATATAAAATAATATATCAATTCGTTTTAAAGATTAACATATGACAACAACTACTAACGTAAAACTTTTTGGGTGTATTACTTGATAGCGCATTATTCTGGACAGACCACATACATGTGCTTACTAAAGAAGCTAGCTGGAATGATATATGCGCTGAGAACGATATCAACCGAAGTTCACGTTGAATCAGTGTTGTCAGCTTGCTATGTACATGTAGGAATACATCTATCATATGGTACAATCTTCTGGGGAAACTCTGTGGATGCTGACAGGATCTTGATCCTCCAGAAACACTTTCTTAGAAGCATTTTCAACGTGAAGAAAAGGGAGTCATGAGTGTGTTTAGTGAGAATGAACAACTTATCTTACCTTCCTTATACATTTACGAATGCGCATGTTTCGCGAAAAACATTAGAATGAATTACTGACCGAGTACGAAAGGAGCCATAGTTATAACACTCGGGAATGCCAAAGAGCGACTCTTCGTTTGCCGTAAACAAAGTATGCACGTAACATATACATAACAGTGTAGTAACACAAATATAAAAAACGTTATAATGGCATCCCTTGTGAACACAAACAATATAATTTAAAATAGAGGTTTGTATAGTCCAAATGATTTTTTTTATCCATGTAAATATTTAAATCCTTTTTTTTTGAATTGCTATTACTTAGTTAATTTGGATATATATAGACATATTCTCCCCATTATTTATACTTAACCAGTGCCCATGTTGACGGACGCATTTCACACAATAGTATTATGGAATAATGGGAAACATTATTATTTACCAGCGGCGAAAGAATTAGTTACATCGTTACATTGCAAAAGCTAATGGTATATAATGTTTAGCTAAATTTCGAGTAAACAGTTTGAACATTACTGAAACACGTAAGAGATTAGTTTCCATTTATATAACATCTAAACCTTATCATCTATACCACATATTTGCTGGAAACCAATGCATGCTACACACATACGAGCATCCATCCTACATTTAGAGCGAGAAACCAAGCTAGAGACCATAATGAATTATTAGAAGGCAGTAATTGCCTTCCAAGTTTACACCTAAGTAATGATTTCGACACTGAATCTTAAAGAAGCCGCTCGTGGAGGATGGATGGTCGACAATGGGGCTAATAGCCCATCGGATGGCCCGAACGCGAACGCCCCGCACCTAATTTATGGTATATACCAAAAAACCGAACGCGGCCACGCCACGCCACGCCGAAGAAGAACAAGAAGACGAAGAACCGAAACCGAACCGCATCGGACCGATAATTAGATGCTGAAACTAATTAACTGCCGGATCGGGTCGAAGGTGTGAAACAAAGAAACCCGACCGATGCGCCTCGGGTGCTGAATCTCTTTCGCGGTGAATATACGGGACCGTTTTAGGTACCTATATCGTGTACGTGTACACTATCGTTCGAAATTCTATTCCAATAATCAAAATATGCTGAAGATTCCGCTGCTACATCTAATTCGTTGTAATGGGGTTTTCGTATGCTTTTTATTTAATATAAAAGCTTCTAGATTTCTTTTAACGTCTTTATAAATTAATTGTGAATTAGAAATTTTCACGGCTCCGGGAAAACTCGAACCTATGAACTCCTAGAAACAGACACGACTCGTCAACTGAAGCCAATGGAAGCTGACATTAATTAATTTGATATTAAGGCGTTTAAATTTCTTTCATTTCATTTATTTTGTCTACTTTTAGTGAAATATTTATTTGTCTGTCAGCCATCGTCGAAGCATTCAAGTCTGTATATATATATATATGTAGTTCTGCACAATCGTTAATTCTTGTTTGATTAATATTAAGTGTATTACGGAGTCCGATCATTTGTATGTTTTGAAAAACATTACAGATTCGTATACGTATGGATAACGATAATATACCTGGTTTTATAGTGAAGGATTGTTCTTTTGTTTTAGCTAAGCCCTTAGGTATTATGTCTAATCTATGTTTGTTCGCTGGTACCTTTCCGATGTATGAAGGGTCGTGCGAGCCACTCCTGTTCACAAAGAAGGTGACACTTCTTTTGTGAATAATTACTGGCCTATTTCAATTATTAACAACTTTGTTAGTTTTCGAGATTTGTTTTTTTATTCCGGACTCTTTTTGTTCGAAGCACCATCAGCATTTTCTGTGCAAACGTTCTACATTGCTAATCTTTCTGTTATTGTATGGAGTGACTGAAGAGGAACTGAATTGATCAATATATGGAACGGTATACATCGAAAAATTCTAAAAACTTCGCGGTATATTAAAACCGACATGTAATGTTGAACTAAAATATTTCCAATTATAAGAAAGTAGTTGTCAAGTTTATTATTTTAGATGAAATACTCTGTGTATTATTACATTTTTGAATTTCTAGTTAAATATACAACATATACAAACATATATCAATATTGAAATTTTTTCCGAAAAAGTGTCGATCTCCGTAAGATTTGAACTTATGCCTTGTCGCTATCTGGGCGAGTGTCATAACCACTAAACCACGGGTCCCCGCAAAAATTATAATTTATCATTACAAAAGCCAACGGAAGCCTCATATTAATTTAAAACATATATTCCCATTTCTAACTATATTTGAAATATGTGCATTTTTTGCAAATTCTCGACAGATGAACGCTAAAAGAAAATTGAAATTCTGCAGAACTATTACCCGTATATGACAGGATTAGAAATCGAATGAATTTTTTGACAAAATTATATAGCTTATATGAAAATTACCGTTAAACATTCAGATGGAAACGTTCTGAAAACTTATTTCTTTAATTTAACTAACTACCTATTTTTCTATAACTTGTCAAATTGCTTTTACTCGTTTAATATTTATGGAGAATGCAAAAAGGTGACATCAAGAACATTCTAGTGAGAAAAAATTAATTTAGAGATGTGAAAAATACTTCGAAGTTGAAAGGTGTTACTTTGAATATTTATTGGAATAAAAGTTTATGTTCTTTGCTGTTTATTATCTTCTTTTCGTAATTAAATATGAGCTCCGTTTTATTACATACTCTAAATTAATTCCAAGTTTATCATCAGCAATGTTTTTGAATTTTTTCATTGAGCGATTAGTGATGGCTTCCATTTTACCGACCAGCAGGTATCGAACGTTATCGATGTCATTTTATAACATACACACCATAAACAATTTCATTTAAGCACTCTATTATAAGAAAATTGTGCTATAATGCTCATTTTACTAAATATTTTATGAAGTACCTATTTTAGATGTGTAATGCATATGGCATTCTATTTTGTTTCTTCGTAAGAGCAATTTGATGAAAATTAGCAAAGAAAGCAGTTCTATTTTAAAAAACTTTTTGACATTTTTATCAATTGAAAGTTTAACCGTAGTTTTCGGACACGCTGTATAATGTTCGACAAAAATTTTTTAGATTTCTAATCCCAACCTAAGCAATCAACATTTTTCCAGAATTCCAATGTCTTCACATATTTTGAAATTGAGCTAGAAATTCAAAAATGTAATAATATACAGGAGGATGTTCCATACAAAATGACAAAGCTGGCAGCTGTTTCCTGTATAATTGCAAGTATTAGATTATCACCCACAAATAATGCCAATTAATTTGTCCTCTTCATGCCCTTATCTTTGTTCACTGGTATCTTTCCTAATGTATGGAAAATGGTGCCAGTCACTCCTGTTAGTAAAAAAGGGGACATTTCTTTGCTGGCTAACTATCGGGCTATCTCAATTATTAACAACTTTGCTAAAGTCTTTGAGCCCTGTTTGTATAACAGTAGTTACCCATTACTCCGACCTTTCTAGTTTGAGCATTGGCATGGTTTTATGACCAAATGCTCTACAGTATCTGTTGTTATTGTGCAGTTCTTATCGGACTGTTTGGATGATGGCGAATAGGCCGATGTTATACACACAGACTTTTCGAAAACTTTTCATCGCCTAAATCATACCAGGCTTTTGCTGAAACTTGTCGCTATTGGTGTCTCTTCGTTATTGCAATCACTTTTTAAATCTTACCTTTCTAATAGAATACAATTTGTTAGCTGTAAAACTTAAGTTATTTCTTTCCTACATCTAGAATACCGCAGAGTAGTAATTTGAGTCCACTATTCTTTTTAATTTTTATAAATGATCTCCCTCCAATTCTAGATTGGAACAAACTTTTATTCGCTGATGATTTAAAATTATTCTCGAGAGTAACTACTCCCGTAGACTTCTAGCTTTTACAACGGCAGCTAGATCGATCTTTTTTGCCCGTGGTGTCATTTGACAACGTTCTCGATCTCAATATATCCAAGTGTAACATTGTTTGATTTTTACACAAGTCAACGTTAATAAACCATCGGTATCGAGTTGATAATATTGCACTGAATCTGTGGTTACGAAACGCATGAAGAAATCCCCTGGACTGCGTTGGATCCTGTCCAGACACTCCTCCGAAACGGTCCCCCGATTTCGTTTTTACTCCAGTGTGAGGAAACGCGGTACCCATCGCACGGAAAGCTTTCTTATATCCAAAATTTCGTGTAGGATATGACCAACGCGTTCTTCTGAGATGCATGTTGTCTCTGCTATCTCTTTCAGCTTCAATCACTTGCGCTTGTGCGGCCACGTTTGAGTTGATTTTCACACAAGTCAACGTTAATAAACCATCAGTATCGAGTTAATAATATTGCACTGAATCATTATGATACTATAAAGGATTTAAGAGTGACATTCGATTACAAGCTTACCATCGACGAAGACATTAGTGATATTACTTCAACGTCTCTAAAATCATTAGATTTTATTATACGCAATAGAAAGCACTTCTCGTTACCGCATTCTACAATGACGCTGTTATTTCTGCTACGTGCGCTCAAAATTAGAGTGTGCTTTCTTGATCTGGTCACCGTTTCATAAAACTCATTCCAATTCACTCGACAAAGTTCAAAGACGTTTTCTAAAATATTAATACTTCAAGCAACATAGCGTATATTCACAACGAGGTTTCGATCATACCACTTTATTAAATCTCTTTGAACTTCAATCTCTTGAACAACAACCACATGGAAAGAGGAACAGGAGATTCGGATTTTACCATGGCCAGGCCAATCACCAGACATGAATCCGATAGAGAATATTTGGCACATAATCCAGACAAATATGGCGAAACGACACGAAAACCCAGCAATAAGGAAGAACTCGTGGCAGCTGTTACAGAAGAGTGGTTAAATATTCCAGAAGACACCATTAATCATTTAATAAATTCTATGCCACGACGACTCGCAGCACTTCACGCAAGTAATGGTGGATCGACAAAATATTAGTCTAATTTAAAAATTTTAAAATATTTTGTATATATAACGAGAATAGATTTTTTTTTAATTAGTAGGTGTCTATTTTATTCTTCACCCTCGTGTATAGTAACCGGCATGAAATTTTTGCATAATCTGGTGAATAATGGTATTGATGTAATAGCTCTTATAAATAGCATATGCTTTACTGTCCCCCAATATTCAGCTCGTCAAATTAATACTTTTTACAGCTGTGGTACTTGGAGCAATTTGATGTTCAACTAACCGTTACGTAGAATTTAGAGAATATGTACAAGAAAGAAAATTTGCTTAAATCAAATTCTTTCCACGAATCTTTTGTACTTTTCGTCGTTAATTCCAACTCAAACCATTCCACTAAGAAATTTATATTTTCCTTACATGTTTCTGATAACTTAAAACTAGATACTTGTATATAATAACACCGAACATACCTGTATATAATTATCTAGTCGCAAACGTGATGTTCCTTTTGCTTTTTGTAATCGCCTTCATGAATGGCGTTCTAAAGTTATTCTCAGTTTACGCTTCGAATCCAAAATATTTTTGTTTCCATTCAATACGCCATGAGATGTTAACACAAACAATCGATTCATATCTATTGCGTAAAACAAAGGAAATTGGATTTTTAACCAATCGTTCTTAAAATATTGAAAGTATAGAATTGAGAATCGCCTATGAATAAAAAAAGCTCCCAGATGCTCTTGCGAAACGGTTCACCAACGCCAGCAAATTATAAGCTGTACCGTATCTCACGCAGGTATTTCTCTTTGTGATTATTATCTGTTTGCGATATATACAAGCGACATCTATTACAAGCATATCGACGTCCAATGGTTTTGCCTCGCAGCTCGTATGATTCCACTGCCTTATGTCGCTTTCACCTCCAAGGAATTTCAAAATCGATCTTTGTTTGTAGATAAATATTTATGTAGGTGTTGGGCGAGTTAATATGGCGGGTATGAAAAGTGCAGGAGCTAGCTTTTGTACTCCCGAATAGGGTACTTTCCAATTTTCTGAAGTCTGGTAATTTAACCCTTTATCGCCCAAGCTTAATAAAAGTTCATATTTCATGGCCGCAATTTTAAGTGTTCAAATAAGACTCTTACACCCAAGAACTGCGTCTTTCAAAATTTTTAATCCAAAAAGGATTTTTGGTTATCCTAATCTATCACATTTCGAAGATGTCGACAACCGTTAGATGAAAATTGTACGTGGGCCGTTCGGAAAGTAAAGAACGTTTAATTAAAACTGATAAAAATTCCTATAGAAAAAATGTTCTTTACTTTTTAAAGGACCCTCGTATATTTAAATCACGGTAAAACACAAAACAATCAGACGCTTTACCACTAATTGCATACCTCATTTCTTACGTATTTTGATTCAAAATATTTATCAATCTCTGAACAAAAAAACTCTTAATTCTATAATTCTAGTGTAGTACTTCTATTGTTTGCCAATACATTCGGAGTGTCTCGCAAGGGACTGCATCGATCGCCTGTTTCTGAGATATAGCAACAAATTTGTTTTCAGGGGATAATTTTGAGCATGAACTAATGTGAAAAAAACAACAAATATGTCAATCAGTTAAGGAAAAGTATGGCCAACTATGACAATTAAATAACAAAGTATAGATTTTCATTGCACATTTGGAGCTATATACGAGGGTGACCTGAAATGTTTCCAGAATCGACAAGAAAATCGCGGTATTGGTGAGGTTTTTTACTTTCTTTTCTCGATGTAGTTTTCTCGAAGATCAATACACTTTTTCAAACGGTGCTCCAGTCTCTTCAAGCTGTCGGAAAAGTAGGATGTTTCGATGTCTGCAAAATACCCATGTGTAGTAGCGATGACCTCCTCATTTGAGGCAAATCTCTCCTCTCCCAGCGATTTTTTCAGGTTTGAGAATAGGAAAAAGTCCTTGGGGACTAGGTCCGGCGAATATAGAGGATGAGAGACTAATTCGTAACGCAACCCATTCAATTTGGACACGACGATGCGGGATGAGCCGGTGCATTGTAGTGGTGGAAAAAGAACCTGTCTTCCGCTGCAAAGGAGGCCGTTTCTCCTTCGAAACTGCATAGAATCGGGTCAATAAATTGCTCCGTGATCGTCCTTCACTTCTGCTTTGATGGGTATCACACCATGATTATAATTATCATTGTTAATCATTATTATTCCAATTTTTATAACAAAAATTTTTATAAAGCCCAAGAAACAACAAAAATACATTATCCTCCGTTTAAATATTTGGCCATTTCCATTAAAATTCTTTATTCATTATCGAATCCGAAAGACTTTCTCTTAGTAAATCTGGTACACCCTAAAAATAGATCTGGGACATTTTAATCCGTCAAAAAAAGGATATTTAAATCTTGCTCTCTGGTAGACAGACATTCATTCCAATACATCCGCATTTCCGAATGTAGAACGATTTTGAATCGCGCAGAAGATTTATTGTTAGCCAGAGTAAGAATAATTTTATTTCCAGGATCTCGTCGCGACGTGATGTTCCTTTGTCAACACTCCCACAATGTTACAGTCGGCTGAATTAACATATCAAGAGGTTCTTTTACTTTATTCGGGAATTTCGATTTTAAAATATTCTGAACATAGTCGATGGAGATCACACCTTGGGAATCCCAAAAAATGGTCGCCATAACCTATTCGGCCGATGGAACGGTCTTTGCTTTCTTCGGAGCCGATTCGCCCGGAAATGTCTACTGCTTCGACTGTTCCTCGGTGTTCGGTATGTAGTGGTGGATTCAAGTCTCATCCACGGTTACGGCACGCATGGAGAAATCCCCTGGAATGCGTTGAATCCTGGCCAGACATTTTCGTTTTTACTCCGGTGTGAGGAAACGCGATACCCATCGCGCCGAAAGCTTTTTCATACCCTAAATTTTGTGTAGAATATGGCCAACACATTTTCTCTGAGATGCCTGTTATTTCTGCTATCTCTTTGAGCTGCAATCGGCGATCGGCTAACACGACATCATGAATCTTATCGATCTTATTTCATCGTTGGTAGGCATTTTTGGGCGTCCACTGCGTGGTTCGTCATTTGTGCTTGTGCGGCCACATTTGAACTCGCTAGAAGCTGATGGTAGAAAATGATGGAGTGCATCCGTCATGAAACTCTAGTAAATTATTTCGAATTTCCGTGGCCGGTTTCCCACCCATCCAGAAGTCTTCTGTCACTGTACCAAATTGCTTGCTACACAAAACACACGCTTAAACAACAACTGTTGACAGTACACGTCTGAAATTTTGATAGCTATCATGAAAATTGACTTCAACCTTCGTGCGCCATCTCTTGCCGATTTCGGAAGCATTTAATATCGCCGTCGTATAATCAGTAGAAGGCTCTCGTGAGCAGACTTGCCTCCTTATTGTGTTCCTTCTTTGTGAATTATATTTTGTTATAACTGAGATGAAAACACAAAGAGCCAGAATACTCCGCTATGAGTATTAAGACTGGTTACATTGCGCAGTAATCAATAATAACAAGAGAAATGTTATTTTATCGAAGAAAGATGCGCTACAGATCGTTTCTTCTCAAAAAACACTTCACGTTTTCGTTCTCATAAACTCCAACTAGTCGTACTTGCATTGTGCGGCACGACTAACGCCGCCCAATACACCCATATGCCCGGACCGCATGGAGGCGGTTTATTATTAATACGATTGTTGTTGCTGTTGTTGTTGGTACGCGTCGGTCGTGCCTTGCCGATACCATAACGCGCTCTCATTAATTAGGGAAGGCCGCGGCTATTACCGTTCCAGATGACCTGCCATCGTTTTAATCAGACATCGGCTCTTAGTGCGGCCTTATCTGCCGCCGACTTCTTATCTTTCCGAAACGGTGCGGCTGATCGACGCTTGCCGTACGTAGGAAACTGAACGGACTCGGCTGTTCGAACTCGACCGACTCTGTTTATACATGTATGCGTAACATGTACGTATGTTGTACATGTTAGATGGCGAGATTCCAGTATGGATGACGTTTTGGCTTAAGCTTAATAATTGCAGGTAGATAAGATCTGATTTCGTGCGAATCGAAGCGAATGATTTAGTTGTCTGTCGTAGCGTTTCGCAGATAAAATAAAGTATCTGTGTTTGTTGAGTTTATTTTTCCAGTTCAATGGAATTGGTCTAAGTAACGGTTATGTATTCTGAAATAAGTTTTCTCAGTTTGTAGTTCAAGAACTAACAAGGAAAGGTTCCTGGATGTCAAATTCTTATGTTAAATTTATTCCGGGAGAGTGAAACACCTCTTCGAAAATTCACAGATTTTCAATTCACTTGATTTAATACTTGACCAGAAATAAATAGAACAAAAATTTAAATCCAAATGTTATAGCTTATAGAAAGGTCTTTCAGAACACGTGAATGTTGTGTATACAGGGTGTTGCTTCCTAGCATTTCACAAATTTATTTCAGTCCTCTCTGTTCATTGCAATTTTCCGAGCTTCATCCCAAGTTTTTCCTTTCTTATCTAAAATGTTGCTTATTCCTTTATTCTAGCTCTCTTTTGGCCTCCCTTGTTCTGTTTTTTGTATCTTTACTTTCCAGACTTTGTTAACCGGAATTGTATTGTCCATTCTTTGTAGATGTCCCCAGCACGCTAATTGTCTTTGTTCTACATAACTTTCTCTTGATTCCGTTTGTAGCTCTCTTCTGATTTGTTCATTTCTTATCCTGTCTCTTCTAGTTACATTTTTCACTCTTCTCCAGGGCTTGGACCTTACTTTTTTCCTGACGACTGAGTACCCAAGTTTCACATCCAAATGTTAAAATTGGTCTGAATATTGTTCTGTAGACCGTCATTTTTGTTTGTTTTGTTACTTCTTTTCTGTTTATAAATACTGAGTTCATAGCATAGTATACTCTGTTGGCTTTCTGTATTCTGTTATTAAATTCTTCTTCTTGTCTTCCTTTATCGTAGTAATATGGAAAAGAAATTAACGCAAATTGTTAATCTTTAACATCCTTGATTGATTTTAAAGCATTTTCAATTATACAGGTTGTTCCAAAAGGAAATTAGTGAAATCAATTCACGAGAAAGACATGTGAGACATAAAACGCTAACACATGGATATGTTTCTGCCTTCCCGGCGCCATCAACGTGGTTTCGAGCAATTTTATGCTAAACACATGTAATTCTCTCGCTGCTTCTATCACCATACTTAACTCTACGAAACAAATGAATATTCCTGGCGCTAACTAGTGCCAAGAGAAAGAAACATTTGTTCGCAAAGTCAGACAGCGAAAAGAAGGCAGAAACATGTCCGTGTTTTATGTCTCACATGTCTTTCTTTTAGAAGAGGTATGCACAGTTTAATACTCATACATATTTATAATACCGACCAAAGTAGATTTAATTTAGAAATGCATAGTGGACGAACATTGGCTGAGTATGAATCCATAAAGGTTGAAGCTGTTGTTGAGCTACTATCTCCACTGCTATTTTAAAGGAGGTAAGTGAGACTTTGAAGCTGAGAGTACAACAAACAATATTCCATCCACCAAGTGTGTACATTATGTCCGCAACCTCTGGCAAGCTTACAAAATAGTTGGTAATAAAGTGGATCACCTCTGTATGCTCCTCATGCTCACAAAACACTTCTACTATCGGACACACGGCCAAGCCAAAACATGATGTTAAAGATAATGTGTTGCTTGCTCAGATAATCACAGTTAAGGCGGTTGTAAAGACCCCAAAAATAGTTAACTTTTATCTTTTTTGTAGTTTAAAGATGAAGAGGAAAAAAAAGAATAAGATTTCCTTTTAATATCCCAATGACCTAATGAATACGCCACTGATTGTTTCTCGTCTAAAATATAGTACTAATAACAAGAAACAATTCCCCTTTCAAATGATATCTCGTATTGCTTTTGAGATATAGTAAAGAATCTATTCTTTTATACTACATCCCAGCAACATTTTATCAAACTTGGAAAGGGGCAGTTTCCAATGTTTGCTTGCTGGTGTTGTATTTGTTTTTGGTATTTGTATAAATAGAGGTTTGGGAATTTTGATTTTAACAATGAAAACCTGTTTCTCCATCAACTGTTGTTACTTCTTAAACTGGATGTATCATATCTAATATGATGGTTATAAACTTATAATAAAATAGTTCCTCTACATAAAACAAAACCTTATAGTTTATACATATAATTAAAAAGATATTTCTTTTGTCTTTCTCGTATTACTAACGCAAATTATTAAAATTTATTGCTGTTTGTATATGCTCTAAGTAATTCTTATTTTCATCTATTGTATTTCAAACAACGCTGAACGTCTATGAATGCAAATACTAGTTTTAACAAAAATAACGAACGTTCCATAAACCCAACGGTGTAATGTTTAGATGCTTTCCAAAAGAATCTAAAACAGTTGATTTCTTCACGTGGAAACCTCTTCAAAAATTCATGTTCACGATCTTTCAACGATTTCCTCAATTTCGACGAATAAACAAAAGCCGCAAGCGCCTATCCGAAAAAAACAGAATGATTTCTTCAAATTATTGCTATCATAATGAAGTGATCAAATCCTTTCAGATGCGAAAAACCATTCAAGGTGTTAAAAAAACCGTAAATATCGTAAAGTAGGATCGTTACGACCGAAAGGAATTCCTCTCGGAAGTTTGTTTAAACAGACTCGACCAGTTAGAGGAGTTCGGCGTTATAAACTTATCCTCCACGCTCGCACGACGCCGAAAACAAGCTCGATTCTATTTTCGGAGCAACGAAAACCATTGTCAGAGCGGTTTTTTCTAGGCCACGCCAAAGCCACTGCTACCACCACCACCACCGCGCCCACCGTACACACATACAACGTGTGCTGCGAGAGCAACGCCATCTCGACGGCGTTATAGATAAACAAACAACTGTTTTATCTCCACTCAATAAATTCCTCGCCGTTGAAAATCGTGTTTATAAAATTGTTAGTGAGGCGTCCGCTGAAAGGCCATGATTGAATTATTGATGTTTGCTGTTGCGTTGTTGGTAACACTGGAACGGTAGCGGCGGCCGCCGCCGCCTCTGTGTTTTCTTTTTCCACGGCTCTACCGATCCCGTCCATGACGCCGAGCATAAGCCAGACGCGCATCGCTTTTATAGGTTTTCGAAAAGATCGCGGCGCGCGTAGCCGTAGATATCAATTGTTTGTTTGGAGAGACGCGTCGACGGCCAATGAAAAAATGGATACGCATTTGTTTTCGTTGCGTTCACGAAAAGATGGCCGCCAAATGTACGGAGCGTGTGCGTTTATATGTGGAGCGACTCGACGCGATAGTGTTTTGTTTTCTCTCGACGAATCGTAGACAATGAATGAAGGCGAGATATGTTTTTCGATTATGTATGAGATCGTGAACTTGAACTTAATGGCGCGAATTAATAATAAACAAGATACATTTTTATTATGAAGTCAAGCATATGGTACATTATGCATAAAGAACTTTAGATTCTTGAATGTGTGCCATCTCTGGAATAAAGATCCCGGTGAAGAACTAAATAGGTTCACGTTTTCTTGAAAAGAGCTTTGATTTATTTCAATTATTAGTACAAAAATTCTGGTGTAGTAACGACAAATAGTATCTTGCAAGTGGCCACCTGCCTTTTCGTTCAATTTCACGGATAACACTCTTCGTCTTAAGACCCTCAATTGTTTCTGGATTGTTAGCGTAAATTTTTTACTTTAAATCACCCCAAATGAAATTCAAAGCCGTTAAATGATCTTGCTGACGCTTTGAAAAATTATTCGATTATTAATCGTTGGCATAAAACGTCTACTGTTTTTACGATTGTACACTGAGAAAAATGAATGTATTGAACCAAGTACCTGAGGAATGTCAAACCGTTCGTAATTTTTAGTTTAGTATATTAAATACTCACAGTATCTTTACTGAACATTGCAATAATGGCAGCAGTTCTGCCGAACAAGATTTTGTTCTTTAGTTTAACCTAAATGTCCATTCTTAAATAATTCTTAAATAATGAGAAAAGTTTATCACATCTAATTACCTTCTCCAGTCACATAATTTATGACTAATCATAGGCAAATTTAAATTAATTTCCTAGTGCCTTATCATTTATTTCTGATGACAATGGATAAAGAGTGATCTCACGCACTTTTTGGTTTTAATATTGTAAGTTCGAATATTCGTAAGTAAGCATCTAGATATATTATTGTGCTTTGAACTATGTGTCTTAATTTTGTGAATATAGTGTTGCGAGAATTAAAAGCATTGTTTTAGGTATAAGGTTAATTGCAATTTCTACAAAAGTTAGAAGCCAAAAGGAAGTACAATTTCCACTAGTCTCAAGTCTTGCCATAGATTGCGTAAAAGTGTTCAGCAATTCCCAACAGCAATTTGTAATTTTTGAAAACTTCTCGATGACATATTTCGTGTAAGATCACATCCTCGCTTCCTAAGAGTGTTCTATTCCATCACCATCTGGAGAATTGACTGGTCATTCTAACTTCAAAGAATCAATTATTCGCGATGTCTACTGGAGGAGGATGGACATTATTGTTCACAAAAGTGGATTCTTCCCCCACTGCTGCAACATACGCAGACATAATTGATTAAAAAATCTCACCCAGATATCTCTGGCCAGTGAGACCTCCATTTTCTATGAGTTAAATGTCAATACGCTATCCGTTGCTTATTCTAGCTCATACTATTATACAATGACCCCTGTATTGAGGCCTTTGAAGGTGCTTTACCGCCTGCTGCTACTTTTAAATATGAATTATGTGGAATCTCCGATAGTTGTTTTCAGCATCGTTATGTTAATTTTAGCTTAATTTCTTATAAAGATTAAAATAAACTTGAACTACTTAAGTTCAGCGGGCTGTTTAGTTAGAGCAAAGGCTAACAGTGTTAACTTTTCGATTTAGTCAATGAAATAGTCAGAGGCTTAATTACGTTGACCAAATATGCCTTATTTAAACAATTTCAATCACAATTGCATAATAGACGCTATTTATAGCTCTACATATTTCCCTTATAATCCATTAATATGGAAAATAAGAATGAATAAACAGCATAATAGAAAACGCTGCAATTGTTAGATTTATAAAAAAGCCGTAGATTGGAGTGGCTGGGACATATAATGCCTATGAGCGATACTCGGACCCCAAAAAGGGTACTCGATTGGAAACCAACGGGCAGGAGGAGGAAAATATGAAAGTAAGACGCTGGAGGAGGAGATGTCAGGAGAGGACGGAAAGAAGAAAAGTAACTGAGCAGACCAAAGCCCACCCTGGGTTGTAGCGCCATTAACATGATGGGGAATCTATTTCTAGATGCTATTTTAGCAAAATATCGCTCTGAGCCAACTGTTTATTTATGCAGGATGAACTGGACAGCTGTAGAAAATATTTTTCGATAAAGTGAAACTGAAGTAGATTCAATATAGGGAAAAAGAAGGAATAAATTGCAGTTGGAATAGAAAGTCTTCAAAATATGAAACCATCTAGAGCTAGAGAGAAGATAAAGCAAACAGAAAACAGATTTTTTGGAAAAACAGAAATTTTCAAATACTTTTTACTAATTAAGCTACATTTAGCGTAAATGGATAGATCAATTCATAGAACTTCTACTTTGCGTCCTAATTATATATAATAATATCCACTGGAAAATGCGAAATTTCATTTTGGTTAATGTCTGGATTGCCTGGACTAATATAGTAAGCGATGGATCTATTTGGCCTAGATTGGCCAATTTTTTGTTGACACAAGCCTTTTAAAATGTATATATAGTAAAAAAAAAGAATCTGGTATACTTAGAATAATGGGACAGGTAAAAATATTAGAAGCAGCATTTCATAAATAAATCAAGAATTCTGGGTGATTATGAATATTTTTTCGATTACATGTGCAAGCACTTAACAATATATCTATGGTCATATAAATTTACCCTCTAGGAAGTCATGAAATTATTTCTTCAAAATATGTTGCTGGTAGTGATTTGACAGTGACAAAGAAAATACATCTGTCACATGTACTGTATTGATTTATTGACTGCCACTAAACGTCACAGAATAAGTCAATTTTGACATTTTTACTTTAAAAATGTAAAATCATAACTTTAAAGAAGAAAAATAACATGGCTTGCTACAGGAAAAATTTAGTCGATGATGTGGTACTACCGTGTTGCTTATGTAAATTGGGTGTAAATTCGCAGCAACTTTCTTCAGTAATATAGTAGATGTACAATAAATTCAATTTTAAGCCTTAATCTCATAGAATCGGCAAACAGTGGAGGGCTAAGCCAAAGCTCGTTTGCAGTTTTGCTCCATACTGTGTTATTCAAATTAAGATTACATAAATACACAATGCGTGAATGCGCCAAGATAGAATATAAATTATACCCTCCCTATTCTAAAGGACCTATAAAATGGAATTCCTCAGTCGTTTGGTATTATTTAAGCTGTATTCTAGCGCCACCTACCCTTTGCGTACACAAACATATTTTTTACGGTAACAATAGACAATCAAAAAACATGAGACCGGTTAATTAGGTGCACTACCTACCGGTTCGTTACCACCTCGCGGTAGCACACCCACGTCACACATCATAACTAAACAGTCCGGTCCGTTCGTATGAACGAAGGCGCTGTTTAATAAACAATTAACAATAGAAACTCGGATGTATCGCGCAACATTCGCGAAACACTCCTGCTTGCCAATAAATTGCAGCGAAATGTCCTATACGAATAACTAACACTATTGCTAGCCTATTGTATATAGGGTTGGGATAAAGTTAAGAACCAAGAAAATTTCTTTCAAGTTGAAATATTGATATTTATGAAGTTAATAGGGCTATTATTATTATTATTACTATTGGCTAACAAATATCTTTTTTCTGCCGACTATGATCTGGGACTTGTTTTTAACTAATGCCAAATACAAAACCCATTTGTTCCCTATCACGTCACGTTTTATTTCTACGGCATTTCTTCTTTTCCGAAATTGGGTCTTATAAAGCAATATGTTAAAGGTCTAGATTTGCAAGAAGGGGACTGTTTTAAGTATATGCGATAAAAGATTCCAGGATTACGTTACGAAAAAAAATTAAAGCTGGCGTATTTGATGGATCTCAAATTAAAATTTTAATGGCAGATCCAAATTTCACCAATTCTATAAACGAAACTGAGGAAGAACCCTGGACCTCATTCACTGCGGTCGCAAACAATTTTCCTGAAACCAAAAAGCCCCCAATTACAAAGATCTAGTGAAATCAATACTTTAGAAATGTCACTGCCTGTGTTGTAACATGAGCATAAAGCTTCATATCCTTCATGGTCATCTTGATAGGTTTCCCGAAAATTTAGGTGCTGTAAGCGATGAACAAGGCGAGAGTGTTCATCAAGATTTAAAAACCGTGGAATCTAGGTACCTATCCAGAATACACAGCAGAAAGTGCAGCTAAAGAAAATTTATTCCCTGATGATAATATGTGTACCAAACGTACGATGCATATTCTAACTGCGCACAAGCGAGAAATACACAACCCTTAACGCATTTTCATTGAAAAAATATTTATAACTTCGGAACAAAAAACCAAGCCACGAGGAAGCCGAAGAGGAAATAGCATCGATGTGCCGAGAAAAAGGCATGTATCAAACAGCACCCCGAGATCCTTGTAAACACTCACTCTAGGAATGTAGGTATTGGAGATGTTGTAATCGAATATTAACGGTTGTGAAGAACGAAGGTTGTGAAGAATAAGTACAGCGCATTTGGGAATGTTTAATTGAATTTTATTCATAGAACACCAGTCATTAATGATTGATAAATATTTCTGTAAATTTAAAGAATCAAATTTTGAGTTTATAGCAGTATAAATTTTTAAATCGTCCACATAAGCGAGAATATTGCAGTCCAGGAGAAAGTAAGAGATCGTTTACGTAAATGTTAAATAGAAGTGGGCCCAAGTTTGAACCCTGAGGTACACGTATAGATGTAATAAACGATTGAGATCGAAATCCGTTGTAGTGGATATAGCATGAACGATTACCTAGATATGACCTAATTAGGGAAGCAACCGCAGGACGGAAGCCAATGGTAGATAGCTTCAATGACAATATTACATGTTCAATTGTGTCAACGGCCTTCCTAAACTCGGTATATATCACATCCAGTCGTAGATGTTTATAAAAGGTTTTCGCTAATACAGGGTGGCGCAGAGGAACGGGAAATTTTGAACGTTACAGTTGTCAGCACTGTAGAGCCGGCAGTTGTTCGTAACGTCGCACAATTGTTGTGAACGCATTGCCATTTAGTAATCATGGATCGTTGGACTGGTGCGGAACGTGCAGTAGCTGTGAGAGCGTTTTATAAAAATGGTGATAGTGCGACTGCCGCGCAGAGAATATTTCGACAGCATTACCAGCTTGGACGTCATGGACGTGTCCCATCTGCGCATACGATTACAACGTGGGTGCGCAATTTTGAAGAAACAGGATCTGTCTTGAAAAAGAAAGCTCCAGGTGGCATTCGAACGGTACGTACCCCAGAGAACATTGAGGCTGTTAAAGCTGCAATCGAGAGAAGTCCTCGCCGCTCCGTTCGACAGCATGCATCTATGCTAGGGATTAAGCGACGAAGCTTACAAAGAATACTGCACGAATTACATTTCTATCCCTATAAGTTGCAGATTGTGCAACAATTACATGAACGAGACCCAGCGTCACGTATGGAGTTTAGTAGGCAGATATTGGCTAAAATTAACGAAGACGCGAATTTCGTTGGTAACATATGGATATCAGACGAAGCCCATTTCCACCTGAACGGTTTCGTAAACAAACAGAATTTTCGTTATTGGGCCCAGGATAATCCTTGTGAGTTACACCAGCGACCACTACATAGCGACAAGGTCACAATATGTTGTGCTGTATCATGTCATGGTGTTATCGGCCCTTATTTTTTTGCACGTGAGGATTGTAGTGCAGCGACAGTAACATCCGTTCAACATGTTGAAATGCTTCAAACATTCTTTATACAGAGACTGTACGAGCTTAATCTTAACATGGAAAACATGTGGTTTCAGCAGGATGGAGGCGACATTAGATGGTAGAAGTTCGTCAATTGTTTGGAAGACGCATTATTTCACGTAACGGTGACATTAAATGGCCTGCGAGATCCTCTGATCTTAGTGTGTGCGACTTCTTCCTGTAGGGGTATCTTAAAAGCAAGGTGTACCGTACACGACCTGCAACAATCCATGAACTGAAGGAGAACATTCAGCAAGAAATCACTGCCATTCCCCAAGATTTGCTACACCGCGCATTCCAGAGTTTTCATCACAGGCTGTTAGAGTGTGAACGCCGAATGGGAGGACATCTTTCCGATGTCATCTTTAAAAAGTAAAGAGACTTTTGGACATTTTGATTGTAAAAACATAAATGGCATGTTGCATACATGCACTTTTGTTAATAAATTACTAGTTTTATGAATTTATTCGTGGAAATGACGTTATTTCAATATTTCCCGTTTACCTACGCCACCCTGTATATTGGATGATTTCAACTAAGCTGGTGGTAGCTGAACCATATACTGAACCACACAATTATATAATCTATTGTATAGAAGCTGCCCAAAAACCGGTCGATAGTTATAAATATCATGTTGATCTCCTTTCATGAAAACTGGAACGGAAACTTTTCAATGAGATGAAGAAGTTGTACGAACTGCCAAGTTGAATATAACTGAGAAGGGATCACAGAGTACTGGAGCACAATCATAAATAAAAAATAAATATTTGTACTATACTCATGACTAATATTTAAATAAGTAAATCAATTAATAATATTATATACTTTATTTATATCTTATCAGTTCTTAAGTAAGAATTAAATTTTAACGGGATACGCAAACACTAATACGATTTTCGAATTCAGCACACCTAATTTAGCAAAAAACAAGTATCGTTATTATTATTATTTTACTGATTGTGCACTTTATCTCAACCCAGTACATATAAACACATACATAGCAAAAGAAGTGTATGCAACGGAACCACATAATACCACACACATTGTAGGCATACACTCTCGCATCTAATAAGCGTTTCTATACATACAAACGTACACATCTATCGATATGTGGAGGCGAGATCTAATAGGAATGCCTTTACTACAATTACAGTCACCTTACCTCTATGTCCATCGCTTAGGCTGCTGTAGGTTTAGCTTTGTACGGCTACCTAACAATATCCTCGCTTAGATTATTGTTGTTATTGTGTATACGTTACACCGTTGGATCGAGACAACCAGTTCGTGTAAGTGCAAAAAGGCAGCGTCAGCTTACGCTGACATTATACGCTCTAAAGCAAATTATTTATGCGACTCGTATATAGAGGTAGATGGGTACCGGTTGCATGTACGCTTAGTATTAGGTAGTAAAGGTATCCGTTGCAATGCTTATTAATTACGAGAAATGCATTCGAGGTGTTTAGGCGTTCGTTGTGTTTTGATATAGCAGGGTGGAATGAAAACATCGCCCAAATTAATGAAATAACCATACGATATTATATCCAAAAGTGTTCGAAAATTTTTGGTGATAAGCTTTTCATTGTTTGCAATTATCGATTTGATGGGAAAGCGTATTCCTAGTTCTATTTTAAACTCCGCAAGACCGCCGCTGAAATACGCAAAATGTTAAAGGAAACATCAGCTGAGGATGAAGTGCATCCCATCAGAACATGTCGTTGCTCTTAGTAATGCGGTTGTAAATGATCCTTGGCAGAGCATCCAAAATATCTGCAATATTATGGAATCATCGTGTAGTAGATGCTAATTTGATAGAGAATTGAAAGAGCCGATTTTCCTTGTAAGGTGATGCAAGTTAGGTGTATGGGTATGATTCCAAAACCAGACGAGTTCGATTAAAGGAAGTACGTCAAGTTTAAAGCAACATTAAGTCCTTACTGATTTATACTTTCGATAGTAATGGCGTTATTTGCAAAGAGCTCGGATCTTCAGGTCAGACGCTTAATGGATTATCCTATCGTGATGTCCTAAGATGATTAAGCGAGGATAGGAGAAGAGACTCTACATAGAAATGAACCAAGAACGACAACTTTTATCGAACAGCAGCTTTCAGCAGTTGTCCTTCAACCAACGTACTCTTCTAACTCAGTGCATTAGACTTTTTCTTTTCCAAAAATAAAAATCATTTTGGACTGACAAGGATTTGATATGATAAAATGGACTGAAATTGAATCGCGGCGGTGCTAAACACATTAACAAAATAAGGCTTCTAGAATGCACCCTTTTTATGGTAGAGATATTGGGATTGGCTTTTTGCAGTGAATTTTTTGGATTTGTTACCATCAATTAAGACGGTGAATATTGACGAATTTTAATTTCAAATTAACGGGGCTTAGACAAATTCTACTACTGCCGTCAGGAACTTGTTTTTGAACATGTTTTCAGCACCAATACGCTGAAGCTTCTCCGTATTGATTTTATAAAACAAATTTCTTCAGGCTACAATTGATACTTTTACTAAATTTTTGAGGTTATAACCCATAAAATGTCTTATGTGAGGGTATGCATTGTCAAAGTGATTTTCACTCCTTTCAAACAGTCACAAGCTAATGCTTCTGGGAGACAAATTGGAACCACACTGCAATTTCTTAGACTTCATGTCTCTCAGAATTATCGGAATTGAGTGCAGTATTTAGATGAAATCGATGCTGCTATGAATAACACTTTATCTACAAGCACTGAAACCCATCTGCGAGACCCCGGGGCCTACATTCTCTAAAAGTTAAAGCTATTCGATAATATTTGGGTTACATTTAACAAAAGCAACTTCTATAGAGTGGCGGCTTTCTTGATGAATTAAGTGAAGCACTGATAAGCACTCATGCATCTTAAATTTATGTTCAGGAAATAGTCCCATCTGCGATTTCACTAATAGTAAGTTTTAACCGTAACTACTTATTTTTAATCTTAATTACATACACTTTATTTTAAAAAAAGGGTGGAGGGGGGATGGATTTTGCCGGCTCACGTGCTGCCAGTACTTCTATGTGAATAAAAAGGAAAAGGACTAAAAAGGAAATACGATATAATGTAGAGAACATGGTAGTAGTGAAAGCATCAAGGATAGGAAGAAGGAATATTAATTTGCCCATGTGGGTGATGTAACAGAGGTTTCGATCTAAAACTTATATATAATACGCAAGGACATATAGGTCCTAACGAAGAACGATTTAAGTATTAAGAATATCTAAAATATATTGTATTCGTACTTATTTCCGACTTTCGATTATTATAACAAACTATGCTTTCCCATCCCCCAACAGCTTTCGCCAATTACAGGGAGCGTTGGCCATGGGTAATTATTATACCTGCACCTGTGGTGAGTCTTAATATATTCGTTTTCAGCATTCGGCATGACAGAAACCACAGGAAACTCCAACCCTGGGTTCGAACCCAGTGTAGTCAAGTGCATAAGGCACTGAGCCACTAGCTCCAAAAAATAAAATTCATGATTTTTCATAAAGGTGATCATTCACTCAACTTCAATATAGCTTTGAATAACCAACCCATACAACAAGCAAAACATATAAATAATACAAGAAACTTGAAACGGAATAAACATAAAAATACACTAATTAAAAATGCAATAGCTATAGCATCAGAAAACAAAACAAAGAATATGAAATTAATATATATAAAGACTTTTTAGTAACGAACCATTCCACCATGGAATGAGGAAAACCACAGAAAACCTCAAGTCTGAGAAATAGCTCCGGGGTTCGAACCCGGAACTTCGAAATTAAGCCATTACCAATGATATAATAAATCATACTCATTTTCTTTTGCTTTTAGTATCTCATTGTTTTTTTTTCTCTTTCGAATTTGAACTTCGCCTAATATTGATTTTCATTTAAAGTTAACGCTTCGTAATCTGTCATTAAAGTCATCTTTGGTATTAACTTTAATAATACAAGGTTATACCTTCCACATTGGAAATATAACTACCTTACTAAGTTCTAATGATGAGATTTTTGTAGATCGTTACTTTTCCGCCTTCTTGTATTCCTTCGGATATCAGTGTCGATTTCTTTGTTATATTTATATATTTTTACTATGTTTTCACATTTTAGTATAACTTTAACCTTGGGGGTTATTTATTAGTCTTTTATATTTTTTCTCTCATTATTTTTCTTTCTAAAATTTGTACTTGTTTTGACCATTCTATTAAAGAGTATATTTAATACAATAAATTATAATAAATTTTATTCAAGGCAAATATATCAGGCACTAGATTACCTGCTCAAAATAGCGATTATTTCTACTTCAATTTCAGTCTATTACAGTTTATTCGGGAAATTTATGCCTTACGCCAAAAAAAATTAGATAAATTCCAATTTGCAAACGAAAATCAACTTCCCATGCATCCGTTTCCCTTCTGTTTAATAATTTGTACACCACACCGACTTCTCTACGCCCCCTCTTATTCCTCCCCACGTCCTCCTGTTTTTTCCAGCGCCGCTGATGCCGGACACAAGCACATAACTCAAATAAGTCCCCGATTCACATCTTTATGCAAATTTATGAAATGGCCCATAATCTGAATGTGATTTGTGTAAGTATTATTTGATTCAAGGCTAGTCATTTATTTTTACGGTATGACGGACCACTGCTGCTCCGCAGCTAAGTCTCCGTGAAGAATTAAACTTGATGTAGATAGATGGACCCTACATGATGATTTTTTATTTGTGTCTGTGCCTCACTTACCCTCGCCGCAGTGTTCCAATGTCCGAAGCGCTTGTTTAACAAAATGTTATTGTGTGTTTTGTTATACGTGTTTGTTTGCGTGACGTTCCTGTGTGTGAAGATCTTCTTTCTTTCTTCTTTTTGTACTCTTGATCTTAAACGACATTTACTTCTACCTGTTCGTCGAAATCGGTATAATTTAATTGTAGCGTGTTCAGCTATTATTCTACATTGTCGTGTATAATAGGGGGAAATATTTCCGAGGTTGAATTGAGAATTTAATATATCCAACATGGAGCCGCATTTCTCAGTATAACGCAGTGTAACCTCAGACTAGGAGTGATCTGTTGGGATTTAAAAATGTAGTCATCAATTATTAAATAGAAATTAAGGAAAAGTACTGAATTATTGCGGGAATTTTCAACAGAAAAATTTACACAAAATTCCAAGTGTGTTTTCTATGACTGCAGCTTTTCAATAATCATTTTTGGAAGAAAATCTTGATTGCACTTTTATTTATATCAGTATTGTTCCAGAATAAAAATTGTATGTACTAAAAATTCTGTAAAAATTGTAACAGATTGTAATAAAGAAAAAAAAGACAATAAACATACAACTTTTGCAGAAATGGAATTTTATAAACATTTCTGGCTATGATCAGGTCATTAACAATAATGTTACTTGAGTTTATTCACTCTTCTTGTCTATCAAATTTCTTCCTAAAGTAGACACTTTCGATATAATATGGGCAGATTTATTTATTACTTTCAATAATTAGTTATTATTATAGCATCATCTTCTACGTAAAAGTGAGTTTACTTTTTCAATAATAGTAATAATGTTAATAATAATAACAATAATAATGACTTTGTTGTCCAGCAGAAAAACTCCAACAACAAAATGCACAAAAAGATAAACAGTAATAAATTGTAAAGCAATATCACTCCAGAAAAAGTATCTACAATATGTCAGGCCAAGTAAGTGGCATCAACTGAGTAGAACGATTCAGTAATGTACTGTGTGATTTCCAAAAGGTTTATAACTGTTGACCTTCTAGTGAAGACTCCATTCTGATGATACAATAAATATGATTTAATGCTATTAAATATTCGTTTCTGGAGAAGATGTTCAAAGATTTTACCAAGATTAGATACCAACTTCGTAGGATCACCTTGCTTAAAAATCTGTGTTATTCTGCCAATTTTTCCAATAATTGAGGAACGTTGAAGTTTTTATGGCAAAGTTGAAAATAACAGCAAGAGGGTCACAGAATGAGTGAACAGTTACGGACATGAAAGCTTGATGCTCCGTCATATCCAGGAGTTTCTTCGCACTATCCAATTGAGAATGATCTGTACCAATCATCGACTTGGCTGTTGTCAACGCAGAAATAGGCTGATTTATGTTTGAAAGTGACTAGTGAAGGCTTCGATAATGTCCGGAGGATTATCCAAGAAGTTTGACTGCCAGAAAATTTCTGGATTCTTCTGGTCTTGTATTTTTCAACAACAATTTGATATTTACCAAACGCTAATTTCATTTGAGTTTTGACCAATCTTTGCAGTTGCCTAAATTCGTGAAGGCAAGTATCCGTTTTAATTCTTCGCCATCTCTTGTGATAACATTTCTTCAGCTTTATTAATCTAATTATTCGACTGTTGATTCAAGGTGGGAAACTACGCTTGGAAGCTTTACAGTTATGCAGTGAACATCGAGTTACTTCATCCAAAGAATAGTAAACAATTCCTCGTTTACATCTGTAAAATTATTTAGGTATGTTCAATCAATCGTGGTGGTATCATAAATTTCTGTTTTATAATGTAAAGTTCTCTGTTATAGCCATATTACTAATTTCAAAAACTATATCTACTAGCAATCTGTTATCATGATAAAAAAAGATATATATAAAACGAATTGAGGTGGAGGCCCTCGTCAATTACTTTTTCGAAAAATAATTAGTGATCACCATATAATATACTTCAACTTTTATTATGTATTTCTAAAAATTGTGCAAATTTTTGGAGGGAGTTGTATCTCAAAATCTAGAGATGTAATTTATATAATAATGTTATGAGTGTATGTTACAAAATTTTGTCAAGTGTCCAATCTTCCATAAGTGGGATCGTACAGATATTTAAGAACAAGATCGTGCTAAGTCTTGTAAATAGAGGGACCGCATCCAATTTTTGCACAACGCTAGTACTTTAGAATAAGCAGGTGTATTGTTCTATTGGAATAACATTGTCTTCTTGGCAATTTTGTACAGTATTTTGCTAATTGCTCTTTTTAGACGGTCTTAAACATCAAGATAATGTTCACCACAACTGTAAATACTGTATGGTTGGATAATTCACAGGCATTGCAGTAAAATCCATATCATACGAATTAATAATTTATTTGGAACATAGCGTTTTAAGAGTGCATGGATTCTTATTGTCAACTGAGTTACCTACGTAGGAAATATTGAATGCTGATATATTTTTAGGATTTATTCAGTAACTCGGTTGACAATGGGAGTCCATCTGCTCTTGAAACACTACGTTCCGAATAAGTTATGAATTTGTGTGATATGAAGTTTGCTGCGATATTTGTGCAGGATAACTGGAAAGCTAATAAGTTATTAATGTTGGAGACAATGGGTGTAGTTTTAGTTTTAATTGGTTAGTTCTGTATTACTGCTGAAGATGATAGCTGAGCTGTCGGTGTTTACAAAACGATATTTTAGTTACTAAACTAAAGAGTTACAAATCTTTGGATGTTGGCGTATGGCACTGCATGTCTTCATCGTACCTTTGCGAAATGACATATTTTAGTGGAAAATCTCAGGCTCTTTAATTTTTTTTAAATGGGTTCTTTGATTTAAATTTTGTTGCATTTGTTTTTAAATTAAATGATAATGTTTTCTAATTAAAATAACCAATTGTAAAGGTTGAAAAGATAAATATATTGACAAATTAATAAATATATACCGCTTTTTTACAAAAAAATATGTCCTTTTTTTACAGAAAACCTAGTGCAATCCCTGTCTAGCTAATCTTTAAATATTCTAATTAGTATGCGAAACAAAATGAGAGCAGTAGATACAAATCATTTTGAAGAACTTAAGAAGATTTGAAGCCTTTAATCTTTGAAATCGTACTCCCTCGCACGTGATTTTTCGCCTTCGAGATGGACTGGTCTTCGGCTTCCAAAATATGTGTCCGGAACTTCCAGATTTTATTTGTAGTATCAGCTGATACACTTTATGAACGGATATAAACGAAGATCTTTGTAAAATTATAGAGTTATATGAGAAAATAACTAATTATTCTCAGTCAGTTAGGATGATTCCTGGGCCATTCCAGAACAAAGATCGCAAAACCATTCCAGCAGACGAAAACGCAAACCAAAATGAGATTTTCTCAAACAACAGGCTACTCAATCTGTAAATTCTGTACTGACGGTATTTTGCATCCAACTTCTAACATCAACCATAATAAAAAAATAACAGCGTGCACCAAACAGAAAACGAGAAAATATCTGGAATAGGTAAACTAGTAAAATTTACAAAAATTCATTGATAATTAATAGACAATATTTCATATCATTACAATATGTTCGTCAATTAGACGATTGCGATATTTTGACCTTATTATTGTTATTTCAGAAAATGCAGACTCCCACAAATAAATGACGATTGCAAGGACTGTGTGGATGTACAATTCACAGGTATAGCAGTAAACTCCACTCACACAAATTAATTAATTATGCGGAACGCAGCGTTTCGAGAGCACGTGGGCTCCCATTGTCAACCGTGTTACCGACTGAAAGTAAAAACTGTATCACACATGCAAATTATTTTCTACGCAGGCTCTAAAATTTCTAACCATATGACTATTTACAATCTACTAGGTGGCCTCATGCCTTTTACGGGGAAGGATGGACCGAAAACGAACCGTATCTTTAACAGGGCCTATGGTAATAAATCCATCAAACTCGAGTGTGCAGTTGGGGGTGGTTCTCTGTTCAATAAGTTTCCGTTCTTTTTTATATATACCGTTTCGTACGCGTCTAATTCTCTATACAAGTTCACGTTTTTAAGTAGTGTCAGATTTTTTAAATCAATCTTATGTCCGGATTTTTACCATATGCTCTGCTACGCTTGATAGTTCAGGTTTGTCCAAACGATAGTGTCTAATATGTTCTTTGAACCTCGTTTCGATACTCCTTTCTGTTTGTCCAATATAAACTTTCTCACAATCATTGCATGCGATTTGGTATATTCCAGACCTTTTTATCATCTCCGGTTTATCTTTGGGATTCCCTAAGAGATTCTTTAAGTTGTTTTTTGACACAAAAGACACGTTCATATTTAGTTCTCGGAAAATTTTACTTAACCCTTTTACTGTTGGGTGAAAAGGAAGAGTTATAAATTTCTTATTACCGGTGTTTGTTGATGTCAAAGTCGTCGAATTTCTGATGTATTGTTTGTATTGGACCTTCCTTAAAATACGGTCGACATCCATAGAAGAGAAACCATTGTACCTCGCTACATCTTTGATATACTTTAATTCTTTGTCATACCTGCTCTTGTTTAGCGGAAATCAGTCGGTAACACGGTTGACAATGGGAGCCCACGTGCTCTCGAAACGCTGCGTTCCGCATAATTAATTAATTTGTGTGAGTGGAGTTTACTGCTATACCTGTGAATCCCACAAATAAGTTGATCCAAGCATTGCTGTTAACTGAAGGGCAACCTTGGATTTGGATGACGATTGCAAGGACTGTGTGGATGTACAATTGACAGGTATAGCAGTAAACTCCACTCACACAAATTTATTAATTATGCGGAACGCAGCGTTTCGAGAGCACATGGGCTCTCATTGTCAACCGTGTTATCGTCGGTAAAGTTGAGATATTAGTCAAATTACTAAATTCATAAAAAAGTCTTTCAAATTTAGTCAAAATATTTGTTAATTCTCTCTTATAAATATCAAAATTCAACTGAGGAATCCTTGCTTTGAAAAACGAAAAATATTTCAGATCCTTTCTTTTCAGTTGACCTATCATTAGTTGCAATTTACCCACAAGTAAGATCTTATTTGTTTTCAGCATTATGTTCTCCTTTCGCTGTATTACGAATTTCGATGTATTACGAATTACTAGCATTTTAAATAACAACATTATGATGTAATTCGTTAACAAATTACTGCTTGCTCTTAATCATCTTAAATACAAAATTAGAGAATTTCACCATGGTATCGAGCCAGTCCCTCCTGCCTATAGCACCGTCGACGTCGTTTTCGCACCACATTCGAGGCCCCAAGTTCAGATGTCAACGTTATAAATCTTAACTCAGTTAACCCCACATCAACCCGCGTTACGCGAATGCGCGTGTATATTTGACTTCCTGGTGAATTATTACATCCATACACGTCTTTCTCTCTCTCTCTCTCTCTCTATTTGCGTATCCTTTGAATTATCCGCGCGTTTTCCTCTTCCTCCGGCGTATTAGACGAAGAGTTTCTTGTCTACTGCATCTACTACCACGGCGATTCGAATTTAAACGGGCGATAGGACGTGATTAACGTTTTTTAATGAGATGCGCTCCTCGGGTGCCGGCATTTTGTTGTACGCTTGGATTATGGGGCGCGGGTTCGGAATGACGTTTAATTTACCGGATTCTCACGAGTGCCGTATAAGATTTGTGAGCAAGTTGGAGTTGGTTTGTTTGTATCCTATGCGGCTGTTGGTTGCAAAAAAAAGAACTGCTTAAGTTCTTAAGAAAATTGCTACGAAATTTCCATCATTCCTCGAAAGTTGCTGCCGTTGAAATTAGCAGAAATTAAAGATATAAAGAAGTACAAGTGAATTACGTAGAGAATACAGTAAATTTCGCAATAACTTTGATAATGACACCAACTTTGGTATGCTAATGCTTATTATTAAGGAACTTTTTGTAACAATTTAATATTATTCAGATTTAATTTCATAAAAAATGTTCTTAATACTAGGAACTGTTGATATAAAACGCTACTCTAATGCATTTACGTTTCACCAAAGAAATACTACGACGTGCATTTATATTTTATCGATTTAGATCTAAATATAAAAACTTAAAATAATACGATATTATACTTCTTAAAGTAAAATAAAAGAATAACGCAAATATTAAAAATATAGTGAAAAAAAAAGAAAAGCAAAACAGTAGTTTATCAGGATAATCATTAGAATCAAATTTACTGAAGCATTCAATATTTATTGCGATGATTAGCTCGGGTGTTGTATATCTCGCTAATGATGTGTACTGTGTGTAATAAATTACATGAAAACACACTTTATACAGACTTATTGCAAGCAGTGAGCCAGTGTTTCGTTCCACATATTGACAATATTTTCATCTCCACATCCATCTCTCTCCGTGTGTTTATTGCAATACCCTTTAGCTTGGGCCCATATCATTTTGATTGAATTAATTGGTAGTAGACGTACGGAAGCAGATGCGGCATTTTATAACCTTTTTTTCGTGATAGTTCATCAACTTCGTAAAGTTTGCCTGAATTATGTTGTTTATTCCGGTTTAAAAAATTGTGGATCATGTGGTATGTTTTGATCTTTTAAATATTAGAGTATTTATTGTCGTTCGGTACAACCGAGTAACAATAATTAGTTTTAATTTGCACTTATTTCTACCTTTAATTCATTTTGAATTCATTTCATATTTTAGTACATCGCTCGCTATTGTAGCTAACACATGGGCTGAAAAGTCTCGGGCCTAACAAAGAAAACACGTTTTTTTTGGTTCAAAATTAGCTTTATTCATCAACGTAATCTCCACCAAGAACAACGCAATCATTCCAGCGCCCCTCTAACATTTCAATACCACTTTTGTAGAACGATTTATCTTTTGCCTCAAAATAGGCCTCAGTTTCAGCGATAACCTCTTCATTCGTGCGAAATTTCTTACCGGCGAGCATTTTTTGAGGTCTGCGAACAGCCAGTAGTCGCTGGAAGCCAAATCTGGCGAATACGGTGGATGTGGGAGCAATTCGAAGTTCAATTCATGTAGTTTTGCCATTGTTTTGATTGACTTGTGACACGGTGCGTTGTCTTCATGAAACAACATTTTTTTCTTTGCCATATGCGGTCGTTTCTTTGCAATTTCGGCCTTCAAACGCTCCAATAACGCTATGTAATATTCACTGTTGATGGTATTTCCTTTCTCAAGATAGTCGATGAATATTACACCACGCACATCCCAAAATACCGAGGCCATAACCTTTCCAGCCGATTGTTGTGCTTTCGGGCGCTTTGGACGAGGTTCACCAGTTGCTGTCCACTCAGATGACGATCGTTTCGATTCCGGAGTGAAGTGATGGATCCATGTTTCATCCATTGCTTCCAGAGCTTTCTCATAGTCAAATGCTCATGCAATATAAAGCCAATACGTTCTTTTGATATCTTTACGATGTCAGCTAACTCACGCAACTTCACTTTTCGATCATTCAAAACGATTTTGTGGATTTCTTTGATGTTTTCTGGTGTTACCGCCTCATTCGGACGTCCACTGCGTTCTGCATCATCGGTGTCTCTACGACCACGTTTGAAGTCAACAAACCAACGTTTTATTGTTGTTTCTGATGGAGCGGAGTCCCCATAATACTTTTCAAGCCATTGCTTCGCTTGAACGGTATTTTTTCCCATCAAGAAGCAGTGTAACATTAAAACACGAAATTGTTTTTGATCCATTGTTTTGAAAATAACAAAAGTGGCGTGACTCTTAGCACAATAACTCACAAACTAATGAATAGAATATCATGAAATTTTAACAGCTGTCTTTTGAAGGTTAGTACTAACTGGGAGAAAGGTGATTGAAATAAAACTAGCGTCATCTATGTGTTAGGCCCGGGACTTTTCAGCCCATGTGTTAAATCTCTGTGTAATTTATATGTAATTACTTTCGGTTGAAAATGATGACGCATTGGAAACCTCGCTACCTACAGCGTATCGTCAAATAGAACACAGCACAACTTCGGCAGTTCAGTATGTCACCAAGGCGTACATAAATGTACTGTAAAGCAACAAAAAATAATGCGCACAGCATTAGTTGTTTAATTTCGTGAAACCGAGAACGTATATCACCACTTCATATTTCGGAAACTCCTTCAAACCAGGGGGAATTTACAACTGTTTCGACCAAGATAGTGTAGGTGTTGCTGCAATATTACACTGCTCAACATTTTTTGTCCGCTGACTATGATCTGATACTTGTTTTAAACTAATATATGCGGGTAGGCTAATGCCAAATATGAAACCCATTTTTCCCCATCACATCGTATATTTTTTCTACAACATTTCTTAATGCTGATTTTAAAATTCTTGAAAATCGTTAACTAGTGCAGCAACTTTAATGACAGATCCAAATTTCATCAACTCTATGAATGAAGCTGAGAAAAAGGGGTTTCAATTTAGTTAAGCACTTTTACTCGTAAATAAATATATTATTAAAATTTTATACCTTGTATATCTTATCAGTTCTTAAATAACATTAGTGATTCTTGAATAATACGCAAAAACTAATATGATTTCCGGATTCAGCACACCCAAAGTAATAAAGCTCAAAAGAAGTCAGCAAAAATTCTGTTGGGCAGTGTGTCATTCTCTGTATTTGGGAATAATTTCTCGGCTATCCATTTTAAAAACATTTCATCCCTTATTTTATCATAATATGATGATCATTCTTTTCTAGAAGAAAATACTTACAATGTATTATTGTAAATGTACAAAACCAGAGTTGGATCCTGCATAAAGTAGTATAGATCTTTTTCCTTCGCAACCTTCAGGTTTACGTACATTCTTTACACAGCAGTCTTGTCCAAATTTTCCAGATTCACTATTCTTCAATATCTATATTTCGCCAAGAAATGCACCAATAATAATATTTTACAGGCATGTTCTCGGAAACTTTCGCATCTGTGATACAGATTATATTTGTTTTCTTAACTAACACAATTTCATTTTAAATAGTTCTGATTTTGTTATCGTTATCATGTCTAGCCAAGTTGATGGACCTCCAAGCTTGATTAGAAGAATAGACGTTGATATTTCTATGAGAAACTAGGTTGTAGTAAAGGTATCTACAATAGAAACTTTGTTATATTCAGTTGTACTGAAGTCAGCTTCCTGAACTTCATCCCATTCCTTGGCATCTTTTTTGAAATGTCCTGTTCATTCTGTTGTAAATATAGTTGTTGTTCTTCACATACACTAAAATCTCTTGAAGTGGAAGCATCTCAGTATGATTTTAGGAATATCTTGTGCTTCACGTTTTGTGTGTTTTACGTTCACGATTTTGAGATCCGGATAACCTTTTTGAAGTAATTTAAATCAAAAATAAATAATTATCATTACGCTTATATATAACGGGGGTTTTCGTAAGAGCTATATAATTTTAAAACGAAATAAAGTATTTAAAAATCAT
This sequence comes from Trypoxylus dichotomus, assembly GCA_023509865.1. Lineage (NCBI taxonomy): Eukaryota > Metazoa > Arthropoda > Insecta > Coleoptera > Scarabaeidae > Trypoxylus > Trypoxylus dichotomus. The sequence continues at coordinate 68,785,727 of CM042076.1, read as the reverse complement.
AGTAATGGTTATGGTATTGGCTTCTTGAAAACATAATTTCATATCATTAATGTTTAAATATAATTTCTGGCATACGAAGCACTACGGAGCACTACGGTTGGCTTGAATGAAGCGCAATCTTAAAGTCTAATTGACGACTACTTCTTCGAGCAACTGAAGCCGTTTATCGGTAACAATGTGGTCCATATTCTATGGTATATCAGCATAGACTAACGACTTCATATATTCCCACAGAAAATTATGCGGAGGTGTGATATCATACGATCGTTTCCGCAGAGTTCTTCCACGTCAACACCATACACTATATATAGTACTCCTCATAACGTCCGTAATGTTCTGGCCAACATTATCTTTAAACAAATACAGGCCAATGATTCAACCAACCCATAAAACACATTAACAGTGATTTCTTTGTGGGAATGATGGTGTCTCAATAATGGCTTTCGGATTTTTCTCACTCCACATCCGCCAATTTTATTTGATGACGTCGCCATTCAACCAGAAATGAGCTTCATCACCAAATAAAGTTTATGATGAAAATGAAGATCGCGAGCAATCTTGTTTTTAAGCAATTCACCAAATGGTCATGACATCAATTCTTGCACGAGCTAGATCCTATAAGCCCTAAAGTCAAGACCTTTTCGCAAAATCTTCCATACAGTTGATGGACACAATTCTAATGCTGCGCGGCAGAGATAACTTCTGCTGTGCGCATTATACGACGTCTCTGTGGGCACGCATTATCAATAAAAATATACGTTGTACGAAAGCGATTCATGGTTAACCGAATAACTCGTTCGAATAGACGATTATGTAGACCATAAAATGAAAGTAATGCACGGTACATTTCACAAATTGAACCATGATTTTTTAAGTAAATTTATATAATTTGCACACCCTATCTCTGGGTAAATTTATTCGTGGTGAAATAGAGAAAGATACAGAGCAATAAATAGCCACCAATTGTTAAATTGACTGCCAATTTGAGAAACAAAGCTCTTAAAAATAACTCATTACATTCATAAGTATATTGATTTGCGGCGCCCTTAATAATGCTGTCCTTCTCTACTCCAGCTTAGAAAAGTTTATCTTTATCTTATACATGTAATAAGACAAAGCTCCCTATGCACATCTTATCGGAACTTGGTTAATTAATGACGTAACGGTAAATACTCCTGATTTTGAATGTATTCAAATTGCAATTCAAAAAGACGCCAGATCAAATCAAGAGTTTACTTTTTTTTTCTATTGCACCCATTCTATAGAGGCAATCTGTTTCGGACAGAATTTAATAAATCGTGCCTGATTTAAAAGAGGTAAAATAAATACCACTTCGTTCCACAACCATAACATTTGGATTACAGCGTTATCATACGTCTATTAACAGTTCATCGCGAATTGCGCTGGCTTTAATCTTACCACCATTCTACAAAACTTCAATATTATATACATTGGATGTTTTCCCTACCCGGCTTCTTTGATCCTTGTACGATTCTTTATTGGAATCTTCACGCCTACTTTTTCCTGTTTATAATAACTTCTCCGGTGCAAACCGCTATAAATAATGAATAATTCCCAGATAGAGGAATTTTTACTGTTACACATCGCTTTTAACGTTCAAGGTTTAAATTGGAGAGGAAAGAAAAAAACGAAAGTTATAATAAATTTTCGGGTTAGAACGCCATCTTGCGTTATTAATGGTTTATTATTCTTCGTCTGAGTATTGCGTAATTAATCAAGATGAATTAAGTGCCAACAGGATCGTATGATTTGTTTACAAAGAGATCGGCTATATCGCGTCAAGTTTATTATTTAAAAAAAAGGAGGCTTGTTGAGATAATGCTATTAAGAAACAGCCGTAAGGAAACGGCTCGATTGTAAATGAAAAGCGAGAAAGGCCGAGTTTAGAGTCGGTCAATGTAGCTGGTTTTGCATTAATATCAAATAATTAACGAGCATCGTCGGAGAAATATTAATCATAGCTGTCGTCATGGTCGGATAAAACGCGGAGAAAAATAAATTATTAGACAAATATCCTGCGGGCCAATGAATCGTTTCTTGCACTATTTATCCATATGTTGCTTGAAATAGAATAATTTAGTGTTTAATTTTTTCAATCTAATTTATTTTGAGTTGATATCGAGCAGTGTATAGTTATAATTTAATAAAAATAATGGTGGTTGTAAGACAAGGACCAATTTAATTTCTTGTAATATTTTAAATGATGATTATACGAGGGCAATCCCGAAAAAGGGTCTCCTATTTTTTGGGGACGTAGAGAAAGTTTTAATACGGTTGTTGGCAACACTGTTGTGAGTGGTCCCATCTCCGCTACCACATAAGCACGCAGGCGCTTCGCTCGGAGGCTCAGTTTTGGCTTGGTAGCCATTCGAAATTGAGCTCCCGCCAAATGCGAAGTGTGCGCACTTATTTGATTTTTGAACGCAAAAGGGGTTAAACCGGTTGAAATTCACCGCCTATTGACGGAAGTGTATGGGCAGTCGTGCATGGATGTCAAAAACGTTCGCAAGTGGTGTAGAGAGTTTACAGCCGGTCATATTGAAATTCATGACGAAGAAAGGAACGGGAGGCCGTCAATTGCCGACGAGACAAACGCGAAAGTTGAGGAACTCATGCGTAAAGATCGGAAGATCACTCTGGATGCTCTCTGCATTTTGGTTCCTGAGGTTTCCAGAAGCACCATCCACAGGATTTTAACGGAAAAGTTGCAATATCGGAAGGTGTATGCAAGATGGGTGCCGCGTATGCTGACAGAAGACCACAAACGGCAACGGGTTGATTCTTCCCGCGAATTTCTTAGCCGCTATGGAGACGAAAAGGACAACTTCTTGGACTCGATTGTCACGGGTGATGAAACCTGGGCATTCCACTTTACACCTGAAACAAAACAACACTCACGCGAGTGACGGCATTCCTCTTCGCTCAAGCCATGAAAATTCAAGCAAACACAATCTGCCGGTTGTTGGTCGACTTTCTGCCTGCTGGGACAATAGTCAACGCTGACAGGTACTGTGAAACACTGAAGAAACTCAGAAGGGCAATTCAGAACCAGAGAGGAGGGATGTTGAGCAAGGGTGTAAGCATTCTCCACGACAACGCACGTCCTCACGTCGCCCGTCAAACCGTCGATCTCCTGCAAAATTCTGGTTGGAATGTCATCACACACCCACTCTACAGTCCGGACTTGGCACCCAGCGATTTCCACCTGTTCCTTAAGTTGAAGGAACATTTGTCTGGACGGCGGTTCTGCTCTGATGATGAGGTGAAAGATGAGGTTCAACGCTTCCTGAAGGGCATGGCGGCAAGCTGGTATGACATGGGCATTGTAAAACTGCCACAGAGTTTACAAAAATGCATCGGCCGAAATGGCGATTATGTTGAAAAATAAAGCATTCCTCAATCTTTGAAGTGATGTAGCAATTATAGAAAATGAACGGTTCTTTGTATATCTAAAAATATAGGAGACCTTTTTTTTGGCATTGCCCTCGTAACATACATAATGGCACTTGTTGGAACTTGATTAAATATTATGTAATAAAAATCATCTCTTTAGGAAAGAGTAGGTGATGTAATGACGATTAATGTGTCAGCAGTCTGCATGTCTTCGTGAGCTGTAAACTTCGAACCTCGACTCGTCACTCCACAACACTATACTCTACATAGAAGTTGATTTTATTCCTCGTATACTTGGGGCACGCTAAGTTCCAATCAACGCGACGTCAAACATATAAAATGACGTCATAAATATGCAATGCGACCGCACAAATAAATCAAAAGTATTTTACACTAGTACGTAATTATAACATAATACTTAAAAATTAAAGTAAATTTTAATGGATAATGCAACACACTGTTTTTTAATACAAACGATCGTTTTATCAAAGTTAAAAATCCAAAAAAAAATAGAAATTATTACATTTTCCATATCACAGTACGTTCACGTTGCTATTACTGGGTATATTTGATGAAATACAATGTTTTCGGTTGTCTTTGGTCCGGTCATTTTAAATGTTGACAGTTAGTAGACTATCAAACACTTTTGTTGTTTCATCCTTTACGTTAGTTTATTTAGTTTTCGTCGAATTATTTAAATGCTTTGTATATCCAAGAGTTCTTGTTAGAACTAGTCGACGTATATTTACGAAAATGCCAAGTGCATTGTGTCAACAGGCGAAAGAAATAATCAGGTTGGTGATGATATATTTTGAGCAAGAACGCGACAACAACGGTCCCTTGTTACCGTTGACTGTTGTCAGAGAGGCAGATTCTATTCTATTTCTGCATAAAATTGTTGCATTATAGCGCGTCGCTGCTGCTGCAAACGTGAGTATTTGGGCTGTAAGCAAGATATCAAGCTCGGCAATATCGCTGCAAGCATTACCTTCCTGCTGCAAGAGCAGAAATAAATTAAAACCAATTGTGGATATTGATGAAGCAAGCGAAGCTGTTATCTGCAATGTAATTTACCAAATGTACCATAATCGCGTTTCAAAATATATTGTACGTAATTAGATGTGCTAATGCCGATTTATTTTAGGAGAACACATTATACGTTCATCTCTTTTATGTAAATTAAAAGAAAAAGATTTGTTTAGTGGGGGCGTCTCTCCATTAGGAAAAGTTTTAAAAAACATTGGGCTTACGTGGAAAAAAGATGATTCTCGACGAGGACTAATGGAGCAACATGGTATTGCATTACTTCGCGTTGACTTTTTACAACGATACGTAAAGAACATGGGAAGCAATAGCCCACAGAATCCTGTTTACTTAGTCGAAACCTGGATATTTGAAAATGGCAGTAATAATTATTCTTGACAGGACAGTAATCGGTAACGTGTGAAGAAGTTAGAGACTGAAGGTAAGAGGTTTGTTTTATCACAAATATAATTTCTGTTTCTCACTAAGCTTGTTTATAGGTATATAGTTTTACATGCAGGCAATGGTGATGGTTTCATACCAGGTGCTTTACTTACATTTTGTTCAAAAACAAGAGGGCACGATTACCACGGAGAAATGAACAAAGAAAATTTTACGAAACGGCTTACGATGCAGTTGTTACCAAATATAAAACCTAATTCTAAAAAAGTACCTGACAATGAGTGTTTCATTGGACTTTCATCTTTTGAAATATCACTAGTGGTAACACATGGGCTGAAAAGTCCCCGGCCTAACACATAGATGACGCTAGTTTTATTGCAGTCACCTTTCTCTCAGTTAGTACTAACCTTCAAAAGACAGCTGTTAAAATTTCATGATATTCTATTCATTAGTTTGTGAGTTATTGTGGTAAGAGTCACGCTACTTTTGTTATTTTCAAACCAATGGATGAAAAACAATTTCGTGTTTTAATTTTACACTGCTTCTTGATGGGAAAAAATACCGTTCAAGCGAAGCAATGACTTGAAATGTGTTATGGGGACTCCGCTCCATCAGAAACAACAATAAAACATTGGTTTGCTGACTTCAAACGTGGTCGTAGAAACACCGATGATGCAGAACGCAGTGGACGTCCAAATGAGGCGGTAACACCAGAAAACATAAAAAAAATCCACAAAATCGTTTTGAATGATCGAAAAGTGAAGTTGCGTGAGTTAGCTGACATCGTACAGATATCAAAAGAACGTATTGGCTTTATACTGCATGAGCATATGACTATGAGAAAGCTCTGTTCAAAGTGGATGCCGCGTTTGCTCACTGCTGACCAAAAACAAGAACGTGTTGATGATTCTGAGCAGTGTTTGGCCATGTTTAAACGTAACAAACCGGAATTTTTGCATCGATATGTGACAATGGATGAAACATGGATCCATCACTTCACTCCGGAATCAAAACGATCGTCATCTGAGTGGACAGCAACTGGTGAACCTCGTCGAAAGCGCCCGAAAGCACAACAATCGGCTGGAAAGGTTATGGCCTCGGTATTTTGGGATGTGCGTGGTGTAATATTCATCGACTATCTTGAGAAAGGAAATACCATCAACTGTGAATATTATATAGCGTTATTGGAGCGTTTGAAGGCCGAAATTGCAAAGAAACGACCGCATATGTCAAAGAAAAAAGATTTGTCTCATCAAGACAACGCACCGTGTCACAAGTCAATCAAAACAATGGCAAAACTACATGAATTGAACTTCGAATTGCTCCCACATCCACCGTATTCGCCAGATTTGGCACCCAGCGACTACTGGCTGTTCGCAGACCTCAAAAAAATGTTCGCCGGTAAGAAATTTCGCACGAATGAAGAGGTTATCGCTGAAACTGAGGCCTATTTTGAGGCAAAAGATAAATCGTTCTACAAAAGTGGTATTGAAATGTTAGCGCGGCGCTGGAATGATTGCGTTACTCTTGATGGAGATTACGTTGATGAATAAAGCTAATTTTGAACCAAAAAAACCGTATTTTCTTTGTTAGGCCCGGGACTTTTCAGCCCATGTCTTATATGATGGAACCCATATTTCATACTGGGACTCAAGTCCTACAGTAACGTTTTGAGTGGGAACATCAGTGTTATCTAGCATCCTTTCGTCTTGGATCACTATTGGTTCTGCAATAAGCGTAATAGTTGATATACATGCAATATTTTATATTAAAAATAGGTTGATTTTTTTATATATACACTATTAATGCTGAGAAAATATTTCTATTGTTTTGAAACAGTAATTTCATTGTGGATAATTGAAACGATTATTTTTTTTGAATAAAGGCGGACAGTCTTGATACAAGCAAACATGTCTCTGCGTGTGAGGGCTGCTTCAAATACTAATCCTAACCACCATTAAATTAAGAATCTACGCAAGTTATTAACAAACATCTTATACTCCTTTAGGATGAAACTTCTTATTCTCGTAACGTAGTCGAACGTTAATGTAAAGTTTGCTACTAATTAAGCGATCTACCCTATCTCGAAGGCATCCCGAAAACCCACTTTACAGTAGCTTATCTACGACGTATCATCGAGAAAACGCGTCTGGTTTTCGTCCGAAAACGCGCCGAATTTATTAACAACCATAAACGTCTCCTTTTATCAACAGGCGCCGTTGGTCTTTTAAGAATTTGCCGAAGACACGGCACCGTATAAAAAGCAATCCACCCTTCCCCTATCCGGCAGCGTACGGTGTGCACGTTTTCAACCCCCTTAGAACGCATTAAGTCGCCCGAAAGAGACTAATATCTAAATAAATAAATAAACCGATAATACCTGTGGCCTCCCGACGTACTTGTGCCTGAATTCTCTTTGATGTACGGCATGTTTCGATCCTTCCATATCTGTAGATGGCGGTAGAAGCGCATTAAAAATAATATAAATAGAAACAACGTACGCCCGACTCCATTTCATCCCCCGTAGCCAATCTATTTACACGGTCTCATGCATATTTATTTTTCTAAGCCGCCCTTAACTGATATTATACATAAACTTTGTGTGTAGAGGCGCGTATATACACGAGACGCGCATAACGCCGAAAAAGAGGGGGGAGAATCGGTGGGCGCCAGGGGGAAGCGATTAGGGTGCGCGTTTATGAAATATATGTCGTTACACTTATTTTTTAGATAAATGTGACAGCAACGGAGATAGATACGTCTCTCCTTTCCCGCAGCGTGTATTGTTGTCATGTCGGCGTGTTACGTGGGCGTTTAAAAGGGAGGTAAGGGAATTGGTACGAGATATATCCACTGTTTTATTGGTATCCGGGTATCAAAAAAAATGTAACAAGGATTTTATTTCATGTCATTTCGTTCCTACAGCGGAATGGAAGAAAAAATCCAGCGCGTGGTTGAAATGTGAAATACTGTTATTTTTTGTAGCGAAAATAACTCGGTCTTCTGTTGCGTGTTAGATGAAAATTGTTTGATATAAAACACTAAAAAATTATTAACTTCGTAGCTTCTTTTCCGAAGCTAACTGAAAGGCTTGAGAAACGGGGGCTAAACAAATCGATAATTTAATTTAAAAACTTGCATGGTAGAATACTTTCTCCTGTTTCCCTCTTATGTTATATGTATATAATAAGCTGGATTGTTTTGGATTTACTGCCTCGTTTCCCAAGCTTATGAGCTCCTATTTGTCGGAGCGTATAAACTACGTATTTGATAATTGTTAAAAGTCGCAAGAATTTATATCTACTTTTGGTGTGCCGCAGGGCTCTAACTTAGGATCACTATTGTTGTTATTTTTTATTAATGCTCTGTTGGTTAGCCTTCCATATCCGCTCTTGATTTATGCTGATGATGTTAACATCTACTTTACTATTTCCAAACAAGAAGATGTTGGACTTCTTCAGGAAAAGGTTGACTTGATAACCGCTTGATGTAGAGCCAATAGATAAAAGATTAAATATCAATGTGAGGGCGAGCTGAAATGACAAAAAATACGGTATTTGTGTGGATTTTTATTTTTATTTTTCGATGTAGTCTCCTCGAAGATCAATACACCTTCTCAAACGGTTGGAAAAGTAAAATGTTTCGGGGTCTGCAAAACAGCCATCTGTGGCGGCGATGACCTCCTCATTTGAGGCAAATCTTTTTTCTCCCAGAGATTTTTTCAGGTTTGGGAATAGAAAAAGATCGCTGGGGGCTAGGTTCGGTGAATATGGAAGATGAGAGACTAATTCGTAGCGCAACTCATTCAATTTGGGCACAATAATGCGGAATGAATGAGCCAGTGTATTGTCGTGGTGGAAAAGCACTTTTTTGCGCTGCAAAACGAGGCCGTTTCTCCTTCAATGCTACATCGAATTGGGTCAGTAAATCGCTGTAGTATTACCCCGTGATCGTCCTTCCCATGTGCAGATAATCGATGAGGATCACATCTTGGGAAGAAATGGTCGCCATGTTCTTTCGGGTCAAAGGAACAGTTTTCGCTTTCTTCGGAGCTGATTCGCCCGGAAAAGTCCACTACTTCGACTGTTCCTTGGTCTTCGGTATGTAGTGGTGGATCCAAGTCTCATCCTGCGTTGGATCCTGGTCAGACACTTCTCCGGAACGGCCACCCGATTTCGTTTTCGCTCCGATGTGAGCAAATGCGGTACCCATCGCGTTGAAAGCTTTTTCATACCTAAAATGTCGCGTATGATATGGCCAACGCGTTCTTCTGAGATGCCTGTTGTCTCTGCTATATCATTTAGTTTCAATCGGTGATCGGCTAGCACGACATCATGAATCTTGTCGGCCATTTCATCGATGGTTCTTGGGAGTCCACTGCGTGGTTCGTCACTTGTACTTGTGCGGCCACGGTTGAACTCGCTCACCCAGAAGCTGATCGTCGAAAATGATGGCGTACATCCGCCATGAACCTCTAGCAAAATATTTTGAATTTCCGTGGCCATTTTCCCAGCCATCCAGGTGCTTCACTTATATTTTATTCAAAAACAAGAGGGCATGATTAGCACGGAGAAATGAACAAAGAAAATCGTTTACGATTCAGTTGTTACGAAATATAAAACCCGATTGCATGATTATTATTCTGAACTAAGAAATAAGGCATTAGATACTAGTTAGAGAAAAGGCAATATACAAGGCTGGCTGTCAAATAACAACATTGCATATGGTTTTAGTATGTTAAAACAACGGTTATTGCATTTAGGTTCATTGTATTTGCTAAAATAAGTTCAAGCAAGTAAGTAATAGTGCGTATGTTTTAGACATAAACTACAAGGAATATAGGTGAACTACCACGTGCCACGCAATACTAAGATTACTTCCATATCACTGTATGTTCAGCCCCATTGAAAATATATGGGGAATTAGAAAAATGTACTACAATCGTCACATAGGAAGAGATGGCTACGGCATTAACAATTGCGTGAGGATGTGGGACGAAGCATTAGCAATAATTACACAAGCAACTTGGTCGAACAGCATCCACCATACAGAAGCTGAAATCATGCGATGATGGGACAGAGAAGCTGGGTTGTATCGCTCAGAGAGTGATATTTATATTGAGAGTGAATTTGCAAATAAATAATCCATTAATTTTATTTTAACGTGATTGTTTTCATATCGTATGTAATTTCATTTTTATTGCTGCGAGGCAAATACTTTAATAAAGTAATTGTGATCCATTACCTGTTTTTTTTTTTTGTTATTTCATTTGTAAATAATTTAAAATATTACAAATAAAACATTTTTTTTCAGTGGAGATATATTTTTATTTTATATTTACTTTTGTAGTTCGATTGAATACTTACATACTGTCAGATGCTTCTTCCTAAATTCTGTAGTGCTAAATATTAAAATTTTCTATTTCATATACTATACTAAGTGACATGAGTATGTTAGGTTAGGTTTGAAGCGAGTTTGTGTCTGTATATTCGATAACGGCCTAAACTCTGGCGTCACGATTTATTGATGACGTACATATATTGGAACTTATTTCGCCTGTATTATATTTAATTGTCACACTATAAAGGTTTTTTAATGGTAACTATAACGTATTCCAAAAAGAGAGAGGAAAATTTCTGAACAGACCCAAGTAACAACTACTTTTGATTGGTTGCTAACAAGTTGAAATCACACCGTACAACATTCCCTTTTTGCTATAAATTGTCAACGATAATATATCACGTTTGCGTTCCAGTAGTTTTGTTTATAATTATTATATTAAGTTAGCTATTTTGCGGTGTAGCTCTTCTCAGAGCTTTAATTTGAAAATTAATGGATTATGTAAGTAATATGCAAATACAGAGAACTTTAATTGCACTGAAATCACGAGTCTATATCTGTTTCTTTCAATTATGGATGCAAAACCTAGCACCAGTACTACTAAAGGTACAGGGGTATATTCTTTTCTTAAACGAGAGAAGGCAAATCACTTGAGTAACGCTGAGAAACAGACAATTATATAATGACTTGTACTATTTCAACTTTTTTTCAACAAATAAATGAAATATGTGTTTTCTAGACAAATTTATTTCATGTGTTGTAACTACTACATTTACCATTCTATTGTCCTAATTATAGAATTGTCTCTAAAGAATCCATATACATTTTTTTGTACAGATATTTTATGTAGATAGATCCTTAAACGGAAATTTACCGTGTAAAATTGATTTCAGAAATTTGTAGGATGTAAGTTGGACTTGTGGTCTGTTCAGAATTTTGTCTCTGTCTTTTTGAAATAAAATATAGCGATATCAACCATAAAATAAATGTAAAACGAGTTCATGTAAAAAACACAAACAAATGGAAATTGGAAGAACGTCGAAATTTTCTTGTTCTCAATTTACGATCAAACCATTTCACCAATCAAATCCAGTACGCCGAGTTCTCGCGTCAGATTTACAATAAGCCAACATTGATTTGAATTTTAAACAATAAACATTCTAAATCTTAGCAACCGTTTTTTTTTTGCTATACTTCTACACACATTTAAGCGTATTTACATTTATCCTTTTTTCTATTCGAATCAAACGATTTGATTGACGTAGAGGGATCTGTCGACGGACCAAAGTGTACGTATAGAAAAGCAGCAACAAGATCGGAACAATACGCGGCTGTGTCAATAACACGGAAAGCGACGGGGCGACGAGAAAACAACGCGGCTATTCTAACCGCGTCGTTCGAAGGTAGGAAATTCGGCCGGGATAGCGTGTTACATGCAAATTAGGATCGACGCCGCATTAATATGCGTATTTTACGCACAACAAGCGCGCTCGTTCGGGCGGCAATACCGCACAGATGTCACGCCGATATTACCCTTTTGAGGTCTTGTTTACACAAACAAAGACTTTTGCACCCCGGGCGAAAGCCCGACCGCCGAAGCTGCCGTCTCTCTCGCGAGACGCTCCGAACGCTCGCCGTCTTTCTCTGTTACTTTGAAGCGGTTTCGGGGGATGCGAGTTCGGAACTAACTCGGCGATGTCGACAAGGCGGACGCGGTCTGTTTGATATTACCGTTTCAGCCTTTATTTGCTTTTCGCCGTCTAATTTGCATTATGAAATGATTATTGATCGTGCGGAGGATAACTGGAACGAACTGAACATGAATAAGGAGAAAAATGAATAAAGAAAAGGATGCGTTGTTTATTGATACAAGTTTAAACGGAAAATGATATTAGGGAAGCGCTCTTTACATGGCTATCGAAGTAGTATTTGTATGTAGTAATAAATAAATTTCCTGTAACGTTTGAGATATAAACCAATGTTGGTACGAATGTTTTATGGGATTATACGGTTCATCTCCGTCCTAGCTATTCCAGAATATAAGTATGTTAATATACAGAGTGCATTAATAGTATGTCCGTCTTTTATTACTCGGTTTGTATGCTAGAATTACCCAGCAACTTCTCTTGGGGATGTAATATAATGTTAATTGTGCATCTGTAGAAAATATATTCCGTTATGCTGGATGCTTTTGTTCTTTACTGGATAATCACTGATGTGTGGTAATAGGTACATATTTCAAAACGAATAGAAATTAAACGTATATGTGTCATGAAACCAGTAGAAGACCGTGGTTTCTGTAAATATACACTAATAGATATATGTTTCAGATTTCTAAGGTGAAATTTAGCAGCAGCTGCAGAAGAAGCTCCATGCAATAGAGAGCAAAGGTCGGCAGACTCTTTAAAAGAATACAATAATTTCAGCTTTCCAATAAAACTATACTTTATAAAGTTTCTGTAGTTTGTCTCAGTAACCTCGTTCATACATACATACACTAGGGTGACAGAATAAAATAGACACCAGGTAAAGCGGTATACATATGTAAACAGCTAAATTCTAAGAACGAATTAAGAACTTTCCCTTGTCATTAGGGTAGGGGTAGATGTATCGAAAGGAATTCGTCATAGTTTAGTGTCGTTACAACTATGCCTCGCTTACAAGGTTCGAGTGATATTAGCGACTTCACCCGGGGTCGCATCGTTGGCTAGAGTGAACGCGGCGCTTCGCAACGTGAAATAAGTAAATTTTTAAATATTCCTTTGTCCCCACAGTTAACCGTGTGATTACACAATTTAAACGCAAGGAAAAAACAACAGTGGAGCCGAGGCCAGGTTGTGCCGGACTTTCTGAAAGAAGTAAAAGAGTGCTTGTGCGCGTTAGTGTTAAGAGAACCGCGAAAAAGTACAGCTGAGGTTGCGGCAACTTTACAGAAAAGTCAGCGCACCGTTCTGCGATACCTCCACAGTGTGGGGATGTATAAAAGGGTGACAAAGAAAAAACCTCTCCTTACGGCGTTTCAAAAACGGCGCCGAATGGCTTGGGCAATCGAAATGCGAACGCAGCCCGAAGAGTTTTGGCGGTCTGTCATTTCTTCAGACGAAAGCAGATACTGCCAATTCAGTGATAGTGGTCGTACGTGGGTATGGAGACGATCGTCACAGCAACTGGACGACAAAGTTTTGCATCAGACGGTGAAATACGGCGGTGTGAACATCATGGTGTGGGGCGCGATATGGTATGGTGGAAGATCGCAATGAGTAATCTGCGACGGAAACATAAATGCGGCAAAATATATCCAAATATTAACAGAAGGACTACTACCGATATTCGACAACGCCATTTTATCTAAAGAAGACGCCACTTTTATGGAGGTTGGAGCACCCTGCCACAAAGCAAGAACAGCAACCACATGGAAAGAGGAACAGGGGATTCGGATTATACCATGGCCAGGCCAATCACCAGACATGAATCCGATAGAGAATTTTTGGCACATCATTCAGACAAATATGGCGAAACGACCCCGAAAACCTAGCAATAAGGAAGAACTCGCGGCAGTTGTTACAGAAGAGTGGTTAAATATTCCAGAAGACACCATTAATCATTTAATAGATTCTATACCACGACGACTCGCAGCACTTCACGCAAGTAAAGGTGGATCGACAAAATATTAGTCTAATTTAAAAATTTTAAAATATTTGTATATACAACGAGAATAGAACCTTTTTTTTTAATTAGTAGGTGTCTATTTTATTCTCACCCTATCTTAACGTATGGCAAATTACAGTTTCCTTGCGATGTATTTGCATTTCTTTTTACAATTTCCTAAAATTCCCTTTCGTCCTTATTATGTAGAAAATTCCCTTTCTTGTAAAAAAAGTCCCTCAAACAACAGGAGACGAGAATAATGAAATTATACTATCAAAAGTCTATATCACAAAAGTAAATATAATTAATGTAAAATTTATACAAATGTATTTAACACGCACGCATATCCACACCGCACTTAGCGAAGATCACATCTGATGCCTACATCTCCATCTCTGGAAACACATAGTAGAAGTTTTCGTTGCCATGATGTCATTTGTCGCCTAACATCCGGATCTAGTGACGGTTTACGAGTGTGATCGACAACCGACATGCGGGGCAATTGACAAATAGCGTCAATATTAGAAATCTGAGTATCAACAGAATTTGTAAGCTCCGTATTTACCGAATTTCGCGTTATATTATGAGGAAAGTACCTCAAAATGTTTTATAAAGTTGTAGTGGACTCGTCACCACATTTAAATAACCGAATATCGAGTGAAACACCGCTGATCCAGCAGAGCAACGTCGGCGTAACCTTGGGCCTTCGGCCGTCAGAGCGAAGATTGGGAGTTAACCGTCCTATAAAAGCAAAGTGCGTGTGTGAGTAAAGAAAGTAATGGACTCCATCCTTAATAACGTAATTTATTATTTAAAACTTCAAAATACAGATTTTATTCGCTAGGGATTGCGATAGGTATTTTGTCGAACACAGTCCCGATGTAAGTGATATATTCTAAATTTGTCAATATATTGTCAGTTTCCTTATTCTGCTTTTCATTCAATTCATTTAATTTCATTAACGTCTTCTAAATTTTATTTCAAAAAGCAAAATCCCTGATCAAAGAACTCACTAGGTAACATTTTCGAACCCTGGGAGAAAAAATCGCTGCAATATATTACACTTGTATAATAAGAGCAGAAAGCATAGGCTTTCACGGCCAGAGTCAGTAATAAACGTACTATTTCCGGGATTAAACCGTGTCATAGTGAACAGTACAAAGTATAGTAGGAAAGGCAACTAAAAATAAAAAAGGAAACAGTGGGACATCTTCTTTGTATTCGCTCTTTTGCCCTTTCATTTTTATATTCATTTCCCTCTGTACTTGCTACCAATTATTATTGTGCTGCTAACATACTTTCCTTAGGCCAATCTCTTAAAGAAGAGAGTGGCAGTCCGTTACATGTAACATGTAAAATTGATGCTTTAAACTTTGTGGCGCAATTGATCCCTAAATGTTATCCACGAGTAAATGCTTTAATAGCTCATACGAGGGCAATATTTCTAAAGTCACCAAATCGTACAGAAAGCCGATTACTACGCGTTAGAGAACATGGTTAAAGGCTTACTACTGCGAACATTTTGATGATGTAAAGAATATAGTTTTACAATTCGATCCGAGGCAGGCCAAAGCTATCAAGAAACGTCAGAAAATATTTCAAGATAGTCAGGTAAAATGTGATTTAGAAAGTATTCGCAAGAACTACGATGTCGTTTGTGGTTTCTGTTCAAATTGTGGATGATGTTCACTCACACTGTCGCGAAAGGCGAAAAAATGAAAGTATAATACGAAAATTTGAAGGTGTGATTGACAAGAATTCATAATTTCTCATATTAAGACAAATTTGTGAAGATGCGTCGAATGATCCATTAAGTTGTAACAAGCATTACTTTAAACGGTCGTTTTCATCACTTCTTAAAAGCAACGTTTCTTTTATTTTGCAAATAATTTATTTAAAAAAGTTACCTTATTAAAACTCAAACATAATGCCTTATCAAATACATACACATATCAATTACGCGATCCATATTGTCCTAAAGCTCATTCCAACAATCTTCCAAAGACGTAACACAGTCAACGAAGCTTATTAGATAGTAAATCATACGGTACGTATACGTGTAGTCGAGAGATGATCCTATTTATCCCTCATTAGCATTGTTATACCGTAACCTAGAGCCTGCGTTAGATACATACATCGGGTCGGTGCGGTAAACGACGACATTCAAGGGGCAAGCACATAACGAACTGACATTAACTCCACTTGCACAATGGACACGCTGCACCCCCGGCATATCAAATTAGGACGGTCGAGACCCGATGGGGCCGATTATGATCGTTGTTGTATTGGCGAGATGACACGGATACCATCTATTCGTCCTCTCCGACCGTCCCGGTATGTTTACAGGACCGGCTGCGCTTAATAACTGCGTGCGTCGTTGTTGCTGAATACGAAAGAGGTTGTTAATATTGAAAGGGTCACGTTATCGCTAATATTTAAGCGGTATTCTTTTGGGTGAGGTTTTGTTGAAATTTTATTATTGCGATTAGCGTAAATTTTCTTGGTGAAATTTTTGAAAATTTTAGGGCACGGAATTCACTACTTCAAGTTCAATAATATTTGGTACAAGTAAGCTGCCAGTTCTATTAATTGTTTCTGCAGGAGTATGCATATTACTTCTCTTATTGGAGATAGTTACTCAATACTAAGCCTTTTACATAATTTTTCTTAGGAACTAAGAAGTTACAATCGAATTATCGCCACTCTCTCGCTGTCAAGGTTACGCCCATTGTCTTAAGAACTTCAAGGCCGTTGCTTTAGCCAGTATCCAATTGCACAGGACGCTTTACGCTTCAAAGTGGTTTGAAATTTGTACGTAATTTATGTTGCAAAACTCGCATTAGTATGATGTTTATCCTTGAAGCGTTAGAGAAACTAAAAAGGTACATTTCGTTATCACTTCAGGAGGCTGCCAAAACATATAAAGAATAGAACTGAAAAAGGAGAATAAAAAATACCAAAGCTAAAATAATCAACACTAATAAGCTTAAGATTCAAGGAGTTAGATAGGCGTTAAAAGGAGGACTATAACTAAAGTTACCAAAGTCACTAGTTATTTTCGAATTGGAAAACTATAGTAAGAGGAGAAAAATATTGAAAAACGGGTGTTAAGTTTGAAGTTAGTGTTGACTTTCCAGGAAATAAGCGAAACATGCTATGCTTGTGGTATTAAATATTGTTACAGCAACCTTCATATAATCTGCATTGTTTGAAAAAGAAAGTAAGCGACTGAAATAAAAACAAGAATTTTTAGTCCAGTGCTGCGACAAAAATCGTAACATAAATTGTAAGATATTTTAGCTCTATTTTGATATTATTCTTGTTACTATTACGATTTATACGATATTTATAGGACGGAAGGAAAATATTTAATTATGTGTATGCAATACTTTATTTCTATACAAGAATAATCTGAAAAGTTTCATGCCTCAATATGCAGATGTCATAGCACACTCGTTAAAAATATTCTGGTAGTATAATTGCACATCCTTTGAAAGATATTTTTGAAAATTTCAACCATGTTGAACGCCAATTTGTTGTATACCAGTCAGTCGATGTTAATGTTTTCGTGAAAGATGGAAAAAACGAAAATCGAGCTATAAATTTTTGCATTTGAAAGGCAACACGGTTACGTAAATTAGAGAAGAGGTGGACGTTGTTTATAAGTCTTCAACTGAATTTAAACGTGGTAGTGCCAGCTTGGCTGATGCTGAACGTTAGTTATGGCCAAAAACGGAAAGTACTACCGATTACAGTGGAAAGATGTATTGACCAAAGCATTTAACCATGGAAAGCACTTTAAGCGTAGTAAGTCGGAGTTTTGCCGTCGATTAATAACTGTGGATGAAATTTGGATACACCACTTAGATACAACTCCCAAAAGGTAAAGACCGTTTCATACGTTGGGAACGTGATGGCGATTGCCTTTTTGGAATAGCCATGAAGTTGTTTAATTAACTATCTTGAAAAATGGAAGACACACTACGCATTGTTACTTGACAAATTGCTGGAAAACGACCACATTTTAAGAAAAACAAAGCTTTGTTGCAACAAGACAACATGTGTCTCACATTTTAATGGTTGCCGTGGCAAAATTTTACGAATTGGGGTTCGAATTGATTGACCACTCACGGTATGCATCAGATTCGGTCTCCAGCGAATTTTCCTGTTTCCTAAGTCCAAAGGACAGAGATTTTCATCGAATGACGAGACCATCACACTTGTAAACATCTATTTTGTAGATGTCAACTATTACCTGGATGGATTATAGGGTAGTACAGCCCGTCTACAGGGGTATCATAAAACGTTCGTCTATGCTGGATTAATTGAGCCAAATGCTAGAAGTGTGCTTATATCAAATTCAAAATCATTATTATATATAAACGACCATTTAGTAATATAGTATGCTAAAGTAGTTCTTTAGTTCAAAGTCCGTTTGTTCAATAAAATTCCGCAAAACTTATAGTTATAGTAGAAGTAGCTAGTCTGGTGCTGAGATCGGAGGAACAGTAATTGTTTTCATATGCTATTCCGGATTTCGCTTTATCTGAAGCTATATGACTGTTCTGACTCATGATAGCCTTTCAATTGCTACTTGTCTGCGAGAAACATTGTCAACTAGGCTTGCTTAATTCTTCATTTGTCGGTGAAACATTACACAGAATCTAGTGACTTCCTTATCTATTTAGAAAAGAAGTCCCACTTATAACTTATTTAAATATCTAACAAATATTATCATAAATGAATACCATGTTAAAGACTCTTGGAATTATGTCAAGTTTATGGAAAGAATAATACCAAAAGCATATCAATTAATCAATCTATGTAGGTGTAATATACCAACGTCCCAACGGAAATAGTGCTTCAATATGTCAAAGAAAGATGGAATTAATTAGAGTGCTATACTAATTTAGACATAGATGAATTTACTAAAGCATTAAAATTACGTCTTCTACCACATATTTCAATTACAACAATGAAACCCATCAACAAACGTTTGGAACTGCAATGGGTTCTTTTATTTCAGTGGTGGCCAACTTAGTTAAAGAAAAACTGTAAACTGCAAATACCGACAAAATAAAAACACTAACCTCACTTTTTAAAATATATGAAACTTCACTTGGCTTTTTAATAATAATTATATTTCCATATTCTTGTAATTTCCAACATTGAAATTCAATGAAAGCATTTTTAATAAACGAATTATTTCCGGAATTGGACCGTGTAAGGTGTAAGAGAAAATGAAATAAAAGTAAGACGAAAAAACAAAGTAATAAAAAGGAAAGAAAATGTGAGAAAAAAATGTGAAAAAGTGAAAGGTGAAAAATGTAAGAGAAAAACATAGGAGGGGGACAGAGAAGAGAAAGGAGAAAGGCGGGATTTCGACGTTTCGACTACGTCGTTTCTTTAGGAGGCTTCCAAGCTTAGAAATGTTGGCAACCATGCCAACAAAACGTTGTTACAAATAATAATAATAATATCTTTATTGCCCAACAGAAAATAATTCCATTTACAGGACAATGCGAGAATAATGTAACCTAGCATATATATGTAGTAACAATATACAGCGCAGTAATAAATTAAAACTAATCAAAAAAGATACAACTGAATCATAAACGTAATAATGGCTCGGTGACACCAGAATGCAAGAACAAAATAGGACGACAATGTAAATCCATGTAGACACTTCAACAAAAAGGATCGTGAAGTAATTCATTGGCATTTCTAATCATATGCGTAAAGGGTGCTTTAAGCAGAACATTAGTTTTGCATGACGGAACCTTAAAATTAGGGAAGGACCTGATATCGTACTGAGGTACCACAAAATTAATTTTGGAGAGAAGGGATGGAGCGTCAATAGCGTGATTAATTAGTTTAAGTAGAAATTGGCTGCTAAATTCCTTCCTTCGATCCGACAACGATACAAAGCCGTGTCTCGTCAGCAGACCAGCATAATCAACATCGCGTCCAGGGTAAGTGCCATCAATTTTGAAGGACAGGTATTTCAAAAATCGTTTTTGCACTCTTTCAAGTAGTACTTGCAGATGGAGATAGCGAGGATACCAAATTATGGAGGCATACTCCAACCCAGTGCGAATAGTATAGTGCTTTTAGCGAGGCAGGATTATTGAATGATCTGCAGGATCGTATGAGAAATCCTAAGGATTTCATCGCAGAATTTCGTATGGATAATATGTGGTCTGCAAACGACAAATTTGCATCAAACTACACGCCCAGGTCCATCACAGACGAGTGCCTAGGAACAATAGCCTGACTCACAGCATAGTGAAAATTGTAGAGTCTATGACATCTAGAGTAGCTTACAACAGCACACTTATCCAGACTCAAATGAATTCCATTCTGTGTACACCATCTAACAATAGTATCCAGACTGTTCTGGAGAAACAGACAATCTGCCGGGGAGGTTATGGTATTGTAGATCTTAAGATCGTCCGCGTAAGCCCGTACATTGCAGTCCAGCCCCTGTAGGAGATCATCCAAATAAGTATTAAACAAAAGGGGACCCAAATTGGATCCCTGGCACACACCAGAGAAAGCAGAAAATGTTAAGGATGTATATCCATTGTAGTGAACATAGCATGAACGATCAGTTAAATGCGAGCGGATCAACTCTGTTACACTTGGCGGAAAACCAAAGCTGCTCAGCTTAGATACGATAAGGGAATGATTGATAGTGTCAAATGCTTTACTAAAATCGGTGTATAATACATCTACTTGTTGACGTCGTTCCATGGATTCGGCAATATGCTGTGCTAACTCAGCAAGGTTGGTTGTAGTAGACCTTCCTGGAATGAAACCACGAAACCATGAAATAATGAATGAAATAAGAATTCGTTGTACACCTAACATGCAAACAAAAATTCAATTTCAAGGAAGAAAAAGTTCAAAAAGAAAACATAACATTGGATATTAATTCAGCAATAACACTTTTTTCCATGTAGGATTTGCTTCACTTAATAAATAAATTCACATAATAAAGGATAGACTTACAAGGAGAATATGTTCGGAAATAAATCTGCATATAACAAAAGAAATATTTGTTCCTTGTGTAAGGCTGGGAACTTTTCAGACTAACCTTGTACATAATTCATTATTAAAAAAAATAACTATTTTTTCATTACTAAGACACTGGAATATTAATCGGTGAAGCAAATTATTGAAAGTATAAGTTAAGTAAAAAAAAACCTGATTATTAATCCGGTCCTGTTATCTCAAAACAATATAAAACCACCAACTTATTACGCACGCAGCAATGATGCAAAATACACATACTAATACGGCAGACACGTACGCGTATTACGAATTAAGTTAGACAAAAAGAAAAATTACCATTATCGCATCGGGACGTAACGGAGTTATTAAAAGCCGGCCAGCAAGGCTAATCACCCTAATGTTAGGGGTGGATCCTGAACCGTCGCCTCTCACTTTACAAGCCCCCGAACAACGCCCGGTGATCTAGAGCCTCTTCGCCTGTAAAGATAGACGGTGGAGACGAGGGTAAAATAAATCGTTGGCCCGTCAGGATCGCTGTTGTCTATTGATTAAGATCGGCTTCCGGAAAATATTTATTACGGCTGTTCGGCGGGTAATTCGATATCCGAACGATGTTATTAGCAGGTATTTAATGGACGGTGTTTCGAGTGTGTGGGCGGGAAACGTAAGATGCATTTGGATCGGAGCGTGTCGTGGAATAGTTTTGTGAGCAACAGATGGTGCTTTTAGTGCTCGATTTTTAGAAGGTGAAATTAAATTTTATACGGGATGTTCAAAGATATAATTTCTCTTTATTTCTTTCTATAAACTTATCTATTTTTGGACTAATTAGCGTCAACCATATGCAGCTACAATAGTCAAATTGTAAAAAAAAATAATTTCAATATTAACGTCACCTTTCTTCCCTTTGTTTAGCTTTTTGCTTTTAATTTATTTTTGGTTAGTTTATGATGTCATAGTAGTACGCCAAATAGTTGATTTTTATTGATTTATTTCAAGTTGGTAATACCGAAATTCATATATTACCACATTTTATTGACCAAACTTAATCACACACGGCTTGATGCGAAACTTAATACTAATAAATACTTGCAAAACAGTATACCTGATAATCTTGTGTAAAAGCAATACTATTAAATAACATACAGTGGAATGACTCCTTGTGATGATCAAATAACTGTGAGGAATCTTTAAGTGCTTTGAAAAGCTATGGTAATAATCTTATTTTTTTTATTCCTACGTCCTTTGTACCTTATTATTCTCTTACTTTTGTCTTCCACAGTTTCCCGTTCTGAGCCAGTTATTTGGGTTCCTCAATCGATCTCACATTTCTTTTTTCTAATATCCTATACATGTGTCCTTTCCAGGTATTTCGGGGTCTACCTATTCTGTTTTTTCATTCTGCTTTGGCTTCGAAAATCCTCTTTGTTATTTGATCTTCTTCCATTTTGTGTATATGTGTCTACGATTATTTCTATTGGCTTGATATTTTGATTACTAGTGATTGTAGTGTTTCTGATCTTATTTATACTTATTACTCCTTATATTCTTTTTAAGAATACCATTTCCATGGCTATCACCTTGCTTTTGATTTTATTCCATGACTCGCTGCCACATGTTAATGTTGGTCTGACCACTATTTTATACACCTCTGTCTTTATTTGTTTTGGTATTTCTTTTTATCTAAAAATCTACTTCTTAATGTATTATATATTTTTGCGGATTTCCCTATTCGCATTTATTTCCTTCTCTATTTTCCCGTTGTCTTCATTGATTGTTCCTAAGTCATTGTAACTTTTAACTTGTTCCAAGTCTATTCCTTCGATTCTGATGTTATGTTTCTCTTCTTCTACCGCTATTATCCCTGTGTTTATTTTCATCATCTTCAGGTTTTTCTATAATGCCTTTTCTGAATCTGCTACTAATACCATATCATCTGCAAACAGATGCCCCACCAATGCACGCTCGCTAGGTGTCATTCTGATTGGCGACTCATCATTAGTATATAGGTTAAGTTGCAGCCCTATAGCGTCAGTAGCTGGAAGTTCGAACGAGCACGGTCAAGGCGAAGAATACTTTTCTACCTCGACATTGCACCCGCGTCGAGGGGAAAATCGCCCGAGCCGAAGGTGGATTGAGTAGCTGGAAGCTCGGGCGCCACCATACCCCTCGTCTTGATACGACTCTTGCGTGCGGAAGGTGGATTGAGTAAAGCCGGAAGCACGGAAGAGTACGGTCTAGGCGAGGATACTTTCGACCGTCAACTCCGTCGAAAGAAGTCGCTCGAGCCGAAGGTGGATCGAGTAGCCGGAAGCTCGAGCGCATCATTCCGATGAAGAAGGTAAAGGCAGATGTCCTGGTACTTCGTAACCACCATGCGTTCAACGTTCAACGTATAGCGTCAGTCGTTTACGAATAGTTGCCTGCTAAACAAGTCAATCCGGAAGAAAACTGAAACTATGGAGGAAATTGAACACCGTACTGTGTGATTATGGGGAACAGTGCCCTAGTAAATCAATGATTTATAAGTGGCATGGTCTTTTTAAACATGGTCGGGAGTCGATTGAAGACGACCCCCGCTCAGGACGGCCAGTTGAGGCCACCACATCAGACATCGTCGAAAAAGTGCAAAAATTTCGGCTGCAAGATGCCCTTTTGAAGAAAAAACAATTATCTGCATTAGTTGGAGTATCAGATACCTCCATTTTGCGTATCCTACATGACCACCTGGGTATGACAAAAGTCAGTGCAAGATGGGTACCGAGAATGCTCACGCTGCTGCAGAAACATCAGCGCGTATGTGCGTCCAAACAATTTTTGGAGCTATGTGGAGACAAACCTGCACAGATTTTGGAGCGGATTGTTACCGGAGATGAAACATGGGTTCATCACTTTGAGCTTGAGTCCAAACAGGAGTTCATGCAATGTCATAAAAAGGGGACACCACCGCCAAAGGAATTCAAAGTATCAGAATCGGCTGGAAAGTTGATGGCTAGTGTTTTTTGGGATTGTCAGGGGATATTATTGATTGATTACAAAGAAAAAGGTAGGGGCATAACCGGAGAATATTACGCAGCGATATTAGAAAAATTAAATGATGCCATCAAGGAAGAACGTCGAAGAAAATTGACCAAAGGTGTGTTGCAAGACAATGCGCCGGTTCACAAGAGAAAAGTTGCAATTGCTGCTCTGCACAAGCATGGCTTTCAATCAATAGTCCATCCACCCTACAGTCCAGACCTGGCACCTAGTGATTTTTATTTGTTCCCCAATTTAAAAAAAGACTTACGTGGAAGAAAGTTTTCCGACGACAATGAGGTAAAGGAGGCAATTTTGGCCCATTTTGAGGCGAAAGATAAAAAATATTTTTATGATGTTTTAGAAAAATTAATTCATAGATCTAATAAATGTATTGTGCTTAAGGGTGATTATATTGAAAAGGAAAAATAGATTTATTGTTTTATTTTATATAAAACCCTTTCATTCGACGAACTTCTGGACCTGCCCTCGCACATATATTACAACATGGACCGTGTACATGTTAAACATTAATTCTTCGCTTTTTTCTGAGCTATTAAATAGTAATATCATATTAAAATTTTATATTTTAAGTTTAAATTATATTGTTTTACAAATTTTAATTATTATAGCTCATTTGTTTCCTTTCCATACTTTTAATGATCGATAGTTAAAAAACGCCTTTGCTGTCCGATAATTGGTAGACTCATCTCTAAGGCAATAAAAATTGCATTATTATTGGTAATATACAGACCGAAAACGTAATTTAAAAACATATAATCTAAGCTATCTTTATACCAAGCAAAGACGTCATTCTATACGGATTTTATACGTTATTTACGGGATATGGATGATGTCGATAATGCTAATGCAGATAGCTATAAATAACAGTATGACTAATTTCGTTTTACGTTAAAGGTACGGTAACTATGTATTAAAATGGTTCATTAAAGAAATATATTTATTACTTGTATATAATATGTATTTTAAGTGTTTGTCATTTGTTTATTAGAAACCCTAGTTTCAAAACATCCACAGTGTTGGATTATCAGTAAACAAATTGTTTCTATTCGAGAAATATATGGGCGCAGTTTGTTCCTAAGCTAACAAGTAAGTGCCTTTACCAAGTCAAATGAAATCCTCTAGGTTTATATACAGATCTAGTGCAAAAACTATTGTAAGTACCTTCGTTGCTCAATCTCATATTAGCGGGGTACAAAGTGCCTTAAGCTCGACACTATCCTTCGATTTAATATTAATTAATAACTCTGAAACTATAACAGATGTCGAAAAAAAAAAAGAAAGTTATGACAGGATGCTATAAATGATGGCCCCCTTATTTTTCCTATGGGAAATATTTGTTTACGGAAACAACTCTCAGGAGTCCTTCCTTTTTACAAATTTCAGTAATTTTGTATACTAGGAGAATATAGATTTTATCAAGAAACTACGCAGGTTATCATAAAAAAAAATTATCAATAAAATGTGAGTTTATAGTCTATTATATTACGACGCATATTGCATGTTGCGGAGAAGTTCTGTGTTTGTTTGGGGTTGTCAAAGGTTTTATGCGAAACAGAAATAGTACAAGAAAATGCAATCCCATCGGGGCAACCTCTAATCGACGAAAATTTTGAATTCATGCAGGACGACAACTCAAACACTCAGCAGCGATACATAAAAATTTCTTAAATGAAAAATAAGATAATGGCACTTTACAAATAATGATACATAAACCCTATCTCGAAGTTATAGGATGAATTGGGCAGGAGCATTTTACAAGAGGAACATAAGTTGTAAGTAAGGGGTATCCTTTTGAAAATTCGTCAGAATCATCTTGGATTTGGTTGAAAGCTTATCGAATGACATTTCCAATCATACTAACACGACTTTAAAACGAAAATTGTCACAACAGAACTAATCGAGACGAGGAATTCGTTTCTAAAGACTTGAAAACATGTGAAAAGTGTAATGAAAATTGCTAAATCCTTCTCTAATTTTAGAATAGTAAGTATTTCGCCATGATGGATAATTTTCCCACAATCTAATCATCAAACACTTTGCATACGCATTTTGGCATATTTTAGACGACTTCGATTTTTTCCAAAAGACCAAAGGTATTGCAAAACTTTCTCCTTTGACCAAACTTCTACGGACGGTAGTGTATGGTATTTATAAAGATTGTTCCGACTTCCATTCTATTTTTTTTGTCCTCGCAATTTTTCTGGAAATATCGATGATACTAGTTGTTTGGGATTCTGAAGAAGAGTATACCATCAAGCGGAAAGCCGATGGAAATATGAAAATTTTGAAATCTGATGGTGATGTTCATGCTGGATCTTAATACTGTTGGAACTCCTTCATTATTGATGTAGATTCTAAACTTGAGGGATCTTGATTGTTTGCTTAAACCTAGAATATTTTTAAAGAATTCGTAATTTAAAAAACACTAATAATTTTTATTATCCGGATTTTTTTCTAGATACCTTAGGTAAGAAATAAATAAAATAAAAAAGAACTTCGTTTTACGAACTGAACTCGAGAGTTACGCGCTTTTTTCGCGCCCCCTAACCGAACTAGGCAAGTATTTACGTAGATAATCATACCTGCCGGATTGTTGTTGTCGTTTTTTCCCTCCGTTCCCTTCTTTTTTTAATTTTATATTCAATTTTCGCAATCCTCGAACGCTCCCTACTATAGCGTTCGCAACGTGCACGTTTCAATCGCTTAACTATCCGAAATAGTGTGCGGGTAGCGAAATTTACTGCCAGTAAAACCCACACCAATCGGACCCGATATAAAATATATCGCCCGAAGGTATTTACTTAACTGCGCTAAATTTAAAATTATTTCGCGTCCGACTGAGGTTGTGAAAACAGTTTCGCGCGTAAATCTCCCGTTTAATATCCGCCACCGAACCCATTAAGCAATGTTGCGTACCCACACCTAACAACAGGAATAAATAGACACACAAGCCTTGTACAGCAGCGAGCGAAAATAGGATCGAATGTTTGCAGCACTAATGCTAGTTTTGTGTAGTATTTTACATACTTAGAGGTCTTCTTCCTTCTTCTTCTACTTATAGGTCTTATTATGGCATGTTTCCTTTAATTTTTCATTGTTGTCGTGAGGTGCTTTAGGCTAACTCTAAATATATGCTGCACCTATTGTCTTCATCTGCGTTTTGTTCATCTGATTAATTTTGTATTCATGTCTTTATTATGCTTCCTCTAAGCAACTTCTATCATCTTTTCAATAGTCATGAAGATCTTGTTAGCAACACTAATTGTCAGTTCATAATGTTAGATCTGCATTTGTTGTCACAGATTTAAATGCATAATAACTAGTCTCCGCAAAGTGGGCCAAATTGCAGTGTAGTGCAATGATCCTGAACTTCATGAGTGAGCATAGGCGATGCGGAAGCAGGAATATTTACACATAAAAAGTATATTACATAACGTGCTCATCAAACACTTACTGTGTTAAGAAGTAATCCTTTTTAAATCACATTTTACGTGACTATCTTCAAACATTTTCTGGCTTTTCTTGATAGCTTTGACGTGTATCGGATTGAATTGTAAAACTATCTTCTCCACATCGTAGTAGTAAAACGCAGCCTATAATCACGTTTCCCAATGCACAGTAATCGGCTGTGGTGGCTGAGGCACTTTGGGACACAGTTTGTAAAATCCCTTTGTACGTTTTGGAGCCTTTAGAAATACTGCCTTTGTATGAGCTATTAAAGCATTTACTCGTGGACAACATTTCGGGATCAATTGCGCTACAAGGTTTAAAGCATACTTTAAAGCCACTCTCTTCTTTAAAAGATCGGCCCTCAACACCACTTTTAAAATTTCACCGCTTTGTACGCACTTTGCAACTATTTCGGAAGCAAGTAAGGTAGGGGATGACAGTTCAAACTCTTCGAACCATCACATTTACCACAGAATGTTTTTGTCGATCGGTTGTTTCGTCCACACATAACCACTACTTTTTATCTTTCAATTCTGCTTTAATTCTTCTTTCAACGTAGTTACGAACAGATGGTATAAAGTTTCTTAGCGATATCGAACTTGGTATAATCCGAATACCAGTGGTCCATGGCGCTGCTATTACTAACGTAAGCCACCTTGCAACAGGCAATAGTGACCTTGATACAGATACGGAAAGAAGCAGTGATTCAACATCGCTTAGGTTCGACAATGATTTCGTTGTTCGAATATTTGCTTACGCTAATATGACCGGCTGGTGGCTCAGTGGCTAGAGCGCTTGGCTAGCAGTCGTGAGGTTCCGGGTTCGAACCCCGGGTTGTTTCCCAGGGTTGAGATTTTTCTGTGGTTTTTGTCACTCCATGGCGAATATTATCTTAAGACGCTCCACAGGCGCAAGCGTAATAATAACTCATGGCCAGGCGATGCCCCCTGTAATTGGCGAAAAGTTATTGGTGGATGCAAAGGCAAGAATTATTATTATTATTAATTCAAACCAAAAAATAACTATCAATTTATCATAATTTTTATGAAATATCTTCTAATTATTTTGAGCAGTGCAGTCCGGATACTTTCCCTTACAGCTGTACAAGGTACCATTGCAAAGAGAGCAAAACAGCGCGCTACGTTTCTCCGCATCAATTGGCGAATCCTAATCGAAAGCCATATGTAATGTCGTACGCTGCTCGACGTACGACAAATGGGCAGCTGCGAAGACGTGATTATTTGCCGTACACGTGGATAATTTGTCAAGAATTTGCACTCGATAGCGAGTAAGGAAATCGTTAATCGCTCGTTGGTTCGACTTGCGAATCGTTCGCAACGCGCGTAAACATAAACAATCGGATTTATTCGACGTTTTCACAATGCTACTTTAAATTGGTCGTGAACTACTTAAATAGGTGCGCGCCCGTAACAGCTGATTAAACTTAATAATCGCTTTCTATGTATATTTGACGATAACGATGCCACTTCTTAGAGGTGTGCGGTCGTTGCTTACGTTGCGTAGATGAAGTGTTATGAAATAAAAGAATTTTACTGCTTCGAAGGCTCTTAGAAACTTTCAAGAAAGTTTAATAGTTGATAAAGCTTTGATCAAACTTGTGGACTACAGAGAATCTATTGTTGCTTTTATTAGAAAAAAAAATTAATTTTGAAACTCACGCTGTTTTGGTTTTCAAAAGTTTGCGCACAAGTTTTGATTTAGTAATAATTTTCATATGATTGTTCACTAATAATAAGTATAGCATGATTTGCATTCCATTCCGTTATATAACACATGGGCTGAAAAGTTCCGGGCCTAACACATAGATGACGCTAGTTTTATTGCAGTCACCTTTCTCTCATTTAGTACTAACCTTCAAAAGACAGCTGTTAAAATTTCATGATATTCTATTTGTTAGTTTGTGAGTTATTGTGCTAAGAGTCACGTTACTTTTGTTATTTTCAAAACAATGGATCAAAAACAATTTCGTGTTTTAATTTTACACTGCTTCTTGATGGGAAAAAATACCGATCAAGCGAAGCAATGGCTTGAAAAGTGTTATGGGGACTCCGCTCCATCAGAAACAGCAATAAAACGTTGGTTTGCTGACTTCAAACGTGGTCGTAGAGACACCGATGATGCAGAACGCAGTGGATGTCCAAATGAGGCGGTAACACCAGAAAACATAAAAAAAATCTACAAAATCGTTTTGAATGATCGAAAAGTGAAGTTGCGTGAGTTAGCTGACATCGTAAAGATATCAAAAGAACGTATTGGCTTTATATTGCATGAGCATTTGACTATGAGAAAGCTCTGTTCAAAGTGGGTGCCGCGTTTGCTCACTGTTGACCAAAAACAGGAACGTGTTGATGATTCTGAGCAGTGTTTGGCCATGTTTAAACGTAACAAACCGGAATTTTTGCGTCGATATGTGACAATGGATGAAACATGGATCCATCACTTCACTCCGGAATTAAAACGACCGTCATCTGAGTGGACAGCAACTGGTGAACCTCGTCCAAAGCGCCCGATAGCACAACAATCGGCTGGAAAGGTTATGGCCTCGGTATTTTGGGATCTGCGTGGTGTAATATTCATCGACTATCTTGAGAAAGGAAATACCATCAACAGTGAATATTATATAGCGTTGTTGGAGCGTTTGAAGGCCGAAATTGCAAAAAAACGACCGCATATGGCAAAGAAAAAAATGTTGTTTCATCAAGACAACGCACCGTGTCACAAGTCAATCAAAACAATGGCAAAACTACATGAATTGAACTTCGAATTGCTCCCACATCGACCGTATTCGCCAGATTTGGCTCCCGGCGACTACTGGCTGTTCGCAGACCTCAAAAAAATGCTCGCCGGTAAGAAATTTCGCACGAATGAAGAGGTTATCGCTGAAACTGAGGCCTATTTTGAGGCAAAAGATAAATCGTTCTACAAAAGTGGTATTGAAATGTTAAAGCGGTGCTAGAATGTTTGCGTTGCTCTTGATGGAGATTGCGTTGATTAATAAAGCTAATTTTGAACCAAAATAACCGTGTTTTCTTTATTAGGTCCGGGACTTTTCAGCCCATGTGTTATATTTAAAAGAGGAGAAGCAACATTTATAATAATAATAATAACAGTGTTACAAAAAGTAATGGTAACAAATTAAAACATTGTACTTGCAGAGAAAAACAAAAGACTGAATTCAAAATGTAGAAAAACTGCTTTTAATCCTAGATTCTATCATTCATGAACGAAGAACAAAAACGGTGTATAATTTCTACAATAAATCAACTGAATAACACACTCACTATCACACTTGAGACATTTTAGACAAAGACACGCTCAGCGTTGACTGGTAAACAAGAACGTTCGCAGCCATACTTTTAATTTGAGTAACGGGTAATCCCTAACTTTAACAACATTTAAGTTCTTATAAAATTTAGAAGTAGTGTAAAAGAAGGATTGCAGGAATACCGAGCTTCTATGAGTAGGAATAGTAATGAAATTCCTATGTTGCAACCCTAAGTGGTAAGCATCAATGCAAAAACTTAGTTTATTATATAAGTATGTGGGTGTTTTATTAACAAAATATTTTAAGAAGAAGTATTTTTACTCATGTAATATATATGAACTATAAGTATGTGCACAATTTACTAATTAAAGAACTAAACTGTTAAATAAGGAAAGTGGAATATTACTTTTGAAACTCATGAAAAGGTACAGTACAAACAATACCAAGTATTATACGGGTAGAACTTTTATGATACTATACATGAAACCCGAATTCTAGTATTTACCACATAAAGTATGCATAAATTACATCAACACTGAATTTAGCTCATAATTGGATACCGTCACGTGCAGCTCTATATTGTTATTTCTTTGTGCGAGTAAATAATTTAATTTCTGTGTAAAAATACCTCGCGGAAAACCACTTAGTGTTGAAACACGATCACCAATATTAATGCTACATCAAGGATATTCTGTAAGGAATATTTCCGGGCGACTTAATGTAAAAAGTCCACAGTAAATTCCACTGTTCGCCGTTTCGAACAAAGTGATACACTTGCTAGCAAAAATCGTCTAGGACATCCTCGGGTGACATCCAGGGACGACGATGAACACATAACATGTCACAAAAACCGTTGCATACAGTGAATAAAAAAAAAACGTCCTCAGTTGGTTAGTGTGGATAATAGGAGGAAACGTACCATGGATTGATGAGTCCGACGAATGGATTGATGAGTCTGGGACGAAGAAAATTCACGAGAGTTACTGAAAAAACCGTTGCATCCGGAAATTGCAACTGCTCTGTGTGGTTCCTAGGTTGAATTGGAGTGAATATTTTATTTATTGGATAATTTCTTGGAAAGGAAACATTTTTTTGGGGTTATTTAAATCAAAAAAAAAAAATTCTGACAATTTAGAGACAATTGATGGTCTTAACGAGAACATTATTGAGAATATTAGTGAAATTCAGTTGCAGTTATGTCAAAATGTTATGGAAAATTTTCACGAGGGTATAACACATGGGCTGAAAAGTCCCGGGCCTAACAAAGAAAACACGTTTTTTTGGTTCAAAATTAGCTTTATTCATCAACGTAATCTCCATCAAGAGCAACGCAATCATTCCAGCGCCGCTCTAACATTTCAATACCACTTTTGTAGAACGATTTATCTTTTGCCTCGAAATAGGTCTCAGCTTCAGCGATAACCTCTTCATTCGCGCGAAATTTCTTACCGGCGAGCATTTTTTTGAGGTCTGCGAACAGCCAGTAGTCGCTGGGAGCCAAATCTGGCGAATACGGTGGATGTGGGAGCAATTCGAAGTTCAATTCATGTAGTTTTGCCATTGTTTTGATTGACTTGTGGCACGGTGCGTTGTCTTGATGAAACAACATTTTTTTCTTTGCCATATGCGGTCGTGTCTTTGCAATTTAGGCCTTCAAACGCTCCAATAAACCTATATAATATTAACTTTTGATGGTATTTCCTTTCTCAAGATACTCGATGAATATTACACCACGCACATCCCAAAATACCGAGACCATAACCTTTCCAGTCGATTGTTGCGCTTTCGGGCGCTTTGGACGAGGTTCACCAGTTGCTGTCCACTCAGATGACGATCGTTTTGATTCCGGAGTGAAGTGATGGATCCATGTTTCATCCATTGTCACATATCGACGCAAAAATTCCGGTTTGTTACGTTTAAACATGGCCAAACACTGCTCAGAATCATCAACACGTTCTTGTTTTTGGTCAACAGTGAGCAAACGCGACACCCACTTTGAACAGAGCTTTCTCATAGTCAAATGCTCATGCAATATAAAGCCAATACGCTCTTTTGATATCTTTACGATGTCAGCTAACTCACGCAACTTTACTTTTCGATCATTCAAAACGATTTTGTGGATTTTTTTGATGTTTTCTGGTGTTACCGCCTCATTTGGACGTCCACTGCGTTCTGCATCATCGGTGTCTCTACGACCACGTTTGAAGTCAGCAAACCAACGTTTTATTGTTGTTTCTGATGGAGCGGAGTCCCCATAACGCTTTTCAAGCCCTTGCTTCGCTTGATGTTTTTTTCCCATCAAGAAGCAGTTGTAAAATTAAAACACGAAATTTTTTTTGATCCATTGTTTTGAAAATAACAAAAGTAGCGTGACTCTTAGCACGATAACTCACAAACTAATGAATAGAATATCATGAAATTTTAACAGCTGTCTTTTGAAGGTTAGTACTAACTGAGAGAAAGGTGTCTGCAATAAAACTAGCGTCATCTATGTGTTAGGCCCGGGACTTTTCAGGCCATGTGTTAGATGTCAGCAAGTGGTTACTTACAGAATTTATTTGTTCTGTTATATACACAAAAAATAATCTCAAAGTATAACACTTTTTATTACTCTTCCTCGCAAGAATTTTGTACTTGACTTTTTTACTGTCTAAAAATAAATCGAGGGTAGTGTTCCAAAGTAGACGTAAACCAAATATTGCAAGGTATACTTGTAAAAAAATCATTTTCTTGTCTTGTACAAGAAACATTTTATAATCGACACACCCTTTATCTCTATATGCGCTTTTAATTATATTACTACGCTCGCACTCGCTGTCTATTTACATTAACGTGCTAAATTTACGCGAAAATAATAATAATAACGTGCAAAATTACGACTTCCTTGGTTTATAACGGCTTATAATTCGAAAATGTGTTTATGTGTTCAGCGACGATGTAGTAAACATCGTACGGTACAAACGAGAAACAAAAAAGTTGTAAGGCGTATACTAAATTTACGCCGATTTACTTTATTTTCCGTCAAGTTATACAACCTAAGTTTAATAGAGATGAGTAATACTGATGACAGCTTCGTATATGAAAATAATTTTGGATATGTGTAGGTTTATATTTTACTGGACTTTTGGGACGTTTCAGTTTTCAACTCCGGGTTCAAATTTGCCTGGTCATTATCGACATATTTGGTTTTATTGTGATAATGTTAAGGGTTTCATACGGTATATAAAAATGCCTGTAATTCTTCACCAAAGTCTCCTAGATATACGAAGTATGCCTCAAAATCAATGAGAATGAATTGTGTACGCTCAATGTGTCAACATTGCAGCAGACTGGAGTCGACTACATGTGAGTTGAGGGTCTAACTGCGTAACCACCATGGGTATAGGTTGTTCAGTCTAGTGTTAGTGGTGTGACCTATACCACGTCACATGCAAAATGCAGGCAAATATCCTGCAGCGATATACAATTAGATTTTACGTTAAACTGGGGAGAACTGTTTCAGAGACACTACATGAGAACAGCATATAGAGATGCTGCGCTGTTATCAGCATAAGTTTTCAGCAAGGCTTTCAAAGATGGCGGCAAACAATTGAAGATGACCATCGCTCTGTACGGTCCTCCATATGAAAACCAATGAACGCGTGACGAAGATTTGTTCTGTATTAGCATGGATAGATGGTTGAGAGTCGGGATCATTGCACATAAGGTCACCATAAGTAAGGATATCATCAAATTGTGACAAAGGAACTAGGCATGCGGAAAATTTGTGCCAAGCTGGTGCCCAAGAGCTCGTTTGACGCACAAGAGAAAAATCGCTTCTCCATCAGCCAGCAACTGCTGGATCACTTAATAACCGAACCCAATTTCTTATACAGGTGATGAATCATTGGTATTCGAATACGATTCTGAAACAAAGCGACAAACGGCGGAGTGGCCACACCTGCATCATCGCGGTCGAAGAAATCTCGTATGAGCAAATCCCGAATCAATTATTTTCTGATTTACGTGGAATTGTCCTCAAGGAATTCGTACCGCATGATCGGACAGTGAATCAAAAATTTTATTGCGAGGTCTTTGAAAGTTTGCGGAAACGATAATGCCCCTAGTTATAGCTCATTGTCGGTTAGAAACTTTTTGACAGAGAAAACATCCCATTACTCCCACACCTGCTCTAGAGTCCAGACATGGCTCTATATGATTATTTTCTTTTTCCAACGCTCAAACGAAAATTGAAAGGTTCCCATTACGAGACCATAAACAACATACAAAGAGTCAAGACGCAGGTTCTACATAACCTAACGAAACAAGACTTCCCGAATTGTATCAGAAATGGGGACCTTGCTGGAGACGCTGTGTGCATTCCAAAGGAGCATACTTTGAAAGGAACAATATTAAATTGTAGATACATTAAATTAAACACTATACAGCTAATGATTCTCATCATCTTTTACGAAATCGTTTTTGTTCTGTAAGATTTATTAGGATATACAATCATTTCATGGTTTGAAATTGGAGGTAAACAAATGCGTGGTCGGTACGATCCAAACCTAAAATATCCAATTGTTCGATGTACAGATCGTATGGAGATTTGTTGAATAATTAAACCTCACTACCAATTGCCAATTTGCTTTGTTGATGAGGAACGATCCCTAAGGGTCACAAGCGGTCGAGCATGATCCTCATGATCAGTGGTGCTTCTGGATAGACTAATTATATCTATTTTTACTGAAATGGTCATCGTATATTTGTACGAACAAAGTACATAATATCTAAGCATTCCACTGCAACGTATCAGCGTTTACTGGGTGTTCAATCATTTATAGCGACACATATTTGTTTCATGATGAATTTCTAAAATAATATGCACGATTTTCGAGATATCTACGTTTAAAAATCCAAACCGCTTTTGGAAAACAATTGTTTAAAATTTATATTCTATTCTAAGGTTTTAAAAATGTGCGGGGACTGTTTTCTTTTAGCAACGGGAGACGGGGATGCCCAGACGGTGACTACGCATATCCCCCACTATAATATTTGCCACTTGCAATGCTATTTTCAGCTGAGTAGCAGGCACGTAAACAGGGTTCAAAACAAAAAAAAAGGAATGCTGACTTCTGGAGTTCTCATTCATGACAATATCCTCTCTCACATTGCGGATTTAACCCAATGACTTCTTAAATAATTTCGATCGGAAGCTTTTGAACACCAGGCGCATAGGCAAGACTTAGCGTCAAGCGACTTCCATCTCTTTCGTGAACTGGAAAAGTGACTAAGTGGGCAGAGCTTCCAGAGTGCAGACGATCTTCAAAACAACGTCACGGACCATTTCAGCTTACTGGCGGCAACATTGTATGCATAAGGGTTTGAAAGGCTGGTTCGTATATATGACAAATGCATCAATGTATTTGTACATAACTTTTGGTAACAAATTCATTTTCTTATATACACTTGCCTTGTTTTTATGAGCTACCGGAAGTTGCAAAAAATACAGGCCTCGTAAATTATCAGTTCGGAGGAAATAAGAAGAACCCGCTACAACAGCAACAGAAGAATTGTTCACATTAGATTAACTTATTGTAATGAAGTGTTGTTTAAAGAATTATCCAATTTCTGCTTACTTCATCTGCAAGTGTGAAGATGCTAGAGTTATCATTGTTTGCTCTAGTAGGTTTATTAATAAAGCTTGACGATACCTTGGACTCGTTCTTAGTTCCCAAAATTAATTTGCCGTGTAATCTTTTCTTTGTTTGATCCAAAAATTTGTTTTTTTAAGCAAACGGAGCTTGAAAGAAATAACCCTCGTATTATCTAACAAAAATTATACCGTACAGAGAATTTTTCTGTTTCGTTTCATTGTTTATTCTTTAAAGAAACATCTTCAAAGATATATAATAGAATTGTGTAGTTTATTAAGTAAGAAAAACCTGTCGTATCAATACAACAAAACAGGTGTTTCTTCGTGACCCCCAAACACCTATTACTACCTTCGATAGATCTTCTAACAGATATCGACCTCGTAGCGTGTCTTTTGTTTAATACCTTTTAAAAGTAAAGGATTAACTACTTATATACCTGGAAATAATTATCAAAGCTCGCACTCGGCCGTCTGGCATATAAATGATTATTATAAAATTACACCACGACTACGGTATATTAGAACGCCATATAATTAAGCACTTACATGTCATTGTCATTCAAATAGGGTTTTGGATCAGATAGCCCATTGTGGGCAACCGGCGACGAATAAATCATAAAAATTTACGATCTTGTGGTGGCTCTAAGAACCAAGCGGAAGGAGTGTTTCTCTAGACGTTATTACCGGCGAGAATGCGTGTCATATATTGTCATTATCTTTAATGAGCTTTATCTTTTGTATTAAGAAATATCGTATAGGTCAGTAAATGCATTCTCAAGTATATCGCTTATAATTTGCAAAAGAAATAACGTTGATGGAATGCGGTTTATTCCATGGAATTTCTAATATCCAGAAAGTATTTGCTATGAGAAATCTCATTAATTTTTAGTGTTTGGGAGATTATTGGTGTTATTCTGTACATATATGTCAAACTTAGCAAGAAACATTTTCTGATCAAGATAGATGAGGTGGAGAAAAAGATACCTAACAACAATGAAATGACATGGCAGTATAAGTCGTCCGTTGTGTTATTTCGTTGTGGCATGGCTAAATGAAGGGTACACGATGGAAGCAAGTTGGGTTGATGGGGATGTATTACATTGGCTTATATACAGGATTAGAAACATAGAGTCTGAGTCAGGAATTGCGGAAACTGGACTGCTAGTTTCTGAGGACAAAGACGTGGTCGAGTATCATGATGAAATGAATACCATGGTTTTAGAAAAATGATTAGAGGAGATATTACCAGATTATTATTGTTGCAGTGATGAAATGCAGCCGTGCAAAACTGGAAAAGTAACACCAAGATAAGAACGCCGTAAATACAGCGTTTCCCTTGCTTAGGCAGTTTTTTGTCTCATCACATTGTCTTCCTCGTGAATGATTTCACCAATACCATGACAAAAGGCGTATTTACAGCGTTTTCTTATCTTGGTGTTATTTTCTAGGCATTCTTTTACGTGCGTTTTAACTGGAGTAACTGGAAAGCTACAATTCATGTCAGGTTGCGTTCAAAAAATATTGAATGTTATGTAGAAGTAGTGTCCTTTGGATTGTTGCATTTATTCGGTTTTAACAATGAGCAATGAGAAACCGTCTGGACACAGATAGAATGGAAGGTTTTTGCCTCTTCTGATCTTCACAAATTATTATTTGTTCCATTTTTAGTTATATTGTAATTATTTACATTCATTATGAATTATGATGTATTATGTTAAATACTTGTTTAATTCAATCTTTCATAAAGAAAAGAAACAAAATAAAATAGAGAGTACGGATTGTAAATTTCGTGAGATTAGGAAAACTATGACAAGCAACTGAATTCTAATAATTGACACACGTACGGCTCATTAAAATGGTTTAAACTTTGTTAACTAGTCTACTAGTCTGAGACAAAGTACCATGTTAACCAATAAGACCTGTTGGGGCTTAACAATACAAATAAAGAGTCGTTTGAGAGAAACCATTAGATGCTTTGCTGTTTGAAGATACAGAGCATCTGATGAACGTGCTTCATTTGTTTGTATCTTCTCTAAATTGAACATTATTGTTGAACTTTAGGAGTTTCCTGGCCCAAACAATACAACAAAACATACGATTGTTTTAGTCTTATAGGATCACTGGAGTGGGTATGTATGGTTCTCAATTTGATAAAGGCATCGTTATTATCAATGATCAGTGTTCTGATAATTGGTACACAGATATAAACAAACTATCAGCCTGAAGTATTAATAAAATCACTCACGAGAAAGACAACGTGAAAAGACAAAAGACGGTAACCCACGGACATGTTTCTGCCTACCCGGCGTCATCAGCGTGGTTTCGAGCGGTTTTTTTTGCTAGACACACTACAATTCCTTCTCTGCTACTATCGCCATATCTAATCCTACAGTCCATGTGATTATTCTTGGCGCTAACTAGTGCCAAAAGAATGAACCACTTGTCTGCAAAAGTCAGACAGAGCGAAAAGAAGTGGGTATAGCTTTTCACCCTTCTCTCGAGCAATACTTGAGATTGCTAGTCCCGAGAGGGCGTTCGCATCAAGGGGCAGTGCATAGGGAAACTGCACATGTGAATGATTTCTCGGGCTTGCCATGATGTATTTCAAACACATCTAAAAGAATGTCTAGAAAATAACACTAAGATTTCACCAATACCATGAGAAAAGCTGTATTTACAGCGTTTTTATCTTAGTGTTATTTTTTAGGCATTCTTTTAGATATGCTTTTGACTGACGGATTATCATAAGCCAACCAAGGCCGAAGAATTAATTAACTAAATGCTTTCGACATTTTGTAGGAAAGTAATTCTTCTGGTTCAAATAAATTGTTTATATGCAGGTATTAATTCTGTTTTCATTTTATTCCATTCATAACCTTGGGGATTAGACTCCATAAGTTCAGGCACTTGAGTCTGAAGCTCTCTATACCATTTCGACTAGAAGTCTCACTTCTGCTTGAACAGTCTAGTATAACTATTATTTTTTAAAATCTCTTCCAATATGTCCAAACTTTCAATATCAAAACCCGAATGGGAGATGAGCAATAGCCTGTATTTTATAGCGAGAATTAAATTGATTTTGTATTTTGTTAGGTGGTTGAATCTAGGATTAACGTACCCGTCCGAACTAATAGATTTCTTGTACCAATCCAATGTAATTCTTCTGTTAGATTATACGGCGAAGTTTCCCAAAAACTGGATTTGATTATCTTTAGATAATTCCTACTCTCAATATTCCGTAAGTTCAAAATTCGTCCCGGAAAATGTTCAAATCGATAAAGCCGTACATTACGCTTCTAAGATACTCACACAGTCGTAAAGCAAGGCAAGAAACAAATGCAACGTCTCGAGATCTCGCAGTACCAGTTCGTTGACGCTAATAAACAGCAACGGACAGAAACAAACACCAATCAACGAGCGTCTTTTGGAAAAAAAAGAAGGATACGCAATCAAAATATACGACGTCTACAAGAGGCATGACGATTTTGAGAGCTACATTTATCTTTTATGCTTCTCGTACGGTCTCAAACATTTCAATTGCCTTCATGGCGGTGTTATATTCGTTTAAAGTTAAAATAATCAAATCGTCAGCAATGAAACGGAAACGGATCCTGTCAGCGTTGGCGAGACCGCACAAGAAGTTTACGCTGGATTAGTGAATTACTCTTCCTTATTTCGAAGTGTTATTATTAGCTAATTGGTTTTGTTTTCGTAAATAAACGTTATTATAAAGCCGTACGTATTTTGTCGACGTCTTCCATTTACTATATTGCGAAATTCTTAACAGGACGGGAGGAAAAGCCGTCACCTAACTGAAGGGGGAGGATCTGAGGTTCGTATTTACGCTAGGTTGTCTTTTCTTCGTAGTACTTTATCCCTGTCACGAAAACAGAAGGAAAATCCTTCCAATCTAATAAGAATCGTATTTTCTGCTCAGGTGTATGTTTGCATCGGAAAGAATTACCATCAAATCCGCTACCGGTAGGACTAGAAGTCCGGACTATTAGTCGTTTCACGAAAACCCCGACGCACCACCTGCTCGACATCTGTAATCAGTACTGTTACCTATTCGTATACCTTCGCACGCGGGTCGGTTCGGTACCGCTCGTATTCTCTACAGCGACAGCACCGTACCTAACTGATTTGATTTTTTTTTTTTAATTTTGAATAACTTATTGAAAGAAATTTTTCGATGTTAAAGATGCAAATGAAACGGTTTGAAGATTTAAATGGAATTGAAATCTTTTAAGTTTTTTGTTAAAGAATTTAGTGTTTCGAGTTGAAACAGCATTCTCCTAGGCTGCTGTATGTAGTAGCATTGCTGTGCTTTTTTTCTTCTCGCAGCAGCAGCTCAGAAGAAGCTCAATGTAACCGAGAACAAAACGTCGGCAGACTCATGGGCTTTCATTAACTCAAAATATGTAATCATCGGGTATTTCATAAAAATAGTGGGAATATAATCTCGGCAAATGTAATATTTTTCGTACGGGGAAAATACAGAAATATTATTCATTTGCACTGCAATAATTAAAGGATTAATAATTTCGCTAATAATAATAATTATAACTTATTATTTTGCTCGTACTTGTGGTGTGTCTCCTAGCATTTACGATGGAATGGATAAACCGTGGGAAATTACAGCTCTCAGAAGCATCAGTCTTGGCGGTCGAATCCAGGACTCCGAGACCAATAACCAAGAATACCAGGCTTAGGGCTATCATTCCCACAAGAGTTGACCAGTTCGGTTAATATTGAACGATTCGTGACGCATCTTGTCTCGTTCCTACCACATAGGAGTTTGCAAATTCTTAAAGTATTCTCTCTAGCTTATTTCAGGCAACAATAGATTTTCCTAAGCTTGAAACATTGTATTGTCATCTAGGTAATTGGTTAAGCACTGCAGGTTATTCTAATTCCAAGAAACCAGTTTGTTTTACCTTGTTTGCTCGATGGGGACAAGCATTATCATCAATAAGTATTAATTACACTTCCACACTTTCTACACGTGGAAGATGTAGTCGTAGAATGT
Source organism: Trypoxylus dichotomus (assembly GCA_023509865.1). Classification (NCBI taxonomy): domain Eukaryota; kingdom Metazoa; phylum Arthropoda; class Insecta; order Coleoptera; family Scarabaeidae; genus Trypoxylus; species Trypoxylus dichotomus. The sequence goes on along the minus strand of CM042076.1, from coordinate 68,744,444 downwards.
AATTCAGAGTGTTTTAACCAACGAGAACTTTTAAACAAAGGTTGGTGTGCCCTCCAGTGCATATCGACCATCCTCGTTTCTATTCATTGTGACCCCAATTAGTATTTTCATTAGCCGGGATTCTACGAGCTCTTCTATGCTTTACTGAAACGCCATCTACATGTCTCGGTTTATATGCTAGTCCGAGTAATTTAGTATGGAAAATTGAGCGAACGTGTTCAAATAAACAGGGTGTTAAACTCCCACGGCATATTATACCTTTTGATCAGAGAGTGTTACTTAAAAATGAAGAGGAAGACTTACTTCCAACTTATTTATAATTTTAGACAGCAAAAACTCAAACACATTGGATGTACTCATCCAAAAAAAGGATCTATTATACACGTAAACATGGTTAGTATTTAAAACACATCTAAAGGAATGCCTAGAAAATAACACCAAAGATAAACCAATACCATGAGGAAAGCTGTATTTAACAGCGTCTTTATCTATGGTTAGTATTGACCTTAATGTTTCTAAAGGATTTTGCTCCCGACATAGATTAAAGGTACATAAAAAATGGATAACAGTTTTCTTTTTTTGGATGTGGTGAGTAGCTCAATAGGGTTATAAGTTCTTTTGCTTGTCACTATAGAATCTTAATGTGTTAATTAGTGTATATAACGTGGTCCATAGTTCTGTTACTTCACCCACCTCGCTCTAAAAGGTGAAGTAATGTTAATTATGTTCCCAACTGCGGATTGTTAGACTTACTTTTTACTAATTACTTTAGGATGAGCTGAATCTGAAAAGCACAAACAGATTTTGTGTATCACGTTAAAATTTAACTCTATGCTATACTATGGTCTTTGAAGAATTACTAATGCAGCTATGTCGTTAGTCAAGAACCGATAAGATATAAACAAAGTGTAAAATTTTAATAATTCATTTATTTATTTAAATATAATATTGAGTCATGAGTATATTACAAGTATTTATTTTAATAATTATTAAAAGTTACAAGAGTACAACGTAGGCGGCGAAATTTTTGACGCATTGATTTCACTAGATCTTTATAATTGGAGCCGTTTTTGTTTCTAAGAAAATGGTTCCCGACCATAGTGAATTCGGCTTCTTTCTCAGCTTTGTTCATAGAGTTGATGAAATTTGGATCTGTCATTAAAGATCTAATTTCAGGTCCATCGAATACTCCAGCTTTAATATTTCCGTAACTTAATCGTGGAAACTTTTGTGATATCTACTTGGAACAGATCCCTTGTAAATCTAGAGCTTTAACGTACTGCTTAATAAAACCCAATTTCAACAAACAAACGATTATCAATATCATCTCCCAACATCGAGAGCATCCAGCGACTATGACTTATAGTTACACATGCTTGTATATGAGTATTTTAAGTAAATATATTGGTTAATTTTATATAATTTGTGTGTTCTATTATAAATGCGAAAACATTTTATGTATAACATTTACATCTAAGGCTGCTGGCGTTATAGCCACTCAACATACGAATAAAAAAATATATAACTGATATATGCGTTGTTATATCTTGCAGTCTTCTTTCTAAGAATTAAAATAAAGCAAGGATATAGTGTTAGATGATGTGGTTTTCTGGAAATAAACTATTTCGATTTTGATAAAACGAAATACTTCTTGACCACATGATGTTAGTAGTGAGTAGTAGAAGACTTTTATTAATAACTAATATATCTTTCAGCTTAACCTTTTAGGATTATATTTTAGCGACAAATTAACATTATTAAAAATGAGGGTGTAGGAATGTTAATTAACACATGGGCTGAAAAGTCCCGGGTCTAACACATAGATAACGCTAGTTTTATTGTAGTCAACTTTCTCTCAGTTAGTACTAACCTTCAAAAGACAGCTGTTAAAATTTCATGATATTCTATTCATTAGTTTGTGAGTTATTGTGCTAAGAGTCACGCTACTTTTGTTATTTTCAAAACAATGGATCAAAAGCAATTTCGTGTTTTAATTTTACACTGCTTCTTGATGGGAAAAAATACCGTTCAAGCGAAGCAATGACTTGAAAAGTGTTATGGGGACTCCGCTCCATCAGAAACAACAATAAAACGTTGGTTTGCTGACTTCAAACGTGGTCGTAGAGAGACCGATGATGCAGAACGCAGTGGACGTCCAAATCAGGCGGTAACACCAGAAAACATCAAAAAAATCCACAAAATCGTTTTGAATGATCGAAAAGTGAAGTTGCGTGAGTTAGCTGACATCGTAAAGATATCAAAATTGGCTTTATATTGCATGAGCATTTGACTCTGTTCAAAGTGGGTGCCGCATTTGCTCACTGTTGACCAAAAACAAGAACGTGTTGATGATTATGAGCAGTATTTGGCCATGTTTAAACGTAACAAACCGGAATTCTTCCGTCGATATGTGACAATGGATGAAACATGGATCCATCACTTCACTCCGGAATCAAAACGATCGTCATCTGAGTGGACAGCAACTGGTCAACCTTATCCAAAGCGCCCGAAAGCACAACAATCGGGTGGAAAGGTTATGGCCTCGGTATTTTGGGATGTGCGTGGTGTAATATTCGTCGACTATCTTGAGAAAGGAAATAGCATCAACAGTGAATATTATATAGCGTTATTGGAGCGTTTGAAGGCCGAAATTGCAAAGAAACGACCACATATGGCAAAGAAAAAACTTTTGTTTCATCAAGACAACGCACCGTGTCACAAGTCAATCAAAACAATGGCAAAACTACATGAATTGAACTTCGAATTGCTCCCACATCCACCGTATTCGCCAGATTTGGCTCCCAGCGACTACTGGCTGTTCGCAGATCTCAAAAAAATGCTCGCCGGTAAGAAATTTCGCACGAATGAAGAGGTTATCGCTGAAACTGAGGCCTATTTTGAGGCAAAAGATAAATCGTTCTACAAAAGTGGTATTGAAATGTTAGAGCGGCGCTGGAATGATTGCGTTGCTCTTGATGGAGATTACGTTGATGAATAAAGCTAATTTTGAACCAAAAAAAACGTGTTTTCTTTGTTAGGCCCGGGACTTTTCAGCCCATGTGTTAAAATGTCATTTTTAGTGTTCTAAGAATTTGGAAACAGCTCGTGAAAAATTCTGATGAAAAATTGATGAAACATATCCTTTTATTGGAAAGAAAGTGTTAATCCTAGTAACGGATATTTACTTATTTACTATCATAAGAACTAAAACCAGTCTCCTACTAACACACTGGCATTAATTTTGTAGGATTTTAAAAACACTACCAGCTTTATGGGATCGCTGAAAAGTGTATTACATCTCCCTCAATCCGATCCTGCGTTTCAGTTTTCGGAAAATCTCGGAGACGCCGTCAACATTCCCTCCCAGCATCCCCAGTACCTGAATACATCAGTCCCTTTATACATAACGTAACAAGGAAGGACCCTCCTTCTTCCCTATACCGTTCCGCTCTCTCGACCTCCTTACGTATTCCATAAATGTATAATGTCGCCGTCGCGTATATATAAAGAGATTCCGACGCTAATTTCGACGGCGAGTCCTGAATTTTAATATTATTAGCCGAGAAAATGAAAACCCATCTCGGAAACGGTCTGTTCTCGTTTCTCGCGCGCTCCACCCGAGGTGCGCGCCAGACAAATGTCTACGTTAATTTTATCGGAGGCGGGCGATCTTCGTGCCGCGACGGCGGCGGTTCACCTTCGCGCGATTTTCGCGCCGCGTACCCGACGTATCGTTTAGATAGCGACGTACCTTCGGTACGGCTTTCCGAAAGACACGTTCTGAATTTTGAGATGATCGTCGCCGCGCTTAACACACGGCTTCTAATTGGGAAGTTCGCGAGGTAGCAGGTGATCAAGTAAGGGTTGATTAGATCGCGTCGAATTCGAACAGGATGTGGCGGAGTTTATGCTAATTAGAACGGTGGGGAATTTCCCATAAATTGGACGCTTTTGAACGTCTAAATATTAAAAGATATTTTTTCATTGCAATAAAGCAAACGTTCCCAACCTTTTTCTCCTTAATAACTGGAGTACGTTGGAGAATCTTTTGAGTGGTTCTTTAAATGTATTTTATATATCGAATAATAGTCTATAAAGACAAGCCTAACATAATCATAAAACACTTCCATACGGGATATTTAACCTAGTAAATCCAAAAAAACAGAATTATATTTAATGCTAGTAATCCTAACTAATTTTTAGTTAAGCTTAGGTTAAACTTGGGAAAACCTCCGATGGTATATTTGAGCCTGTTTGCCAAACCAAAGAAATTCAAAATTTGATTCGATATTGTTACCATTATATTTTATGATTTTTTATTCAAAACGCTGAATTCTGTATTTTAACCAATCCTAGACATTTTTGGCAGTTTGGGCATTCTCGAGGAGATGTGGGAGGTATTCCTGAAACTATGAAGGACGATTACGTGTAACGATCGAATTTCCATAGTGGACGCTTTTCCTGAGTTTTTCCAATTGTTGTACCTTCTTTCTACATTAATTGCGATGGTTTTTGCTCCAATTGCTCTGTGTGCTACTATTGTCGACTTAGTTTCTATGACTGAACTGGACTTGAGCTGTATGCTATTAAATCCTTGAAAGATAATTGCACAGTAGGTAGTGAAAACATACCGGGTTGTTAGAGATTGTGTAAATATATTTGCTTCTCCTCTCTGTTACTTGTGCAGTTTTGCTCTAAAGACATCCACCTTTCCATGTGTGGAAGATTGGTACTTGTTTTCAAAAGTGATGAGAAGTGTATTATTTCTAATTATCGTCCTACAGCGTTATTAAATAATTATGCTTTAAAGTTTGGAGAAATGTTCATACAAGTATATTTATGCTCAAGTTAGACCCCGGATTTTAAGTGATCAACACGGTTTCGTTTCTCAACGATCAACAGTAACTAATCTTGTTACAATTACTCAATACATATCTGATAATATTGAAGCTAGAAGACAGGTGTGGTGGTTATGTATACTGACCTAACAAAAGCTTTTGATCGAATTGACCAGACCCTGCCTATTAGTAAATTGGACAATATTGGATTTTTGTCATCGCTTTTGTCTTCATTTCAATCGTATCTTCTTGATAGAAAGAAGTTTGTGATATCTACATGTGTATATGGTATTTTAGTCTAATCAGTTTATGCCAACTTCTGGAGTTCTTCAAGGGAATAACTTGGGCCCACTTTTGTTCCTGATGTATACAAATGATTTGTGTTACCAATTGAGCTGTCCAAAGTTGTTATACCCAGATGAGTTAAAATTATACAGTTAATTCATAGGTACAGCAGTAAACTCCACTCCAGAAAAATATTTAGTTATTCGGAATGCAGCTTTCGAGAGCATTGGCAACAATGGGAGTCCACGTCTTCTCGAAATGCTGCATTCCGAATAATTAATTATTTCCAAAGCCAACTTAATATATTCCACATACCACGTGCGTGTTAACAACTTCAATTATCTGTACATATCACTGAATCTTCTTTACCTAAAGAGAGCTCTATGAGAGATGGGGATGTCGTCCACTCAAGACTGACCTTTATAGAGCATATATCCAGTATTTGTACATCGACGTTGAGTATGTTAGGATTCATTAGACGACCATACTCTTCTATAACAGCTATTATTCTTCTTTATTTCGCTTTCGTTCGGTATCGACAGCTCCTAGCCCATTTTCAGAATAGAAATGAGAACGCGACTGCTGAATCACGCTGTAGAGCATATGTGGGCAACCACCGGCCCGTTATAAGATTTGATCGGACCGGCGAGACATTTTGAAAAACCCAACTAAAAAAAAATATTACACTACTTACTCATACTCACTCCAAATGAGGAAGATCGTTGATATGGGGTTTAAACGCGCTTCCCCACTAAAGGTTGGCCCGCAACATGTCAAAGGTTGCCCAATTCGAGGAAGACATTTAGGTCTATTGACAAGAGGAATATTGCTGCATCACGATAATACCAGGCCGCATGCGGTCAACTTGACCCAGGCAAGAATTGCAGAATTACAGTGGAAACACTTTGAACATCCAGCTTACAGCCCAGACCCAGTTCCAAGCGACTATCATCTGTTCAGTCCACTCAAAAAGCATCTTGGACATTTCGAGGCAAACATTTCGAGGGTAATAACGATGTTCAATAAGAAATACGCACGTGGTTCAAACGACAATCCAAATACTTTTATGCAGAAGGCATTAGGGCATCGGCGTGATAAGTGAATAGAACTTGTCTTTGGTTACCTATTTCTATAATTATCATTGTAATAGCTTTTTGTGACCTATAACGATTGCAAGGACTATGTGGTTGTATAATTCACAGGTATTGCAGTAAACTCCACACCCACCACTAAAATTACTAATTTATTAGGAACGCAGCGTTTCGAGAGAAAGCGGATTCCCATTGTCAACCGTGTTATCGACCTGTCAATTTTTGTGACCTATTTACTGACTTTCCCTGCTATATATATTCTTGCTCTCCTGTATTTCTTTCACCGTGTATATTTCCGATTCTCTGCTTAACTCTAAACCCCTTATACCCCGGGTCTCCGTAACAATGCCCCTAAATACTAGTAAAATTAGTACATTTCATTCTAAATCTGCATGATTCTCAACATTACGATACCATAGCCAGAGAAATACACATGTATGTACGTATTCGTTAAAGCCGTCACCTTTTTCTTCTATTTTCTTCGTTCCTTTCTTTCGATACACAATTACCGTTATTTATTAAGATGGGCGTAACGGCGGACCACGCTGCGTGAAATCGCCGAATTTGCGATGGACGTTAATTTTAGCATATACGGAGCAACGGAGCCGCTTGCGCTCGGTTGCGGCGTTCGGCAAACGGACGAATATATTAATAAACCGGAGCATTTTCTCCCGGCCCGATTATAGGCCACGGGGACGAAAGAAAGCCGGAGCGCTAGCTTTGATGTTCGGCGAGACCGGCCGAGACCGCACGCTAATCGAAGTATCCGCCGCGCGGTTGCGTGACGCGTGACCGGAACGAATCGGACGGCTCCCGGACACACGGAAATAACGCGAAATTCGCGGAATCCGGTTCGGATTTTCCGCGCGTATAATCGGGTGTAAAAATGAGTAGATTCGGACAGAATAAACACGTACTAAATGGGAGATATATGACGATGAATTGTTGGGTTGTATACAGAAGGCGATCCAGGTTGGGGTTGCTTTTTGAATTTATATTAACAAGTTATTGAAAATTAGGCATTACTGGCATGGTACTGAATAATAACACCTTGTAAGTGGTTACTCCTGTACGGCAGGCCTCCATTCTCTTACTAAAAATTTTCATTAACAAGCAGAGAAATGGTTTATAACAAATAAACTAAAATTCAATTCAACTACAACATATCGCTTTATTTCTAAGGAAAAAGGACATCTTTAAAGTTCGCATTAAACTAAAATGAATACGTAGGCTTCCACGGTCAGAGTGAGTAATAAATGAACTGCTTCCGGAATTGGACCGTGTCATGGCAACGTACAAAAGGAAGTGGAAATAAAATGAAGATAAGAAGAAACGAGGGAAACAGAAAAGGGATGAAGAAAACAGGAAAGCGGAAAAAGGAAAAATAGTAATAGAAAGACAAAACGAAAAGAAAGGAAATAAAGAGGGAAAAAGCGAAGAAGGAATCTCGACGTTTTGCCTCCATCGTAGGAGACTTCTTCAGGAGAAAAGCAGGGGAACTTGCTTGTAGCGTAGTTTAGACGTAGAATTATCGTGCCTCCTAGGTTCGCCTGCTTTTCTATTAGTCGTAATAATAATAATAAGATGCGGTTTATTAGCATAATATAAATAAATACAAATACTGTATAAATAAAATATATAAAGCATATTTAAAAAAGAAAAATATGCCAGTGAGTTCAAGATCAGCGACTTAGAAATAAGCGGATGTTCTTCCTCCTAAACTCAAATATTGCTTACATACATAAAATGAATGAAATATAACTATAATAATAACAATAATCTTTATTTGTCCAACGATAATTATCAGTTACAGGAAAACGTATAAACAATTGGTGCAGTTGTATTTGATCATATACTTCATGTGTAATACTATTTCAAATCAACACACATATACAATACCTTTCATAGAAATAAACATAATCCTAACATAAACAAATATTCTATGAATATATTCTATTGAAATTGGTGACTATACGGAACATAGGCGATTTGGCCAAGATATTTGTATTGTGCCTACACGCCACGAGAAAATCAAGCGATCGTGTGCAATGTGATGGTGCTCGGAAATCGACATGAGCTAATAACGATGGTGAATCTATTTCATTAGATAACAGATTAAATAAAAATCTTACATTGTTCTTATTGTGACGATCTTCTAATGAATTAAAATTATGTTGCTGCAACAATGTTACATAATCTGAACCACGATCAGGGTAAGTGCTAGTCTTATAGCTAAGATATTTGAGGAATCGCTTTTGTACATGTACAATTGAAATCACTTGATACGTCTAGTAAGGATACCAAATTAATCAATTTAGATTGAACAAGAGTATAGAACAGAGTCTTTACCACTGAGATGTCACGAAAGGTGCGACAAGTTCTTATTCGAAAACCCAAAGATTTAGATGCAGAAAGACATATAGCAGATATGTAATCGGAAAAGGTTAGTTTTGTGTCAAAAAGTACTCCCAAATCCTTCACTTTTTCTGTTCTTGTAACGAATGTAGAATCATCAGAGTAATTAGAAATGATTGAATTTGAGCGTCTGGTGTAAGAGATTACCAAACATTTGTCAATATTTAGAGAAGTGCCATTAGAGAACACCAATCATTGATAAGTCTGCAACCTAACACAATCAACTAGCGAATCGATAACATTGAAGATTTTAAGATCGTCCGCGTATGCTAAAGCCTGACATTGCAATTTATCGAGCAAATCGTTCAAAAAAAATGTTAAATGAGAGTGGTCCGAGATTAGAACCCTGCGGAACTCCAGATAGTATTCTGAATAACGAATTAACTAAAAGCTGCAACAAGAATGAAAATGAAAAACCCAAAGGAACGGAATGCTAAAAATACAAAGAAATAAAGAAAACGAAAATGCTGGCGGGCAAAGAGAATTGGCTTCAAATCACGAATATCCAAAGGAATTGCATTAAGGTATCTAACAACATTACACGAGAATGACCTTTTGAACATCTCTGGAGGAATAAGTGTAGGCCTCTAAATCTCAAATTAACATTATGAACATCCGTTATAAAGACAATCTTACGCTAGAGATAGCTAGCTTTTTTTATAATAAATTTATTTTTGATAAAAAAACAGTAAAAGAGAACTCAGCTCTAAGTGACATGCAAAATCATCTTATCCATCCTAAAGTATGAGATACTCTTTAAAACTTACGAATGCCGTAAATATATCTTAGAGAAGAGTTTTGCAATCGCTGAATTCTACCTCTGACAATACTATCCAAGCAATTATAGTAAACATTCACGTAAAAATTAAATCTTGACGAAACAGAAGGTTTACATAATGATTTTCTTAAGTTTGCATCTAAACATTCTTTACTTCCGTATAAAATTTTCAGGGTACAGTAGACATGTTTCAGTATATGACATGTATATGTTCTTTGAAACGGAATTTAGTATTTAAATAAAGTCTTAAATTATGCGCATGATCTCATTCTGAAATAATTTCATAGCAGCCTTACGCCTTACTATTTTTGTAATGTTTTTATATTGCAAAGATTCATATACGTTACATAAATGCAAATAAACCACATTTCTCAAATTAAAAAAAAACTACACCTATGCAAAATCAACAACAGCTCTGTTAAGGACTTAACATTGTTTTTTGTATTTTATAAATTTTTTACTATTATGTATTTTATCTTCTTTGCATTATTATTTTCATTTAGAATATTATTTTATTTTCATTTTTATATTTATTTATTTTCATTCTTATATTTATTTATTTTGCTCTCTTATATCCAATTTTATTTTAATATGTATGTACATTACGCATTGTATATGTATGCAAGTCAGCCATTCGCATTACGCTAGCTAAAACTGCCTAATTAGAAATCATTCACTGCAACGTCGTCGGATATGTAATGGGAGTTTTCTTGAAATTTAAGGTACACAAGCATAGGCAGTCGTCTCCCGCGCGACAGTCGAGGTATTAGCGATCGTGCACTCTCGGTCACCTTTCGTGCCTCGTCGTAACGTGTACAGTAACGTCGTCGTAAGATTATTAGAGATTTCTAAGTTTTTCTAGTTTTGGCGGGAATCGTCGAGGACGTTGTCTATACATTTATTTCTGGCGGGAGTCATTTGGTAACGTCGTCGGACCACATGTATAGATTTTTTTAATAAGTATAAATTCTCGATTTTCTATCATCGTACGTCGAGGCTACTGTGTCCATTGTCGTCTATACATATTTTTAGTCTTCTGTTAAGTTTGTGTCGGAAATTATTTTGGTGAGATTGTCGGCGCGCATGTATAGACCTCCTCTACAAGTACGATCACTCCGCTTCTTGCTGACGGTCGTTGCGGCCGCAGCGCCCGTTGTCTTTTGTACGTTTGTTCGGTCCTTGTCGTATCGGGACTTAGAAATTTTTTCATTTAGTTGCTCGTCGTAGCGGACGAGTGTCACGGACCAGTTTTCTTATGTAATGTCGGCATCATTGCTCCGTTTTACTTGTCGGTGCGCAGTTCGCACATTTGCTGGTTACTGGATTTTTCCCTTCTTTGGGGCGCAGTAGTATAGAGCTAAAGATTGCACATAGCGTAATATTTCAAACGAGAACGCCTGGGTAGCTGTGACATTACTTTTGTATTGAGATCGGCTATTATCGCTACTGTCGCCCTCGACCAGGCGTTCAAGCTCTAAGAGATAGGGTGGGTTCCCCTATAAATGTGAATATAACAAACGTATTTGGTCAAGTACAAATACATGCCAATAATACAGGGCCAAGTCCCTTAGGCAAATTTCAAACAAGGAAAGTATATTAGACTCCCGGAAAGGGACATATAAATAAGCATAGCACCGAGGTGCGCTTATAAATTTAAGAAATAAATAGGGTTGGCTCCCCTATAAAAAGGTAGTGGTGCATGCAAACAGATAGAGGCATTAGTACATGCCTCTGACAAAGCTTCAGCGGAAGCATATAAGAGTTTAACCTTTTAAACAGAATTAAGACATAGCGTTGCAACGTACATGCTGAGGCATTACTTTATGTTGCTACCAATGAAAATACATATACAAATGCTAATGTACATTACATGTATAAGAGAGCTCGAATAACTGCAATTATTGCAAATCTATATATCTTACGTACATCGTACATGTACATAGGCAAGAGTGGAAACCGTGTAACCATTTCATTTTTAAATATATTTTTTTGCGCATGCGCATTGAGTTTCACTGTACAACCTCTCCTCTAGTAAATAAGCGAACATACTCTACAAGTAAGTATTGGTCAAGTAATTTAGGAAATTACGAGCAGGCTACAGCGGCGTTGTTCTTCAAACCAGGAGAACGTAACAAGCTCTACACTACAGAGATATGGAACATCGCTTTGATATCTAGAACGTGGAATTATTAAGAAGAAGCAATAGAAAAAAGACAACTCTCGTCTCTAAACAACTAGTAATTAAAATTACACCCATAATAGAATAAACTTATCTTTAATGGGCTAAATACATAAAAAGAACTTTACAACTACATTACCATCCAAACTCTTATAGTTTAGATCTTCTTTAAACACCGTTCGTTTCTTCTTATACAAATAGTTTTGCCAACAAGATCAATTATATCGACATCTATAGATAATTTTTCTATCCTCTAGTTTTTCTTTGTCAATTTGTATTATTTAGGTAGGCATACATAAATATCTTCTCCAGTCTTGTATATCTACTGAGATGTTATATACTTAGATTAACAAATAAATATAAAATACAGAGTAAATTTTATTATTTTGGATTCATTCCTCTAATTGTGGCAATTAACACAAATCTACACAGGAGTACAATTACTATAGGAATAAAAAATCATTTTTTTTGCTGTTCAAATGATTTTTGGTGTTGAAAATGGGAGAAAATTATATAATTTTTTTATTTATTTTGCTTTCAATTATGACGTTTCGGTAGTTTGTTGGCCAACTTTATCAAGCATGTTGGTGTCGTAAATCTTGTTCTAAGCATGCTTGGTAAAGTCGACTACAAAACCAACGAAACGTTGTAATTAAAAAACAAAATAAATATAGTTTTCTTAATATATAGTAGGAGAAATATAATACTGTAAATTAATTAAATAGGAACTAAAATCGAGAACCATCAATATATTCCAAGTATGTATAATTGGGTCTAGAGTAAATTTTTGGCGCAGAGTGTACCGAGAACGTGTAGCAGAGGTGTGTGGAAAATTACGACGGGCGAGAAATAGGAGCGAACGACCGGTAGAACCCGTAAAACATTGTATTTACTGTCCCATAAAGGCTTTCGGTAAAAATATGTATATAGAGGAAACCGTAACAGAGGTCGCGATTGTATCGAACGAATTGTCGGCGCCGAAAATAAATCTGGCTTAAAAGAAGAAATTTAGAAACGGTGAAGCAGAACAGCAAGTTTTTTATTTGTACCAAGAAGACAAAGGAATTAATATAGCCTGTGCCAAATACTCTCAATTGGTTACGTATCACATATTAATAATAATAATATCTTTTATTGCCCAACAGAAAATAATTCCATTTACAGGACAATGCGAGAATAATGTAACCTAGCATATATAGTAATAATATACAGCGCAGTAATAAATTAAAATTAATCGAAAATGATACAACTGAATCATAAACATAATAATAGCTCGGTGACACCAGAATGCAAGAACAAAATAGGACGACAATGTAAATCCATGTAGACACTTCAACAAAAAGGATCATCAAGTAATTCATTGGCATTTCTAATCATATGTGTATTGGGTGCTTTAAGCAGAAGAAATTAGGGAAGGACCTGGTATCGTACTGAGGTACCACGAAATTAATTTTGGAGAGAAGGGATGGAGCGTCAATAGCGTGATTAATCAGTTTAAGTAGAAATTGACTGCCAAATTCCTTCCTTCGATCCGATAACGATACAAAGCCGTGTCTCGTCAGCAGATCAGCATAATCAACATCGCGGCTAGGGTAAGTGCCATCAATTTTGAAGGATAGGTATTTCAAAAATCGTTTTTGCACTCTTTCAAGTAGTACTTGCAGATGGAGATAGCGAGGATACCAAATTATGGAGGTATACCCCAACCCAGTACGGATAAGCGAATAGTATAATGCTTTTAGCGACGTAGGATTATTGAATGATCTGCAGGATCGTATGAGAAATCCTAAGGATTTCATCGCAGAATTTCGTACGAATAGTATGTGGTCTGCAAACGACAAATTTGCATCAAACAGTACGCCCAGGTCCATCACAGACGAGTGCCTGGGAACAATAGCCTGATCCACAGCATAATGATGACTGTAGAGTCTATCTAGAGTAGCTTACAATAGCACACTTATCCAGATTCAAATAAATTCCATTCTGTGTACACCATCTAACAATAGTATCCAGACTGTTCTGGAGAAACAAACAATCTGCCGGGGAGGTTATGGTACTATAAATCTTAAGATCGTCCGCGTGTGCCAGCACATTGCAGTCCAGCCCCTGTAGGAGATCATCCAAATAAGTATTAAACAAAAGGGGACCCAAATTGGATCCCTGGCACACACCAGAGGATGCAGAAAATGTTAAGGATGTATATCCATTGTAGTGAACCTAGCATGAACGATTAGTTAAATACGAGCGGATCATTTGTGTTACAGTTGGAGAAAAACCAAAACTACTCAACTTAATATTATGCTATACCAGCTTTGTAAAGTACATATATGGTGATACTATAGGGCAAACGAAAAAATAGAAGAAACAATAATGGCGGGATAATGTACAGTTGCTGGCCATCAAATTAGAACTACTGGGAAATTATGATAATTCTATATTATTAACTTTATTTCATCATTGCCCTCCGGCGTTTCTTTAATATTTTGCATTAATTCTCTATAATTTTACTGTTGGAATCCAGAAGATCATAAATTTTTAAGTTTGGATAATCTTTGGTTGACACGAGGAATTGTTACCCGTAAACGTGTACTGGCTGCTGGTTTAATCTATATAACCTGTTGCCCGTCTATCGATGTGTCCACTCTGCTTGCTTGTTAGTGATTATGTTCATTAAAGATGTGGTAGATATCATTACTAAGCCAAAATTTTGCTCTTTCTTCAAGTATAACTGCCTTGTTCTTGCACCAATGTGTTACTTAGTTCTTTGACTGGCAAGTTAATCTCTGCTACTATAAGCAAAGCTTCACTTTGCACTTATTCTGTTTTCGTATTTTTTTGTACACTCCTGGCCTATGGTAATTTAACATTACGACATAAATACTGTTATTTATCCTTTGTTCCTACCGGAGTACCTTGCCGTTGTCTTTGTTCATCAGTAGTTTTGTTTTTCTAAGTCGTTAAGTCGTTGTCACGAGCACCGCTTACGTGAAGATTGGTCCTCGTTTGATTCCTCTATTTTTATAACAATATCTATTATTTTTCTTATTTTTGTCTATTATTGTTCACATGAAAATGCCCTTCTGCTCTTGCTGTGGTGTGTTCGACCAATCTCACAAATTTGTTGCAGTAAATCGTTGAAATTGCATATATGGTGATATTAAATTTGAAGCTACCTTCTTTGTATGTAAAGTAAAAGAACCTCACGTACACTAGTATTTTCTTATTTCAAAGCTTCTACTTATTTAAATTCGCAATCACCGTTTATTTTCGTACTGAAGCTATGACGTACGAAAAAAAACTATCCGTTTCCATTGGGTTAAAATCCATTCCTAACACCAGACCCTTCTCACTGTCACCTGTACAATAGATGCGGACTCTGAAGACCTGAAATATTGATATGCAGATGAAGCAGGAGGCAATAGTAGGCACAATGGCATAGTGTTGTTCTTGGCGTTGCGGAAAATCGTGCGCAACCTACCTACATAATTTAATAAAACGCGCTTGACCATTTCGTGATCCCAGCTGGGAATTGCCCAAACTCCCTGGTGGATATATACAGAAAAATACGCGGGTGTGGTGGAGATGTTAAAAATCGAAAGGGCGGGAATAACAGATTTTGCACGATATTGAATTTGGCTGGTCTTCAAAAATTCTACGTACAGGCTGATTCTAAATCAGTACACACCTTTGTTATTTTCGTTAATATGACTCTTACAATGTAGGTTAATTTAGAAAAAAATCTTAGTGCTGATTAATATGTAATTAATAAAAAAAAAACAATCCCATAGTGCATTGTGGAGGAAATCTATGTGTGGAATTATTGTATTAAGTAGGCATACTACATTTGATGTCGATACATACAATACTGTTGACTTCGAAGATAACATTTATTTATTTATTTGATTCATATAATTATTCTGTCATTGGGCTTTTAGGGTCTGTTGGATATTAAAGGTTTCTTTTTTATTTTAACCACGGGCGGAACTTTTAACCCCCAGGGCCCTCGGCCATTAGCTCGCCCATTGTGCCCCCACGTGATTTTAGTTCACTCGACTGGATTGTACCTAAACAACAAAGTCCATAATCTGCTCGAGTGGTTATCTTCTTAACTTAGGTTCGTCAGGCTGACTATTCCCAAGGGGAACCTGTCTTTCCATGCAAACTGCCGGACAAAACGGTGCACATGAGTTTCGTCTGCTCTCCCACACTTTCTACATAAAGGAGAGCTCACTAGGCCTATGCGATGCATGTGTTTATTTAGTGGCCAGTTAAGATCGCTGTGAGTACTCACAGTTTGGTCCTGCTCATAAAGAGAAAGATTGCCTTGTGCAGTCGTTCCTCACCTAGATAAATCCCGAGAGATTTGTAGTGTCTCAAATCGTCTACACCATTCCAGTAGGACCCGTAATTGGCGGCGAATCTATTTGTTAACATAGGTCTTAACACTGCCATAGGTACTCCCACACGTCAGTTCAAGACCTGAGAATGATCGTCCACTGGCATCTCATGCTAGCAAGTTAGGTATTTAATTCCCTTTGATTCCCGAATGGCTTGGCACCCACTCCAGAGCAGCGCTGAGATGTTCCGCCAGTTGTCGCAGCCTTCTATGACACCCGAACATCACTTCGGAGTCAAACCTGGCAGCTTGTAGTGCCTTTGGCTGCCAGATACGATTTCTACCGCTTCAAAGTCGTGTACGTAGTCTATAGAGTTTTCCGCATATGTCCGGATGATAATTACTTTTGCTTAAAAGTTGGAAGGGGAGACCCTTAAACCGATAGCCTCGTCATGCGGTTCTCCTTCTTTCCATATTCTAGTACCTGTGCCATTGGAGGTTTTGAGGCACCTGCAAACCAGCGGGAGACATCCCATCTCGCTACTAGGAATAATTAATTAATCTCCCAGCAAAGCTATAGATGGGCCGAATTTTGGCGGTCCTCATCGACAGTGGTGCTGTCTGTTCGATGTAGTTGAAGATGCTGTTATGGCCTCCGAACTTGTCAGGGAATCTCTTGCACCCACTACATTTGACTCTGTAGGCTCCTAAGGTTGCTTCTTAAGGATAGTCTCCATCGAAGCTGTCGGCGTCGACGCCATGGCCCCTGTAATGCCCAAGTAAGCAATTTGGACGCCAAGGATCTTGAGCGCGAAGCCTTGATTTAGCTTTGTGCTACGAGACTAGCGACGCATAAGTTATAAGTCTACCATTACTGCTCTTAAGCCTCGCGTTCTACCAAACGTTCCTTTGCAGGCCCGAAAGGCCCTTGTACCATTGCTTCTCGCATGTTGCAGATGTGAGTTGTGCGTCATTTTGGACTCCAAAATCACACCTAGATATCTAGCCTCTGTTGATACAAGTACTTTGGAGCCGGTTGGGAAGTTTCCTTCTCTAGATGAACGGTACCATAGTCGTTTTGCTGGAGTTTACATTTAACCCTTCTTTTCGGTACCATGTTTTTACAAGCCTGAGTGCGACTTGCAGACTTTCGGATACCACACTCTCATATCTTCCTCTGACCATAATGGTAATATCATCGGCGTAGCCCTAAGCGTAGACACCCGCCTCCCGAAGATCGGATAGCAGGTCATCCACCAGCAAGCAGCAGAGTGGATGTGACGACACACTACCACCGTCGTCCCTGTGCTCAAGAGGTTCATAGATACATGAACTGTTCTGTTGTTTAGCATAAAGGCGATCCACTTGGTGAGAGTTGGTTCGACTCCACGTTTTTGCAGAGCCCGTCCCATTGACAAGAAGGACGCCTTGTCAAAGGCGCCTTCAATGTCGACAAAGATAGCCGTATTAAAGGTTACTACCATTTTATAATTTTCAAAAATTCTATACTTATGGTTAATTACACATACATGATATGAATCTTTTAGGTAGCGTTTGCGTGTGGCTTTTCTTTTTAACCTAAAAATAAATTAAGACCAAACCCTCATAAATCTTCTCTTCTACACAGAAACTTATTTTATATTCCGTAGGGTAAAATGAGAGAGTTTTCTGTTACAAGACAAAATATACGTATGTTTTTCATTAAATTGCATCATTTTTCTCGTGATTCTAATCCACCTTCTATTATCGTAAATATCATTTTAATACCGGCACCTGAAACGACACTTTTGTTCGCCCGTAATTCCATTTCTTCCTAATATTAAAACAGGATGAGAATAAATAATTCACCTACGCTCGGGGAACATTTCTCGACGCTAGCGCTCACTCTCCATCACATGAAAGAAGCTACGTAATTCACGTAAATTACAGCGGCGAGTAAATTTACAAAATTCTAAACGACGAGATTTAAACTTTTTACGGCGTACAGAAGAAAGAAGAAAAAAAATTCAAGACTTAAACGAAACTGTAAGGTATTTTCCCATTTACTAAAGTTGAATAGAGAAAAAAGTTGGCGGGAGCGAAAAAGGGAGAACGTGCACGTTATAAACTCGGAACAAATTACTCGAGAATTAAGAAGATTTTAAATTGCTACTTAATGTTGCAGCTCAATTACAAGACGCTTTCATAAATCCGTAGCTTCCCCCCGACTATATACGATCCCACCCTCTCGAGATGGAAAAGAAAGTAACCCGAGACGCTATCAGTATTAGTTGGTAGTACGAAGAAAAGTACGGGAACTAGAGGGCGGTGTAATAACGTAGCGCTCGGTGACACAGCTCGACGGTGCTGCCACCTAGCGTCGCGTGCACGCCATTAAAAAAGCCCCGTCCTGTCTCTCCGCTGTAGCGCAGCTTTTCGTCGTCGTACTCGACTCGACTGGCGGATACAATTAGCCAATAATCCCCGTGACCAAATCCCTATTTATTCCTCTCCATATATTTGACGGACGGGCGACAAGGGAGCCATCCCTCGGGTTATTATGTTATCAAGATTTAATACGATCTGCACTCGCACAATGCGCGTTGCGCGTATAATACGCTTCTTGGTAATTGTGTGGGACGGTATTGATGATAGTTAGGCGATTTGGGCGCGCTTTATTGAAATGTAACGTTTTTGCAAGGTTTTTATACGTTATGGTCTAATACACATTAGTTTCAATGACCTAAGCAATCAAGTGGCCGGTATGCGAAAATGGTATGGGTTGGTTACGGCGATTATATTTGTTGCAAAGATATTTGTAAAAAAATATTTCATCTCCCACCTTAAGAATAAGCCTATACAATTAAAGAAAAGTGGATCCATGTATACTTAGTCGTATACGAAATGTTAGAAAGCAACACCTCCACTAAAAATAAATGAAATATGTAAGTTACAGGCTTTTATAAATGCGAAAATAAACATGATAGAGGAAATTATAAGGATGGATCTCTATGCTGTACCTCTGATCCCCTTACAGTAAAACTGCAGTGGCATCATATTTTTCTACTATTCGGCATGGTCTCAACAGCCTCCTGAAAAATTTTTGTCCGAAATCTGCAAACCACTTCTCTACATCTTGCATCACTTCATAATACTGGAAAATTTTGTTCCACATAAGATTTATTTTATTTTGGGGAACACCCTGTAATCACCAGGGAGCCAGATCTAGCGAATATGGCTGGTACTCCACTAATTCAAAATCTGCTTGGTGTATAGCAGCCATAGCAATACTAGATGTATGGCTGGGAGCATTATCCTGATCCACATCGTGCCTTAACTTTCCTCAGCGTTTCTCTTTAATAGCGTCTCGCAATTTTGAAATCAATTGTGCGTAGTAGGCCCCTGTAATGCTCTGTCCCTTTTGCAGGATGGTTCCTTGGCCATTCCAGAATACAGATAGCAAAACCTTTCCAGCAGACGAAAACGCAACTGTGTTGTAAGAAGTTCGGAAACCAAAATTAGATTTTCTGGAACAACAGGCTGAAAGTGAGAGCTGTGACTGAAAAGTGAACCAGCACAAAAAAGCTTAAAAATTGCTGTAGAAAAACAAAGACTCACTGACCTGCATCAGGAATAAACAGCTATCGATATTGAAAATAATTTTGAACGTGTAATTAGCAAACTAAGAAGATTCCAATTAAATATTACCCATGGTAGTGCGAAAAATGTAGAATTACATTAGTTAGTTACACGATTTGCTCAGTTGCATATCAGCGGCTTAGACCCTCAAACATATGACATCAAAATTATTGATTATCTGAATAGCATCTCAATCCAAGAACTAGAGAAAAAAGAAATTTTATTCAATTGAGGAATGATAAAGACCGCACCATTATATCCGCAGACAAAGGGAATGCGTAAGTCGTCATAGGGTTTGTTCCAACCATCAGTTTTTGTACGGTACGTGTATCACTTCGTACACCGATCAACACGCGTGCGTTAGAAGTGCAGCGTTTCTGAATCGGTCAGCAATTTTAAGATAGTTGAAACACTTTCGGAACCATTTTGTGTATTTCAATTATGTTTTTACAAATATGACTAGACTAGTACCCAGCTTGATACTGCACATATCAGTACAGACGGTTTCTATTCTGGATCAGGTATCGGTTCGATCGTGCACGATAACACATGGGCTGAAAAGTCCGGGCCTAACAAAGAAAACACGTTTTTTTTGGTTCAAAACTAGCTTTATTTATCAACGTAATCTCCATCAAGAGCAACGCAATCATACCAGCGCCGCTCTAAGATTTTAATACCACTTTTGTAGAACGATTTATCTTTTGCCTCAAAATAAGCCTCAGTTTCAGCGATAACCTCGTCATTCGTGCGAAATTTCTTACCAGCGAGCATTTTTTGAGGTCTGCGAACAGCCAGTAGTCGCTGGGAGGAAAGTATGGCGAATACGGTGGATGTGGGAGCAATTCGAAGTTCAATTCATTTAGTTTTGCCATAGTTTTGATTGACTTGTGACATGGTGCGTTGTGGTGATGAGACAACATTTTTTTCTTTGCCATATGCGGTCGTTTCTTTGCAATTTCGGCCTTCAAACGCTCCAATAACGCTATATAATATTCACTATTGATGGTATTTCCTTTCTCAAGATAGTGGATGAATATTACACCACGCACATCCCAAAATACCGAGGCCATAACCTTTCCAGCCGATTGTTGTGCTTTCGAGCGTTTTGGACGAGGTTCACCAGTTGCTGTCCACTCAGATGACGATCGTTTTGATTCCGGAGTGAAGTGATGGATCCATGTTTCATCCATTGTCACATATCGACGCAAAAATTCCGGTTTGTTACGTTTAAACATGGCCAAATACTGCTCAGAATCATCAACACGTTCTTGTTTTTGGTCAACAGTGAGCAAACGCGGCACCCACTTTGAACAGAGCTTTATCATAGTCGAATGCTCATGCAATATAAAGCCAATACGTTCTTTTGATATCTTTACGATGTCAGCTAACTCACGCAACTTCACTTTTCGATGATTCAAAACGATTTTGTGGATCTTTTTGATGTTTTCTGGTGTTACCGCCTCATTTGGACGTCCACTGCGTTCTGCATCATCGGCGTCTCTACGACCATGTTTGAAGTCAGCAAACCAACGTTTTATTGTTGTTTCTGATGGAGCGGGGTCCTCATATCACTTTTCAATCCATTGCTTCGCTTGAACGGTATTCTTTCCCATCAAGAAGCAGTGTAAAATTAAAACACGAAATTGTTTTTGATCCATTGTTTTGAAAATAACAAAAGCAGTGTTACTCTTAGCACAATAACTCACAAACTAATGAATAGAATATCATGAAATTTTAACAGCTGTATTTTGAAGGTTAGTACTAACTGAGAGAAAGGTGACTGCAATAAAACTAGCATCATCTATGTGTTAGGCCCGGGACTTTTCAGCCCATGTGTTACATAGTGAAGTTACAACGCTGCAGTTATTGTTCCACGTACGATGCATTACGTAGTTGGAACGGCTTTTTTGCATTGCGCAGGTATCGGACGGTAAATTTACGGTTTTACCAGGGAGTTGGAACAAATCTATAGAGACAAGAAAAAAATTTGGTGTTACTACGACGTAAAGTCATTAAATAAGTCACAAACTGCTGAATTAGCATTTCAATTGGTTTTCGAAATTCTTTATGTTCAATTGACCCACTCGTCTAATTCTTGTCTTTTGTTCTGACTTAATCTAACAGCAAGCTAGACATAGCTACCGCTGCTACATTAACCAGTACCAAAATCAAAATTGCTCCTGCTAATCAAATTTTTAATTTCTTCAAAAAATCATGATTTTTTTAGTAACTCTGCATCTTATCCTGTAGTAAAAGAGTTTTGTGCCCAGCATTACAAAACTAATACAAAAGAACCAAGAACTTCAATCGCAATTGATGATTGAAGTTGTTGGTTCTTACGCCATTGCATACTTTCAATATACGACGCAATATCGAGTATTAAGCTACTATCCTGTAATTTTCCATAAATACAATTTCTCTTACTATAGCTGCTTAATAAAATTTTAAATATGAGTTTCTGGTTTCATTTGGTCTCTATATTATTTAAATAATCATAACAATTATTTCTTGGGGTATACACTAGGGTGACAGAATAAAATAGACACCAGGTAAAGCGGTATAAATATGTAAACAGCTAAATTCTAAGAACGAATTAAGAACTTTCTCTTGTCATTAGGGTAGGGCTAGATGTATCGGAAGGAATTCGTCATAGTTTAGTATCGTTACAACTATGCCTCGCTTACAAGGTTCGAGTGATATTAGCGACTTCACCCGGGGTCGCATCGTTGGCCAGAGTGAACGCAGTTAACCGTGTGATTACACAATTTAAACGCAAGTAAAAAACAACAGTGGAGCCGAGACCAGGTCGTGCCGGACCTTCTGAAAGAAGCAAAAGGGTGCTTGTGCGCGAAGTGTTAAGAGAACCGCGAAAAAGTACAGCTAAGCTTGCGGCAACTTCACAGAAAAGTCAGCGCACCGTTCTGCGATACCTTCACAGTGTAAAAGGGTGGCAAAGAAAAAACCTCTCCTTACGGCGTTTCAAAAACGGCGCCGAATGGCTTGGACGATCGAAATGCGAACAAAGCCCGAGGAGTTTTGGCGGTCTGTCAGTGGTCGTACGTGGGTATGGAGACGTTCGTCACAGCAACTGGACGACAAATTTTTGCATCAGACGATGAAATACGGCGGTGTGAACATCATGGTGTGGGGCGCGATATGGTATGGTGGAAGATCGCAATTAGTAATCTGCGACGGAAATATAAATGCGGCAAAATATATCCAAATATTAACAGAAGGACTACTACCGATATTCGACAACGCCATTTCATCTAAACAAGGCGCCACTTTTATGGAGGATGGAGCACCCTGCCACAAAGCAAGAACAACAACCACATGGAAAGAGGAACAGAGGATTCGGGTTTTACCATGGTCAGGCCAATCACCAGACATGAATCCGATAGAGAATGTTTGGCACATAATCCAGACAAATATGGCGAAACGACCCCGAAAACCCAGCAATAAGGAAGAACTCGTGGCAGCTATTACAGAAGAGTGGTTAAATATTCCAGAAGACACCATTAATCATTTAATAGATTCTATGCCACGACGACTCGCAGCACTTCACTCAAGTAAAGGTGGATCGACAAAATATTAGTCTAATTTAAAAATTTTAAAATATTTTGTATATATAACGAGAATAGAATCTTTTTTTTAATTAGTAGGTGTCTATTTTATTCGGTCACCCTAGTGTATAATGTGCATATTGAATAAACGGTTGTTTCTTTTGATATTTGAGTACATCCGCCAAGAATTTCTAGCAAAATATTTCGAATTTCCGTGGCCGTTTTCCCAGCCATCCAGAAGTGTTTTATTACTGCACGAAATTAGATTTTATCTATTTTTGCACAAAACGTACTCTTAAACAACTACTGACAGTAGGCATCTGCAATTTTGACAGTTGCCATAAAAAGATTGTCCTTGCCAACCAACGAACACACTTCAACCTTCGTGCGCCATCTCTTACCGATTCAGGACGCCCTCGTACGAACTCGTAATCCAAACTCGGTTTCAATTGAAGCACTACGAATCACAGCTCACGGACAATGAAATAGGATTTAGCAAGATACCACTACAGATCTTTTGAAATTCATGCCCAGCAGTTGCAACTACAGAGTTAGAGAAGCAAATACCTGTTACTAGTTCATCTTCATATTAGCTAAAGATATTGCTTTATTGTCATTATTGTAGCGCATTTCAATTATATGTTATAACTAAAATAGAGCCTTCATTTATTCTACTATCTTTAGTAATTATTTGTCTATTATATGAATGTAAAAATTTCCTAAGGTATTATTGCATGAACGTAGTAACCGCTATTACTTTTACTTATACATACATTAAACAACATGAATATATCTTTAAAGTAATACGACGGGCCATGATTGAGCTCAAAATGGAAAGATTTAAATATATACCTACTAGCCTACCCTGAACCAACAGAGAGACCCCTAAAATCCGGCGCCCATTACACGCGAACTTTCTCCCAAGCTCGCTCGCTAAACGGTCGCCTGTTAAAAGTCGACGTCGTCTACTCGACATCGCCATTAGTAAAGGCGATATCGGAGCGTCGCAAAGACCACCGCCGTCATTAGAAAGCTGCTTTATAACCCGCCCCATCGTGATATTGCAACACGCTCGCTCCCCGAAGGAGGAGAAGAAGACTTCATCATAAATGTTCGCGTTTAAGCCCGTAAGGGGAAAACCAGACGATAATTTGAGGAAAGTAAGGAAGTAACTAACTAACTTCCAGAGGGCGCCACGATCATCGACCATTATGCCTTATCCGTATCGTAGCGACGACGCTGTAGTTACAGCAGTAATGCTGGCGTACTCCTTGGATGGTCTTCTTCTAATGTGTATACACTGTTGGACGTAGTAGTATGGACACTAGATGCGTATATAATGAATTGCATTAGAATGTGAAAAATGGGATAACTTATTGTTCTATTTCAAAGATATTTTACGAAAATTACAGTAGAACGCTAAATTTATGAACAAACATTTTTAAATATCGTTGTTATTTACAGTAAATACACAAAAATGTTTATCAGCAAGCTGTATATTATTATAATGTTATAAGTAAAAAGGTGGAGAAGAAAAGTTATATTTATTTTTTACCTCTTGTATTTACTTTTGTATTTTGTACTAATAAATCGCGTGTTACTATTATTACTATTGCTGTCGTTAAAATGAGGCATAAAACCGAGCCCAACTCAATCATTGATAGCATCAAGCTACAAACTGAACGACACATTAACTTGGCGACTGTAAAAAGTCGAGTGGTTCATGTATGGATTCAAATTCTATTTCCTGTTATGGTAAATTATTAAAGATAATAATTCATGAGCGTGAGAGCATTATATTAAACCCAATAACTGATGTACGAATTACTATGGTTAAATTTGTGTTTAGATATTTTTCTTAACGAATAAGTTCTTTTTGAGGTTAAAATATCCTAATCCCGAGAAGGATCTTATTATCGACACAAATATAAAATAGGGAGTAGAGGTGAAAAATTGGGAAAGAATTTTTGCAGAACTAAATTTATTTGGGACCCTAATTTTTACAATACTATTACCATTATTAAACCACAAGTTTCCAACACTTTGCAAGCTTGCTTGATCTGATACTACACCAGGTGTATCTAACACATGGGCTGAAAAGTCCCGGGCCTAACACATAGATGACGCTAGTTTTATTGCAGTCACCTTTCTCTAGTACTGTACTAACCTTCAAAAGACAGCTGTTAATATTTCATGATATTCCATCCATTAGTTTGTGAGTTATTGTGCTAAGAGTCACGCTACTTTTGTTATTTTCAAAACAATTGATCAAAAGCAATTTCGTGTTTTAATTTTGCACTGCTTCTTGATGGGAAAAAATACCGTTCAAGCGAAGCAATGGCTTGAAAAGTGTTATGGGGACTCCGTTCCATCAGAAACAACAATAAAACGTTGGTTTGCTGACTTCAAACCTGGTCGTAGAGACACCGATGATGCAGAACGCAGTGGACGTCAAAATGAGGCGGTAACACCAGAAAACATCAAAAAAATCCACAAAATCGTTTTGAATGATCGAAAAGTGAAGTTGCGAGAGTTAGCTGTCATCGTAAAGATACCAAAAGAACGTATTGGCTTTAAATTGCATGAGCATTTGACTATGAGAAAGCTCTGTTCAAAGTGGGTGCCGCGTTTGCTCACTGTTGACCAAAAACAAGAACGTGTTGATGATTCTGAGCAGTGTTTGGCCATGTTTAAACGTAACAAACCGGAATTTTTGCGTCGATATGTGACAATGGATGAAACATGGATCCGTCGCTTCACTCCGGAATCAAAACGATCGTCATCTGAGTGGACAGCAACTCGTGAACCTCGTCCAAAGCGCCCGAAAGCACAACAATCGGCTGGAAAGGTTATGGCCTCGGTATTTTGGGATGTGCGTGGTGTAATATTCATCGACTATCTTGAGAAAGGAAATACCATCAACAGTGAATATTATATAGCGTTATTGGAGCGTTTGAAGGCCGAAATTGCAAAGAAACGACCGCATATGGCAAAGAAAAAAAATTTGTTTCTTCAAGACAACGCACCGTGTCACAAGTCAATCAAAACAATGGCAAAATTACACGAATTGAACTTCGAACTGCTCCCACATTCACAGTATTCGCCAGATTTGGCTCTCAGCGACTACTGTCCGTTCGCAGACCTCAAAAAAATGCTCGCCGGTAAGAAATTTTGCACGAATGAGGAGGTTATCGCTGAAACTGAGGCCTATTTTGAGGCAAAAGATAAATCGTTCTACAAAAGTGGTATTGAAATGTTAGAGCGGCGCTGGAATGATTGCGTTGCTCTTGATGGAGATTACGTTGATGAATAAAGCTAATTTTGAACCAAAAAACCGTGTTTTCTTTGTTAGGCCCGGGACCTTTCAGCCCATGTGTTACATGTTTCTTTTTAGCAAAGAACCGATAGAAAACTTATGCATACACCTGATAAGTTTGACTGAAACCTGGCTTGCCTTCTGAATTAATGAATATTGATTTGAAGTATTTCTATAACCTGGAGAGTCTTTTGGCAATACGTTGGACAGTAGGAGGACAATTCTCGAATTTCTGGATGCGTAATGCTTTGAGCTCCGGAAATTTCGTGATGAGATAGTTGATGCATTTGCTAATTTAAAGATAAAAGTTATTTTAACAGTAAAAATCAGTAATACACAAAACTAACATTAAATTGTAAATGTGCCAACCTGCACGAGCGATAGTGTACTTACTCCTTGATTTCGCTGTGTGTAAGCAAGGAGACGATAGAAGGATACCGCTTCTTTTCACACCATTTCCCGTGACGCCGCCATGTTTTACCGGAGTCTCGGAAAGCTGCTCACTTCGCCTAATTATCATCGAACAATCTAAATGCTAATTAATGCGGCTATTTTCGTGCGGCGTGGGGTTTCGGGCGGCGGAGTCGCGATTGTGTGCCCTACGGCGGGTACCGGTAGCATGTAAATGAAGTCCTCGCCTATACGCGTCGTCGTCTTGTAGGCAAACGACGGAAGGCGTTGTTTCGAGGGGAACGTTGAGACGTTTCACGCGGTGTTGGCAGCCAGTGTAAATGTGGGAAAGAATTTATAAATTGTTTGGAAATTTTTGACGTTCCGTGAAGTACACGCTGGTGGTGTTAGTTTAAAGTGATGGAAAAATAACACGTTGTCGAAGAAAAACAGCCAAGGATAGTGTTAATGTTGGAAGAAAAATATTTACTTGTCGTTTCTTTTTTTTTGTTTTACAGTTGTAAGCAATTTAATGTTCTATAATATTTGACTTGCTTCTAGTAACAAATATTCCTTGTATTTTAATAAAGTGGAGCACCTGACCAACTCCCATTTACACCACTTCAGTTCAAATCATTTTTAAATTTTATGAAGGTATTTAAACACTCCAGACAGAAAAGAAATGATTATATATTGCCTATTTATACCCTATTAAACAATTATACAAATGAAATAGCAATAACGAAAACAGTGACAGGAAATAAATGTTCTTAAATGAGTCACATTCTGATGTGTAACTAATAGAGTCGTTGCAAAAAGAACTATGACTTGCTGTAAATACGATAAACGATTTTACTTTTATTATCAATTAAACCACGTAATGCACACATTTTGCCTTCTTGTTTTATGACGTGATATTTATTCGTAGCAACTTCGCTTTGAATTTGTGTCCAAAGAATAATAACTTATTACCCAACAGCACACAGCTCATTAAAGGATAATCATATCAAGGTAACTATTATAAAACAAGAGTAAATGTGTAGTACCAAAAGAATGCAATATCAAACGAAAATGCAAACATTCCTTAAACAATAGTAAATTGCTCACACAAAAATTGCCTCAAAGCATTGATAGTAATGTTGAACAAATAAAATCTAGATTCGTATATATGTATTAACACTATTACATATTAATATAATTGGTGACTGAGAATGGTGGCGGGTGTTAGCCACGGGAAGATCAAAAAATTATTTATTCCCATTGCTAAGTCTCGGTATGTAAAAGGAACAGCAAATCCGGTCATTTAAAATGTTATGTGCAAAAATTATTTGTGACGCAATACAACGATCCATCAAATAAATAAATACAAATTATTTCAGAAGATTAGTAAATAGCCGTGTTGCAAAATAACGTTGTGTTCACAGAAATACTAACTAAATTCATGTATTCATGATATCCCCCAGATTCCACACAATAGAACCATACTCTAATCTCGAACGAATAAATGCATTATATGCAGCAAGAAAGGCATCAATACTCAAGTTTTTAGTATTCATATTAATATTAAACCACCGTTGGTATTAGTAATGATATAATTACGATTTCCTTGTAACCAATGTTTTTAAATTCCTAAAAAGATATCAGTCACGGTAGGGTTTGAACCCACGACTTCTGTGTTACCGGCGCATAGACTTGCCATTACACCACGGGAGTGAATGTGAGTTCAAATCGCTTTTAATACCTAGATGTAACAAAAATAGCCTAAAGTTTGTATTTTCGTGGTGAAATGACGATTGCAAGGACTGTGTGGATGTACAATTCACAGGTATAGCAGTAAACTCCACTCACACAAATTAATTAATTATGCGGAACGCAGCGTCGGTAACACGGTTGACAATGGGAGCCCACGTGCTCTCGAAACGCTGCGTTCCGCATAATTAATTAATTTGTGTGAGTGGAGTTTACTGCTATACCTGTGAATTTCGTGGTGAAGATAGTTACCCATTTTTACTTGTACTAGTTATTGAATCCATGCTTTATCATCAGTAAATAATGAGTAAACAGCAAAGTTAAGATCTAATATGGACTGATATGTAACAAAATGCAAATAAAACAAACACATTCTTTGAATAATAACCTCCTTCTGCTAAATCGAACGCTAATACAAATTATTGGTGTAAATTTGTAAATATATTGAAGATGGTTGCAAAGTTATAATATGATTAAATGAAATGAAATAATATTAACAAAAACTATCACAATTAATCAATTCTGCCTGTTTAAATTACAAAAGATTGTTCATTTAACAAAATTTTGGTTAATTCAAATTGGAAAATTTTAAAATATTGAAATTCGTTGACCTCAGTGTAGTCTAGTCAAATATTAGTGTTGAATATTGGTGTGGTGGTAAAAGAATTAACAGAATTACAAAAAAAAGCATAGAATTCTATTTGCTGAAATCACTTTACAATTGTAACAATTATAAATTTCTCCCACGCCCTAGAATACATCAGGTCATATTATAATTTGGCCAATTCAGTTCTCAGTCCGCTTCTGTTACGATTACGTATTCAACAAGGGAAGAATCGCGACCTCCGATTAGCATACAACCTTTGTTGTGATTAGTTGAGGAACTGCCTGTGAAAACGGAGGGTAGCGAACGAGGAAAACGTGATGGTGGTGGTTTGCGTGTTATATGTATACATAAGCGGTGGCTAACGGCACCGTTGAGAAATGAGCAATAGGTAGAACTTTGGAGATTGCAATTTGCAATATCCAAATACATGGAAAATATATTTTTACTTTTTCTTAAGAGCCAAGGAAATTGATTATATTTAAATGAGACGGCTTAGAAATTTTAGAAATGTGATGGAAGTTTTAGGTAAAGTTTTCTATTCTTAAACTTCTTTGTTTGTGCAGAATATACTTTGGCATTTAATACAGTTGCACGTATAAAAAAGTATTTTCTGCATTCATTGGAAATTTATACTAGTTTTTGGTTTCAGCATCAAACGCTGGAATTTATTAGATTCAATTAGTAATCAACGGTTACATTATTTTTATATATATTACACGATTAGCTGGTTGAGAAAATTTCTAGACGGTTCTTAAACTAGGCTATATAGACATCAAGTCGTTAGTAATCATTGGCTTGACTACTAATAGAAAGGAAGATTTCAAGTAAGAAAATTTTAAATTCACCCTAATGCTTAAAATTGTCCTCAGTTATTACAATTATTTGAAGTCCATTTGGTCTAGCCTTTTAATCGTTTAAAAACTGCTACAGAAAAGCTAGAAGGTACGACATCGACCTGAAATGTTCCCGGAATCGGCAAGAGATGGCCCACAAAGGTTGAAGTGGATTCATTGGTCGGCAAGGGCAACCTTTTTTATGGCAACTGTCACAATTTCAGACGTTTGCTGTCAATAGTTGTTGTTTTAGAGTGTTTTGTGTGGTAAGTCAGGCGGTTCCGCAAAAATGGATAAAATCGAATTTCGCGCGGTAATAAAACACTTCTGGATTTTGGGAAATTTTGGGTATCAAAAAGCTTTCGGCGCGATGGGTACTACGCTTGCTCACCCCGGAGCAAAAAACGAAATCGGATGACCGTTTTGGAGAAGTGTCTGGCCAGGATCCAACGCAATCCAAGGGATTTCTTCGCGCGTTTCGTAACCGCAGATGAGACTTGGATCCACTACTGTATACCAGAGACCAAGAAACTGTCGAAACAGTGGACTTTTTCTGGCGAATCGGCTCCGAAGGAAACAGAGACCGTTCCATCGACAGAAAAGGTCATGGCGGACACTTTTTGGGATTCTCAATGTATGATTCTCATCGACTATCTGCAAGAGGGAAGTACGATCACGGGGAGACACTACTAGTGATTTATAGACCCGATTCGGTGCACTATTGAAGGAGAAACGGCCTCGTTTGCAGCGGAAAGAAGTGCTTTTCCACCACGGCAATGCACCGGCTCATTCATCCCGCATCGTCGTGTACAAATTGAATGAGTTGTGCTACGGATTAGGCTTTCATCCTCAATATTCACCGGGCCTGACCCTCAGCGACTTTTTCCTATTTCCATACAAGAAAAAATCAGTGGGAGGAGAGTTGCCTCAAATGAGGAGGTCATCGTCGCTATAGGTGAGTATTTTGCAGACCTCGAAACATCCCATTTTTTCCGACGGCTTGAAGAGACTAGAGCACCGTTTAAAAAAGTATATTGATCTTCGAGGAGACTACATCGAAAAATGAAAATAAAAAACCACACCAATACAGTGTTTTCTTGTAGATTCCGGAAACATTTCAAGTCGCCCTCGTATAATTAGGTGAATGTAAATAGTCATTTAAAGGATGCAATATCATTGAACGAAGAAGCTGTATATGTATTACATAAGACGGGATTCATTATGTTGTGGGATGCCTGCATTCAGGTAAAGCAAATGAAAAACCATATGAAATAATTCTTCCGTTAGGTAACGCATGGCTACGTTGAGGGTCGAAAAGAGTTATACTCCATCCACGTTAAGAATGCAGTGTTAGAATAGATAGGCTTTAAAATACGGGCTTGCCATTGGCTATTCGGCGAGGCATATTCACACAATAGAAACGGATACAATTTCTTCATATGAAATTTTTGTCAGTTGTCAAATTTACTTATCATTTTGGTGTCGTCGTTTCCTCTAGTTTTTCATTATATTTTTTATCCTTATAAACAAAAATAGTTGTTTTCAGAAATCTTTTATCTCATCAATTATGCCCATTCATTCTTTTTAAGTAATAAATTGCCTACATGTATAAAATTATTAAACGTAAATATAATATATTTTGACCTTGCATTTAAACCAACTTGCTAATCCTTTGCGGGTGACTAGTGCAGATGACAATTTGCCCCAGTTGAAACGCAAAACCGACAACGTTATGAAAAATTTTAAAAAAGTTAAGATTTAAGCGGTTAAAGGTGAAACGAAACAGTGTGCTAATGAAACAACACATCGGCATTTAACCAATATTTGAAAATTTCGTGCAGAAGGGAAAAATATTTACTGTTTAGACGAAGAAAATGGTTTCGATGAAAATGGTCTGCTGCGTTTTGAATCGAAGAAGAGTGAAGATTATCATAAGAATATGAATGGAACGTTCTAAGTTTTCACTCCGTTGAAACTGAAAAAACTCTTTCTTTAGAGTTAACAGTTTCATGAAATATATTTCAGTGTTGATTCAATTACCATCATTGCATTATCAATTTCTGATTTTAGAAATATAAAACTTGTTTGAGCTAAATTCGTGGGTTTGTATATTTCTTCAAAGACTGTCGTAAATTTTAAACGTCTAAGATTTGACGGTCCGTTTATAATTTGAAGCGGTTTTTTTTTCTTATCCAAACATTAACATCAATTTATTGAGATCTACGCAAACAATGAAACCCTCATTGGAAGATTTATCCGCTGAAGTTCATCGAGTACATCCGTAATGGTTACGATATCCATTCTTTTCAGAATCTCCATGCCACATCGTCTCTATGTACCCATATACACATAAATCCACAAATATACAGCATATACCTCTTTCATTGTGCATTCGGTGGACTATTAATCATAGAGTTTAGTGTATGGCAATATAAACAAGTCTTTTTCATGTCATCGGATACCTGACACGGCCGAATAATGCGGTGTTTATCATTGCCATCAACACCAGGGGACCCGCGGTCCGTAGAATCCGGCCTTCTCTTTATTCGGAATTATATGATGGTGGGTGGCCGGGAGCTATTGATATTCATGAGCTAATTCGATATTTTCCTCGTATTAATCTCGACCGTACGTAGTAGTAGGTAGATATAAACGAATACAGAATAAACGGAATTCATACGCTAACGATGGTAAAAATCCGCTTGGAGGCGTTTGAATGCCTTGAAAAGCGTTCATATATGCATTTGGCCGCCCCGTAAGTTGGTATGAAAGGAAGAAGAGAAGAGAACCTAGTAGATACATTCATCAAAACACTAACAAGATAGTTTCACGCATCGCTAGATGGTGCGACGACGTCGCTAATATAAATAGGTTAGAATAAAATTGAAAGCTACGAATGGAATGCGTTCAGAAGTAGATTTAATTTTGGGATTATTTATTTATATTTATTTGATATCCAAACGGTATTCCAAAATATTTGCTTGAAATGTAATGTAGCCCTATGTAAATATTGTTGTATCATTTTGTTCCTCTGTCATCGAGGTATTATTATTTAAGGAACTTTTTGGGTATCCTCTATCGTTCGTCTAAATCTCCATCGAAAATTGTTTAGATATCGCTGTTCTAGATGTAACCAGGCTCTTATTGAGGCTTTCCCTGAGTAAATTATGGGATATTGTATATGCCCAAGTTACGCCAAAATAAATCTAATGTTTGCTTACAATATAAATCTAGACTCGGTATTACCAGCACCCATGGTTTTGCCTATTAGCCCACATTCCACTGGCTCTAGTAACACCAGACAACTCACTCCGAAGATAGATTGCTTCAGTTATATGTATATCTATAATACGAGATAATTATTTTGGACACTGCAGTTTGTTTAAAGACCATTCAATAGGAGTTCAAATGAATATATAATAACATGTGTAGTGGAATAGGGTACAGAAATGCTAGTAGAATCTCTCACCTACTTCTAATTGGTTGCTTGATTAATGTTTTTGACACTTAGCTAACTGACATTTGTAGATCATATCTACATAATATCAAGTTTGCAACTCAAAGTGTTGTTGTGCTGTAGCTAATTCTTGAATCGTGTATGGTGATTGTTCACAAAAATGGATCTTTTAGAACAAAAAGCCGTAGTAAAATACCTCCAGAAAAAGGGCATGACGCCAACTCAAATTCATAAATACATTATGGCAACTATTGGTGAGTCTGCAGTTTCTTATGGTATAGATCGAGATTTTAAATGCCGAATAGCATCCTGTGAAAACCAACACGGCGGTGATCGTCCCATATTGGTAACAGCCGACAGAAACATTAAAATGGTACTTCAAAACCGACGAGTATGCATCAGAGACATTGTGGAAGATATTGACTTATCATATCATGTGGTGCACAACATACTGACTAAAGAATTAGATATGAAAAAGTGTATGATGGATGTCCAGAATGTTAGCCATTGATCAAAAAAGAAATCAGGTGTTGATTTGTAAACGTCTTTCAGAAAAGTGCCAAGTAAACAAAGAGAACTTTCTTAGTGGGTGTGTGACCATGCACGAGTCATCACTATGATGCCGAGACCAAAGTGGAAAGTAGATTCTCTCCCTCTACGCAAGAATTATCCTAACAGAGCATTACAGAAGTCTACTAAGCACATTTGAAATTCAGGGTCTAACTTGAGCATAAATATACTTGTATGGACATTTCTCAAACACACAGTCAACCATATCAGCAAGATATTAAAATGTTGAATTACTAATTATGGTTAACGGAGTACCTAATTACACTTTACAAAAGCACAGATCTATTTGAATAAAAATAGCTATATAATCCCAGCAAGACCAACAGTATATCAATCATGTCCGAGCATAAGAGAAAGAAATCTGCATACTTAATCCGAAATTCGGAATGTAATCCACCGATTTGGCAATCGCGGGCCCTACAACGTCCTGCCACCGTCGGCCGAAATTGCCTTCTTTTACGGTTATATTAT
This sequence comes from Trypoxylus dichotomus, assembly GCA_023509865.1. NCBI lineage: Eukaryota > Metazoa > Arthropoda > Insecta > Coleoptera > Scarabaeidae > Trypoxylus > Trypoxylus dichotomus. The sequence continues at coordinate 68,709,948 of CM042076.1, read as the reverse complement.
GCGGCGATCTCTCAACATTTTCTGACCGCAACACATACATCGGACCCTCGCCCATTACCGATACGGCAAGGGGCAAAGAGCATCACTCCGCAAAACAAAGGAGTCAAAGCCTACTCAATTACTCAATTCTAACTTCGATTCCGCACACGGAGCAGGAATAAGATATGCATGTACAATGTACTATGCGAGCCCGAATATATTTTACGATCGGGGTGGTCGCCGCCTGCAGATAAAAGCGTCGGGATGCTTACGGACGACGGGCGCGAGCCTGTTTTTGACGTAGACCGAGGTTGGTTGCTAGCTGGCAGTAGCAGAAGTCCGCAGCAATAACAATAACATAAAATAGCCCTCTTGGATTTAGATTTTGAAGAGGAAAATGAGTTATATAGCGCGTACATTGAAAACGAAAAGTTTTTGAACAGTAATATATTTGGTACGTTTATAATAATAAGTGTTTGCTTGCATTCCTGCTTTGCACCGCATTTTCTGTGGTTTGTATTCTCTACATTGAGGTAAATTTTTGATTGTCTATCAATTAGTATTGTGCCTTTCTGCATGTACAACTTTGGTTCCCTATTTTGACTTCCATCGCCTATTTGTAAAATGTTTTATTTGTCGCCTTTGCATTGAATTCCATACGGCGATTTTAAATACGTAACCAGACACTTCCTTTTTTGTTTTTGCGATTCCGACACCGAGAATTCTACAGTGTTGATATGCTTGTTTACTTTACCTTTGTACACCTTATTTTTGTGCTTTCCGTTGATCCAGTCTTGTACAGTCTTTAAGTCTCTTTCTATTTGGTGAAATTAACAAGAAATGAAGTTAAAAAATAAATTCAAGCTGTGGCTTATCCTAGTCCTGCAGGGAATATTTTAAGTTTGATAATGATTTAATGCGAAAACAAAGACGAAAACAAGGTTCTTGAATCGAATTACTCTTTTGCAGCTTCTAGTTCCACGAATTCCTTACACGCTACGGAGAAAATTATTTATGAACTTTCTAAACGCGATAAGCGGAGAGGTAATATTGTTATTTTTGGTATCCCCGACATGAAAAGATGAACGCCTAGCAAATGAGCGAAACGCTGTAGCTGTCATTTTACACTATTTAATAATTACGGTTTTCGACTTCAAAACCAGTAGACTTGGCAAATTCGTTAGCACCAAAACCGACTCTAAGACATCATTGAAGGTAAGTCTTTCGTGTTTGGAAACTGTATCTAAATACTGGGTAAATCTAAATTTCTAAAAGATTCTGATAAATTTGTTAATTTTTTTGATTTTACGGGATCGCACGCCGTTTGGGCAGAAGTTGTGCCGAATCCTTAAGGCTGAGCTTCTAGAACGTAAAAATAATGGAGAAAATGATCTAAGGATTAAATAGATACAATGTATTCCTCAAATTATATCCACTTTAAACTAAATGCACCCAGCAGATCTTCGCAACTGCATTTATACTACCCAAGTGTTCGTGGTATCCGTAGTAAAACTCATACATTATTGACTAACACCTTTCCTTCATCGCATGATATCCTTCTTTTTATTGAGACTTGGCTTTGTGCCTCTATATCTAACAATGAATTTATTTCTCCATCTTATTGTGTTATTCGAGGAGATCGTGACTTTCTAACTACTGGTTGGAAAGTAGGAGGTGAAGTTTTGATGGCCTTTTCAGGTGGTATTATTCATGATATCGTTGACAACTCGATATTTAGAACATCAGTATCCTTAAGTGGTATATTAATAACTAAAATTGCCTTTGAAATTGGTTATTATTATTTAATGTCAATTTATATTCCTCCCAATATAGATCATATCTTAATCTAGCGTTTGTGATTGCAAGCTAAGCTGGCTTAAGAATAGCATCTCTGCCTTCTCCTTTCCATTCTCTGCCATACATTTTCTCTTCCTACTCCATCAAAAGCTTTTTGGGATCTATTAAACATATGTGTATTTCCCTTCCATTTCCTGTTTCTCACCTAGTTGTCTGATTACAAATATTAAGTCCTGGGTGCTTCTTCCTTTTCTGAATCGATGTTGAGTATCTTCTAATATTGTTTCCAGTTTCTCTCGGAATCCCTTTTCTAATACTCTTGTTAATTACTTTCCTGGGATGTTTGCTAGCGTTATTCCCCTGTAATTTGAGCATTCTTTTGTGTCTCCTTTTTTGTGTGTGGGTATAATTATTCCTATATTCCATTCCTTTGGAATTTCTTTTTTTCTTTAATAATCTCTGTTACCTTTTCCTTTATATATTTTATCATTTCAACTGTATATAATTTTATCATTAGAAACTGCATATTTACAGAATTCGATTTTCGCTGTATGAAAATTTGGCCATGGAACCGATAAAGGAAATAAAGTTCACTGGAAAGTAATCGAGTTATTATTCATATGAAATGAAAAAAAACAAAGATTATAGAATACTCATTTTTGCGGAAAATTAATAGTTTATTGGGTATGTTCTTAAATTTCAATACAACCAAGACGATTCAGGAAATGGGCCTAAACTTTTCAATTCACCTATACAAACAAATTCGTCCTACAAAGCCGCAATACATGTCTCACGCCAAAAAATCATTCATATCAGAACGTGGTCAAGTCCATTTAGATAAGCTGATGCCGGGCATCGCGTTCTGCATCATGGCGAGGCGACATACCCTCCGAAATGGCCGAGGAAGAAACGATACAATAACATCTTGCCCGCAAAAAGCCAAGAAACGGTAATGCATAAGGAATGGCGCGATGCGAGCGTGTTTTTGCCGGCCGCTGATAGATAAATAAGAGGAACGTATCGAGATGGGATCGCAAAAGGACGCAGGCAGATGGCGCGCTGAACCGATTACGTACGTCGGGCACGTCCTGACGGTCAGCTCGGTCCGACGTCGTTATCTCGGGATCGGGAGTACTTTCGTTGTGTAAAGTTGATGTATGCATATTATATCGAATCTGGTATGCTGGGGAAAGAAAGGTGATCGTTTAAGGAACCGGAGATGTTGAAAAAATGAATGATCTCTGAAAAGTAGATTTAACATTTCTTCATATCTTTAAATACTCTCTCCGTCTCAAATCATGGTATATATTTCTCTTTACAATTTATCCCAAATTATGGTATACAAAACTTTGGAAACTGCTCTATTGTATTTATACAATTAGTAATTCAATCTATAGTTTAATATAAACACAATTCAGTTGTTTCAGTGGCAGTTTGGTTGCACATAATAGAAACAGGAAAACGCTCTTCGCGACGAAGTTTTTGTGTATTCATATGCTCAATTTTATAGTTATTGCATCCTGAGGTCATCATACTTGACTCCATACACTTTCGTAGTGTCAAGAATACGTTATCTAATTTTTCCTTAGTTAATGCATCCACAGTTTTTGGCGATGTTTGGTACTGCAAAAACTGAATATCATTGAAGAAGCCAATGCCTAAAACATTCAAATCTTCCATATTTAAACCGGTACAAGAGAAATACTTTAGACCAAATTCGTTTCTAAAGATTTGAAACCATGTGAAAAGTGTAATGACTATTGCTGAATCCTTCTCTAATTTTAGAAGTATAAGTATTTCGCCATGATGGATACTTTTAGGACTTTATTAGGACTGGATACACCAATACATCTCTTGAAACTTCGCCCAGAAATTCTGCATCATTGTCACAAGAATGCGGTTTTGCATTATCTTGAACGTAAATTGTCTTATGACGATTGCAAAGACTGTGTGGATGTACAATTCACAGGTATAGCAGTAAACTCCACTCACACAAATTAATTAGTTATGCGGAACGCAGCGTTTCGAGAGCACGTGGGCACACAGTCCTTGCAATCGTCATTTGATTATGGCTCTCCAGCCCAAGGAATTAAACCAATTTAGTAAGGTAAGTAGTATGATTAGATTAATTCATGCAGACATCTTATTTCTAACACGGTGTAAAAAGAACAATGTTTTTCCTAAATTCATGAAGGTTAACACTTCTAGTATGGTTTAGAAATTTTAGAGCCTGCGTAGAAAATAATTTACATGCGTGATACAGTTTTTACTTTCAGTCGGTAACACGGTTGACAATGGGAGCCCACGTGCTCTCGAAACGCTGCGTTCCGCATAATTAATTAATTTGTGTAAGCGGAGTTTACTGCTATACCTGTGAATTGTAAATTGTCTTGGCTATATGCGCTTTTGGAAATTTGGATCGAATGGCTGGTAAAAAATTATCCATAATCACCTATTTGCATTCTGCTGTGTTAATAGACCCGATGTTTTTGGTCACCATTCTTCCTCTTGCAAATGATAAACTCTGAATTTTGCCACGGCGATTAAGTGGAATTTCTTTGGCCTTATCCAAATTCTTGCACTTCAAATTCCTTTTTTTGGAAGCCACATTGGTGCAAACATTTCCTTCGCTGTACCGTTCCGTCGCCCTATTCCAAATACGCGTAACAGTTCTTCGGGAAACATCAAACTTCCTTGCAGCTTGACCAATAACACCGCGTTTCAATTTGCTGTCGGTTTTGTGTTGTAACAAGAACTGTAAAATTCCAGTACGTAGTTCATACGTTAGTTGCTTCGTCCTTACGTCTCTTTTCTACATTTCGTGACAAATATCTCCCATTTAAGCATTTTTTGGCGACTTTCATTATCATACCAAATCATAAATACATAATTTAAATACGAGTTAAAATATAAATACTTTATTCATTATTATTAATACTAAGGATTTGTTATCACGTGTAATCCTGTGTTTATATAGTATCTCAGACTTTCAGGGCCGTTTGACATATTCGTAACGGTTGTTGGGTTCCGCCGTATCAATAGGTTTTTTGTCCTTGATGTTTTGCGAATCGCAGTTGTTATATGCACTTTTATAAACTGTTCTTGTAATAATAAAAAAGAATTTATTCAAAAGCTAGTTGTATGACGGCGCATATGTATACGGCAAACATATTATGTAGTGTATATTTCAAATATATTTCATTCATTTGTTCACAATTCCTTGATATACGTAAAACTCTCAAACAGCAGCAAAATACATATGTAGACACTACAGTTTTATACAACTTACAAATACGCAAAAGATACGCTTTTATTTAAAGACAAAACTAAAATATTGCATTGTTTTCGATTAAAAATGAATTACAAACTTATAACAGCGGCTGAAAAAGAAAAAAAAGAATGACAGCAGTTTAAGTTAAAGACTATCGGTGAAGAGGTCAAATTAATAAAAATAATCTCGAGTTCTGAAAGTTTAATGTTTACTGGGAAACGTTTGAGTTTTACGATCATTTAATTTCAATACCAATATTTCTCCGTTTATTTCTCCAACTTCCACTACTGTTTTTTTCTCTTTCGGAGAAATGCTTCCTTTTTTAACTATCTCCGAATAAATAACATAATCACAAGTTAATACTTGGAAGTTTAGCAGTCGTATCCTTTGATTTCTTTCGAACATAACCATAAAATTATAAAAGAAGAAAAACAAGCTACACAAAGTCATCGTAAACCAATACTAATTGCAATTACTTATAAACACTTGCTTTTTAATATCGTTATGCCGAAATAGCCACGAAATAATCCAAGTGCTTCCTTTATTAGTGGAAGATATCGCGGCCATAATCTAGCGAGTTATTAGTTTCTAGAATATTGCGAGCTTTTGAAGTTGTAAATTGAATTTTATGGTAATTATAGATGAGCATTTTGCGGTTGCGTAAATGGCGATATCGGTATTTATTTAAAACGTTGTAGACAGTTAGCACGGAGTCTACGTAAAGGAAAGAAAGCAGAGTAAACTATTTAAAATTGATTTTTCCTGGGTATGCGCATATAATTCGATGTAATAAGCGTATACTAAGGAAGCTTACATGGTAAAATATATATCGTTGGCAATTTTGTAACTAATTTAATGTTTGGTGGAATTTTAAAAATTCTATAGAACGTTATTGAATATAATTCTATTGGATATATTGAGAACTTACTTTCGAAATATATTATGTGAAATTATTTGGTGGTTTATACTCTCATTATTAATAGTTTACGAGTTTTTAAAGGGTGTCTTTCGATTCAATAAAACATGGTTGTCTGTAGCAAAGTTTTGAAATATTTAATGATTTATAATGTATTGATTTGGGCATCACGTGTGAAACGAAATATCTTGTAAATGACCGCCATGGCTTTCCTGATACATACTTGGCAAAATTTGCAATAACACTAGTGTATACATATGGCAGTATTTCATTGATAGAGCGCTTAATTTCGGCCTTCATTGCTTCGGTGGTAGCAGGCTTGTTGGCATAAACCTACGACTTCTGATAATCAAACAGCCAGTAGTCCAAAGATGATAAGTCGCAATCGTGGTGGCCAAGTTTGGTCATCAAACTGGCAAATGACAATACCAGAAGCAAACTAGTGCAAGACAGCCAATGTTTCTCAGGCGATATGGTATGCCGTGCCGCCCCGCTGAAACCATATATTGTCAAGAGCAATATTTTCCAATTGAGGCATAAAAGGGTTATTATATGATAACGTTCGTCATTCACCGGTACTTCATTACCATTCTCATCTTCAAAGAAATACTGTATAATTATTCCTCGAGACCACAATGCATACCAGACAGTGACACGAATCACTCGTCGACTTTCTGAGCCCCAAATGCGGCAGTTTTACCGATTAACGAAGCCATCGAAGTGAAAATAAGTCTCATCATCAAAAATGATTTTGTGCGCAAACTCGGCGTTCCCTTCTGTTTGTTCAAGGATCCGATCGGTGAACTCCATTCGGTGTACATGGTGTGTTGGCAGAAGTAGTCGAGTCAATTGGACTTTGTAGGCGAGGAGATGCAAATCTTTTGTTAGATGACGAATCCGACGTCTCTGGAGTTTCGACCACATTCTGAACGACTTCTACGAATTGTTAGTCAGTAATAGTTACATTAACGATCACCTTATTTGACAGCTATGGACTTTTTCGTATTTCCTCGCCGAAAGAATAGAATATTTAAAACTCATGTTGCTAATTTTCAAGATCTGTAGCAAATAATTATTGAAGAATGTGCATCAATAACGCCCGCAGTGGTGTAAAATACCACGAACAGTATGAAAAGGGCTATAAACTTTGAAATTGAAAATAATGGACAATTTCCTTTTTTTTTATTAATAGTTATTACAAGTCTTGAATGTCAGCTGAACTTCTTGTTTTATTGCATCTTTAAATCAAATGACATATTTATTGATGCCACAATGACACTGTCAAAATAAATTTCCAAAGTTAGGGTTGTGTTAAAAGTATGATAATATGTCTTAAGTTCAGACATATATTTTCTATTTCAATGCCATCTTCGACCTAGAGATTTTATGATATAATAATAAAAATAGTTGAAAATATTTTTAATAAAGGTTGCATTAAGGGTTGTCCTACAAAAACAAGTTTAATCAAGCTTCATCATTACACTGTTTGAGGAAAGCATTTAACGTTTTCGATAATCTTTTCAAATGAATGAATCTCAGAGTGAATATATTCTGGATAGCATTTGTTACATAATTTAAAACATTTTTCAGGTGCGCAGATTACTTCTTCAAAAATCAAATTTTAACAAATAATAATTATAACTATTTGTAGTTTTTTATTCTTATTAATTCCGTGTATTTGTTGTACACTGTCGTTTTCTACGTAAAAGCAACTTCTTTTTTGAGAAATAAGAAAAGGGGAAATTATTAAAAAAACCTGGGGGAGTACTTCGTCCTCCATTATTGCCTTTCTGTGAGGATGGGTTACATCACCCTTGGGACCATGTTATCTACTGCAAAGTATGTTAAAAAAGCTTTTTAATATCTTATAATTTCGGAGACATGTCTAGAAGTTAAAAAAATCGTGCTGTAGCCGACAAAAAATTGTGTAGTGCTTCTGCCAGCTTACCATTTTAGCGTGTCAAGTTTCATAGAATTCTGAATATACGGTGAAGTTTAATCAAATGAGAAAAATGTTCCAGACCTTAAAGAGGATCTTAATTATCAAAGGAACTAACTTATCTATAGGTATCGAAGTAATTCGAATTGTGCTTGGGATGGTCCTATTCAATAGCCCACGATTCTATTTAAGAAAAGTCTTATAATATTGTTATTGCTTCGTCTTCAACGAAAGAATTTTAGTAATACCGTAATTTAATTTTATGGCATTCAAATTTACCACTTCCAAATATATTTTACCTAACCCTAATTATCCCTAATAATCCTAAATACTCACAATGTGTCTGAATATATTATGACCACCATTGTCAATACTTTCACTTATTGTATTCAAGTAATTTATTTTAAACCCGAAAGTTTTGTAATTTAAAGTTATTAGTTTACTAGGAATGCATTACTAGTGTTTACTTATCTATTTCTAAAGTCTTTAGTTACCTGAAAAGCAAATTTTCTTCCTCAATGTAAGTAACATATCATTTCTTACTTTATACGGAAGTATATAAGGGTCATCGAATTCTAGAAAAATTAATGAGTCAGGAGGAATAGTGAGAGTTCTAATGCTGTAACATAAGGACTAATTATTTGTTAAATTGTACCAGTCAAAATCGTAATAAAACAATTACACTCATTTGTACGTGTTCCTACTTTATGAACATAACAAAAGATAATAAGATAATTTTTGTAATAATCTAACAGCAATATTAATACCTTCATTCGCAAAGAAACAAATCATATCTAATTATTTGAAACACATCAGCTCTCACTGCCTCTGTAATTGCTTTGAGAGCGAAAAGTGTAAATCATAGCATTAATTCGTAATTTGCTGACGTTTTGCTTATTAACTTCACCACGTTCAAAACGATATTACGCTTACTTGTTAGAAACACTAGTTAGTTTTCACTAGTAAAATATTTCATACCTATTCCACTACATTTGTTTTTCTAATTAGTTCCATCAAAACCATCGTATTTAACCGGCGAAGACCATAAAACTAGAACAATACAATTGCATTTATTCGAAAGTGGAAGGAAATTCACAACGACCATAAACAAAATGAATAAGTCTTAGGTCTTCTAACACCAGAACTAACAGCTTTTGGATTAGCCAGTTGAGCAATTAAATTACGAAAAAGTTATGGTAGGGTCTTCGTACACCATCAACTGCAACTAATTACAAAAGATTCTAGTCGACATTAGAAAGAGTCAACGGTGGAGAGTAGAATTACTTACGACTTTATAGGAAATAAAGTATCTTGCGTAATCAGGTAATGGTTTAATAAATACCTTTGTAGAGACAAGCTGCTGTCTAGATTTAGTAATGTAAAGGCCGCGGAAAGGGGATGGAGCTTGTATTAAAAATTAATTAAAATGAAAAAGCATATTTTCTCGCATCGTTGGACGTATACATCAAGCGAACGCGTTGCAACTTAATTCGTTTCTTTCGGAATGAAAAATAAAGGAAGGAAATGACGCGAGCAAGATCTTAATTCGGTTATGTTTTTTTAAAATTTATTTATCGACTAAGGCATTAAAAGGTATATAATGCCGAAAGATGTAAAGTCATGCCATATGCATTTATGTAAACGAATATATTAAGGTTCAATTTGGTTCAGTGGTGAATGTCTTATTTAGTACGTAAAATAAAGGATAGCGAGTTAATACGAAATGTGTTTACAATGCCCAAATTACTTATGTCACAAGTTACGCACAATAAAAAAAAACACTGAAAAAGCCTCTGTCTCCGTCATAATTTTTTTGGATTAAATATATTTTGAGAAAAATAATGAATTTTTGTAAACTATGAATACTATGGGTGTTAACGGTTTTTGAAACGCCACTGTTCGAATATGAATAAAGTGGGCGTATAATCAACTCTTATTAATTTACTTAACCCAAACGTTTTAAATAATATTCGGCACTGAGCTGCCAAGAACCTCAACAAGTTCATGAACAACCCCGGCATTGCGAAAAAGAGCCTGTGGTGAGCCGTGGCTGCATTTGGAATATTAGGCCCATACTTTTTCAAAGGAGATGACCATACAATTTCCCAACGGTATTTAGAGAATACCAACATGTTCTACTTACTGAATTGCAACAATTTGGGTTAGAAAATAATCACTTATGGTTCCAGCAAGGTGAAGCAACGAGCCATATTGTGAAACATGTTTCCTGGGCGACTTATATCCCGACATGATGACTTAAATAGGTCGCCCAAGTCACAGGATTTAACCTTCTAATTAGCCTTACACAAACTTTCAAATCAGAAATCAAGAAGCTTAAAAAGAACGACGAAAATCTATTACAAGAAGTTCCAGAAAATCGTATATTATGGAGAAACCCTCTACTTAATCTGTAAACTTAGATAACGTAATCACTAAAAATAAACCAACACAAAAAAGCTTACATATAAATCTAGAAGAACAAGGAGTGACTTGCCTACATCAAATACAAAAAACTATAGTTAATGAAAATAAATCACGTAGAAGTGGTAAAGCAAAATTTGACATCTAATTTGAATAGTAACATCAATTAAGCAAGTAGTAATAAACATGAGATTAGTGAAAATGATTCTGTACCTGTAATTAAACTAAGACTATCTGTTGAAAGAAAAACACTTTTAAAATAGTAAATACCATGAGAAATAAAAACGGACACCATTTCACTATACCAATCTCAACCGGTTACGAACTTTTTTTGATGGTGAGTAGCCAACCTCGCTATTTTAAGCTCGCCATAATCTCAGGAGCCTTAAGGGGTAGATGAGTGTGGGTAAAGTGTTCCACGGCCTTGCTATTGCATTCCTTCTCCGCAAAGGACGAAGCGCCGTCTGTTATTTTGCGACGAATGGTGACTTAGAAGCTAACCGACTCCGCCCGAAAAAGTATTGCCAAATTCAAGTGCGGGCTCTCTTACAACTGGACCATTCAATTTTCTGTTTCGAGACTATGGTCAAGTATTTGATATACTTCCCTTTGTTCAATTTAGCAACCAGAATGGTTGCCGCATTTAAGAAGGGTGCTTCTAATTCAAAACTATAGACCTATTGCAATTTCAAATAATTTTGTAAAAGTATACAAAAAGTGGCTGTATAAGTTTATTTTTTCTCAATGTAAGTATCCTTTACTTGCTGAACAACATGATTTCGTTAACAAAAAATCTGTCGCCACTAATTTGGTTATTACAGAGTTCATATCTAATTGCTTCGACAGAAATAATATGGTTGATATTGCTTATACATATTTCTTCAAAGCTTTTGACTACGTAGATCACGTTCTCTATCTATTTAAATTTGTACAATAGCTTTACTGCACAACTGGTAATATTCTTTCCTACATAGCTAATGGATATGAAGCAATATACCATGCTTTCAAGAAAATTTTCATTTAGAGTAGCCTACGATTTTCATTTAAATTTGGAACAGTGTGGAACAGTAATGTTTTTCGAAAATCAAATTTTGACTATTATCTGAGCGATTACTATTTGGTTGTGAGGTCAATTTACTAATCTACCAGTTCTAAAATAGCTTTCAACAAGAAAAACTTTGTGTTATTTTTTTATCATAATAATAAATAATTTAATTTATAAGACAAGCTTTCAATAAATTGATTCGACGGTGACAGTTATCGCAGTTTGACTTTCGAAAAATATTGTGTTCCCAAATTTAGATGAAAATCATAGCCTACTCTAAATGAAAATTTAATTGGAAAGGTATATCCCACAATGGTCTTCAGCCTTTAACACCTCCATCAAACTCTGTTGTTCCATAAGGGTAGCAATTTCGGATCTTCGCTATTTCTAATATCCATTAAGGGCTTACATTTTGAAATCTCCTGTAATAAATTATTTTCCGCTAGCGATTTAAAGTTAAACGCCAAAAGTCATTCCATCTGCGACGATATTTCCCCAAGATTCTTTTCTTGCATACACATTGCCTCTTTGTTTGTACAAGTTGCAATTTCATGTACCATTTCCGGAGTTATGAACGAATTCGGCAACACATACCATCGTTCTTCGCCCATATTAAAGCGCTGTGATATCTGGCACCGTTTAGATGAAATTCATACTTGCTTGCAAACTTCGCAGCAGCAGTGTATGTATTTAAAACTCCGCCAAGTATCCCTCGGAATGTATATTTAGAAATATACCAGGCGTAGGTATTTTCGATTTTTATTCGTGGAAAGGCTATAAACTGTATATTGATTGCTTACATGCTTTAAAATAGTGTTTCTTATCTTTATTGCTGACTTTTTATGACTAGGGAATTAGTAGCTACGGTATGTCGAAAAATTAATCCCTTACAGAAGTGCAGCTGCTCAAGAAGAATCTACCTAAATGGCAATTAATAGCTTTCTAGGATTTTTATTTATTTAATTCCTACTATACAAACAACAATTTGGTAGCATATATATATATATATATTTATGTAATTAATTTAATTAAAATTGGAGATAATATGATGGTAGAAAGGAAAAATCCTGCGCTAGCTGGCAACCTCGTTATTTGCATCCGCTCTACGTGTTCCTTCCACTTATTTTTGTTTTCCTTTATTCTCTCACGTATGTCGAAATTCTGTCCTTATATCTCCATTACTTATTCTATCAGATCTTGTATAACCTTTCACTCTTCTCAAAAATTTCATCTCTTCTGTCTGTATCCCGCTTTCTTGTTTTTTCGCTGTTGGTCATGTTTCACTATCATATAAGAGGATTAGCACTGCTACCGTCTGGTAAAATTTATTCGTGTATCCTTTCTTGTTTTGTTTTTTAACGTTCTGCTGATTGTTCTAAAGATATGTGTGAATTTATTCAATTTTTTCTTCTATGTCTTTGTTTCGATCATGACAAGATACATGGTAGCCTAAATATTTAAAGGGTGTCACCTGTTTCCATTCAGTATCGTTTATTACTGTTTTTGTCTTAATTCGAAATTTACCCAAGAAAGCCATGGTTTTGATTTTATTTGCTGATATTTTCATTTTATACTTTTAGCAGATTTTTTGTAAGCTATATATTCCTTTCTGTAGATCATCCTCTGTTTCTGTTAGGAGACAGAGTTTAGGGTGGTGTTCTGGTCCAGACGTATTCCTTTAGGTAATTTCATTTTCCATTCCTTTATAACGGTATCGATATATATGTTAAATAAAGTTGGCGACACTCAGCAGCCTTGTCTAACGCATTTGTTTATTGGTATTTCCCCAGTTAATCTCCGCCCATATCAACCATAATTCTGGTGTCTGTGTATAAATCCTGTATAGCTCCTATTAAATGATGTTGATGCCCATGTTCTTTCATAGTATCCCATAATTTACATCTGTTTATATTATCGAAAGCTTTCTTCAAGCTTTGGAAATGGGAAAGGACTTATACTACACCTAAAACTTCTACATTTATTTAATAAATGTTGGAAATTGGGTATTCTCCCTAATGATTGGAAAAAGGCGAAAGTAGTCTCTCAGCATTACCCAGGAATTAACTTATTAAACACCGCAGTTCGATAGGACTGTCCCTTCTCTAGATATTGAATTTTTTCCGTCTTTCGAGCATTTGACCACACTGTAAGCCACCCTGTATTTTTCGTTTCTACTTCCCAACGTTTAAATTGTTCCATCTGTACCGACAAGCTGAATTTTTGTTTGATCTAACTATATTTTTATCAAATATGAATGGTTTTTCTTGACAGCGATTCTTCCATGAAATTCTTTTGAATTTATTGAATTTTTAACTGTTGTACAATAATGGATGCAATTTTACACTCATTTACTCCATCCTGTTGTGCTCTTGTTATCCTCACCTATTTACTACATTTAATTACATTACTTAGAAGTTGTTAGAATTTATTTTTTTTGTAAAAGAATAATAATAATAATAATAATAACAATAATAATCCTTTATTGCCCAACAGCCCAAGGGCCAATTACACGACAAGTTACAATACAATTCTTATTTAAAATAAAATAATTAAAATCGTGTTGCCTACAACAATAACATGCTGAAAATGTATATAATAATGAAACAAAAAAAAAGAAAGACTCACAAAATGGCTCCAGATCCCATTTGTTTGCGTTCCTTACCATGTGACTGAGAGGTGCCTTAAGCAAAATGTTGGTATTAGCTCTAGGTACTTGAAATATATTATAGTAGCGAGTATGATGAGTAGGTACGGTAAAGTTTATTTGCGCTAGAAGGGCTGGCGAGTCGATAGTATTTTTCAGGATCCTGCAAAGAAACTCCACACTGTTACGCTCGCGGCGGTCAGCAAGATATAGAAAACCATGCTCAACAAGTAAGCTATAATACTCGATACCTCTTGCAGGATACACGTTGTCCATTCGAAAGGAGAGATACTTTAGAAATTTTTTTTGAACGCGTTCGATCATAAGCTCTTGGTGTAAATAACGGGGATACCAAACAATGGAGGCGTATTCAAGCTTAGAACAAACGTAGGCATAATATAAACGTTTCATTACACCTAAGTCTGAGAAATGCCTGCAAGAACGCATGACAAAACCGAGAGTTTTGGAAGCAGATGAACACCTGGACGAAATATGTTCCGTGAATGACAGTCTACTATCAAACAAAACACCAAGATCCAAAGTTTTGATATTGCGTGGTATGGCTGCATCATTAATCTGGTAGTTATAGTGTAAAGTAGTGTGAGTGTTATTGTAGGAAACCACAGTACACTTGTTGATGTTCAGAGGGAGATAATTGACCTTGTCTTGTAAATATTTACAATCGAAAATGCTACCAACAGTATTAAACATCTTTACGTCATCTGCGTATGCTAAGACGTGACACGTAAACAGAGATAGTAAATCATTTACATAAAAATTGAAGAGAAGTGGTCCAAGATTTGAACCTTGAGAACACCTGATGTTGGAGAAAACGGCGTAGAGGAATAACCATTGTAGAATATAACACTCCCTTCCAGTAAGGTAAGACTCAATCAACGTCAGGAAACCCACACCAAAACCAAATTTGTCCATTTTTTGTAGTAGCCTCTCGTGGTTAATGCAGTCGAAAGCTTTAGAAAAATCTACGTATATAACATCCACCTGCTTTCGCTTATCAAGCGCTTCACTAAGATATTGGCCAATGCATGCTAAATTAGTGATCGTCGACCTACCTGCAACAAAACCGTGCTGATGCTCAGATATGAAAGGAGTTATGCAGGTAGATATTTCTTGTAAAGCAAATGTTCAAATACCTTAGCGAAATTGGGCAGTATACTTATAGACCTATAATCAGCAATGTTAGATCGGTTTCCTTTCTTAAATACGGGGGTAATTCTGCTAATTTTCCAAACCTTTGGAAAAGTTGACGTGCTTATCGCTAGGTGGAATATAGTTGACTGAATAGGACAGAACAGGAGCACAATCACGTACAAAGAAGCTCGGTATTTCATCATCTCCAGTTGTCATATTAGATTTAAGTCTCTTGATACTGTTCTCCACATCTAATTCAGAGAAGGCATGAACACAAAAATTATTATAATTGAGAAAAGAGTTGAAAGATACATTATGAACACTAGGTTTATACACACTCGCAAAGACACTGGAAAAGGCATCCACGATTTCGTTTGGCTGGGTAAATTCTCTGCCGTCATACTGCATACTTCCCGGAATTCTGGAAGAAGCTTTCTTGTTGTTAATGAAGCGCCAGAACAACTTAGGATCTCTGTTGATATTAATTTCAGCATCTGCCAAGTAAGCATTGTATGCGTCTCTAATTTCATTCTTTGTGAGAGATCTCATTCGTTTGAATTCATTAAAATAGTATATCGCTTTTGTTCTTTTCCACTTCTTGAAGTAAAATTCTTTTAATTTAAGACGTTGTTTTATTTTAGCACTAAACCATGGAGGAAACGTGGAGGTAGGACGTTTAGTTTTCTCAACTGAACGATCTATAACGGAGTATAATGTAGTATAAAATGCCTCAACAGCGACATAGATAAAATGACGATTGCAAGGACTGTGTGGATGTACAATTCACAGGTATAGCAGTAAACTCCACTCACACAAATTAGTTAATTAAGCGGAACGCAGCGTTTCGAGAGCACGCAACAATGGGGGCCCACGTGCTCTCGAAACGCTGCGTTCCGCATAATTAATTAATTTGTGTGAGTGGAGTTTACTGCTATACCTGTGAAAAGAAGATAAGTTTATATAATAATATATAATAAATTAATACAGAGAATTTTGATTGCAATTTGATATAGGGAGAAAGTTGCTTCCCAAGTAAAATATTGAGTGTTCATTGAAACTTTTAGAATGTACTCAAGTTTCTGCCCCCCAGGACTGTCAAAAAGCTCTCAAAACAAGCGACGCATTCTCATATATCTTAAAAGGAAATCATCTGTACGTAGTGGTAGTACGGATTAGAAATATTGCCCTGAATATCTCCTAGTTCCTATCCCATATCCACTGTCACCTTTTCTTCCACAACGGCCAACACAATCAGAACAAGAAAGCAATAAATTGCAGGATGTATTTACTGGCGACGTCTATTAGGACCATTCAAACTAGAACCGGAGGGGTTAAACAAGGTCCCACCGCCACCGGTGTAGTCGGTATACGTATACGCATAACGGAGCAGCCTACAGATGGCCCACCAAAGTCGTTGACTCACTTCGGATCGGCGAAATCGTCGACAACCAACCTTGACCATATTGCACGCCTCTTCGGCCGAACAATGAGCGGGCCCAATGTTTTTGTCATTCGCGTATAACAAATATATTGTATCAACCGCAGCGTCTAAAAGGCGTCTGAATGTGCAGTTAATTGGCCGTTGAGAGGGTCTCTTGACACTGGCAAACCCTCTTCTATCACCTTGCGGAACCCCTGTTGCGTTTTCGCAATCGTCGGGTGTGAGTTCCTCTGTATTAGGTTCGTGGTGGGTTGTTTGGATGTATCGGATTTTATTTAAACGATTGTAGATATGTGTATAGCAGAAGGAAGATCGTATCACATGGGTAAAAGTGATAAATTAATATAGGAATGCGAGTATTTTGGAAGGTTCTAAGTTATGATGGTATAAATATGAGTAGTGGATGTAGAATAGATAGTTAAAGCAATTTTAGATCCTTGATAAAGTTATATAGGTACCTGTAGTTACAAAAAGAAATGAGATAAATTATTATTTTTTTAATAGTTGATATGATACGAACAGGACTTTATTTCAAAAGATGTCAGTTCTTAACGGAGTTAGTGTTGTTGTTAATTTTGTGGGGTTAAAGTACTTCGAAAAATATGTAGATGTTAAAAGAAAGAGATTAACGGATTTCATTCTAACGAGATAAAAAATCAACTCGTTTTTAACATTATGCTCCAGAACTAAAGGTACTCTCTATAATAAATGCAAAAGTAATTCTAGGAACTCTTCTATTTCTATGTATTAGGAAGACAACCAAGATCATCCCAGTTTTTAATCAGGAAATACATTCAGCCTGGAGAATCATAAAGCTATAAGTATGTAATTTTTGTAAACAGCTGGTTCATATATTATATAGCCATCGCCGATATTATCCTCCTTGGTTTAACTCCGAAATTATTCTAATGTTAAAAGCTAAATCGCTAATGCTAAAAAAGTATGGGACGTACAGAACGGAATATTATCTTGATCGGTTTAAATATTAAAGATCCGAAATTAAGAAAGTTATATCAGCATCATACAAGAATTATATTGCTAATATAGAGCAGGCGCTGCGCAGGGATCCAAAACGTTTTTGGTCTTATATTAAGAGCAGACGCGGACATACAAGAATACCTGGGCGTATGAATTACAATAACATTGAATTTTCTACACCTGCTGATATAGTAAATGCTTTCGCGGAATACTTCAATAGCGTATACACTCAGTCCCGAAATAATCACTTGCCTGCCGTTCACGATATGATAAATTCGACGATAACAGTTACACTACAACGATTACACTAGAAGAAGTTGAGGTGGCTCTTAGGCGGTCGAAGGATTCTTTTATATCGGGATCAGATAATATTCTGGGGTTTGTGATTGCGCTTATGTATTCGCGAAGCCTTTGCACGTTATTTTCAATCTTGCTTTGAAGCAGTCTAAATTTCCAACAGTTTGGAAATTGGCACAGATATGCCCAGTACTCAAGAAAGGAGATCCCTTTGAAATCCATAATTATCGTCCAATTTCTTTACTTTGTAACTTTTCAAAAGCGTTTGAACATATTCTTTTCTCTCATCTTTCTTTAGAGTTGCGCGGTTGGATCTGTCAAAAACAACATGGTTTTGTATCCCAGCGTTCAACCGTTTCTAATCTCGCTTGTTTTACGCAATATGTCTCTAAAGCAATAGACAACAGAAGCCAAGTTGACACTATTTACCTGCACTTCCAGGAAGCATTTGATGAGATAGACCATTATATTCTTCTACGAAAACTGAATTCGTTCGGATTTTCAGGACCATTAAGCTCCCTTACAGTCATACCTGATCAATAGAGAATTTCAAGTATGCTATAGGAATTATGTATCATCCAAGCACATCGCTACCTCTGGTATACCTCAGGGATCCAATCTTCGACCTCTAATATTCTTGCTCTTCATTAACGACATTGCTAGTATTGTTGAATGTGAAACGCTAATGTACGCTGACGACATTAAACTGTTTCTAAGCATTGATTATACTGCAGATTTTGTTTTGCTTCAGACAAGTATTGATTGTGTTTCCGGTTGGTGTAAGCTTAACAGATTGTCCTTAAATATTTCAAAATGCACTAACATTACATTTACTAAGCGTCAGCAAGCTATTACTCAGAATTATAACGTTGAGGGGGTGCCACTGCAGATGTCAACATCTGTCAAAGATTTGGGGATGCTTTTTGATACCACTCTGTCTTTTTCTGATCATATATTTCAGTTGGTATCGCGATGTAATAAAATATATGGATTTATTTACCGTAATTGTAGAGACTTTCGCAGTATACAAGCTCTATCTACGTTATTTTTTTTCTCTCATTCGATCTCGGTTGGAGTACGCCGCGTTGGTCTGGTTTCCTATTTATGAAACACAATAAAATTGCGCTTGAGGAGAGCATTCTGAAAGAATCCCTTGACAATATTTGGTAAGACGAAGGTAATTTCTTACTTAAATATTAAAATACTATAGAGGATATAATGTACCAATTGTTTATTTCGACGGAACTTATAAGTGCATGTAGAGGACATAATACTTCTGAATATTAACCCAGGTTGTTCTAGATATGAATTTGAAATACTAGAACAATGAAGAATAAAGATAGAACCACTCACAATTATGAGAAATTTGATTGTTTAAGAGAAAGTGTCAATTTCTTACTAACGGATAAATTTTTTGGTCATATTTCTTGATCTGTAAAAGCAATGATTTAAACAACTAGAACAACTTACAACAATTCTGTTAAAAAAGTGGGCTGCACTGGTTTCATTTTTACCGTGTCTTTTGAGCCATAAGAGATATGGATTTGAAATATTGGAATAATATACAGAACACGTGGACTTTTTTGGCCTATATATATTTTCCACCTCATATAAGTGATTCTTTGACATTCCCTTTATCTTTCTGTTAATTCATCTGGTGCCCAAATTTTCCATCCTCAATTTTTTTCGGTTTACGCTCACGTTTTGCGTCTTCAACATGGAATAATGCTTCTTTAAATTGCACCACCCAGATATACTATCAGAAAAAGCGTGCCCACCATAAACTTCTACAAGTAAACGATGACAACAGCGCTCTTCTTTAAATTATAAAAATGTAACAAAACTCCTGCAAATGACTATTATTTGGGATAAAACTATCCATTTTAAATCGAATAAAAAACTATGCTATTTACAGTTTAATCAAGTGTCCTATTCTACGTTTTGAACGTTATAAAGAGACTTTTCAAAGCATGTATTACCATATTTACACAATACATATACGAATACTGACGTGGTCTATTAAAAAAGTGAAACTTGCTTTTGCATGTACCCAATATTATCTATTTACTTTTATTATATGATTGATATTCTTCCTAGCAACTTTTCATTTTCTTGATGTAAGTGTTTTGAGTATTATACCAAAACAGCAATTTCAATTTCATAACAAAGCTACCTACAGCAGCGTTCATATGATGACATAACTCCGTATATGAATGAAAAAAAAAGAAAATTACATTTTATAACAAAACGCAATATGGACCTCCACCCAGCCATTGAGGTATATTAGGTATTATCTAAATGGTAATAGAAAACCTTGCGCCATACTAGAACTGATCGTGAAGTCTATTATTAAAATATTAATCCATCATAATCTCACCTAATATTTCATCTTAGACATCAACTTCGTCTCATAATAATAGCACTTCAAATAATAAAACCAACATAAAGAATTACTACGGTCGACAAAAAAATTCGAAATAATAAAAGTGACTAGTAAAGGTATCCCTCCAGAAATGATTGATCTATCCCATCATAAAAAGAAATTTAAAATTTCGACGTGGTATATTATAAAAGTAACCAAAACAGATTCATAAGAATTGAATGTGCTGAATGGAAGGTTATATAAGAAAAGCTTTATACATGTTAGTACAAAAATATAATGACTAGTAGCTATTTATTTAACGTAAAATGGGTAGCGTACGTACACATACACATAGTGTGGACTAAAATATTAAATTGAATTGAATGAAATGCGTGCATAATGTTGAACAATGGCCGAGCCTGTGGTGATTGCTCGTGTGGTCCCCATTGGGGTTTTATGAAAACGAACACGAGGGCGGACAGCATTACCATGAGAAGGGGGAAGGGTGGAGGGGAGCGACGCCGGGAATCGAGGGGGCAACGATATCAAGTGACTGTCTACAGAGCATGTCGCCACTGCCACCACATACTATTCTGATTGATGGCTTCAGTCACGCGAAACTGATACCGTAGACCACACACAACTCCAAACGAGCGTTAACCCCGCCCCAATCGCGCCACGCCCACCGCACGTCATTCGCGACGTTCCCCTCCGACCACGCCCCGATTGTGGCGAGGGCAAGCCGAACGGGACCCGAACAGTTCAGTCTCTAACC
The DNA here is from genome assembly GCA_023509865.1 of Trypoxylus dichotomus. Lineage (NCBI taxonomy): Eukaryota > Metazoa > Arthropoda > Insecta > Coleoptera > Scarabaeidae > Trypoxylus > Trypoxylus dichotomus. The sequence continues at coordinate 68,688,931 of CM042076.1, read as the reverse complement.
GAAGCCCAAATAAACTGGACATTCGTTATGTCTTACTGAAGTTGACAGCTGTTTTGCCCTTTCTCTACTGCTGTACATGCAGTACAGGCAAACGTACATTGAAAGGACTTGTTTGTGTCGCTGCCGGAATAATAGATTGGAACGGTCCGGACTGTCGTTATTGAGGCGGATCGACGAGGGCAAAAAACAGCGATCTACGCGCTTATCTATCCTCTCCGCATACTCACATCTCGATACGGAAGCGATTTGGCGGTCCGATCGCGGCGAGTTGGACTGGGAATTTGCGCGTATTCAGTTTGTTTTTTCGCTCACTTTGTAGAGGATTTTCACCCTTTTCATTTCGAGTTCTGATTTTGGTGCGTGTTTGTATAAATTCGTGTTTTTTCTTTGTGAAATGCTCTTGGGTGCCATGCCGGATGAAAGTGCCGCCGGACTTTTGGTACCGACGGCTAAAACGCGGGCTACTGATTTTAGCATCGCCGCTATCATGGCCAGAGGAAGTCCAGAACCGTGCTTGAGGCATCCCTCCGAAGACCAGCAAGAAGGTAAAAAGCATTTATTGACAATTATTGGAAGGAATTTGTTGAATTTTGATGACAAAAAGTAACTTGAATAAACTAGATTGGATAAATCGGATATCCATGCTTAGAATTATGGGTTTTCGTTTCAATTTTAATTATTTCAGTGTAAATTGTTCACGGGGAAAAAATTACAATTTGATCTTATGTAAATTAGATCTCCATAGAAAAGTTTTAGTTCACCCATTAAAATAATTTTTGAAAACTATAATGGTCGTCATTTTGTGGATCTACGAGTTATGGGTAACTTATTTTAAGCAATTACTACATTTTGTAAGATAGATTGTATTGGCTTAAAACTGCAATTAAAGGAGAAAATTCTGAATTTAAAAGGTTACCCAATTTCATCTCACTTATTTCAAGAATTTAATTCATAGAAGGCTGATTGTAGAAAATTCGTTACTCATTTATTGCCTGATTACGGGAATCTTTGATGCTTACACCCCTTTAGTACGTGTTTGTGTAGGACTTCATCAATATGAACTATTATATTTCCTAGGTTTTCTTCTTGAGTTAGGCTATTGTTGATCCCACACTAATAGCTACATTTTCATTTTAAAAAAGGTACCCAAAACATTAGTTATGCTCTTTGTGAGGTTGTCATTAATTTTTTAAATTGAACAGGTATTTTATTTAAGCTAAAAGTGTTAAATGTAGATGTATATAAACATAATTAGCGTGTAAGCTATCTTAAAAGAAATTGCTTCTAAAGTAGAACTGAATAATGAAATTGTTATTCGGACAAACCCCAGGTGGTTGTCAAATATTTGGCTCATGTTATTATATTCCGATGTAATTGGTTTAGAAAAATAATTATTTTGTTTTAAAATTTTCCTCGTAATAGCCTTACTCGTCTAACTAATTGTTCGGAATGAAAAAAATATATTAGAAAAATAGTTAATATTTGCATTAATTTATTAATTACACATGACACATTAATTACTTAAAATCGTTTCTAAGTACAAAAGAAATTTTAATACAAAATGCATGTGTGTTTTCCAAAAAAAAAACCCTTCAGAAAATTAATTAACTTAATGCAATTGTTGTCTCTTAAATCGTATTACTAATTTAGATGGTTTTTCATTACGAAATCTACATCTTAACTTTAAACGGACAGCCCCATATCATGGAAACTATTTTCGACATCTGTAAAAGAGGCATTTGCACACAGAATTCGAACGATTACGTCCAATATTTGACCAATTTCTGGAACATTCTTCTGTATTTTCGTATATTTCTAATGGAAACGTTGTTACATTGAATAGATACGATTTAGCTTAAAATTTAGAGTAATGATAATAATTCTGCACCAGAATAATATTTGGGTGAATCTTTTTCTTGACCCCGTCATTCTTTCAATTTCAATATTCTAGAACTGTTCTATATTCAGAAATTTGACCATTCACTGATACATATTTCAAAATAGATAGACTTAATCATCAAACATCTTGAGGTAGTATCACGTTTTTCGTCTTCTTTCCTCTTTGTATACTAAATATTAGCAAATGCCTCTCAAGAGAATATTCAACAACTTTGGTTACACGTTCCTCCTCAATTTCTAAATCTTTGCAACGTAAATTTACCACAAACTGAGTTGCCCGATAGATTTTTATAATATTTTGATTTCTGCCTAGAAGATAAAACTATCATTCATTGATATATATATTTCAGAATTTTCCTCCGAACATCTTGAGGTAGTATTATTTTTCCATCTCTTTGTATATTCAAAATTAAGCAAATGAGTGTTACGAAAATATTTTACAATTTTGAGTGTATGTTCCTCTGCAATTTCCTAATATTTGCAAAGCAAATTTAACACAAACCTTCAAATTTTTCATTTAAAGGAACCTAGAAGTTGAAACTACCTTTCACTGATATAAGTATATGTAAAATAGTCAGAATTTTCCATTGAATATCTTAAGGTAGCATTTTCCTTCCTTCTCTTTGTATACTAAATATTAAGTAAATGGGTATTACAAAAATATTTTACAACTTTGAGTACACGATCCTCTTCAGTCTCCAAATCTTTGCAAAGCAAATTTAGAACAATCTGAGTTGAATTTTTGTAATATTTTGATTTCTCTTAAAATTTTTCATTTAAAGGAATCCACAAGATGGAACTATATTCTGTCCTTAGCATTTCAATTGCTCTTCAAACTTCAATTGATTAGTTGGCCTGAATTTACAAATTTGTTACCAAAATGGCACTAGTCGTTTACTTGCGTATATCCTGTTTCTTATGCTAATCTGATTTAATACCAAAGGAATTTAGAAATACAGCACCACAGCTACGGCTGTTACGGTTAAAAAATCAATCATAATTTTTATCAACTCTCTTCAAATGTTTCAATAATTGTTGATAATCTTCTCAATATTCATCGTAATTTAAAAGAAAGATTTAACAGAAACAAAAAAAAAATGTATTAAAATTGGTAGCTTAATTATTAACATTTTCCGTGAACAAAAATTAATGAAATTATTCGATTTTACACAGAAAGTTTTCATTTTTTATAATTATATTTCAACTATTAATAAAATAAATACGATTTCAACAATTTCAATAAGATAAACGCATCGTATCATCTATTAAATTCATTTTAAGCCAAACATTTATTGATAATTATAGAGGCCGTATTACTAATACGGTAGATACAAACTTATAATATATCAGATACAAAATTATAATGCAAGTTAATTTTTGAACATGAATATTTACTTCGTAGCAATTATTAAATATAAAATTTATGCCGTTCGTGTATGGGATTGTTAAATATTCAGTTTCTCTAACATTTGCATTTAATGAACATTCCATTGATTCTTTAGTATTGTAAACATTGCTTATTGAAACGTTCCCGACCTCGATCTTCTGCGCAATTGGTACTTTCTTAACCAGGTTTTCTCCAAAATAACCTCTGGTAACTTTGATGGACTCCTATCCATCTAGTTCTAAAATCTAAAATGTCTCCCGTCGTTAATAAGAAAAGTTGCTGAAAATACAATGACCGGTATATATAGTTGGATTTTCAAAGTTGAGAAATGTAGCGATTTCCTCATGTACTTTAGAAAAGAAATGAAGAACACAAGGCTGAATCGTACACTTTCCATTTTTGTATGATATAAAGAGTTTTTTTAGTGGTAACATGTGACGACAGTAATGCTACATATTTCTTAAATAATATCATGGGATTAATATTGCCCTCCAATACAAGGGTAAAACATTTTCTCTTGTGAGTTTTGGAGTCAATGGTTAAAACGATCTTACTCCTATAAAATCTCAACATCGTCCATAGACATTTTCACCAATTCATTACTTCTACAAGCTGTGCCAACTTCAACCAAAAAAGCTACTTTCGTCACAAAAAATACATTGTCGCGAGCTATACACAAAAATTCATTAACTTGCTATCTTGGGAATGCTTTAGATTTCTTAACTCTAACACATGGTAAGTAAGTCCATATAGCAGTCAGCAAAAATTCTATTGAGCAGTGGCATGGTACGCTCCCGACTAACAATTCGCTGTTGGGAACATAATTAACGTCACTTCACCTTTTAAGGCGAGGTGGGTGAAGTAACAGAACTATAGACCACGTTATATAACACATGGGCTGAAAAGTCCCGGGCCTAACAGATAGATGACGCTAGCTTTATTGCAATCACCTTTCTCTCAGTTAGTACTAACCTTCAAAAGACAGCTGTTAAAATTTCATGATATTCTATTCATTAGTTTGTGAGTTATTGTGCTAAGAGTCACGCTACTTTTGTTATTTTCAAAACAATGGATCAAAAACAATTTCGTGTTTTAATTTTACACTGCTTCTTGATGGGAAAAAATACCGTTCAAGCGAAGCAATGACTTGAAAAGTGTTATGGGGACTCCGCTCCATCAGAAACAACAATAAAACGTTGGTTTGCTGACTTCAAACGTGGTCGTAGAGACACCGATGATGCAGATCGCAGTGGACGTCCAAATGAGGCGGTAACACCAGAAAACATCAAAAAAATCCACAAAATCGTTTTGAATGATCGAAAAGTGAAGTTGCGTGAGTTAGCTGACATCGTAAAGATATCAAAAGAACGTATTGGCTTTATATTGCATGAGCATTTGACTATGAGAAAGCTCTGTTCAAAGTAGGTGCCGTGTTTGCTCACTGTTGACCAAAAACAAGAACGTGTTGATGATTCTGAGCAGTGTTTGGCCATGTTTAAACGTAACAAACCAGAATTTTTGCGTCGATATGTGACAATGGATGAAACATGGATCCATCCCCTTCACTCCGGAATCAGAACGATCGTCATCTGAGTGGACAGCAACTGGTGAACCTCGTCCAAAGCGCCCGAAAGCACAACAATCGGCTGGAAAGGTTATGGCCTCGGTATTTTGGGATGTGCGTCGTGTAATATTCATCGACTATCTTGAGAAAGGAAATACCATCAACAGTGAATATTATATAGCGTTATTGGAGCGTTTGAAAGCCGAAATTGCAAAGAAACGACCGCATATGGCAAAGAAAAAAGATTTGTTTTATCAAGACAACGCACCGTGTCACAAGTCAATCTAAACAATCGCAAAACTACACGAATTGAACTTCGAATTGCTTCCACATCCACCGTATTCGCCAGATTTGGCTCCCAGCGACTACTGAGAGACCTCAAAAAATGGTCGCCGGTAAGAAATTTCGCTCGAATGAAGAGGTTATCGCTGAAACTGAGGCCTATTTTGAGGCAAAAGATAAATCGTTCTACAAAAGTGGTATTGAAATGTTAGAGCGGCGCTGGAATGATTGCGTTGCTCTTGATGGAGATTACGTTGATGAATAAAGCTAATTTTGAACCAAAAAAACCGTGTTTTCTTTGTTAGGCCCGAGACTTTTCAGCCCATGTGTTATATCCAACATCCTTCTTTTTGATAAATCTCAGCAAACCACCATACTTGACGCTTTTCATTCTTTTCTTCAATTCCAAGCAAGCTCGCAACATGGAATACTTAACCCACAAAGATGAAGGAGAATATTTATTTGAAACTTTGACAAAATAAGATAGTATAATTGTTTCTCTAGCACCTTCAACATGTTCTTTCTCTCTCCAGTCATAAAACAGACGATATTCCTTTTCATAACATATATTTTTATTTTCTAATCTTCTACTGCTCGCTGCTTCTAGAATGCTTTCAGGTATACCAACTTCTTTCGTGACTTTTTCAAGAACGTGCAAGCTTTTATATATTTTTAAGTAACATTTATTGATATTCTGTTTTGTTTTCGTTATACAAAATCGATACAAATATAAGAATTGTATTGAATTGTATTTAGTAAATCTAAATATCTGTTCTTACACTTATCGCTGTCTCAAAAATCAATAACAATCATAATAGAATTATTGATTTATTTCTGTCTTTAACAATACGTTAAAGTTTTGAATATAACTTTAATATTAGCAATTTAAACCGTCTCGGAACCAACGTCTTCAATTATTATAAATCACATAGTATTCTCATTATATTAATAGCTATATATATTAAATACTTAGTCGTATTGGTGATTTATTACAAAAATTTATTACAGCAACAAGAAACAGTTTATGTACATATATACGTTCTTCACTGAGTTAACAATATTAACAATAATACTAAATTCACTTAGAGATGGCTTTGTTATCTTTACATACTTATTAACCCGTATCTTTTAGCTTAAAAGAAAGAAAAATTAATGATATATTAACACAGTTACAGCGTACTTTAATCTAAGTAGCCTTAATTATGGTTAATTATAATTAGTATCAGAAAAAGAAACAAATAAAGTCGCGAACAAAGGCTTACGGTTTAATAAACTAATTTTTATCGCAAAAAATACGGAACATTATCGTTATTTAGGTTATCAACATAGCTGTGCGGAGCATTTGTTTTAGCTCCTAGGAGTTCTAAGAACTATAGAATGAATTTGTAACGTACTGACGTTTCTAACAGCGCATAAGTTAATGTACGAGTAAGCGGGAACAGATAGCCTTTCAATCAATCTTACTTAAAAGAGACAATATTAACGATAATATAGTTTGTATTTGCTATGTAATACCATATTATTATCTTCTTCTTTTTCTTCAGGTTAGGGTGGTGTTCTGGTGTAAACGTACTCCTTTAGGCCATTTCTTTTTTCCATTCCTTTATAATAGCATCAATATACATGTTAAATAATATTGGCGAAACGCAGTAGCCTTGTATAACTCCTTCGTTTGCTGGTATTTCCTTGTGTAGATATCCCTATTCTTACATAGTATCCCATAATGTACATCAGTTTACAATTTACATCATCGAAAGCCTTCTTGAAGTCTATAAAACCTATGTGTGCTTCTTTGTTGTATTCCCTGTGCTCTTCTATAGTTTGTTGTAAAGGGGTTTTGTGTAGTGGTTGATTTGCCTTTTCTAAAGCCCATTTGTTCCTCTTTTATTAATTCTTTTGCTATAATTTTCAACCTGTTGTTTAATATTCTGGCGTAAGTTTTATAAGGTGTGTCTAGTAGACTTATTCGTCAGTAATTTTGAGGGCTATTCTTTCGCCTTTTTTGAGACTACTTTCGTCCTTTTCCAATCATCAGGGGTAATACTGTTTTTCCAACATTTATTAAATACACGTAGAAGTCTTAGGTGTAGTATAAGTCCACTATATTTCTAAAGCTGTGTGTTGATGCCATCCATATCTGTAGCTTTACTGTATTTAGTAGGCCGTAAGGTTTCTGTCAGTTCTGTTAGATCTATATCATCCAAATCTTTTACGTCTACTTCTTGTATTGTTGCTTTATCAATATTCTGCTTGTACCAGACCCGTTCATAACGTTTTACCCTGTTCTATTCTTCGATGTCTAATAGCCTAAACATTTTTGCTTTGTCTATGTTTTGTTAAAGTTCCAAAAATGGACATATTTTCAATTCTCAGATCAGTAAATTATTAAAACGACTATTACACACAAAGGAATGTGTGGGCAATGGAAAAGACGCTGACTTCAAATTTCCCTTGAATAATAGTGATTCTAAAATATTATGGAAACCTTTGAAGTGTCAAAGATCTCGCCGAAAAGGTGAAGAGAAACATATTACTTTTATTAACTTCAAATAATAACCTTATGCATTACTTTTATCTCAACACCATTACGAATACCAGTTTGCCTTTATGATATTTTCAAAATTGTCAATGTTATTAATAGCGAAATCATACGGTGTAGACCGACCAAACATAAAAATGCACTTTATAATACTTAATGCGTGTAATTAATTCTTGTATTGTATATTTGGAAATATACTCGATGAAAAAAATTGATCCTACATCATTTGCAGACTTTAGATGGATTTAATTATCATGATTATCATCTAACATCTTCTGGGTACATAGCGGTGTATTGTTCTTAGCATTATGCAAGATTTACGCTTGCAAAACTGATGATAATATATAATAATAATAATTATATTAATAATTATTAACTTTGCTTTTATTGGATCTACTTTTTCTATATTCTGGAAACGTGCTCGAGCATTTAAAAAAAGGTAACACGTTAGCAACTACAGGTTTATGTTAATATTGCCCTAATTTTGCCAAAGTATTTGAAAATGTAATTTATAATAGTTTATACCATAGCATCCATTTTACCTCATCAGCACGGTTTTGTCGAAGTTATGCAACTACAAATCTTGTAACTATATCTCAATATATTAGTAAGCACCTTGATTCACAATGCGATGTTGATGATTTTAGTTGTGCCTTCGGAAATATATATTTTCTTACTATTAAAATATCTAAGAAATAGGTGTCACTATATCTTTTACAATGGATATGATTTTTGTTTTTCATCAAGGGTTCTTCGAGAATCACGTCTATTTCTATTTACAATTGTGCATTAATGACTTAGTGACATCTTTGATTGATCCCAAAATCTATTATCTATTGAAAATGTTGACTGATGTGTTCCACTTACACTACACTGCTGTACTTATGTATAAACTAAAATTAAATCCTAATAAGGAATGGTTTATTTTTTCTTGAAACAAACAATTTTAGTAAATATATTCAGGTAAAAGGTCTTGGTGTTTTGTTTGATTCACGCCCAAGCTTCGGACCGCATATTAATGATCCTTGCAATTCCGTGTCGAAAGTTTTGGGATTTGTCTTGCATCCCTTCAAGTTATTTAATAATTTACCTTTGTTGAAGGTACTATATTATAGTTCTGTGGTTAGTAAATTTGAATATGCTTCATCTGTTTGGTCTCCTTGTTATATTCATTTGCAATTATTAACAGACAAGTAAAGTATTTATCTTTCAAAATCGATACTGAGTATCCTGATCCGAATATTGATTATGGTTTCCTATTTGGAACATATGCTGCATTTGTATTATATTGACCACTAGAGAGTACCGTCGGGAAACCCAGGGAGCATGATTTACATGGAAACTCGTTCATGGTTACATTCATTTTCCCCATTTACTTTCTTCTATGAACTTTATTGTATCTTGCAATTCTTTTCGTTCCCCTCACTCTTTTTCACGTTTTCTCAGAATCAATTTGCTGCAGAACATCTAATTAACTACAATGTGTCGCACTACTTTACATTATAGAGATACTTTTTATAATTAATTATGTTAATTTTTGTTGCCTTTGTTATACTTCGTAATTTTTTGTATTACGGAATGTATGTAACTAATTTGGATCAATTATTCTGTAAAAGGTTTCCTTTTAATATGTCCAAGAATTTATTTCATCTTAAATACAATCGTTAAAGTGGTCTTCTATAGGGAACATACCATTTCTATATGTCCCTACTACTGAGAAGTACCGTTACTTATAAATATGTAGATAAAAATGAAAATAATAATGCCCAACTAATATCAGAAAATACTAGTACGCCAATGGCAAAAATAAAGTGATACAAAAACGTTAGTTGAAACAATTCTAAACAAGTTGAAAATATCTGCTTTCAAATTGTCAACTTGTTCTTTTTTTGATCACCTTGCACAAAATAAGAAATAGAAATGAATTGGTTTGGAATTTAGACAGTTGTTTGCATAAAAAGCTTCAAACTATATTTTCAAAGATATGATTGTATAAAAAGAGATTTCAATATTAAAGATCAGTATCAGTACGGCTTTAGGACATCCCGAGGTACAATCGACGCTCTAACACAATTAATAACAGACGTGCAAATCGACTTTACGCAGAATGCAACTGTTGGAAGTATCTTTTTGGATATCCAGAATAAAACGCTGTCAATTTGAATATATTGGAAGATAAATTGATAATTATAGGTTTATCGCTGCAAGCGTCTCGTAGGATCGTCGACCTCTTTCGAGATATTAAGTTATTTGTCAGATCCAGTACAAATACAAGAGTTGACCCTAGATTGTTATCACATGGTTTGTTGCAGGGTTCCAGTTTGAGTCCTATGCTGTTTAATTTGTATACATATGATCTGCACCTTTAGTCACAATGTTAACATCATCCAATATGCTGATGATATCTGCACTTGGTAAATAAAAACATCGAAAAACTTTCTAAAGATCTTTCAAATGCAATGAGGTTGATTAAGAATTGGTTACAAAACAATGAACTAGAACTTTCCTTTGATAAAACGAACGTGATGCTTTTCTCCATGTCAAGGAGAGTTCCGCTTTCAAGTATTAGACTTGATGAGGATAGTTTTCCAATTCATCAAAATGTTACGTATCTGGGACTTATAATCGATTACAAACTAAGATGGTTCTCTCATATTAACCATATAATCCAAAAAGGGGAAAAACTGCTAAATATTCTACGTATAATCACAAAAATTAGGTGGAGTGCAGATTTTTATTTTTCCATGAATGTTTATAGAGCGTGTATTAGATCTATTATTGATTACGGCTGTGTCTTATATGGTAACACTAATGCTACAAATCTACGTAGAATTGATATTTTACAAAACAAAGCCTTGCGCCTCTGTCTGGGTGCGATGAGGTCTATACCTATCTGCGCCTTACAACTGGAAGCTGACGTCCCCTATCTTCTTGAAGATCAAACAGTTGTGTCTTCTAGATTTGACTGCGCGTTACTGGCAGAAAAGAGGATCCCCTGTTTTATGTGATGCTTTCCGATATACCGCTGAACTAGATGGACGCCTTTATAGGGGTTCGAGTCTTGCAATCTCATACTTTCAATATGTTAAACCCCTGAATATTGTTTTTCCTCCCTACATTGGGCAACAGGACCACGACGTGCAGCTTTGCACATCCATTCTAAGACTCCACCAACAAAGTCTGATTATATTTACAGACGGATCTAAAGTAACAATGGACATGGATGCGCTTTCTGCTATTATAACAGTGGGTATAAAAAGCGTTTTCGTCTTGACATCGATGGATCAGTATTTACATAGCCATAGCTATCTTAGAAGTAATTCGTTATTGTGCCTCTACTAACTTTAAGCACATTGTTATAATGTCCGACTCTGCTAGTGTGTTACAGGGCCTATCTTCTTTCAAATCTATCAGTTAGATAAATCATATATTAGTAGATATTATAAAAGTTGTATCATACTTGGAGCCCAGGGATACGTAATTGTAATGAAACTATTGACAGTCTCGTTAAAGTCAGTTGTACTGAGGGAGTAACTTACAATCCTATCCTTCCTTGTGGAGAATGTTTTGCAATTTGTAAACGGGAGGTCTTGAACAGAGAATGGGAAGATTTGTGGCAAACAATATGTACCCATAGGATGACAATACGCTTATATTCGTCCATGTATCAACATTAAACAGTGGTGTTATACGAATGATGATATATCACAGTACAACAATTGCCCGTATTAAATTTGGACATAGTCTTTACCCAGCCTATTTGTTTAGATTGGAATTGGTGAAATCGGCTACATGTCACTGTGGCTATGAACCGGCTGATCTGAATCACACTTGTCTTGGTTGCGGTTCGCATAGAAGCACTATTGACTCATTTATTAATCTTTTAGTCTCACTAAAGTTTCCACTGCCTACTTCTATTATTGCACTTTTGCATTCCAACAATCGTGAAGTATACAATTTATTTATAGAAATGCTGAAATGAATAAAAATTAGGATCTGACCTTTCACTGGAGGTCAATAATTACTTAATCTTAATTTAAGATTTAATTGTTTCCTTTTACCCCGAGGTGTATGGGCTTTGATCCCGTAGACACCACAAAGAACAAAATATATATATTAAAGATAATAATATTTATTATGCCTAACAGATGATCTACATACTTTCAATTACAGGACGATAACGATATAAAGACATAACTTAATATTAACACAACACACATATAAACAATAATATATTTAAAGAATATAAATATAAGGCAAAGTAAAACAATCAAATAAATAACAGTATTACTAAGTATTAATTAAGTTTATAAATAATCCTAAGGAGGAAGCGCAAAAATCGAAACAAGAACTATAATTATGATTAAAATAAGAGCAAATTCTTTGTAACGGCGAATTAAACATAGAACAGCAGTAAAAAGTATTGATTCGTCGAGCTGTGTTAGGGGACAGTAAAGTATAGGCTATTTATAAGAGATATTAAATGAATACTACAGATTATGCAGAAATGTTTCGGCTATAAGATCTTATGATTGAAACAAAAACATAGAAGAAAAACTGAATAAATACACACACATCTGTAAACAATTAGCAGAACGTTCAAAAAATAAAACACAAATAAAATTTTACAAGGCGATAGATGCGCCAACCCTCTTATACGGTAGTGAAACACGGACAACAACGAGAAATCAAGAAAACAGGATACAGACACAAGAGATGAAATTTTTAAGAAGAGTGAAAGTTTGCACAAGATCTGTTAGAATAAGAAATGCAGATTTAAGAACAGGACTAAACATATTCGACATAAATGAGAAAATTAAGGAAAACAGAAATAAGTGGAAGGAACACGTAGAACGGAGTGTGTGACGAGGTTGCCAGCCAGAGCAAGATTTTACAGATGCTTAGGAAGCAGTTTTGACAGACCAAACATAAGATAGATATTGTAACAGCGAAAGTGTCTAAAGCCTGAAGTGAAGAAGAAGAATAATAAAATCGCATTTAAGTCGTGGATATTATTATTTCATGGTACTTAGTTAATATTTACAACTACATAAAGCCATACAAAACATACATAACTTATATATATATATATACAAAACTAAATCAAAATTTTGCTTTCATCAATAGGGCCTTCTCTATGTTTTATAACTGCCACACATAATAGGGGTATTCTACCAATTAATTTTCTTTCTTCTGATATCATATTCCATTCTTCCTGGAGAAGGGTCTATAGGACGATAGCAAATGTTGGAATGGTTTGTTTTACCTTTCGATCCAATTCATCCCATAATAATGCAATAGGATTGATGTCTAGAGATTGAGAGAGAGTATTTGGTAAGTATAAGGAGACAAAAGATGTAATTTTTGAGAGGAGTGAAAGGTAGTACAAGATCTGATAGAATAAGAAATGGAGATATAAGAACAGAACTAAACATCTTCGACATAAATGAGAGAATAAAAGGAAATAGAAATAAGTGGAAGGAACACGGTATCGTAACAGGCAAAGGGTCTAAAGCCTCTTAAGTGAAAAAGAAGAAAATTATGCAGAAAGTTCATGTGGGTTACTATACGTCGCAGTTCAAGAGATTGAAATTCAAATAGACCTAATAAAGTGGTATGATCGAAGCCTCGTTGTGAAGGATCAAAAATTATTAAATTAGTAAGAACATAAAATATAAATAAAAAACATAAATATAACCGCATAATTAACGTAATAAATTAAACACGCTTTCTACCTTTTTTTATTTTACATTACAAAAACCTCATTCCATAGCACCAGTGATTAGATTTATGGATCATTGTGACATTAAAACTAAATTGCTGTGCAAAATTTACTCTTCATATTTCTATTAAAAATAACTTAATTATATTCGTATATTGCTCCATACTTAACCTAGAAACAACCGAAACCAATCGAACAAAGACAAATAACATAGTAGCAGCACCCTCTTTCTAACGAAATATATTACCTTCAACAACGTTACAATACCCGTCGTATATCGCGTATACAATACAAATATATACACACAAAACCGCACCTAAGGAAAATAAATAAGAAAGCATCGCCCTGTCAAAATATTGATTTATAACTCTTCGAATTTCATGGCACTTTTATTGCTGCATCCCCCTTTTTTTTCTCTCTCGAAAAGTAATGCGCTTAAAGGCTTAACCGCAGAGAAGAGAAGTACAACGTCGTTGAGGTGAGACGCGTCGTAGATACAAACAATATTTGTTGGCGATTTTTAACCGGATCTACGGTGTATTAGGGGCGCTAAAGAGGAGATTGGAATTTGTAAAAGTGGAGATAATCTTTTCCGTGTGTGTGTAGTAGTGTAGTTGAAGCTAAATGTATAAGGAAAAGCGAAAGTAGGTATACTTATATATTGCCTTGACTTGACTTCTTACGACGAAGGGTGGGTGCGTGCTCGTGTGTGGCGTCAAAGCCTACTACTTCGACGGATGCTGTTGTAAATGAAACATAAATAAAAGGCGTTCGTGTGCATGTATATAGTATGTTTTACGCAAGGGCAGCTGTGCCGTGCCGTTTTCTTGTGTTTGTTTAAGTTTGGTGTTTTTGAGTTTGTATAATGTGCTATTTTATGCTTTTCTTTAATATAGCCGTAGATGGCATTTGTGTAGGTTAAAGATTCAGAACGTTACTCCTTGTAAGGGTATTTACTTTGAAGACAGAAGCGATCTATATATTTTTAAGCTTAGGTTAATCAATTATTGTTTCTTATACAGAAAAAAATATATTATGATTTCAAGTATAGGGCGAGGAGGATCAAGTAAACTTATAATCTTAAATTCATTCTCTTAAAATCAAACATACACAAGATTTCTATTCACGACGTCTTGTACTTAAGACAAGCTAAAACGAAAATTCGAATCAAATATAATAATAAAAACAGGCCAACACATATTTTGGTGGCTCTGTTTCTTTAGGTGTGCTAATTTTGGGGTTCTTAATCAAATAATGCCGTTAGATTTGTACTATTAGAATTTTCGGAATTCTCCCTTATTTAGGAAAAAATCATTAGATATAATGCTTTGTTATATACGTAACATTTTAAATATTACTATTGGATAACTCTTAACTTAAACACAGAAAGTTGGAGATATTTATTTAACAGAAAAACATGCATATATAACTTTCAATTATCAGTTAATTTTCTTTTATAAGATTTCCTTGCGTGAGGTTTACCAGAACAGTTTCTCTGAAGATTCCAGCAGTAATCGGCCATCATATGGGTATCTCATTTTCATTGGTAGCTTTCGTCCATACAGCGATCGCATCATCACCTAAGTTTTCTGGAAAACGATCTAAGTGGCACTGAAAGTAATGAATTTTGAAGCTCATGTTACATCCGAGAGTATGAAAGTTAGAAAGCATATAATTTTGGTTTCTTTTCTTGATTCGGGTTTTTTTAAAAACAGAACTTTTAAAACTATAATTTATTATACACAACAAAAGCAGCAGACAAGTCTGTTATAAGACTAGCAGTAATTTAATTGTATAAATCTAAACTATAACTGAACCGACTCGTAATGAAACAGTACCATTTGTAATGACCTTAATGATAATTACAATTTCTGAGGCATCAGACAATGTTGTAGGTGTTTTAATATCTAATACTAATCTAAGTCACTCATCTGAATTTGCTGCAAGGATATCTAAGGAATTTAATTAATTTCGACTAATTAAAATTGTCATCTGTTCACTGGTAAGTGACGGGTCTGTGTGTATCTTAACCTCTACTTTAGATTTTGCAAGTTTCATTCTTTCTAAAAAGTCTAAAATTGATTAATTTCTATTTCTAGTTCACTGCAAAAAATCACGAGTCATTGTTAAGCGATCAATTTTATCACCATAGTGTTCTAGTAAAACGATTTTTATTTGCGGCCAAGTTTAAATATCTGGTCCACACATAAGAAAGGTATATACATTACGTTTTAATTTTGAAGAAATTACATTGAATACAAATTCGCTCAAGTTATTGTCTGTCGTCCTACCATATGTATTATAGAATTTATCGCATCGACTAATAAAACATTCTAGTTGGTCACCTGCTCCGTCGAAAGTGGATAAAAATTCAGCAACGTTTTTCGCGGCAGAAAGAAAACTATTACTGTTGGGTGAATTTTGACCGTTTAATGCCATTGTTTCAAATAAATCCGTTAATTGATCAATTTTGAAAGGAACAGAGAAATGTCAAGGTGTTCAGAGTACTCGTAGCTGTTTGAGAAGTGCAGGAAATAGTTCGACTTACTAGTTTGGATTCGAAGATTAAATCACCCGAGTACAGCCTGGTTGCGTCGGCCTTCTGGATATTCTTCGTAAATTTCCTGGGTTGTGGTTCATTAGAAGCGAATAGTTGAAACTGATCTCTTGAAGGAGTTCCTGTATCCTACTGACTGCGCCAATTTTGGTTTCTTTTCTTGATTCGGGTTTTTTTAAAAACACTCAAGAACTTTTGAAACTATATTTATTATATACAACAAAAGCAGCACATAACACATGGGCTGACACGTCCGGGGAAAACACGGTTTTTTTGGTTCAAAATTAGTTTTATCCATCAACGTAATCTCCATCAAGAGCAACGCAATCATTCCAGCGCCGCTCTAACATTTCAATACCACTTTTGTAGAACGATTTATCTTTTGCCTCAAAATAGGCCTCAGTTTCAGTGATAACCTCTTCATTCGTGCGAAATTTCTTACCGGCGAGCATTTTTTGAGGTCTCCCAGTAGTCGCTGGGAGCCAAATCTGGCGAATACGGTGGATGTGGGAGCAATTCGAAGTTCAATTCATGTAGTTTTGCCATTGTTTTGGTTGACTTGCGACACGGTGCGTTGTCTTGATGAAACAAAATTTTTTCTTTGCCATATGCGGTCGTTTCTTTGCAATTTCGGCCTTCAAACGCTCCAATAACGCTATATAATATTCACTGTTGATGGTATTTCCTTTCTCAAGATAGTCGATGAATATTACACCACGCACATCCCAAAATACCGAGGCCATAACCTTTCCAGTGCTTTCGGGTGCTTTGGACGAGGTTCACCAATTGCTGTTCACTCAGATGACGATCGTTTTGATTCCGGAGTGAAGTGATGGATCCATGTTTCATCCATTGTCGCATATCGACGCAAAAATTCCGATTTGTTACGTTTAAACATGGCCAAACACTGCTCAGAATCATCAACACGTTCTTGTTTTTGGTCAACAGTGAGCAAACGCGGCACCCACTTTGAACAGAGCTTTCTCATAGTCAAATGCTCACGCAATATAAAGCCAATACGTTCTTTTGATATCTTTACGATGTCAGCTAACTCACGCTACTTCACTTTTCGATCATTCAAAACGATTTTGTGGATTTTTTTGATGTTTTCTGGTGTTACCACCTCATTTGGACGTCCACTGCGTTCTGCATCATCGGTGTCTCTACGACCACGTTTGAAGTCAGCAAACCAACGTTTTATTGTTGTTTCTGATGGAACGGTGTCCCTATAACACTTTTCAAGCCATTGCTTCGTTTGAACGGTATTTTTTCCCATCAGGAAGCAGTGTAAAATTAAAACACGAAATTGTTTTTGATCCATTGTTTTGAAAATAACAAAAGTAGCGTGACTCTTGGCACAATAACTCACAAACTAATGAATAGAATATGAAATTTTAACAGCTGTCTTTTGAAGGTTAGTACTAACTGAGAGAAAGGTGACTGCAATAGAACTAGCGTCATCTGTGTGTTAGGCCCGGGACTTTTCAGCCCATGTGTTAAGTCTGTTATAAGACCAGCAGTAATTCAATTGTATAAACCCACACTATAACTGAACTGCTCTTACATTACACAGTACCATTTGTAATGAGCTTAATGATAATATAATAATGTTTCCAAAGTAACATAATATTTGTATGGTGATTCATGGAAAAAGTTGTTTATTTCCATTATGATATCGTATTAATGAGCTTGAAGAATTCCTTGTTTCCGTTTACATAATTATATATTCAACTAATAAATAATTTATTACGTGTGAGTAATAAATTTCACCGTGGAGTTTCTCAAAAACTAGAGTTGCTAGGAAGAAATACCGGTTATTTTTGGAACCAGCACATCAGGAATATGCTAAATCAGTTCGTATTTTATTTTGTTGGGCGGTATAATCAACCACAAATAGTGTCAAAACATTTGACAAAATCTGCGTAAGATTGGCACAGTGTCATTCAGTCTTGGGTGTATCCAAAGAGTATTCACCACAAAGGTGGTGTGCTCAAAAACCCTCTATTTACAGAATAACATGTAGAAGGTTCCCCGGTGTCAAGTTGATAAGTAGAGTATGTTGAGACTTGAAAATATTTTTTTTTTGTTTATGTTGAAATTCTAAACACATAACTTATATCACCAAAGAAGAAGCATTCCTCGTGCTACATAATCATCTATATATTGCATGCATATGTCTTCTATTACAATAGACTCAATACCCATTCCTGCTTTATTCCAATTTATTTTTTGTTTTCTCTCAGCTTTAATCCAATCTCTATCCACAAATCTTTTTGGTTTTCTCGATACACTTTTTGGCTTCTTTCCTTACCATTTTGTACATCTTATAATCCTCCTCTTTTCTGCTATGTGTGTATCTGTTGTCCACCATCTGCCTCTTCTTGTGTCTGAACTTGCTATTTTTGTTATTCCACAGTTTGTGTTGTCTTTAGTACGTTGTTTTCGATTTTTTTCCATTTATCTTTTATCCCTCTTTCGTTTTTGATCTCTTGTTCAAATAGTTAATCGGTTGTGTTTTATTTTTTCTTTGATTACTTTTTCTTCTTTCCCCTGCTACCATACTTGTGATGTTTGTTAATAATATTTAAACATTCAACTGTTTTATACTTATTTATTTTACTCATGTGATTTATATCACCTCATCCTTGACCAACATTATAGAATATTCTTTCCGATTTCATCTTAAATAATGTTCCTTACCATTTGTACTTTCAGGCCGACTATCGCGACTAAGCTCTCCGGTCTCAGAAGAGCCCTTAGACGACGACGACATCGAGGTGGATGTCGAAGAATGTTCCGACAGCGAAAGCTCGACGAGAAACGGCAAATCTTCGAAATTACTGCGACAGTCGCCCGCCATATCCGAATGTGGTTCGGATCCGCCGGATAACGATCGCGAGTCGCCCGATTTGGCGCCGGAAAAATCGAACACGAAGACATTGAAGGTGCGCTGTAATTGCGACGAACTGCTGAGCGTCGATTGCCATCTGGAGACGAAGGAGCTGTGGGATAAATTTCACGATTTGGGCACAGAGATGATCATCACGAAGACCGGAAGGTGAGTGTTTGTTTTGTCTTGTTATTCTCTCGGGTTTTGTCCCGCGTTTGGCGTTTCGATGTAATCGCATACATCTTCTTCTTGAGATCATGAGTTCGACTGCCATCAGAACAATTATAATAGAGATAGCAATGGTGCGCACTTATTTTGAATCAGCCTGTATATACCGGTACATAATCGATTAGAACACATTACTCTACTCACACAAATTTATTAATTATTCGGAACGCAGCGTTTCAAGAACACGTGGACTCCCATTGTCAACCGTGTTATGCACTGAGTTCTAAAATGTTTATTTGTTTCAATTTTATTGCAGATCGGAGCTTAATTAAAGAACAAATCCTGCTAATATAGTATCGATCTTAAGCCGATCTAAGCGCTAACATGAACTATTTTATCACTACGTCCTGACAAACACCATTCAACGCTTATTAAATAATAACATTTTTCAACCTCATATTCGTTCTACTTTGCTCAACAATAATTTCACGTCAATTTGACTGTAAAAAACTATTAAATTGACATTCGATATCCTCATTTCTCGTAAATATAAAGACGTAATTATAGAGTGGTAATATAGGAAGAACCGCATTCGAAAAAGAAACGTTTTACGATTATTTCGTACGTGAGCTGTCATAAACCCGTTACGCTGTCTTCTTATCAATCGGCATTGAAAAATACTTGTTTATTTTCTAAACGTTAACTAGCTATGATGCAAGAAATATATAATAATTTAACGGTTTTGCTATTAAGATAAAGCGGAAAACAAAAATTATATACCCGTGTAATGTTGGTAGTAATCGGCTTTGAAAGAAAAAAAACATGGACAGCGGTTCTGGTCAAGGCTACAGATGGCGTTATGGCAAGTTTATGCCGTAAAAGTCAAGCGTAAGAATGCAGAGGTTTATTAGAGACATTGGTGTGAATTATTTTTGTAAACGGTGGTTTTAATTAATGCATTTTAAAAAGCTCATGCGTGAAGCACAGCAGGTAAATTTCAAATCCGTCTCATATGAGACTATATGCAGTGTACTGGCACTTATCTCATTTCCTCTTATACCTTATCAGGACACGGTCCAATCCGGAAACAATTCCTTTATTACTTACATTACTAAAATTTGAGAAAAGATATTTCTCAAAGTACTTCAGACTTATAGTATGTGTTATCATTAGGGTTGGCCAAATCTTTAATTATATGGAAGAACATTTAAACAACTTATCTGCATACATTTCATGAAGAATAGTAATATGTAAAGCTAACCAAATCTTCGGCGCGTCAGGTCCCCACCCAGGCCAATCGATCGTCTCGCACTCTCTACTTGACAACAATACTAGACAATTTGTAGTGATGTGTCTGCAGATCCGTTAACTAGTTTCAAAGATTACTTTAGCAATTTCTGTGTTATATCGTCAAGTATATTTTTCCCATCTGCGAACCAACTCCACCGAGACAAATGTTAAAACGTACCCGATGATACAAACTCTTCATTACTCTCTCTAATTCGGTTTGCTGAATTCACCAATAATTATTAAGAAGGAAAGCCTCTATGCTTTTGACGTGCGTGCTAAACACAGAGGACACGAATTAATATTCAGTTGAAATCAATAGACAAATTAATTTGCAAAACAAAAGGAACAGATTTCTGTCTTCCATAATTAAGTTATTAACAAAGAGAAAAACAATTGAACATCTTTACATATAAAAGAGGGTTCTTGCATCCTTCAGCTTTATTGGATTTTGTCGAGCTGAAATATTTGGCTAGCCCGATTTTACAATTACATATTATTAGAGACCAGATTATATGCAAAGAAAAACTGGAATATATGTGCATATATATGCATCGATTTTTGAGAAAATATGCATAAACCTGGGGCATATATGCAAAATTTTTTACATAAAATAAATAAGAGCAGAAATTTAAACATTAACTTTATTATACAAAACTATTTTTACAACATATTTCTAAACTAATTTATAATTAAATGTTTTTCAAAATTGTGTAAAAGAAAGTTTTGTCTTCTATCAGAATATATATATATATATATATTTCGAAATAGAAAAGCTTCTTTCAACATCCACAGATGTAATTAGTGCATCTTTTAACTTTGCAATACATTCTAAACTAAAATTAAAGTCGAAGTCGTTTACTGTTTCACCTTCTAAAATTTTCTTAACTTTCTTCAATTTCAAATACCCCGCATTTTTATTTATCACTTTTTTTAATTTATCGTATATAGAATTACCTATTGTACCCTTAACCTTTTCACATAGGATATCAAATTCGTCTACTATTTCGACTGATTCCGAGAGCGACATCCCTTGCGTTTCTAGTTTACCAATGGAACTTGAAACAAAGCTATAATTTCACTTAATATACAAAAGGTTTTGTAGCAATTCTGTTGATGTTACTATCTTTTCACAGTTTTCTAAAGCAATGAAGTCAGCAGTGATTTCAAGAATTACATCTTTTATTCCTTCAAAACCATCGGCGTAAAAAATTGCGGCGTCTAACACCGGGAAGTCGTGTCGAATGTGCCATGAAATTAAAAATATTTTTATAAATATATTCCTATCTCTATTATTATAACCTACAGTGATTTGATTCAAAGATTATAAGTGATACTAATCTAATACTGTTTTTTTTTTCTAATAACTATGATTACAACCTTATATCTATCTAATTCACACTTTCTTTTCCACGTAACAGCAACGTCATTTCGGATTACTTAGTATTAGAAAATGTTAAAGACGCATTCTACGTCATTAAAGTGTACGCCTGACATGGAAGAGAACCAAAACATAAAAATCCTCTCCGTACATAAAGAAAATCCGTTTTTATTACCCACATCACCGGCGCGGCTATCACATTAACACCTATAAAATCTTTTCATATCTAAACGGCCTTCTTTCTAAATCACACCTAATTTATCGCAATATAATTCCTGACAGGCTCAATCGTTAGTCGGTCGTAAGTCCTAATTTAACGTAATTTATTATTTTTTAATTAAGAAAAATTTTATACCTTTTTTTCTCTCTTTCATTTATGTACAGACGATTACGTTTACAAGCTTGAAATGGCGTTATTGGATGAAACATAAAATTTCACCTATAAAATCGTCGTTTTAAGACCATAATGGTGTTTTCTTCTTCGGTATCTTTTTATTGTGTAGCTGTGTAATGTAGTAATACTTGGTCATTTTAGGAAATAGCTGAAAAATATTAAGCTTTCTGTACATACACATACGCATATACATATTTTGTATTGTTAAAGCGCAGTCAGCTGGAGTCGAAGAGTTTTCCGTAATCTATATATTTCTTTTACAAAAACATAAGTCAAAAAAGTTAGAAATAAATTGATGGACTGAAATCTGAAGCTTATGGAAATCATAGTTTAACAATAGACGTTCATTATAATCTAATGTATGGCATATCTTGTTATTGCAAATGTCGACTCTGAAAGGTAGGTAAGAACGTATAAAGATGATGGTTACATAATTATCTCGATTTTTAGAGTACAATCTTTAAGCTTTCCCAACTAGCGAAAAGTAGTTGCTAGACTACTAGAACTAATTCAAATCTCAATTGTTAAAGATGTTCACTGTGGGATCATTTTCTTTGTCATCTAATAGAATTAGCAATTCTCAAACTTCATCTGTTACTTGGCAGAATTACATTTTTCATCAAATGGGTGCTTCATACCATCTATACAACCTAATAAAGCTGCAAATTGTCAGTGATTTCAGAAAAGTTGCAAGTGCGCTCATGAAATAACTATATATGTAAATCCCAAGACCATTGTCAACAAACGAGTATTACGTGCCATACTTGTACGAGAGAAAGTCAGTAAATAGGTCACAAAAAGCTATTACAAAAATAATTATAGAAATAGTTAGCTAAAAACAAGTTCGATTTTCTAGAAAGTCTCCATCTACATTAAATCACCTACTTCATCGCTTTATCAATTTCCCAATGCCTGCTGCATAAAAGTGTTGCATCTGTTGCATCTGTTGCAATCTGAATGTGGAGGCCACTTTCGAGCGCCCTTAAGAGACTTTCTCGACCCAGTTATACACTGCTTTATGCGACAACTTTTCAGCCTAAAAAGTAGACATTTCCTTAAGGATATCGTCTGCAGGAAATCCTTTTGTTAAAAAAAAAACGCACAACAGCACGCTATTCTTTCACAGTACACTCTTCGAACACAGTCGCTATTTTAACGATGCCCACGTACGCGCATGGCAACTGAATATGATAAAGCTGTATTGTGCTGACACAAGGGAAATAGCTCACAGATATTTTCAGCTTTCCCACAGCAGTTTGTGACTTATTTCATGAGTTTTTCTCGTAATTATAATTCAGTTATTCTGGTTGATCAGATTGATAACTGCGTTTTTGACGAGAATAAGAAATCTAAATATGGAAAAGGTAAAGGAAATATTGAGAGAGAAAAAATCCTGTTATAATTTGGATGTTCATGTGGCTAACATCAAACATGGGTACATGCGTGTATGTGCGTAGGAAATTGTTTGGAATAAAATTGCCTCTTGCTAGTTGTAATATGAAAGTCACAAATTTCATATTTTGAATTGTTGGGCCAACTTTTCTGAACCCCATTCAACACCACTTATCAAGAAATCATAAAATACCTCGGCAATATAACTACATATTTTTTAATATTTAGTGTAGCGATATTCGATGAAGGCATTCAATTGTTCAAAATGGAGAGACAAGTGAAATAAAGTAAATTCAAAGTCTGAAAAACGATCTTGAAGGATATCGAGGAAGTACAGACTTGTCAAGGTAGCCTAAAACTTATGGGCGGTAGTTTATAATCCATAAGAATACGCTGCTGAAAATATAGTACAGCCTTGACCATAAGTATTGAGCATCTAGATTAATTTTGAGTTTCTTGAAGGATATCAAATTAAAATAAATCGAAACAACTTTCAATTCAATTCAAAAAAAATCAATGTTTAGTGGGTTCATCTTTTGCCTTAATTACATCAGAAATTCTTGTTGGTAGAGAGCCCACAAGCTTTTTACAGTCTTCGGGACGTAAAGTGTTCCATTCTGGGTGCAAACGACGCTCTGACTCTTCTTTTGAATTGATTGTGTGACGCCTGATTTTGCGATTTAATAAACCCCATAGATGTTCCTATTCCGGTGATTGTGCAGACCAGTGCAGGAGCGCAATAACATTTTCCCGAAACCAAATCATTGTGCGAAGAGCTTTTTGACATGTTGCGTTATCCTGTTGGAACTTAAGGCAGTCTATGTTTGTATCGCCAAGATATGATGTAAAAGAAGGCAGTAATGCAGATTCTTGGATGTTTATCTATTTTATGGAGTCCATACGGCCTTCACACACGAACATATCTCCCCTAACCCGAGATCATTACGCTGCCTCCGCCATGTTTCACGGTCGGTACCACATACTCTGATTTAAACTCCCCACATATCCGGTGACAGACATAGGCCATACTTGGCGCACCAAATATCTGAATTGTGAATAAATATTGTAAAGAATTCGCTCATTATTTTTTATTTGTTATTAAATTTTATTTTCTAATCAAATTGTTAGAAGTTGATAAAATATCAAATTGACAAACTCAGCTCAAAGTTTGATTCGTCTCACCACACAGTGTTTGACTAATCTTGCTCGGTGAAACTTTGGTATTTTAGAGCTCACTCGTTCAGTGCCTTTTTATTCTTATCGGAAAGCCATGGTTTCTTTCTGGTTTTACAGCCACTCAGACCAGCTTCTTGAAACCGTCTGCGAATGGTCCAAACAGATATTGGTTTGTTAGAATCTTCTGACAACTCAGCGGCGAGGTCTGATTTTTTCTCCTATTTTTTTTAACGACTCTCTCAATATCTTTCGGTCATTATGGTCTGTGGTGATCTGTTCGCTCCATAGCATATTGTACAGATCGGCGGAAACATTTCGGTTTTCGAAATCTCTACCTGTCCCTCGCTCGTGTAAAAATGGTATTTACATACGTTTTTCTAATCTAAGTTCGTTTCATTTAAATATATTGAAACAATCTCACTAGTTGAAACACTAAGAGCGTACTATTTAACGATGTGTCCACAACTAGCGAATAGAAAAATTAAAAAATTACAAATTTTATTACACCAGGTGTAAGAAAACGAGAAAAATTTGTAGGGGGTTCGATACTTTTGTATATTCTATGGTTTCCTAAACAATCTGTATGCGTGTTAAAGGTTGACCCGTGTTTCGTGCTGTCAACTAAAAATTCGAATTTTAAATCTCCAGCAGCATGCGGATGGAGAAACACCCAACTAATTTTCTATATACGTATACGGCACCGATGGATATAAAACGTGCAAGCACCGAGAGGAGATCTGAGTGTAGAAAAGTTGACGTGAATGACATTTTGAATAAGTAGCCCAGCAGGTCTACCAAGTATGTCGACGAATTTCCACTGATCCCTTTGAATATGTGTTGAAATTAAACTTAACGAGCCGTATTAGATATTCTTTCACGTAGCAGAGGTTTTTTGACGTTTTTTTTTTATTTTCACCGTTTCTATAGTCCTTACTTCAGGCATTAATTTATATTTAATTACGCCTTTTTTTATAATATATATTCAAACTAGTATTTTTTTTCTTTAAAAGATTTAACCCTCTAGATTATTAGAAAGCATATTTCACGTATGTACATTTGTATGTAATTAGTATGTTCCATATAATTAATCTGTTTTAAAGGCCTCTGAAGGAATCTTCGCATTATTGAAATAAAATATACTTTAACTTAAACGCTACATTAATCGTTAATTCGAATATAATAACTATAATAATGCAACCTAATTTTGATACGCCCATTTTCATTATTAAAAGCCGTATATCTCGCCATAAAATGTGCAAGTACATGCACATACGGTATCTAATTATAATTCTACCATCGTTTCCAAGTACAAAGAATAATTACGCAAATATAACGCTTATCTTCACAATGCAATACACTTCATCGTCGGAGGATTATTATAGGATATTCGCAAAGTTTAATTATATGTTAATTGTTGGAGTTAATCAAGAATATCTACTTGTCAGTCCCTATAATGTTTAATTATTAGTTATTCAATGCAAATTTGTTTGTTCAGTTACACATTGCTAGGGCATTCATATGGTGAGTATGGAGTAAGAAAAAATAAGAATTAGATTTACTAGTAATCTTTACATGCTTTGGTGGAAAAGGGAGTTATGTCGATGAGTTCGCCAACAGACAGTGCGCGCATATAAAAATCTGTCGTAATATTGGGTAGGTAACAAGGTAAATGTTCATTTTAAATTTTGTTGGTGTGGGTTCAATATTACCATAAAAAGAGCGTTCATTTCATCATATTTTGCTTTATTATTTCCGAAAAGGAAAAAAGTAAAATAAGTCTTAAAAGTTAAGCGATGTGTATGGCGATGAAGCTCTACAAGAAAGCCAGTGCTGGAATTGGTTTGATAAATTTCGAAAGAAAAACCACGATTTTGTAAGCCAAACTAAGCTGATAATGATCAAATCAAAGCCATAATTGATTCGGACCGTCATATCCCTGGCCAAGAGATTGCAGAAAGGTTAAATGTATCCAACATAACAATTGAAAATCAGTTAAAACGTTTGAGATTCATTAAAAAACTTGATGTTTGGATTCCTCATGAGTTAAAGGAAATTTATTTAACCGAACATCTACGATTTGTATCTCAAACGAAACGAAATCGAACCTTTTCTAAATCGAATAATCGTTGGTGATGAAAAATGGAGAATTTATCATCACATCGAACGAAGAAGGTCATGGTGTAAAGAGAATAAACCAGCGCAAACAATATGGCAAGCTGAAATGCACCAAATGAAGATTATGCTGTTAGTTCGGTAGGATTACCAAAGTCTTGGGTATTTTGAGCTACTTGGACAATTGGACAAATTAAACTCTGCAATTGAAAAAAAAATCGTAAGAATTGGTGGATCGTTGAATCTGTGTTGTATTTCATCATCACAACGCTAGGCCAAACACACCGCCAAAAATTATTGACGCTTGGTTGGGAAGTAATGATGCATCGATCCGTCGAATGGTCCTGACTTAACGCCATCGAATTGCCATTTATTTATCCTATGGCGTTGCAACAGCTTTATCTACATTTCAATGATATATAAATATTTAACCACATAATGTAGGATACAAACAATATATCAACATAAAGAATATAGGATAAATAGGCAAAAGAAGTCCACATCAAGGCCAGGTGTGTATCTTCATAAATATCTTGTATGGGTCCATTATATTTCCTCCTCGGACACTCTTGTATTATATTAATGAGGGTTTGGTCTGGCACGCCACAGTCACGTTGTGGAAACTGAGACACCCCCACTTGTGCGGCTTATGATTACACTTAATGTGTCCTACTCGAACACGGTTTAACTTCGAGTACTCTCTTCTAGGTAGTTTGAAGCCATTAAGAGGTTTTGTGGGATCAAATACAGCATTATGATCCCCGATGACCTACAGATTTTCCCCCATTCCTCTAAGATGTTGTAGTCGTCTGGTTGTTTCAGGTATGGGCTATCCCATATTGGTTTCCGAGATTTTAAACATGTATTTGGAATATTATCAAGTACTTCGTGGATTGGGAGGTCTTGAAAGGTGTGGAGGGCTATCTTCTTCCATTCTTTGACCATCTGTTCAGAGACTTACAAAATTCTTTGAATGGTATAACCTTCAATGATAATAATGCTGTAAAGTTACACCTACTACCTATGAGGATGAGATAATGAAATCAACGGAAAGATGGCAAATGTCTTTGATCAAAATGAAAAATTTATTATTGAATAAAGATTAATAATTATATAAAAAGTTTAATTTGTATAAGAAAATCGGCAATTACACAATAGTTTCTGGTATTTAACGATTTCTGGTTGATTTAGAATAGTTAACAATAAAATAAAATTTAAAATAAAAACACAGTTTAGATTTAAATTTTCTTTTAGGTCAAATCTACCCCAACGAAACAGTAGAGCTAGAAGAAAAAAAACTAATTTTTATTTTGATGCCGCTTACTGCTATTAAAGGTAAAAAATTTATATGACCGTTAAGAGTACACTTCATTTTTAGAAATAAAGACTTCTTACAAATATATTCGAAATGAAATTGACCGTTTTTAAAAATGTGTGTGGTCACTTAATGGCTCGATTAATATTTTGACATCAGACATATGCACGCCTGAAAAATATGACCTTATTCCAATTTGACCGGAAGTCCCGCTTGATCTTCTATCCTTAATTACACGTCTCCTAATAACTATTATGGAAATAAGGTGCCGCAGGAAAATAACTTTAGAAAACATGCATTTGAGACGTCGAAAATATTACCTATATTGATTTTATATCTAGATAAATATTGAGCATATGCAGACGTTATGTAGTCGTAACACGACAAAAATTTTCAAATATGCACATTCGTGCAATACGTAACTTGAACTGTAAAAAGAAGTGGAAAGTTACATTAAGAATTGCTGTTTTACCAGTACACGTTCTGAACTGAATGAAATCTTCAATAGAACATCATTTTTTGGATTTTGAAGTAAGTACGGTAATCTTCAGAAGTTCCAAATATCTAGGCAGCATTAGATTTTTGCAAAACCAGTAAACTCGGTATTAGTCAGTATTATCATCTTTCAAACCGATTTGATCTAGGATGTTTCCTTCATGTTATCAATGCAACTTAAAAGCCATGTGTTCAGACTTTTTTATATGTAGAATTTATTGTATTGTGTATGTACTTATACGTATGCATGGTATATATTTTATATCTCATTTATTGTATATATTTAAATTGCGTGCTTTATAGGTAGCGTTGGGCTCGGTATCTGACCAGTAGTGCAGCCATTAACAGATAGTAATTAACAGTAGTACAAGGCAAACAGTCAAATCAACACGTGGTTGTTAGTTGTAGAATATTAGTGATTAAGTATTACGAGGAGAGGTCCAGAAGTTCGTGGAATGGAGGGGATGGAGTGGGGATAGGGGCGCTCGTTAGGTGTCATTCTTATTGGCGACTCATCATTAGTATATAAGTTTAAATTGCAGCCCTATAGCGTCAGTTGTTTACGAATAGTTGCCTGCTAAACAAGTCAATCCGGAAAAAAACTGATACTACGGAGGAAATTGAACACCGTGTTGTGATAAAGTTCCTTACAAAGCAAGGAAAGAACGCTCAAGCCATATTGAACAAAACGGAAACATGATCGGGAGTAGATTGAAGACGACCCCCGCTCAGGACGGCCAGTTGAGGCCACCACATCAGACATCGTCGAAAAAGTGCAAACATTTCTACTGCAAGGTGCCCGTTTGAAGAAAAAACAATTATCTGCATTAGTTGGAGTATCAGGAACCACCATTTTGCGTATCCTACATGACCACCTGGGTATGGCAAAAGTCAGTGCAAGATGGGTACCGAGAATGCTCACGCCGCTGCAGAAACAGCAGCGCGTCTGTGGGTCCAAACAATTTTTGGGGCTGTGTGGAGACAAACCTGTCCAGATTTTGGAGCGGATTGTTACCGTAGATGAAATATGGGTTCATCACTTTGAGCCTGAGTCCAAACAGGAGTCCATGCAATGGTATCAATAAGGGGACACCGCCGCCAAATCGGCTGGAAAGTTGATGGTTACTGCTTTTTAGGATTGTAAGGGGATATTATTGATTGATTACAAAGAAAAAGGTAGAAGCATAACCGGAGAATATTACGCAGCGATATTAGAAAAATTAAAGGAGGCCATCAAGGAAAAACGTCGAGGAAAATGGACCAAGGGTGTGTTGCTCTTGCAAGACAATGCGCCGGTTCACAAGAGCAAAGTTGCAATGGCTGCTCTGCACAAGCATAGCTTTCAATCAATAGTCCATCCACCCTACAGTCCAGACCTGGCACCTAGTGATTTTTATTTGTTCCCCGATTTAAAAAAAGCACTTACGTGGAAGAAAGTATTCCGACCACAATGAGGTAAAGGAGGCAATTTTGGCCCATTTTGAGGCGAAAGATAAAAATATTTTTATGATGATTTAGAAAAATTAATTCATAGATCTAATAAATGTATTGTGCTTAAGGGTGATGATTATATTGAAAAGGAAAAATAGATTTATTGTTTTATTTTATTTAAAACCCTTTCATTCCACCAACTTCTGGACCTCCCCTCGTATTTGTTAAGCATCATTAAATTATAATCCGCTTAGAATGAAAACAAATATCATTTAACTCCATGGTAGCTCGAATTTCAGAAACATCGGTCTAAAATTGGCAAATGGTTGACTTATAGAGCTCGTGTCGTTGAGGCAGTACACAATTCGGCAATTTGAAAGGGGGAAAGAGACAATAAAGATCTTCTTAAATAGTTTATTTAATAGTTTCATTTTCGCCAGCAACATTCCTGGTGTGGGACGGCGTATTGCCGTGGTGGAAAACAACTTCTTCTGCATTGTTCCGGATAATGGTCTCTTCAATATGTCTAGTAGAATGGTATAGTACTTTCCATCAGGGATTTAGCCTTTTGTAACAGGCTCTCTTTAAAGTCATCAATAATCATTTCCTCATCCACCAAAGAAATGTTTTGGATCTGCTTGGTGAGCCATGATATGATATAATGAATAAGTTTAGGAATATAAATGGTGAATTTAGTTTTCGTGAACCGTAGTAAATCTACGCAAAAAATCTGCGTGTTAATTTCCGCGTTGGAAATGCGAGGTACACACTTCATTTCCGATGTTCATATTGCTATGTGTAAATTACGCAACCCAGCAATAATTTGCGATCTTAGAAGGACAATTATAGTTCCCAAAGTTTGTTGCATATCAGCCAAAATTTCAAACGTGTTTAGTTTTTTAATAAGCATTTCGTTGAATTTATCTTATAGCTTTGGTACGAAATTTTATAGCCAGTTAAAATTTAACAAGCTGATATAAAGTGTACCTAAATTTCTCCAAACCCTTCCAAAGGAAGCATGATTCTGGTTTGGGCCTTTCTTAAAGGCAGCATCTACCCACCAAAATCTACTTACGTAATAAAGTCTGCGAAAGCCTGCGAAGCCTGGAAAATGTTGGCATTGTTAAAGGTCCCGTTTGGTATAGTGTCTAAGCCTTTCTGAACATATAATTTCCATTTGTACCCTAGCGCCAAAAACATTGGATTTTTTTTATGCGTAACTGTAAGTGCTTTAGCAAGGTATTACTTTTAAAAAAGCTTTATCGAAATATGCTTCATAAGTTCAAGCGCGATATTACTTAAACTTGTAGATGAGCTTGCAAAAAGTGCAGAGATCTTTTCTGAGGTATTTGTGATTCCAATAGACAGGAAAAGTTTTGCAATCGAATTTCCTTATCTCCTTTCCTGTTTAGTCTCTTTTAGCATTTTTCCCGCTCTTTTCTAACATTTTTATTGCATATTTAGAGGACAATCGCTCTGAAATTCTCACCACTACTGATAATGTGTTGGAGCTCATATCATTATTACGATAAGGTTTTTGTTAATTCCGCAAAGATATGTATTTGCTTACTAAACTTTTTGCTGTAATTGGCCACAAAATTCAATATTCTGCATTAAATCTTTAGTTCGCAAAAATTGGAATCTACCAAAGAAACTGTCGGAATTATCTGCCTACGTCTTACCTTCTCAACTATTCAGACAAAAGCGACTATTAACCGTTATTCACAATTTAGAAACGCACTTCAACAATAAAATACCCGAAACGCACTCACCACAATATCACCATACAATACGAACGAATTCACAATAATCTCGTCGGATCCATAATAATAAAGATAATCACACCCAGGTTTCGGGAAAATAAATTGCCGCAATTGGGAACGTCGGTATATTAGCTGTACGTACAAGCGTATAGGGTGCGATTTAAAGCACCCCATCGACAAGGGAGACGGGTCGAATTTGAAACCGGCGATCTCGATATTCGAATAGGATGTAATGATTGTGTTTCGATTGCGTAACAAGGCGAGGGTGAGAACCTTGATCCCTTCAATAACAATCCGCTACTTATAAACGATCTTCCGCTACTACAGCTACTTTATTAGGTTAGCTCCGAGGGTGTGCCGTTGCCGTATCGGGAGTGTTATCAAATAAGGGCAAATTGACCGGTTACAATTCAATTTACGAAGTTGCGACACGATACGCATTTAGGGGGTGGCGGTATTGTGTAGCGGTGGAAGCTGTGAATTGAGACGGATGGAATATATAAAGAGCATATAACTGGTTTATCATTGGACAAGTTTGAAGAATAATAATTTATTAGGAGTTCGAATTACTTTAAGAAAAATTATAGCAATTTGAAGTTCTTTTTCGATGAATTGGTGAAACATGAATCCATTATTAACGTCAAGGGCAACAATATTGTCGTAATCTAGACCACTACTAAAGTAAATAACATGCATATGATCCAATAACCAATTTTCTATGTTGCTATCTTCGTATTACTATAAAGAACCATCTTTTTAATTCCATTTTTTACAGCTTCTTAGAAGTGTTTTATATGAAAATGATATTGATAAAATTTGGTCCTACCACCATATCCTTGAGATGAAGAAAAAGTATTCTTCTTTTTCTTCTTCTCATATCCTTTTCAGATGTCGGATGAGGATTCCGGTTTTTTTTTGTAGTCACTTTTACCACTCTCTTCTATCTCTTGCCATTGCTTCCATTTCTTTTCTCCTTCTTCTATCCATTTCCTTTATCTCGTCCATCCATTTCTTCCTAGGTCTTCCTCTTCTTTTCTTTGCTCTTTGTTAGGTGTCCTGTTTCCGTGCTTACTATATGCCCGTGCAAATTTAATTGCTTCCTCCTTAATTTTTCTTTATTATTCGTTCTTGCTTTGTTTCATTTTTGATTCTATTCAATTTTGTTTTGCCTGCTATTCTTCTTAGATGTTTAATTTCTATTGCGTTTATCTTTACTTCATCTTTCTTTCGCAATGTCCAGTTTTCACATGCATGCGTTATTATTGGGATTCTTACAGTATCATATATTTCTATTCTTGTCTCTATATGAACATCTCTGTTGCCTCGAATTGTCTTATTTAAAGAGTAGTATATTATTGTCGATTTATTCATCTGAGATGAAGGAAAAGTCAAAGGAATGAATTGTGAAGAATGAAACCAGTCCAAAGAGGATCAACGGTGTTTTATCAACCAGGAAGATCATAGTAAATTTTAGTATACTGTGGGTTAGCTGAATTTCATCTCAAACATTTCTCGATCGCATTACAGCCCTACGTGATCTTTCTTTCAAATGAAGGATTTTCAGTTGAATAACATTTATATAAGTGGATAAATTTTCAAAATATGGTCCTTATTCGTGAAGGTTTGCGTGTAAAATACAAGTCGAGATATATTCATAAAAGTCTTAGGATTTTTTATGTTGTAATGATAGTTCAAATTTGACCTGTGATAAGGAGTTTCAGATTCAGTTATAACATTTGTTATTAATTTAGGCTTGATACCTACCACCTTCCAGTAAAGAAACTTTTTCCCTAAACAACAAAGAATCTCCTTCAACGTGACTTAGTAGTTCAATGGGCAAGGTCATCTAACCTCTCTTTAGGCACGGGAGCGTCAGGAGTGAGGGGTTCGAGACCCATGGAACATTTGATATACTGGATTTACATACCTTTTCACCCCTTTTCGCTTTATCCACAACACAATTGAAAAAAAGAGTGTTTCGTAGGAGCAAGCAGGCAGTTGTGAAGAATTTATATTAACCAGATAATGCAGTTTAACCCTTGGATGCGTATCATGGATTTGCGAGGCCCGATAAATTCTTGAAACATAATTAACTTGCGCATAATAACTCTATAAATGTTTCTTCTAACGATGCTCTGAAGGTTTTCTTCATGCATATTATTACGAAGAGATGCAATACTTGTTACTTTATACTTACACTATACAGGGCTCAAAAGTCCGTTTTAATATATA
This sequence comes from Trypoxylus dichotomus, assembly GCA_023509865.1. NCBI lineage: Eukaryota > Metazoa > Arthropoda > Insecta > Coleoptera > Scarabaeidae > Trypoxylus > Trypoxylus dichotomus. Next base: position 68,654,945 of record CM042076.1, on the reverse strand, counting down.
TATTAAAAATTAGATAAAGGAAAACATAACTCCACACATGATGCAACAAGCAAGACATAAGAAAATTCAAGGTCATATAAAAGGGAGGATGAAAAAATTTATCACAGATGAAAATACCTCAGAACAAAGTGCTATTTTTGTCCTTGAAACAGTAATTATGAAAGTACAATGATATGTGTAGAACGTAAAAAATATTTGGAATGAACACAATGTTTAGAGGTTGCAAAAGCTGTTTTAATTATTTATTTTTTTTATAGATAAAATTACTTCTGTTGATTACCATTCTGTCTTATCACCATCTAGCTCTAAAACAAGGAATAGTTTACAATTTGTAGTAATTCAGAATATGTGCTTATTTCCTGTTATATAAGCTTGGATGGCTCGGGTTGCGCGAGAGTGTAACTCTTCTTTACCGTGCTAAGGGTTAAGTATCAAAAGTAAATAACTTAGAAATAAAGCTCTTGATGACGTCACTGCTCAAAAAAATATAGAAAAAACTATTTCATAGAAATAAATCAACACTATCTAATCGAGTTTGTCGCATTTCATTAGACACACATCACAGAGAATAATCTAACCTTCCTCTCCGACATGGGATCGCTAGATTTGATATGCCTGTAACATTAGTCACTGACCGAATAGTCTAGATATTTCCTTTAAATCTTGCACACATATATATACGTATCTGGCACGGATATACTAGTACATATATGTATATATATATAAGCGACAGCCGAAACGTCATGTATACGCAATACTAGGCCTGCTCCGATCGGGGCACCTGTTCTTTAAAGGTCCCTAATCAGTTTACAGGATCTGACATGTGTCATAGATGTAGTCCATTAGTATAGTCATTGTGTGCGTATCATTCCAGTTCAGTCTCTTGTACGTTGTTGAGAGTAAAAGTGTGTTTGTAGCCATCTCTTGTCTTCTTCTTTTGCTTCGTATACAACCTCTTCTATATGAGTTTTTATGTGTGTATTGTGTAGACGTTTTAGTTCTTCTTCTATTTTTAGACCACTCTTCACGTATGCTGCGTTTTTTTTTGTCCAAGGAGTCCGTCCGACTAAAAAAAAAAAAACTGAAAAGTATAGCGCATAATTTAGAAGGTAATTTGAAATTCCAATTAGTATTTAGGAATGTTTGCTTTTCAAGATTGTTCTCCGTTAAGTATCTATATATGTATACGAAAAAAAAAAACGTTGTATATACTCCGCCTTGATCGATTAACCTGTCGTTTTATTGTGGGATATTTCGCGCGGGTATGGCATTTTAATGTGACAGTAAAGATGTCAATAATTTTATTGGCCGAGATATAAAACGAAAGAAATATCTTAATTTACTAGATTTGAATAAGAATGTGCATGTTTTTTTTCTCTAGTTTGCATGATAAGTTCGATTTCTGAGTAGTGGAGAGATTTTGCGGATAAAATTTTGACAACAAACAGTCATATAAAATTGATAAAAGTATGTGTGGTGATCCGATTTAAGTGGTCATTCTTCCTGTTACCAAGTCGTTAAATTAGTAAACCATTTGTTTTTCATGTTGATTAACATAATTGATAAAATCTACTTTTTTAATAGAGCATCCTGTATGTTTTTCAAGATTATGTGAAATGAATTCATTGCTAATATATGACAGGTGAGATCGGCTACTCCGTATTTTTGTCATAAACAACACAGGTTTTACGTAGATTGGTTTCAACAATTATTGGCACGATTGAAGAACATTGAAGTTTCGATGAATGAAATTTTGTTGGCGGTAGCCTTAGTTTAAAAAGCTTTCAAGCACATAAACATTAGTGGACAAATGTTACTCTAAAACCGGATATATTCGCAAAACAACGCTGCTGTCTGTCACATCAATAGTAACGAATAAATGAGAAGGAATAACTATGAAATGGATATGTAAAGTCTTTATTTGAAAAAGCAAAATTAGTGGGAAGTTCATACTGTTCTGGTCAGTTCTCCACATTACTCCTATACCATTCATACGCAAAAAGATTTATATGTGGGTGATGATATTTGTACTTTTATAATATTAAGTCCTAAAAATAGTTTCACATCATAATTTGATGAAAAAAATAAATCAGAAAATCGCATGTCTCGTTGCTTTAATCATTTCTTCATCGACTTTCATTATTATAAGAAGTGCAGTACCCAATTTGCTGGAATATACAGATGAAATCACGAAAGTTTATTGTTACATCATTATTTCATTCATAAAGTGAAGACAAGAGCTATATATATAAAAGTCAAAAACATATGTGTTCACAAGATAGAACTATGTAACATAAGTCGTAGCTACTTAAGCATACGTTATAACCAACTATGACGTAACTACAAAGTTTCGTGGTTTTCAGTGTACACAATAATTGATTTGGTTATCTTGATAAAATGTATGTCTTTCTTTTTAAGTGAGAATATTTACACATTTTGTATATTTGAGCAACAGATACTACAATACTACAATTACTAAAGAGTAAAAAGAGAAGAAAAGAGATCCCACCTTTTTCCTTTTTATTTCTTTCTCCTCTTACTCTTATTTCATTTCTATATATCTCATCATGACACGGTCCAATTCCCAAAGCAGTTCGTTTATTACTAACTCTGGCCGTAGAAGCCTACGTATTCATTTCAAAAGTTTTGTTCACGGTTTTAGGCTACTTCTTTATATTTGCGCGGTGTACGCCGCTGGTGTACTGACAAAATCGAGCAGCCCTAGTTATGAGTGACTTTTATGTAACCAAAGAGTTCCGCTTCTCTTCTTAACGTTTAAATATTGTAATGCAATTGTGATACGTTGTGATTTGTAGAATGATTTAGTCTAGGATCAACAACATTAATATTGTCAGACTTTTAAATTGGATTATATGTTTAATGCGGTAATTATTATAATCGTGATTGCATTTGAGGAAAATTTCTTTCGGCAATGTTAGAGGGTTATCCTTTAAGTATATCGTATAAAGAGTTTTCAATTTTACCCTTTTAATCATTTGAATTCCCTTGCACCCTCTTTCCAGGTGACTTAGTCACTTCCACTTTCACATTGGCAGCGGTTAATTGTAAAACATGAAAATCATTTTACCTTAATTTAAATACGTAATTAAAGGAAACCTGCATGCATTGCCGGTATAGGTATGCATATGTACATACGTTATACAGTTATACCGGGTGAAATAAAAAACTCGCCGTGGAATATTAAATTTACGTACTTTTGGTTTTATCCGTATGCGATCTAGATGTTTTCGCATGTAAATTCTAAGAAATAAAAGCGGTTTAATTAACGATAATAAGGTTTCATTGAGATGATTACGTTTACGTGATCATTAAAGCGCTCGAGATAATCGGAAATGAACGCCCCGACACGAAGTAGAGGAACAACGTGCACGGCAAAACCCTGCTGTATCGACACGATGCGAGGTGATGTCGAGGTGGTTTTACTTGGGCACTTTTTCTCTGTTTAATGGAGAGAATGTAGCGATATCTTAGCGTTAAGTTGGTGGTTACATTGCACGATAGTGTTAATGAATTTTTATTATAACGATAAGTGAGTCAAACCACGGAATATATACGTTTATGAAATGGAGAACAATTAAACTCAAGTAAAAGAAAATATTATGCTACTACTAGCGTGTATTTATTTGGTAGTGGTATCCATGTGACCTGGTTTTTCTTCTGTTATATCCAAACTTTAACTGTCTTGTGTTGGGACACCGACTAAAGTTAATTTCGTAGTTAGAATAGAATTGAAATATAATCTAACCAACTGCTTTGGCACCATTCAGAAGACATAACAGTTGAGTTAATTCTATATAACAAATATTTTGTTATAAAGAATATCGTAACCCTTTATTGTATATTCTCAATCACGCATAACATTTACATGCTTAGAAAATAGGAAGCCTAAATTAATATGTCGTTGAAAAACTTTAAATTAATATATCAAAAATGTATTTAAGGTGTAGCCAATCAAATCACCACATATACAGAAACATGTTAATTTAAATTCAAGGACAATTGAAGGTAAATATCAACTTAATTCAAACGTATGCGCCTACGGTCAAGAGGAGTTAGAGTCTCAGTATATTGAACTAGAAACTCTACTAAAAACTAAAAAACCCCATGGTAGAACTTTAGTTATGGGTGATATGAACGCCAGAGTCACCTAGGGAAAGGTTGAGAACATCGTAGGGGAGCACGATTTAGGTGAACACAAAGACCGTGGAGATGAATTCATAGAATTTTGCCAAAATCATAATATGGTCATAAACACTCCAGACGATTATATACATGGACGTCCCCACAACATACTCATAACAAAATCATAAGAAATCAAATAGATTATGTTATTAATCAAAGGCTTCGCAGTATAACGAACGCAAAAATTTATCCTGGAACCGATATGGGGTCAGATCAGAAACCGGTTGTTAATGTGCACCGCAAGCTAAAAAGAATACAGCAAAAGACGGCTGGGTGAGAGAAAAGTATGGGAAGATTGCGGAACTTCAATGCAAAAACCGGATGCATAATTTACATGAAGAAGTAAGGAAGATAACGTATAAACAGTAAGGGAAAGCCCCAAATGGTAGAATAATTTGTGAAGAAGCAGAGAAATTACAAGAATAGGAAAGATACACTAAAGAAATGTTCGCAGACAAAAGACACCTTCTAAATGCCAAAAATGATCATATAGAAGGAGCCAAAATTCTAAAAAGCGAGATTTTACGTGTTATTAACCAACTGAAAAGTAATAAAAGTCCAGGCCCTGATGGGATAAACTCTGATATGATAAAGCTTATCAATAAGGAAAATATAGATCTGCTGTTACTTCTGTTTAACAATATATATGAGATTCGAAGTCGTTCTTGTACCTGTACCTAAAAGTATAGTGTAAGAAACTGTAATGACTACAGACTTATTAGTCTGATGAAAAATTTTACTGTAGATCACACATAAGAGATACATAACAGAAATTAATCTATTACCAGCTCAAAACAATTCGAATATCGAAATGGGTTGGGTACAAGAGAAGCCTTATTCAGTTTGCAAATTCTATCACAAAAATGCTATGACCAACCGAGGGATCTTCATGTCCGTTTTGTCGATTTCGAGAGGGCGTTTGATCGGGTAAATCACGATAAACTTCTTGAATTTTTCGAAAAGATCAGGCTAGATAGGATAGATTAGAGACTTTTGAAAAATTTATACTGGCATCAATCTGCAAAAATACAATTGGGAAAAACTTAACATCGAGCAAAGTTAACATGTGTATGTGTTCGGGGGTGAACCTGATAATTATCAAATTATTATATAATACGTTATTCCTATTTCATGATCACAAGCTTTTAATTGTTGGACTAGACTCAATTTAATAATTACGTCATCGCAGTGTGGATATATGTATACTGCGTAAATTAAGGTTACCAGTGGCTGATAAAGGTTCCAATGGTAAAATATTACTAAATAATTTTACGTCAATCAGGGAAACTATACAAATACACTTACTCTTATAAATTGTATATAGTAATAGGAAATGACACACAAGATATAGATTCGATTAACTCCCACAGATTTAGGCGCAGACAGTATAACAGACTTGCCCTAAGAAAATAATGCGTACAGCGTCTATGACCTAGTATCTACTTGTTAAATTCAGAGTAGTATACTTCACTTATTAATGAACTGTCAATTGTCAAAACTAACTGTCAATATTCGTTTGTTAATTGACAGGTTTCTTACAAGTTACATCTACTATCATTTTAGATTATACATAAAAAAATGTTGCGACACAAACAATATATATATATATATAACTATATATATAGTTTTGTATTTACGTCGGCTAAAATTTAAGGCTTCTATTTCGCGATATACATATAACCCTCGCAGTACAAACATTAATTCCATTATAATAAAACGCATTTATATCGCGGAGTGCTAATATTGAATTGCCAACAGACGCCCTATCTACATTAATAAATACGCATAATAATTCGAAGATAATTGATATACATTACCCAGCTCGCAGTTACTGCATTAATGGCAACATTTATTGCATACAATTAATACGGCGTATGCATCCAACATATACGTGCATTCCTACATTATTTTAGTACGCAGTGAACAACGATACGCGCTGGGTTTAGAGAGGGTATTATTAGTTTAATATTATGTGCATATATTTTCGGTAGCTAGATCAAGCGGAGTATCTCCAATGCGTACCCGAGCAAAAGATCATAACAGGAAAAGCTGTGAATGTCAGTGTTTATTGTATTATAGAAAAATAACATCAAGTAATACATTGATTGCGTATGATGTTAGAAATGTAAGGTATATACATTACCATTTTAAGTTTGATTGCGCAATGTATATTAACAAAATAAGCTAGACAGATAATGTTCGCGAAAATAAAATGTTTTATTCATAAAATATATACTGTTATAACCTCACGATCCAAGTGATTTCACAAGTGCTCAATGGCTTTGCAATTAAGTCTTTGTGGCGGCTACTCCATTAACGATAGGACTCCCTTAGAAGATTTGTCTTGGAAATAAGCTTCAACCATCATTGCGGTGTGTTTGGGGTCGTTAACTTGCTAATAAGTGAACCCTTCCCCCACTTCGATTTTTAGGATCCTCAAATCTTTTCTCATTTTTTCATCAATTTCGTTTATTCATTTATTCCTCTAATCCTTCTACCTCCAAAGCAATTCCATTCCATGGTGTTTTCTCTTCACTGTTTTTGAAATATATTGGTCTAATATTCTTTCTCCACAGCGGCTATTTAGGATTTCGGCTATACGTAACACATTTTTACAGCCATTTATACCCCAAGTTGCGTGAGATTTTGCTAAATTTAGTCTTTTCCGTTCGTGTATAGAATTTAACCGTTGTTTTCTAACTGCTTTGTGACCCTTCAGACCGGCTTTTATTAGTTCTCGTTCTAATTTCGTTGTTGGTGTTCACGAGCCCATTTAAGTCGCTTTTGCCTGTTTTGTTTGCGTAGTAATGGCTTTTTCATCGCAATAGAAACACTGACTAGTTTTTGGCGACCAACATTTAATTCTGCGGTGATTTCCGGGGCTGTTTTGCGACTATTTAACTTGCTGGTAACCACTATTCTGCGATCATCTGCAGATGTTGTCGCTTTTGGCCTTCCACTCCGTTTTTTTTTTAAGAAAACAGTTTCCCGATATTTTCTTACGCTATAGTCAACCGTAGCGTGGTGTATTTTAATTTTTTTGGCAATTTATCGATTACTTATGCCACTTTTATGGTAAGCTATTATAAGCGCACGTGTTTCCGTACTAATTTCTCTTCGCGGAGGCATTTTAAAAAATTGTCACACGATATTTCGTTCACGACGTGAATAGAGTAAATACCACACTGCAACTGACCATAGGTTACAGATTTCACTATAATCTTCTAGGAAGGTAATTTAAACATTATTACCTACAATCTAACAGATGACTAATTCTACCCAATAAATTCAGAGGGATTGTTATTGTAATTGCACCACAATAAATAGTTTAAGGTAATCCAACCAAGTGCAGGTAAATGATAGTAAACCTTATGCGATATAATGGGTGTTTATCTCACTGAACTTCATTTTAAATACGTATTTCATTTCCTTATAATGTTTTTTTGGTAAACATAATGCTATATGAATAATCCATGAAAACAGGGGTGCCTAAACACTTTTGAGCGGTAGTGTATATTAATTTTAGTGCTTCCTGTAACTGGGAAACGTACCCGTTGGAAATAAATTATTATTATTATATGTATGATGTCACATTAATGACGTGTCTTTAAACTTATCGTGCCTCTAGTATATGAATATCTACTATCAGCATTAGATTGTAAATGCGATTCTAAGAAGACTATTCGAACTTCCCTAAATACTGTTAAAATAGCTCCAAGTGTCACACAATATATTAGGTGCGATCAAACTTATGGACGGCAGTGTATATACTTAATTTGTTTCATATGAGCAGTTATGGCGTTTAGGAGCTGTGTTTTAACCACGAGGGAAATAAAATTATAGGTCCCTATTTACTAGAGTTCCAAAATATTATGCTCATAAAAAGTGCTTCTCGTTGTTAAGCTCTTTGCGGACTTATTTGTACATTAACTAAGCCCAGTCTTAATATATCCCTAACACTGCGATCAAACGACCTAGTATACTACTCCCGCATCTGGTTTCTTTTACTAAAATAGGTTAGTTTCCTTATCCCATGTACATTTTAGTAAAATAGTCTTAGTAATGTAGTGAATAACCCCGATTTTTCCCCACAAATTTCTCTATTTTGCACATCTTTACATCACCCTGTATTCTTCTCTAACGTTCATAATGTTTACCTATTTCTAAACTTTAAAAAAAAACCTTCAAAACAACCGACAGAGTAACATAACCTAAACACGTATACAACAACACCGTTTGTTTACAAAAATTCGCCGCAATATTGTTTACCAAACCACTCTCCAAGCGCCTCTCTCCGCACGGAAAAAAGGTCTTTAGAGCTCTAAAATACAACGACGATCTTATCTCTACGATCGTGTGTTCAATTACGAGGTTGCCAGAAATTTGTTTGTTTTGGCGCCTGTTTTGGATAACTGTTCCTCGTTTTTTTCTCCTTGTGCTCTACCCTTAGAAGCTACTGCACTCTTAGAGTATGGTTTCGAGTGTATATGGATAAAGGTGCACGTGTGTTTATTTGATAATCTTTATGGTTTAAAATGTACGGCATTAAATCATAACAGCTCGCTACTTAATGGAAGGATATCGCGTCTGAAACCGGTATATTAGTAAAATATGGTGCGTACTTATGTATAACAAAAGAGGAAGTACTGTTGTAATTGGAAGCACTAATTATATACTTACCATTACGTTCGTTGTCGTGTTTATTGTTTATAGTTATTAGCACTCTATCAAAAATGTTCTAGGAGTAATATTGTGAATGCGGAAGGGGAGATCTTGTTTAATTATACCTACGTATTTACTCTGTTCATAAATTTCTAGCTAGCAGAGTCGTGTAATGAGAAGTAAGGAGTATGAGATAATTGGAATTTTAAAATATACCTTGATTACACAAGACAAAGGCGAATACTTTGAAAAACAAGGAAGTCTATTTAATTTTGTTTCTTTTTCTACATCACGAGAAATGCTCGTTTGCTAATACAACAAACACAGAAAAAGTTTAAAACTTTGGTCCTTTAATGGATCAAAACAGTTAATGCAGGATAATTTGGTATGTGGGCAGACCTTCAATGAGAGTATGTGTTTTTGTTATTTTCTTTAAGCTTCGAAATATTACAAAGAGACAGATTGGATTTATCCGGTTTTGCTTCAAAACTGTTAAAATAAATAAGAAGCGTTAGGAATGAAACAGTATATTTTCTCCAAAATTAACACTAACCAAACCTAAACAAAATTTAAAGAAAGAATTTGGACGTGAAAAGCTATATAGTCAGTTAAGCAGCCACACACCTCATTGTCACTACTACTTTCAGTAACCTCTTCGATTTCATTGGCTGTAGGTGAAGCAAGCAGTTCTCTGTACCATTACAAATCATTTCTCTCTTGCCATTCGGCTCCAAAGTTTTATCCATCAAATGGCCCAAACACTTTTTCTTCTTTTCATGTATTTGCTCGGCGGCTAAGTTCGAGAATGTATTATATCAGATTTTCCCCTTTCTTGTAAGTATTTGAGTAGTTCCCATTATAGATTCAAAACTTACATAATTCTGAGCATGTCGCTATAATATCTACGTTGCTACTTTTATGACAGATTTTCGTTAATATTATTTTGTAACTTTTCGATACACCTCCTTGAAAACCTTAATGTCGAATATTTTCTATTCTTTTCTATGCAATGTTTTCATTGTGCCTAGTTCGGCATACAATCTAATGTATTCATCTCTGCAAAGAATTTTCGGATTCTTTCAGCTTTTCTACTCTACCAAACGCTCGGTCAGGCGAAATAGTAGCTCCGCCTGTGTTACATGTTGCGAAGCTTTATTTTCCAACCAGTACATCAATGTAAGCACTATATGACTTTTTGTTTTAGCCGGATGAAGTTGATTAATTCCTTCAAAGTTTGTATCATCTGAGTTATCCAACAAAGCCGATCCTCTTCCTGCCATATCTTCATTCGAAACATAAAGTATTGGGTTTCTGGAGTCGATTGCCACACAACATATATATATATATATATATATATATATATATATATATAGGCGCTGTTTTCTAAAGAAAACAACTTAGTGCTTTGTAATGAACAGGCCAAGTGAATGGCGTCTTTTTATAGACAGTTCATCATGTTTACTTTTGCACAATGGTAATAAACATTGTTCTATACCTACTGGACATTCCATCACTATAAAAGAGAAATACGAGACAATATCATTTGTTCTGAAAAATATCAAGTATGAAGAGCAATAGTAGGTGATACGTGTCGATCTAAAAATGGTAAACTTTCTCTTCGGGCAACAATGTGGTTTCGTAAAATATCCTTGTCGCTTTGGGACAGCAGAGCTAAGGCCCAGCACTGGATTACCAGAAACTGGCCTTTAAGAAATGTTGTGGTTCAAAGAGAACACAACATTCTTAACGAACCGTTGGTTGATAGAAACAAAAACATTTACCAATCCCTGCTGTCTGATTCAGCTTGCTCTCCTTTTTCTTTCATAAGTGTGCCACTACCGCAGCTTCTGGTTCTTTAACATGCTTCCTTGATTTCCTATTTCTCGCACTATATAAGAGTTGATAAATTAACGTTGAAAAATGCCCAATTTCTCGCTGTTGATATATTCTATGCACGCATGGATAGTAAATAAATCCTTCATATCCCATTTTTATAAATTCGGCGAGCAGCCAAACATCCGCATCCAAAATTAGCGCTGGATTTTCCGAGAAATCGTTCCAGTTTCATCCCCTATTTCCTAGAAGCGCGTCAATAATATCCATAGACGCGGGACGTGTACCACAGTTACGCCGATGGATACATCGTCGATTTTTCAAATTTCAAGAAATGAAACTCTCCATACATATAACAGATGGCGTTGTTTTTACACGTACATCGTTACACTTTTTTTTAATGCTGGATTAGTTAGGTACAAGGCGATGGCTTTGGGATCGTTCTTCAGCGTGTCGATAAAATGTTACGCAAGCTTTCACGGCAACATGGGCGGAATTATTGGCGATTTTCGTCGATCAAAAAACCGGCTAGAATAAACGGAAAAGTCCCGCGCTCTCTCGGCATTTATTAATAAGCCTATTATTTGTTATAACTGTCTGTTTATGCGTCGTCCGCGACTGACGTCTTGTTTCTTATTGTTAATTCTTTCGAGGAAGCCGCTATTGAAAGCTTTAGTACTTGTTAGATTGAAACAGCGCCGAAATGTTTACACGATAACCGAGATTTCTGGCCGGTAGAGTTACGTCGGGTGCTTCTCTTTCTCCGCGTGACGGGTAATTTTAACGTAATAGCCGCGAATGGGCTTTTGCATCAATATTTATTTGAACGGGAACGGGATTCGTGCCGCTTTTATTTTTATAAACGGACCGAGGAAAATGGGGAAATGAGTAAATTTTTCGAATTTACGCAACGCGCATAGCGTCCTAAGGAGCCGGGTATCCAGTTTCTGGAAATGAGCGGCAATAATTTCGTGAAAATACGCGTATCCTTAGATGTCAGACGGACGATCAGGTCAACAAACGTAATTCGGTATTGCGTTCATTAGCGTTTAATGGGCGTATTTCTGGATGGAAGTTCCACAAAAAAAAATTACGAGTTACGTCAATGTCTCAAGAATTCTACATACAAATTTAAAATATAATATAAGGTGCCAGGTGGTAATAAGGCCCACCAGGCCCAGATGCCATTTGTAGTCGAAGGATTGTACTCATTATAATCCCAACAGTATAGAATCGCCTTGCAATAGAAGGAATGTTTATTTTTAGAAAAGCCGTTTTCAATCAGTGTGTCTTATAAAAATTCCCTAGGTTACCCTGTTTTCAATTAACTAAAAACGCTCCGTTGATAGGCAGTGTCATCTCTATTCTATCTTGCTTTATTTGCATAAATATTATCACTGAATTTTAATTATATTTTTTAAGAAAGCTTTAAAATTGAACTAGCACGACAGATAAAGCTCTGGTCTTAATATCTGCACTGAAAATTCACACCATTTCTTTCCAGACTATGGGTAAGAAAAACATGGGAATACGAGAGAATTGGACAGACAATATGTTGATAGATGCACTAGATTTACTGAAAAAGGTAAATTTCAACGATATGTTGAACAGAGGTGTGGTATACCAAAAAGAACTTTGAGAAACCATTTGAAAACTGACAGTTCAGATCGAAAACTGGGTAGAAACCCAATACTGAATAAGGAAGAACAGCTTGATTTAGAGAAGAAAGTTAACCGGCTAGCGGATAAAGGATTTTTGCTTACCCCCAAATATTAAGAAAAGCTGTATTCTATTACATTGAGAGTGCCAGTAGGAAAGTTTGCTGAAAGCATTGGACGAAAAATGCATATACAGTATGTTGGAGAAATAACTCAACCTCCCCAACAAAAAAGAAACAACTGGTTATTTCGCCAAAATTTTTTATTTTTATTCAAAATACACCCCTTCTACGTCGCAGCTTCTTGGATTTGTCCAACATTGTCGTAGAACTTTTTTTCATTGCCAGTTTTAGTTTCGAGAAGAAAAACTGGGCACGTGATAATAAGTCTGGCGAATACGAAGGGCACTGCAGCACACGGACTTGTTTTTTCGCAAAAAAGTTGCAAACAGCGACAGTCCTGTGTCGTAGTGCATTATCGTGCAACAAAAACCAACTTCCCAGCGCTCGATATTCGGATCTCACTAGAACGAGTCAGTGACATTCCGATCTTGTGGAACGAATTCCTGATCTAGAATATCTTGGGAGTTGCGAAGACAAATCAACATTGTTTTCCCTCGTGACGTGACTTTTGAAAACGCAATTTGCCGATTTTGGAGAGCCTGGGGACTTCCACGTAGCATTAGGATCGTACATGAAGCACCAAGTCTCATCATCAATTACAATCGATTCTAGAAATGTGCGATTTCGTGTGGCTGTTTTGATTGGATCTTTGTAATGTTCAACGTGAGCAAATTTTGGTCCTCAGTTAAGGCATAAGGATAAAATCGAGGATAGACGTTTATTCAAATTTTTCGTCAAAATGTCGTGAATACATCTCGTAGTTGAATTCACATCGCATGCTATAATTTCACGTACTTTATCCACCAGTTCCTCGTGATTTTTGTTTCTTGGACGACCTGACCTTAAGAATTTGCCGGATTTAGTTAATGATTTCAAGAATTTTGAAACCGGCAAAGAAGAAATGCTGTAGAAAAAAGAAGGTGACCTGATAGCGAAAAATGGGTTTCATATTTGACATTAGTGTCAGATCTTAGTCAGCAGAGATTTTTTTTATTTGTTTGCCAATGTTATTAAATCCAAGTTCTTAGCTATGTTGATCTTTAGCACGCCTGTATCGTTAACCCTAATGTCAATTGAAATTTTGACAGCCACCAAAAATAAGAACCTGAACTTTATTGGGGTTAAGAAATACGATAGCGGATGAGACTTAGAAGTGTCGTATAATGTGGTCAAATCCCGATTGATACTTGACACAACAATATCCCAATCAAAACGTATACTTTATAATAAGATAAAAGATGAGAAAAACGAGGAAGTTTAGAGCGTGAATATAATAGGGTTTAGTCGCAAGACTGAGCGTCGGGAGCAAGTGCCAAGTTGCATGCATTGAGATTTGTTGCAAAGTATCTCAGGAAATAGCCCAATACAGTGATAATCGATCCTAATAGATAACAGTATATTCAAAACTACAACATGATTTACTATATCGAAGAACTTTCGAATAATCTAATATTACTATTATATTTTGTATACATTTGTTACAAATTTCATTATCTGTAACCAGCATACTGTATACCAGACATCTATCACCGACCATCAATTCTCCCAACATTGCGAAACTTAAACGCGATCGCGTGCAACCGTTTCACAATTCGTACCCGTCGAACCGAAATTCGCCCATTGTCGGAACTCAGTGGATCGGATAAATCATTGGCCATTCTACCTAATTAAAATACGTTTACGGACGCAGGACAGACAAGGAAATATTATAATGTATAATACGTAAACAATTGAAAACGATTATTTGGTCACACGATTTTGCACGCGCAACGAATCACGGACCAAAACGGAACCGGTACGGGGAATTTCCTATTCTTTCGTGCTTCGAAAGGAGCTAAGTTGTCAGTTCCTGCAATTTAGCTTTTAGGACTTTCTAATTGGTATGGAAGGGAATCGTAATCGCAAAAGATTTTGGGCCAGACCATTACGGTACATATGAGTATATAGAAATTTTTAAAAGTTAATAACGGTGACAACAATGCGAGGATATCCTTGAAATGACTTGTATACGTATAACGGGAGGCGACACAATCACACAGTTTTGAATCAATAATACCTTACTCATTGCACAAAATTGTACTTACACGCTTATTTATTCAAGGTATTGAGGTACATGTGCCAGTTTATAAGATTAGATATTAAGTCTTAGGGTTTGATGATGACATAATTCAAGAGGTGTCTATTTTTTGCCATGAATACTAACAGCATTCTGCTGAAACTTTTAGGCACACACCTCCGACACCTTAAGTGATTTCCTGGCATGGGTTTGACGTAAGGTTGTACTTACATACAACTGAAAAAAAATCACATATATTGAGATCAGGAAAACTGGAGGCAAGCAATGTTGCCATTACGGCAAATATGTAAACAGTTTCCCCATCTTGTTGGAACCACACTCGGTTGGGATTTAGGTGTCTTCTCTTTAAAATCAATACCTAGACTTCCATGTCTAGGGGCAGTAATAAACGTGTTGTTTCTAGAACTAGACGGTGTTATGTTGAAGGGTACAGCAGAACAGAAAAGGAAACGAAAATGGGCATAAAATAAAAGGAAAGAGAAGAAAAAAGTTGCGATCTGGATCTAATGCTTCCGTTGTAGGAAATTTCTTCAGGGAAGAGAGAGGGGAACCAAAATGTCGCAGTATCTTCATATGTAACTAGCCTAGAGACGAATGGTGAAAACCTCCTTCATACGGCTAAAATCTTCTGAAAATTTTCAATAAATCAGAAGTCATCGAGAAATTTTTATCGCCTTAATGTGATGAGGCATAGAGTAAGAACCAGTACCGAAGTATTTTCTTAATCAATAAATTAAGTAGGTGACTCACAGTAGCAAAAATTTGTAGGGATATCAGTTGAAGCAGTAAAAATGTTGTGTAGGTAGCCACTGTCGAGCGACGACTAAATAGAGTGGGCTTAAAAGGGGGATTGTTACATCGTAAAAGAATTTAATTGTGTTCTGGGACATTCAAATTGAGCAAGCATTCCTTGGAAGAGCAAATCTAAATTCGAAATATGGTCACAGGAATCACCGCACCTTACTCTTATAAAGAAAAGTCACTGATGCACTTTGGGTTCATGAATTAAAATTATTAGATTATAGGGCTGGTGGCTCAGTGTCTAGCGCGCTTGGTTATGAGTCCCGAGGCCCCGGGTTCGAATCCCAGGGTTTTTTCTCGCGGTTGAGGTTTTTCTGTGGTTTTCTTCACTCAATTGCGAATGCTGAGAACGAATGTCATCTTAAGAAGTTCCACAGGTACATGCGTAATAATAACTCGTGACCACCGATGTCTCCTGTAATTGGCGAAGAGCTGTTGAGTTATGAGGATGCGAAGGCATGAATTATTATTATTAGATTATTCCGCCCAGAAGTACGTACTGCCAGTACACACTATTAGAGTATTATTATATAACATTATTAATATATTGTTAAATGACTTTTTCTCGTTAAAGAAGTGCTGTTTTTCTTTTTAAATAATTCCAAAGGTAAATTTTTCAACGTGGTCTTAATTTTATGAGCGATAGTGTATGCCATTTTTCACGTGTCGTCAGCGTCACTCAGCCTTTAGGCGACCGACTGTCACTTTAATCACAAAATAGGCCCCATCGTCCCCGCCGTACCATTATCTAGGTAATAATTTACTATTAACCGCATGCACACGAAAGGAACGTTTTTTGTTGACGCTTTCGCGTAATCATCCGCTTCCTAAAATGGAGGAAATTGCGGGGAGGACAGCGTAACAAAAAGACGAACGCTTTATAATATCGCGCGGTTACCAGAGGGCATACGACGACAGTGGACCTCGACGATGCACGGTGGCTTCGTTCTACAATGCGAGGGCACTGCCTACCAGGAAACCCCTACGTAAACATACGAGAAAAGCCACCACCATCAGCGACGAATACAATATAATAATGATGATGACGGGAGGTAATAATGCGGTGTAACGATCAAGTAGACTAGTACCGAACGGTGAACCGACACAAAAACGGAGACAACTGCCCGTTTATTATACTATATATGTATATACGTGAATATACGTATACGTAAGTGAATAGGAGAAAACATAGAAGCGAGGCGAAGAAGGTGGTTTTTCTGAATTGTTTGAGATATTGTCAGCCAGCTCGTTACCGCTATTGTCCCCGTGTGTAAAAAAAACATCTGTCCTCCCAAACAGAAACGGCTCACTGCGACGTATCTGTCTCCTACTCTCAGTGCGGTGATGTCAGCTTGTTCTGGTGACTTTTTCTTCGTTTTCAACTTTACAAAATGCGTATAATCAGTGATACCACGACCTATTATTATGCTAATATATATACAATTGGCAATAAAAGAGTTTGTACTATGCTTCATGTTCACGCAATTTTAATTCTGAATATGTCAAAGTGATCAAGAAACCATTTACGACCAAGAGACCACTTGGAAAGCTTATTTAAACAAATGTAACATATCAAAAAAGAGAAACAGTTTAGTGACAAAAACGATATCCAAAGTTTACGTAAATCATACGGATTCTAGTAAGTGTTACTACATGGTTTCGCGACTTCTTAATAGTGCGATAGAGGTTACGTATCATAAAAAAAATGACAAGTATAAACTATATTAAGAAAATCTGGCTAACCAATTAATTGGAACAAAGCTCGATTAACGAGGGAACTGTATGAAACTACGCCAAATAACAGTAAGAAAGGATACGAAAGCTTTGCAAAGAACTGGAATGTGGAATGAAAAACGATATCTGAAATAATTACTACAACAGCAGGAATCAGTATATGCACATATAATTGGGATTACATTTATATATTTATAGGTTATATTTGGTCGAAGAAATAAAACAAATATTTTACAAAAAATTTCCAATATATTTATCACAATGTTATTATAACATGTTTCGCTATCACTGTAGCTTCATCAGATATTCAATTATCTGATGAAGCTACTAACCATTGAAAAGTAGAAAATTTCCTTTCCATTAATCCGTTAGATATTGGTCAAATACATATCCTCATGCTCAAAACCTGACCTGAGCACAGTGTCCTCAAAAATCCAATGCCCGGAGTGGAATAATAAGCGATAGACTTATTGGCCTATTTTTTATTGACGATAACCTCACTAGAGCGAAATAACTGAATCTATTGTAAAATCACATTCCATCAATTGAGATATTGAATATTGATGAACCTTTGTTCCAAATTGATGGGGCTACATCACATTCTACAAATGCCGTTAGAAACTTCTCGAATTGGCAAATTTGGCCCTATATCATGACTCCCAAGATCAGCCGATTCACCTCCAAATGATTTCTTTCTTTGATGTTACCTGAAAAGTAAAATTTATAACGTGCAAACACGTAACTTGGATGAACTAGAAGATCGTATAACGTGCCATGTGATGGAATAAACCCATAATTTATTTGGAATATCTTGCGTTGCTTTCAAGATCGCCTTGCTAATTATCATGAAAGACAAGGAGGATACTTAAAACTGAAAACTTACTATAAAATCGGATTTAATTTTGGTTATGTTGTTTTGTTTGTCTTAATTAATCTTTAAAATAAAATAATCTCTTCACCAAATTTGTAGAATAATTTATCTGTAATAAGAGATATCTGTGGTAACGGTTTTCACTCGTTTAATATTAATTATTTATTACTATTATCGTGCTAAGTTATTGACAATTATCTTTTTGAAGTTATACATAGGAAAAATGTGTGTACAATGATGAAAAAGAACCTGGTACAATTACATTAGATTTCAAGGTCCAATATTTATTGATCGTAAACCATCGAAGAGAAGAAAGACTTCGTCGTTATTCCACGAAGTCATTTACTATCTCTATTTCATTCAGGGCTTCCTTTTTTTTTTGTTTTCTTACGGTTTGTTTTTAATCGACAAGAACATCAACAACGCCCGAGCATAAAGCACGAGAAAAATTTAGACGACAATGGGCAACGAGGCGAATGTTCAATAGCGAAGAAAACTGTGACGTGTCAAAAGACCAAAAACGGAAAACAAACAAAAAGTTCACGATTGTGAAACCGATCAGCGGGTGGTTTAAACGGTAATAAATCCCCGAACCTTCAGCGCCGGGTGAGTTTCACCGAAGTGGGTGGTATTCGCTCGCACAGAGGAGCCATCTTCCTCCACACGTTTCGACCTTTAAATTATGATAGGAATGCAATCGGAAGATGATTGTTAAAATCCAAGTTAGCTGCAACTATCTTTGATGCGGATGAAACAAAAGATATGTCCGTATCATTTCCAAATCCCTCCACATAACTTTATTCTTTCGTTCGGGAAACCCTAAAGACTACCTTAAGTGTAGCTATTATAGTCCTACGAAGGAACAGGTAATATTAAAAAGCGATTTGTTAGGCGTTATCAGTCATCGTAATCAAGGAGGAGTATATAATTTACGATAAAGTTGTAAAAGGCACGGGTACGAGCGGATAAATCGAGGTTTTACGCGCGTTTGATGGTTGCAGGTGCCAAGATGGGAACAGATAGCATCCCGTTCCAGGTCTTAATCGGATAGGATAACTCTATCAACTGGAACGACGGATCTTTGCGTAATAAAACATAGAAGGTTATTATCACGTCTATGGTATATTCTAACGTGTTCTACAGCATTACGTCAAAGTAATATGAACACCTGCATGTCTTTAGAAACAATTTAATGCCGTTGTAATAATAATAATAATGGAACTTCGAAAAATGGAATTATAATTCTAATGGATGCTACTATTCTGGTGTCTATTTAGAAAAAAAAATGTTAATTCAAGCACCTATTAGATCAAAATTAGGTTCTAACTGTTTCCGGCAAAGAGGATTATTTTCGTATTCTGTAGAATGGCCATGCTGCAATTCGAGTGTGGATGTCAAAGATAAGAAAGCAAACAATAAGGGTTCCCTGAAAAGTAAGACTTTAAAACCAAAACCGTAAGATTCCTACAAGGTGATACCGCCAATTCCAAAACCCAGACTTCGATCAAGCTCTCGGGACTGGTAGAATATTTTGGTACAAAACAGGAAATTTTTTCAGCGAATGAATTGTCTTAAAAATGTTCACGATTTTAAAATTTTCGTACATACTTACAGAAACTAAGAAATATAAATTATTTTTTAGAACATTTGTTGCTTCAAGAAATATATTACATACTTTATTCATCAATCGCTGGAACCTAAATTCTTTAACAGAAATTTTAATAGATTTTAGGATTAATAACAATAGGTCATTTATTTGCTAATTGCGGAGGTTATTTTAATAAGTAAATGAATTGTGATTGATTCATCTGATTAAAGCCAATACAAGCAATCTTCATCAGCCGAAATGAAAGAATTTGTTTATAACATTTTTAGTGCTTCTGTGTCTATTCAGAAAAACTTCTGAAACATTGTTGTGGGAGAATTCGATAACATCATCGGCTCTATTCCGCAGACTAATATCTATTGAATATGCCAAGGACACCCTAGAAACAACCAGGAATGTTGTAGGGAATATTGAATCAGAAATTACCTCTTTAGTACCTTTGCAAAATGGCAAAAGATTTAATGTGAAATATCAATTATATCTTACAACTAAATTAATATGAAACTTCAGTTGGCAAATTCGTAATTACCAACGTATTTAAAAATGTTTTTTCTGAAAAAGTCAATCCCGGAGGATTTGAACCTACGTCCTCTGGGAGTGTCTTCATTGCTAGACGACGAGGTCCTTTAAGTTTAAATCACTTATAACATAGGAAAGTACATAGCACATTAACAAATACTGGGTCAACATCAATATCAACATGAGTGGTATGCCGAGCTAAACCTATAGACATGAATAACCTTCAGGATGTTGGTCCAAAACTCTCTAGAGAAGATATCTATAAATATGGACCATCAAATTTTCCGAATAAGTGATGGTGATGCTAAACTCTACCAATTCAATGAAACAAGAAGTTTTATTTATAAAATTCTAAATATACAACAAAAAGAAGTCAAAGTCAAGTGAAATTGAAAGCTCGCATCACCGTCCACCGGATAGTTATGGTCAAAATCCATATAACAATTTCAGTATTGAGATTTGTTCTTCTTTTGTATATAAATTCGATCCTCTTTTGCTTGGGAACTAAATCGAAAATAAATATAACGCGTTTTTTGTTTAATTTACCTCGTGACGTTTCGGCAATCTAAAATACTTTCATCCAACTTAAACACGAGCAATATTACTGTTTTAAATCATTACACTAATTTCCCACATACATCTACAGTAAAACCTTTATTTACGGATAGTTCTGAAGAGCAAGCACGTTTTAAATGACGGACAACTTTGCTTTCATAAAATTTTACAATGGAGTACCTTTAATGTAATTATCTCATAATATGAGACCTTCTAGAAATTGTATTCATTACCAAGATACGAAAATACGTATGAAATTTAATTTCTAATTTCTAACGTTAAAATTTAATGAAATTTAAGGCCAAAGAAACACGTTTGTCTAGATAATAGGATATGTGGGTTCGAATCTTGCCGGATGCCATATATACACTACCGCTCAAAAGTGTTTAGGCACCCCTGTTTTCATGGATTATTCATATAGTATTATTTTTACCAAAAAAACATTATAATAAGATGAAATACGTATTCGAAATGTAGTTCAGTAACATAAACACCCATTATATCGCATAAGGTTTACTATCATTTACCTGCACTTGGTCGGATTACCATAAACTGTTTATTGCGGTGCAATTACAATAACAATCCCTCTGAATTTACTGGGTAAATTTAGCCATCTGTTAGATTGTAGGTAATAATGTTTAAATTACCTTCCTAGAAGATTATAGTGAAATCTGTAACCTATGGTCAGTTGCGGTGTGGTATTTACTCTATTCACGTCGTGAGCCAAATATCGTGACAATTTTTTAAAATGCCTCCGCGAAGAGAAATTAGTACGGAAACACGTGCGCTTATAATAGCTTACCATAGAAGTGGCATAAGTAATCGACAAATTGCCAAAAAAAAATGAAAATACACCACGCTACGGTCGACTATAACGTAAAAAAATATCGGGAAACTGGCAGTTTTCTTAATAAAAGACGGAGTGGAAGGCCAAAAGCGACAACATCGGCAGATGATCGTAGAATAGTGGTTACCAGCAAGCTAAGTAGACGCAAAACAGCCCCGGAAATTGTTGGTCGCCAAAAACTAGTCAGTGTTTCTACAGTCAAACGTCGCCTACGGAAAGCCGGACGTATTGCGATGAAAAAGCCATTACTACGCAAACAAAACGAGCAAAAGCGACTTAAATGGGCTCGTGAACACCAACACTGGACCGCAGAAGACTGGAACAACGTCCTATGGACGTATGAGTCCAAATTTGAGCTGTTCGGAACCCGAAGACGCATATTCGTAAGAAGATCTGTGGGTGAACGTGCCAGAGAAGAGTGTATTGCTGCTACCGTGAAGCATGGTGGAGGTTCTATCATCATTTGGGGCTGTTTTGCTGGCACTAGTGTAGGGGACATTGTGAAAATTGACGGTATATTAAAAAAAGAAGGCTACCGCGAAATTTTGGAGAACCACGCAATACCTTCCGGAATTCGACTTTTGGGTCAAAATTTTATCTTCCAGCAAGATAATGACCCAAAACATTCCTCTAAATCATGTAAAGACTATTTACGCTATTTAGAAGAGGGAGGAACTCTCAAAATTATGGAATGGCCTCCCCAGAGCCCCGACTTGAATCCAATCGAGTTACTACGGGAAGAACTAGATCGGGAAGTACGGAAATCGGCTCCGACATCAGCTACTGACGTGTGGAACAAATTGCAATCGAGTTGGACCTCAATAACACAAGAAACTCTGGCAAAACTTATTGCGAGAATGTCTCGATTGTGTGCTGCAATTATTAAATCAAGAGGAGGTGGAGGTAGATGAAAGCAAAATTTAAATTAAACGTTTTAATTTTCACATTTATTTAATATATTTTTATTCATGTACGTGTATTTGTACATAAAAAATAAATATTATTAATATTTTTGCTGAGTTTTTATATATTTTTGCTGTCAGTGAGAGTGCCTAAACCCTTTTGAGCGGTAGTGTAATTGTTCATTAATTTTTGACATTGTTAATTACAAGAAAAATCAAAAAATTGTCATTTAAAAAGGCGTATTTGTTACATGTAAAATTACCTGCTAATAGGAAACAAACAAAACAGGATCAGTTAGTGTATTGAATTAATTGTCAAGATGAATTCCAGAAAAAGAAAACGTAATTATTTCAGATAAAACTAATATTGATAAAGTTGCGGTTAATGAACAACGTAAGTGTAAAATTCCCAGAAGAGTTCAATGCCAGATTAACAATATATCGAGAACTAAAAGCGAAATTAAAATCTTTTAGATATGAATGGAAACCTAGAGCGAAAAAGAAAATTTTCAAAAACACTTGAACTACAGTGTTGATCACATGAAGTAAGTGTAAATTTACGGTGATTTCGGTGTAGTTTTACAACCCTGATATGCAAGTCTTATACATCAAAATAATACCAACTACTGTCCAAATATGCTAATTGTTTTGTAAATACACATTACACTTTTATATGTTATATCTTCTTTATTTCGTTTCAATTTCTTATCGTTAAAATCAATTACTTTAAAACATTTGGTTTTCGTTTGGAGCAAGTAAATATACGTCGCTATGTTTATAACGACAACTTGGCCAATTCTCTTCATATCGCTCATTTTGCCCGTCAAGGCTTCAGAATTAATTACCGGACGATTACCGTAACAGTTAAAATTCGGCGTATAAATTATAGTGTATACTCTTAATTCGGGCAAGAGGTTAACACGCGGCCGACATTAACTCCTCGCAGGTCGGTCACAACTTGCGACAACGATAAAGCGAATGCGCGTATGTATATCCAAAGTATGTTGAGTACCTAGCTGATGAGTTGCTCTAGCACTCTCTTAAAATCAAATTAAAACTGATTGCTGTAATTAAGAAGCGTATCTAGTAATGTACGCTGAGTTCTTAGTGAGCTGGATGTAACCGTTTAGATTACCACGATGTTAGGAGAAGGTGGGAAGTAGAAGAGCAAGGAAAAAAAACGAGTTTTGGAAAATGATGTTCAACGAACCGTTTCTACCAACCAGCTAGGCAATTATTTCACGATTTAAGTACGTGAATTTAGTTAACAAAAGAAATATGTACTGACGTTAGAAATTGGTGTAATATTTTTATTTTATTTAAGGAAATGTTTAATGTGCCGGAAGAGGTAATTGCACACTATTAAAGTAAACAATTTTAAAATGTACACGGGATATTAGAAAATATATACGTACTTATGTATAACAGGTATCTATAAATATTTACTTCGGTTGTAGAAGACATTTTATGAATAGGAATTACGACGGTTGGTGGTTGTTTTGGGAAAATTTCTGTAGAAAAAGAATTATTGGCAACAATTCTCTGTTTTTCTTGCATATAATTATTAAACTTTACTAACTCAATGACCTTTTGCCATCCTTTCATCAACTTTATGATCGGACGCTCATAGAATTTCCGGTCTATATCAGCAAACAACTGAACTAGGTGTAATTTCACAGTCATCATTGACCATTCAAAGAATTCTGTAAGGCTCTGACCAAATGGTAATCCGAGTCAGGGTTATGCGGCGAATGTGACACCACTTCTCGACCAAGCATCAATAATTTTTGGCGGGTGACCAATGACCACCGTGTGGTCTAGCGTTATTATGGTGGAATGCAACCCCCTTACGACTTACCAACCCCTGCCGTTTTTGTTGAATTGTGAAGTTTAGTTTACCCAATTGGCGACAATACCCATTTGATTTCATCGTTTAGTTCGTAGGAAGCAACTCAAGATACCCAATACATTTGTAATCTCACCAAACTCACAGCATAGTCTTCTTTTGGTGCATTTCAGCTTTCGATATTCTTTGCTCTGGTTTATTTACTTTGGACCATCACCGCTTTCATTCGATCGTATGATAAACTATTTAATTTTCATCACCAGTAATTATCCATATTAATGCGTTGGGTTAAACGAATTTCCCTTAACCCATGAGGAACCCGAGTTTTGTAATGAATTCCGATTTTCAATTGTTGTGTGCGATATATTTAATCTTTCTGCAATCTGCCGAACAGGAATATGATGACCAGAATCAATTATGGCTTTGATTTTGATCATCATCAACTTCGTTTGATCTACCAGATCGTGTTTCATCTTTGAGTGAAGGATCGCCAGAACGAAATTTGTCAAATCAATTCCGGCACTAGCTTCTTTTAGAGTGTCTTTTCAGAAATAATAAAGTAAAACATGGCAAGAATTAACGCTTTTGTTCTCCATGTTAAAATTGAACTCACATAAACGAATCCTACAAAAATATACTTGATTTGGTTTTTAAGACAGCTAAGATTCGCAGGTGACAACACGGGGAGAAGCCACTTTTGTAATGGTAAAATAGTGAAACTTTAAGCCACTGTGGGGTATTCAGTGGACGAATGTTCGGTTTAGATCTAATTCTGCTGCATATTTTCTTGGCGAACATCTTCACTCTTTTCTGGGGTTCGAACGAGACCATGGCGTGTATGTAATGACGTTGGAATGTCCATTGAGCAGCTATCACACTGTCATCATCTTTGTTAAATGCCTTCACGGAAAATCCACTTTGTGAACCTACCCATTGATCCATGATTACTAAATGGCAGATTGTTGTGTGCAGCCAGATGATGCGCCCACGTTTCTACCAACTCTACGGGAGTGCCACTACCACATTCGAAATTTCCTGTTCCTCTATGTTATCCTGTAACATGGGCTGAAAAATCCCGGGCCTAACAAAGAAAATACGTTTTTTTTGGTTCAAAATTAGCTTTATTCATCAACGTAATCTCCATCAAGAACAACGCAATCATTCCAGCGCCGCTCTAATATTTCAATACCACTTTTGTAGAACGATTTATCTTTTGCCTCAAAATAGGCCTCAGTTTCAGCGATAACCTCTTCATTCGTGCGAAATTTCTTAACAGCCAGTAGTCGCTGGGAGCCAAATCTGGCGAATACGGTGGATGTAGGAGCGATTCGAAGTAATAACATAATTCGGAGCGTAGAAACAGAAAAACACAAACTCCAACTTCAACTAAAAAGTTAATTAATATAACTTTGGTATTAATAGTTAATGGGATATATCCTTTACTCTTTTACACCCATCTACTCATGGATTCAATAAGAGCTGTTCTCGAGGGATAGCTTACCAGGCTATCACGACTTCTTCAAAAAGTTTATCCATATTCGTAATTTCCTTTTGCCATATACTCAGCTTTACATCATTCTTCATACGTTTAAACAGGGTTTAGATCGAGGCTCCATGAAGGTTAGTCCAGAACTGCAACCGTATTACAAGCAAACCAACCCTGTTTCACTGTCCGTGCAGTCTGTTTTGGGTTTATCATGGTGAAATTCCAAACGACTGGTTAATTCTTCTCTATATAACGTAGCATAATAGTCTTTAAAATATTAATGCCCATATGCTAATCCATAATTTCATCAACGTAATCTCCATCAAGAGCAACGCAATCATTCCAGCGCCGCTCTAACATTTCAATACCACTTTTGTAGAACGATTTATCTTTTGCCTCAAAATAGGCCTCAGTTTCAGCGATAACCTCTTCATTCGTGCGAAATTTCTTAACAGCCAGTAGTCGCTGGGAGCCAAATCTGGCGAATACGGTGGATGTGGGAGCAATTCGAAGTTCAATTCATGTAGTTTTGCCATTGTTTTGATTGACTTGTGACACGGTGCGTTGTCTTGATGAAACAATTTTTTTTCTTTTCCATATCGTTTCTTTGCAATTTCGGCATTCAAACGCTCCAATGACGCTATATTAATATTCACTGTTGATGGTATTTCCTTTCTCAAGATAGTCGATGAATATTACACCACGCACATCCGAAAATACCGAGGCCATAACCTTTCCAGCCAATTGTTGTGCTTTCGGGCGATTTGGACGAGGTTCACCAGTTGCTGTCCACTCAGATGACGATCGTTTTGATTCCGGAGTGAAGTGATAGATCCATGTTTCATCCATTGTCACATATCGACGCAAAAATTCCGGTTTGTTACGTTTAAACATGGCCAAACACTGCTCAGAATCATCAACACGTTCTTGTTTTTGGTCAACAGTGAGCAAACGCGGCACCCACTTTGAACAGAGCTTTCTCATAGTCAAATGCTCGTGCAACATAAAGCCAATACGTTCTTTTGATATCTTTACGATGTCAGTTAACTCACGCGACTTCACTTTTCGATCATTCAAAACGATTTTGTGGATTTTTTTGATGTTTTCTGGTGTTACCGCCTCATTTGGACGTCCACTGCGTTCTGCATCATCGGTGTCTCTACGACTACGTTGGAAGTCAGCAAACCAACGTTTTATTGTTGTTTCTGATGGAGCGGAGTCCCCATAACACTTTTCAAGCCATTGCTTCGCTTGAATGGTATTTTTTCCCATCATGTGTTATACGCGTCTGCTTCAACGAAAGAATATTTATAGTGTAGTGCATACATGAGAACGTGACTTGACGTCATCAATATTTTGCACGGCAAGAAAATTCAAATTTTACCAGTGGCGTCCGGTATCTAAATGTGTACATAAATGAAATATTAAATAAATATTCCTTTTCTTTTATCCTAAATATTTATGCTCCTTATTTAAATTTGTATAGGATAAATTAAATTACCTGTTACAATACTCATGTAATTTGTATGAAATGGTTTATTTCTAATAATTAAATATGAGCTATATAAGTACATTTAATATATAATCGCACAATACACTGGCTATAATTTCATCGCTTTAACTGTGAATCATTTTTCCTTTTACGCCAATACTTGTCACTGCATCGCTAAAATAAAAGATTTGAACAGTTCTTATTAACCGTAGTCATTAAGTACTACTAAACTTACCACGCTTGTTTCTGGCGAAAATGTCTGACCTATACTACGAATTCTAACCTATTACTTGTTATAAACATTAAATGAGATTCAAGTAAAAACATTTCAACTATTCTATAACTTTAATATATACTGTTTACTGTGTGTAGCATATGAGACAACAAAAATGAAAATAATAATAATAAGAATAAATTATATTATCGATTGTTTGTAACCGCTGTACAAAATGAACGACGACTAAGAAGTTATGACTTTCTAATCAAAATTTGCTTACACGTTTTAAAAGCAAGTGTACCATTGGTTGCTTGTTTTCCGATAGTGAATTTTTTCATGTGACGTAATGCCACGTTCTCATCTTGGACGCACTTTACATATACAGTACAATATTTTATCCTTATGTAGAACTCTTGTAATATATATCTATAAAATACTGTAATTAAATAAATACCGATTAAAATGTTAAAAACGTAAGAAATAATAGCGCACAAAATAATTTACGAAAAATTTCAAATTACGTATCCCTAGGTATTCAGTACATGTTGTTTCGGTTGTTTTGTAGAACATCGATTAGTATTTAATTCATAAAAAATGGTACATATAGCCGCGGCCAAAAGTATTAGTCACTCTCTGAATAGTTTGAAATAAACAGTATTTTAATTATAAAAATATAATGTATATTGCAAACAAATTTAATATTTTGTGTGACTGCCTTTGGCTCTTATCACTCCTTTAATTCGATTTAGCAAACTCTCTATTGTATAGATAGACGGACCAATTTTCTACCATTCTCCAAATGTTTTGGCCTTTTGATTTGCACTTCTGCAGACGAACCTAGTTTTTAAGTAATTGCAGCAAATACTTCAGAGAGAAATCCTTGAACCAAATCAGAGATGGGCAAAATTTTGACGATTTTCAAAGGGATGCCCCTTATGTTTTTTGCGAAAAATCGAAATCATCTAAAATATGTCAAAATGCGTATGCAACTGAAGTTTTTGATGACCAGATTGTAGGGAAATTATCCATTATGGCGAAATATTTAATATTCTAAAATTAGAGAAGGAATAGTTATTACACTTTTCACATGTTTTCAAATCTCTAGAAACGAATTCGGTCTAAATTAGCTCTCTTGTGCCAGTTTTTATTTTAAAATCGTATTTTGCATGATTGGAAATGTCATTCAATAAGTTTTGAACCAAATCTAAGATGGGCAAAATTTTCTAGGTTTTTTGCGAAAAATCGAAATCATCTAAAACATATCAAAATGCGTATGCAACTGCATGTCTTGATGACTACATCGCGGGAAAATTATCCCTCATGGCGAAATACTTATACTTCTAAAACTAAGAACGGATTTAGCAATTTTTATTGCACTTTTCACATGTTTTCAAATCTTTAAAAAGGAATTTGGTCTAGATTAGCACTCTTGTGCGGATTTTGGTTTTATAATCGTATTCTGTATGATTGGAAACATCATTCCACGGGACTTGAACCAAATCCAAGATGGACGCAATTTTGACGAATTTTCAAAGGGTTTTTTGCGAAAAATCGAAATCATCTAAAATATGTCAAAATGCGTATGCAACTGAAGACTTTGATGTCTAGATTGCAGGAAAATTATCTGTCATGGCGAAATACTTATACTTCTAAAATTAGAGATGGATTCAACAATAGTCATTACACTTTCACATTTCTTTCAAATCTTTAGAAACAATTTCCGCCTAGATTAGTACTTGTGTGCCAATTTTGATTTTATAATCGTATTCTCTATGATTTTTTCCTTGTGGCGTAATGCGACGTTCTCATCTTAGAAGCACTTTTTTTTCTACAGCTAGATGTCTTGAAACTACGGTTGTGATCATAATAGATTTTTAGTAGCGTACTTTATATTAGACTTATCAGATATTAAAACTCACAATTTTAAATTGAGTCAAATATCTGCCACCTGCGTTTTCTTTTATATGGATCTTTAACTGTCGTATGCTAGCGTTCAATCTGTTACACGATATTTAATACAATTACATTCTATTATAGTAATTTTTAAGCCTTTAAGAGACGCGTTTAAGAATCATTCCGGCTGCTTCCATATTGTTAACGCAACACGATGAATGTTTTCTTTTTCTATCGAGTATATAATTTAACGGGAAAATTGCACAGAACACAGCGCAGTTACCGTTAGTAGATGATACCGGTGGTGCAGCATTTTAGCTCATCCATTTTAAGTGGAGGCAGGTAAAATATGCGCGGGTTCGAGTATCGTGCAATTACCTGAGAGTCGGTAGTCGCCTATAAACGTAGTATATGGTGCATACGTGTGTTTGCGTAGAAAGCCTGGCCTACGGTTGACTTACGAATGTCGTACGCTCCCGTCGATGCTGATGACGAAATCGCGTGACAGGAGGCAACGGTGCGCAACTGGCGACTATTCTCTAAAAAAGAATACACTTTTGTGTGATCGTCTTTTTTTTTTATAAAGCTATACGCGCTGTAAAAACACATGTAACATTTGAGTTTGGTAGTAAGTACGGCGTATAAAAGAAACTATTATACCGTAGTATCTGAATGTTGCATCCGCCGAAAAAAAGTCCACCCGTAATTATTATCCTTTCCCATTTCACCGATGGTGTCGTAATGATTCTAGGAAATTTTGAAATACATGACAGGGAATAATCTTTCACACGCGATACACATTTCGCCGCAGACGAAGTGGAGGTGGAATAAAGTGAAACAAAAATTTTAAACTTTGAAAAATATTTATGTACATTGGTGGCCATACGATTAAGAACGATATACTTTTAACAGAGTGTGTCTATACTCAAGTAAATTATTAAAATCAGAATATACCCTAAAATTTACTAAAATATTTAATTTATACATCTGAAATTGACATTTTATATAAAAAGAAATAATTAACGCTGGGCATATACATAACTCGGAGCGTAGAAATAGAAAAACAAAAACTCCAACTTCAACTAAAAAGCCAATTAATATAACTTTGGTATTAATAGTTAATGGGATATATCCTTTACTTTTTTACATCCATCTACTCATGGATTCAATAAGAGCTGTACAGCGTTCTCGAGGAACTTCAAAAAGTTAGTAATTTCCTTTTGCCATATACTCAGCTCTACATCATTCTTCAAACGTTTAAACAGGTTTTAGATCGAGGCTCCATGAAGGTTAGTCCAGAACTGTAACCGTATTACAAGCAAACCAACCCTGTTTCACTGTCCGTGCAGCCTGTTTTGGGTCGTTATCATGCTGAAATTCCAAACAACTGGTTAATTCTTCTCTATATAACGTAGCATAATAGTCTTTAAAATATTAATGCCCATATGCTAATCCATAATTTCACTAATACAGTGAATTGGACCCCCAAATCATGATGGGGTCACCTCCATGCTTCAATTTGTGTAAATTTAACTTCTTTATATATATATCCTAGATGATTTATTTTCTCTCTCTTTCTATAGACGCATAACATTTATCTACAAGATTAATAATAATACTAATTTCATATTTATTGAGATAAATGACAAGAGGAAAAGTAGTATGAAATAGGAAAGAAAATGAATTATACCAGGGAACAAAATATAAGATATACAGGCAATGTAAAGCTTAAATTTCAAAATCTCGTTCTAGACTTACTTGAAAAAGTTGACCACCACCAATGAAACTTGCATTTTAAAACGAAATTAAAAATTTTATTGTTTTTTTTTAATTCATTACTCTAATTTTTCCAAACAAGAGGAACATATGCAGTCCGGTTTACCAGATAAGATCATATTAATGCTAAAAGTGATGGAGAGAGGCTAACACATCCAGACTTTTTTAACATCAGGTCATCATCTATGAGTTTACAGTAAAATTGGAAGGATAAAGTAAAAAATTTAGCCAATGTACATACATTAACCTAAACAAGTACTCCTTTTTTTTACCAGCGTAGAGGATCTTAACTTGCCTCTCTTATAATTTTCCCCGAAAATTTGTTTAATGACATTAAAATCACAAAACAAAAATGGAAACCAATCCCAAATTTCCCTGGATTCGAAAATCTTAATCCTGAATTCTCGAAACAAAGAGAAACGGCAAGATATCGGTATCCGGAAATCTAGAGGCAATTCACCAGCTAATATTTTTAAAAAAGTAAAATGGCATCATACTATTCGTCAAATGTATCTTTAGACGCATGTCATCAGACCTACGTCATTAGATATACGTCATCAGACATATCGTACGTATCTTCCGCGCGTGAATATTCGATATCGATATTAAATAAGGATAGTTAGGGTAATCACCGATCTTTACTTATGCCATCAAACAATGGCGTGCGTTTAAAAATCCATTCGACGAAATATTAATAGAAATTAATTAATAGAAAATTATAAAAACCGTGTTAAAACAGAAACTTGATTGAAATACAGGTATAGTTGATTTTTACAAAGAAATTTAAATTATTTTACCCAAAGAAAAACGATTCGCAAAATAGTATAATGTCCTTGATCTTAAGGTCGTGTTTATTCTTCCAAATAATTGTTTTCATCCATCTGAATATTAATATAGTAAGGAAGAGGATATTTCTTTGTACGGCAACTCTATTGAAAGAAATCATTTATTCAGTGCAAAGTATATTTTAAAGCTCGTATTATTAGTGTAAGTAATAGGTCAACTTAAATGTATAAATTTGAAGTTAATACTTGATACAACATTCATGACACAAAATATAACTATTGGAAGGTCAATATGACACTATTTGAAACCGTACTATTTGGGACTGATTCGTCATTTTTTAAAGCTTATACAGAGGTTGACAAAGCCATAAAAATCTTTTACCAGGCTTTATATTCCATCTTGGATCAATTTATTTCAAAAATTCTGGTCGTCATTATCCAGTTTGGTTTAAAGCTATTCGCGCAAAGGATATATATTATAAAAGGTATTTTCTTTATTGCAATAAATTTAAAAGGGTTTATTACCTTTCGAAGAGTAAATATACGATGCACATGCTTCTTATTTGAGTTAAAGCTGAAATAGTGAAGCATCCGCGTAATTTTCGGTTACGCGTTAGGAGTGCACAACGTGTTTCTTGGTGACGAAGAACTTTCTCGATCTTCAATACATGCGAACGGGTTTGCTATGGAGTGTTCCTGAATATTCACCTCCAACGGTACCGAATATTCTCTCTTTTCGTCTATAATCCACCATTCAACATTGGTTCTATCAGAGAGAAGAAAGTTATCTCTAGCCTTTTACGTTCGAAGAAAGACGTGACTTCAGGCCATTACTTTTAAAGTTAGTAAGATCTTATCAGGTAAACCGGACGGCATATGTTTTTAAAGTAGATATTCCTCAGATGTATTTTAGATTCCTTCTGGCGTCCCTCAAGGATCTAACATGGGTCCCCTACTTTTTAATATATACTTAAATGCATAATGAGCCCATCCTAATTTGTTGGCATACACGTTGTGATGTGACTCTTAGAGTTTTGAGAACAAGAAGTAACGTATTATTTAAATCACCTGTGTTACATATGACAAGAAACTAAGAATTTTCTTGGTTATTTTTTTTCTTTTTGGAATGAGTTTCTAGGTTATAATTACTTTGTGTAAATACAGGATGTCCATGAAATGAAGTAGAAAACTATGAAGAATGGAAGGATCTAATTTTATTAGATTTAAATCCAGAATAGTTTGCGAAAATTTCTTCGCAAATGCCAGAAAGAAATGATAAAGATATTTGAAATAAAAATATCTTTATTATTCACATTCCAAATATTCGTACGTAAACATGTTATTGAGCTCTTAGCATGCCGTTTGGAAGATAGACGGTGTCATCTTATAGTTTTTATAGCATCGGCAGCTGTGTTATTACAGTGTATCTGCGTTTATATATGTATGCGAGTGTGGTTGGATGGGTGTAATTTTTACGTTTTTCCTTCAATATCACAATTTTCTAGGTTTTGTTAATGCTGACGTTCTTTTATAATTACACCTTTCCATTTTCTGTACTTTTTTATTCTATTTCAAAGACATCCTGTAGAAACATACTTTTAGGAAATTTTGAATAGCAGTGCCTATATACGACCTATGTTACAAGAGTAGTTTTTTAACCGGATGTGCATAATTGCTTGTGCCACATAATATAATCTGAATAATTATATGATTATAGTTCTTCCAATTCTCAAAGCTAGAACAGCATATATAAAGAAAATATTAACTTTAATTTAAAATGTTTTAATTGTTATTCTACAACTGTGAGTCTTTATTCCAACTCAATTTACAGCTGCTTAATTAGTCAGTTCCATCTGGAGTGCAACCCAATCATATTCCGCATCTATCCGAGACTCTACTACATTCAATTCGGATCACCGTCCTCGACGACTACTAAGTCGACGTCGTCTTCATTGATTTCCCAGCCTAAGCTCACTAAATTGCTTTCTCCCCTACCGTAGCCACTCCCTTCGAATTCCGATATTACCGCTAGCTGGTCTTAGAGTTTCATCCGAATTCTCCGGTATAACGTCGAACCCGAGGACCGTCGCTTTACTTCAATTATTCCGCCATATTTTATCGTTTACGGAGGAGCGACATTGTAGTTGACGCTGTCAACGGAAATAGGCAACCCGGAGCGTCGTTAAAATTAATCGAATCGGTACCGGCGATTTTTTACGGATAATAACACGAAGAACTCGTGTCCTGCTGGTCGATTTTTATAGGTTATGTCCTCGTCGACGAC
This sequence comes from Trypoxylus dichotomus, assembly GCA_023509865.1. Lineage (NCBI taxonomy): Eukaryota > Metazoa > Arthropoda > Insecta > Coleoptera > Scarabaeidae > Trypoxylus > Trypoxylus dichotomus. Next base: position 68,620,776 of record CM042076.1, on the reverse strand, counting down.
ATTGCTATCTATACGTAAGTGTATAGTTTGAGGTTTGGCTGAGAAACTGTTATACGTTCAGGTGTATGCTTGTCATCTTTCCTCGTCCCGTTGGGAAATTTACGGCGACTGTATCGAGGTGGTCATCAAACGTTTAGTTGGTTGGATATCTATTAAGGTGGTTAGATCGTAAACGCTCGTTCCCTGTTGATAGACCGAAAAGGTGTGTGCGTGTATATGTAAATTAGTACAACTGTATAAGCTAAAGCCGTACGCAAGGTATTTAGTGTCTTTTGGATGATTTTGTAGTGAATTATGGATTATAGAAATTAATACACCAATTAGCAGAAAGTTTGGGGTCGTACTACGTATGTTTTTAATAATAATATTTTCGTCTTATAGACAAAGATTGAAAAACTATTTTAGCGATCAATTAATAATCACAAGAAAGCAGGAATAGTTTTAGAAAAGTAAAGAGTTAATAAGAGGAATAATCTACGTATTATAAAAGTATGAGAAATGATATGAGAGTCCGCCAAGAAGAATTGAAAATGTGGACCAAAAGGTGATATCGTTTGAAGCTGACTTTCTTTTTATTTCTTCAAATCTTCTATTTCTTCTTCACTCCAGGTTTTGGGCACTTTGCCTGTTACGAATCTTTTATTTGGTCTACTTAAATATAATAAGTGCCAAAACAACATCACACACATACAGTTAACAATATTTTTTAATTAAATATAGCAAGATTCCGCTATATTATTTACTTCTCGCGACTCCTGTTATACTTTTTAACAAAAATTAAGCAAAAAAACGGGAGAAATAAAGGCACCTCAGTAATAATCTAGTTTAACTTACTTTTTCAACTAAAGTTTTTTATTAGTAATTTCTTTGCAAAATATCTTGATATCTAGAACAATTCGTTTTTAGAGTAACGTTTGTCAAAGAACCGAATTCTATAAAATTCCAATCGCAATTCTCTACACCTTTGTGTAAAAGAAACTTGAAAAATAAAATAAGATGCTTCAATTAAGACAGCGACAATATCGTTGGCTAATGGTTTAAATTCCGAACCCTAACATTTTACTCATTCTTATCTTCGTCGAGATGGCTTTCAAATTCCTTCGGATAGAATGAGTTTCAGCGCAGAGTATGAAATACATTACACTGCTCAACACAATTTTCCTGACTACGTCAATCACACAAGAATTGACGTAGCTCATCGTTTTAAGTGTGTGGTGTAGATTTCACATTGAATATCTAATTAACTTTAGCAATAATTTTATTTGAGTAATTTTTTTCACAAAAAGCTGAAAGATTTGATCAAAAATATAAAACGAGAGACAACCCACTTTTCAACGTTGAAAATAGACTTTGGACAAGAGCACTTTGAAAAAGCAATAAAGGAAATTTTAGATAGCATTACTTGTACTCCAAGAGAAAATTCACAGATTACCACAAGCTTCATTAAGATTTGACACCCGGGAACTTTTCCTTGTCAGTATTTAATAAATGTTTATAAGAAACTTTCTCATTGCCCTTCATTTCGTTTTACTTCCACAAATTATTTCTACAACTAGATGATCGAAAAAATAACAGTAAACATTTTATTATCACAGCAACCTGCAGCCTCATGCAGGTACCCCTGGGCATAGTTATAGGCCATCCAGAAGAAGAATGTCGATCAAGCGCTTTAAAAAAAGTTATTTATGACACTTTAATTGGCCATCCTCCAGCAATTTCTAACGAATTAATTAATATACCACAATATCCCGATTCTTGTTCTTCTACTTTTTACCACAAGAGGATTAGTATCGTTACCAAGGTGTGAAACCAATCTTCTCCATCGGTATACTATATAGGTATATGTGAGCTTGTGTGTCTGTGTGCGTTTGAATTCGCCACCTGTCTTTGGGCATTAAAATTCTAACCATTAGGGATACCATAAACGTGTAATTTAGTACACCACGACGTAATAACCATGATTCTCCGCTTGTGATAATTACGAGCTTGTTTGGCCAATGGTGTTGTGTTTAATACGTAAAATGTTCTGTCTGCTGATGTATTATTATACTATTTTTGTATACGATCGAATTGCTTGTGATTGCTGTCTACTGGTATATATTTAATAAAGATTATATTTCATTCTACTTCCTTCTGAACAACTTATTTGTACATGTGGTGTTATGATTACCAGGTAATTACTTATTTTAATAATCGGTTTTTTTATATTTTCTTTGTTTATTGTGATAGTTTTTCTATTTTCTGCTTTTTTTAAAACGAACTTGTAATTAAGGCTGAAGAAATAGTATCTAGAGAGATTGAATAATTTTCGGAAATTTATTTCGTATTGGAGTATGCATTTCGGTATCTGAAACCAGTTGCTGGCTTACTGAAATTGCTTGCGGATTTAAATTTAATATACAAGGTGTGAAAATTTCTCACAATTCTCAGCTTTAAGCCATATTCGCCATATTGTCAATACCGGTTGTGGTGGATGAGGAATGCATAGACTCTCGAATGCGTTTTGGAGATTTTATAAACCCCTTTTTTTGGTACAAATTATAAATTGATCTACTTTTGGATAACTATTTCTAGTAAATTCAGCTACAAGATGGGGCATGCAAGATTGTTTTAGTGAGTTTTCCAGTATTAACCTTTATATTCGAACCCCCAGCTCTAACCAATATTGCAAGTTGGGTTGTTGATATATTGAACTTTCCAAAGGTATTGTCTTTCTACTATCTTTTCCGCGTTTGTCTTTTGTAATATTCTACTACGTACAAGAAGAGGCAAGAGCATCCGTCAGCCATATTTTTTAATCTTTTAACAATATTGTTTTTCACCCAATGAAAATTATACCGTAATTGACTTCTTGTTGGCAATCTCCACTCCGGGACGTATTCCCCGAAAACTTTCGAAATTCTTCGTTGTCTACAATATTTTGTGGAATGTTGTACACACTTAATATATAAATAAAGTCATATAGAAACGTATGATATGGTACATCACGTTGTTTATTTAACCGATGTTGTTTGGTATTAACATGTCCTTTACACCCAAAAATACTGCACGGTAGAATGTTGATATTGCAAACAATACATTTAATAATAGTATCAGTGTATTCTAATTTCGAAAATCGGTTAAGAAATTTATTAACACTCGTCGAACATAACAAAGAATCGCGACTTCGGGTATGTCTGACCGCTTTTGAATATACTTCGAAATATATCATCGCCGACAAGGAGTGTGTGCAGGCTTACCTGTAATACTATCTTAAATACGTTTACAACATACAGCAACCGTGATCGTAGACCGAATTATCGTTTATATCTTCATCTGAACATTTTCTAATGTACTGAGGACACTCGGGTAGTGCTTAACTGTATCGTTTCTCATAGCACACCGTGCTAGTATGGAGAAAGATACCGATACACCAAAGTATCGATTTTACAAATACTGACGACAACCTAGGTTTTAATTCTGTCATTGCTGTTCTTTTCTGTTATATAAAAACTACAATGTTTAACAAATATTAATTGACACACATTCTAATGAATCTATTGCATGATATCACTTTTAGAGAAATTGTTTTATTCCAGACCGCTTTGAATTTTCATGATTTAATTGAGAAAATTGCCATCCATGCTTTCTAATAATTATAATACATAATAGTACAAGTAGTGTACGCATTTCAGCTTTCAACATCTTCACCTAAAACTTTTAAAACTAGCAAATGTTTTCGAAACATCGATCTGTTTTCTACGTTGCCCTTGTGTGATTATTGAAAAGAACATTTTCGTTATTATGTGTACTCTATAATTTGTAAAGAACCTTGACTAGATGAACTATTCTTTGAACACTGTAATTTTTCAATATTACTAATATTGCTATTCACATTATTAATTAATAAAAATCTATCCCTAAGTTCAATCCAATTTTCATAATTCCCTAACAAACAAATGCACGACACGGTATAGTTAAAAGATGTTTATTTTAATTTTCGAACACACTAAACATATTAATTTCACTGCATGATGGTTGGAAGCGATCATTTGCGGATCTATGAGGAGTAGTACATACGTAAATAAAACTTCTAGCACTTGTGAAATTAATTAAAATTCAAAATAATAAAATTCACTGGGTATTTAACAGATTATTAGATTAATGATATTGATGTTGTGTACAAGACAGTGTTACATAATTATTGACGATGTATGCCTACCATACGAAATGCGCATCTAGATTATTAATGTAATAATTTATGAAATGCTAAGTGAACTTATGTATGTACCTGCCGCCCGGAAATTAGTGTGAAGTATTTTGTATTTGAAGCGATTTTAAGTTAATAGTAAACTATACCTGATTTAGCGTATTATGAGTATTCCATATAAGAATTTCCCCGTTTTTTTTTTTTTGGTTTGGTTTTGTACAAATTATCACACTTATGCGTACAGTACACGAACAATATCATTGCCATATTTGGCATACATAAAGCGTCCGTGACCCACAATCGTTTCCAACCAGTGACCTTTTATTATACCAAGTTGATAACCCGATTTCACACCTATTTCGAAAATCGCGCCTAAATATTCTTTTCTGCGGTAACCCTTTTTCGTTTTCACTCATTACGGTACCGTCGAATCATCCCTTTTCATCTACATATATAATACAGTAGAGGATGAATACGTTCGCTTTTGCATCCGAGACTGTAATGTCACGATAATGCGCCGTGATTTAGCGGCAGTGGCGGCGGTAGTAACGGCGCTAGGTGGCGCAGGTGTCCTGTCGGCGGTCGATACCGTCGCGGCGACAGGAGCGCGTTTTGTTTCACGCAAGATGAGGCGAATGGTTGATTTCGTAACGGTCTATGAAGTACTGTGTTAGTGCTTGATTGTGTTTATCTTCTATGCTAATTCTTGTAAAAATAAAAATTACGAAAAGCAATATATTTCACACATTACAAATATTATGGACCACGTGTTTAAATATATATCGAGAATGTAAGCATAAATTTCGGAAGGTGAAATTTTATTATTACAGAATTATGTCCCATTCAGTTAGATTGTGCTCCATTTAGAGGTATTTGCAGCTAAATAGAACCCGATCCAAATAGGAAGGCACTTTTTCATAAGATGATTTTAAACATTAGAAAAAGTGACGACTAGGGTATGAGAAAGACACAAAGTTGCATTGTGCAGAACGACACCTAAAAATATATGCGTGGCTTTGTTGGATGTTGGGTTGGAAGTTCTTATATAATACAAACATTTTGGTTGAATAACTGTTACTTATGACCACATTTCTACGGCGAAAAATTGTTGAATTATCTTAGAAAACGTCAATTTCAGGCGCGAAATCCTTAATTTGCAAACCGCACTTCTAGTCTTTTCAGTATGATATTTAGAGATGTTAATGTGAATACATTTATGTTCTTCTATAGCATGCTACTTATTTTGATTCATCTCATATATAACACATGGGCTGAAAAGTCCCGGGCCTAACACATAGATGACGCTAGTTTTATTGCAGTCACCTTTCTCACAGTTAGTACTAACCTTCAAAAGACAGCTGTTAACATTTCATGATACTCTATTCATTAGTTTGTGAGTTATTGTGCTAAGAGTCACGCTACTTTTGTCATTTTTAAAACAATGGATCAAAAACAATTTCGTGTATTAATTTTACACTGCTTCTTGGTGGGAAAAAATACCGTTCAAGCGAAGCAATGGCTTGAAAAGTGTTATGGGAACTCCGCTCCATCAGAAACAACAATAAAACGTTGGTTTGCTGACTTCAAACGTGGTCGTAGAGACACCGATGATGCAGAACGCAGTGGACGTCCAAATGAGGCGGTAACACCAGAAAACATCAAAAAGGTCCACAAAATCGTTGTGAATGATCGAAAAGTGAAGTTGTGTGAGTTAGCTGACATCGTAATGATATCAAAAGAACGTACTGGCTTTATATTGCATGAGCATTTGACTGTGAGAAAGCTCTGTTCAAAGTGTGTGCCGCGTTTGCTCACTGTTGACTAAAAACAAGAACGTGTTGATGATTCTGAGCGGTGTTTGGCCATGTTTAAACATAACAAACTGGAATTTTTGCATCGATATGTGACAATAGATGAAACATGGATCCATCATTTCATTCCGGAATCAAAACGATCGTCATCTGAGTGGACAGTAACTGGTGAACCTCGTCCAAAGCGCCCGAAAGCATAACAATCGGCTGGAAAGGTTATGGCCTCGGAATTTTGGGATATGCGTGGTGTAATATTCATCGACTATCTTGAGAAAGGAAATACAATCAACAGTGAATATTATATAGCGTTATTGGAGCGTTAGAAGGCCGAAATTGCAAAGAAACGACCGCATATGGCAAAGAACAAATGTTGCTTCATCAAGACAACGCACCGTATCACAAGTCAATCAAAACAATAGCAAAACTACATGAATTGAACTTCGAATTGCTCCCACATCCGCCGTATTCGCCAGATTTGGCTCCCAGCAACTACTGGCTATTCGCAGACCTCAAAAAAATGCTCGCCGGTAAGAAATTTCGCACGAATGAAGAGGTTACCGCTGAAACGGAGGCCTATTTTGAGGCAAAAGATAAATCGTTCTACAAAAGTGATATTGAAATGTTAGAGCGGCGCTGGAATGATTGCGTTGCTCTTGATGGAGATTACGTTGATGAATAAAGCTAATTTTGAACCAAAAAAGACGTGTTGTCTTTGTTAGGCCCGGGACTTTTCAGCCCATGTGTTATATATATATATATATATATGTATATAACTTAACTAATTAACTGCATTGAGAGATAATAGTACCCCTTTATTATCACGCTCCTGAGTCATATTTTGCATTAAAGAAGTAATCTGAATTTTACTCCGCCGACTCAAGACTTTTGGCATAATTGTTTATCCAAATATTAGTTTGATGGAATATATATTTTCTTTTTTTATAAACAAAATCAGTTCTGAAAAGAATTCACATTAAATTATAATGTTATATAGCAAAGCACACAAATAATGGACAACTGACAGACGATGTTCTAGTTCAGGAACGTATATAAACTCACAATCCAACACCACTGCTTGCATTACATACAGCTGGATTAACATGTATAAAAGAAAATGTTAATTATTTTTGCAAATATTGTAAGTATTTATATATTTCAAGTTAATGAAAAGATAGTCAGTTCGTATTTAAGATTTAGAAAAGTTAATATTAGAATTCAGTTTACGATAAATTTTTTACAATAATTCGTATTTACACTATTTCCATTTATACGTCATTGATGACTGCGCACACTCCTACAGCGACTTTAATATATTGAGCCGTTAACTTCTTTATTTATGTGAATCGTGAGTTTACAGTTCATATCGTCGAAACGTTTTCAGATTAACAAAAACAATTTTTTCCTAGAAATCACTTTTATTTCCGGATAATTAAAGATTATTTAAAGGACACTGCTCATACACAATGTCCTTTTCTAATATCGTAAACCCGTTAAACACGTCCCTCGTACGTAACCGAAATCGAATCGAATAGAAAAATAAATTAAAACAAAAATAAATTCCATTCTTAATTGCCTACATTTTACTAAAATACTTAAATTTTTATACACAGTCCGGCAACCCGAATTGCGACACGTTTACGTCCTTTTCGCCGATAATCGAAATGGAAATGTAGTAATCCATACTGACCAATAAATTGTTTCCAATATATACATCTGGAACTGGATACGGGTAATTTAAAAATAAGATCGTCTCCTTTGAAGAAGAGTCTAAAACGTGTTGTTTGTATAAGCAGCGCGGGCGTAAAACGAGGGCCGGGTAGATTATTTTAAAATCGCCCGAATATAATATACCCATTAACGAGCTAAAACGCCGAACAAACCATTCTAAATTCGCCCGTATTTTGATCGAACTTTGCGTCGCGCTAGTCTAGCAGGCCGTGCGCGCTTAAAAAAAAAAGTTCAATAGAAGCGTTTAGAGATTGTTTCTATATGGTCCTCTCTGTGTGTAGTGAGCGCGGGGTGTATCGGATCTGTCTCGTAAATTCGCCGAAAATATCGCCTCCGAAAAAACTTTCAACACGTTCGCTCCGTAGTTTTTAATCGACGGATAAATTTTCTCCTTTATAGTTCATTTTTATTTTGATCGGGCGCTAGTATCCGGCCGCACCGTAAATTATGACATGATACGTTCGCACGCCGTAAAATTTCGCGTATCGCCGCTCGCGTAATATACATTCCGTTCTTATTGTCTGTTTACATCGACCGTACGCGCCTGAACGGACCGGTTTAAAATTAGCGAACGCAAGTCTAGGTGTCGGCTTTAAAAGTTCGTGCGTTCCGGACGCGATTCTGTCGCGACGGTTACTCGATGGCGATGCAATTTCTAACACGTTGTATGTAGTCTGTCCCCTTGATATATCGTTTAAAAAATTGATTCTATTAATAATACGATGGAAGAAGGAGTGAAAGAAAAACAAAAGACATACATGCAATGTACTAACAACCCTACCGAAGTGAAATTTACAAGCATAGTAGAAATATTACGAAAAAATATCCAGAGAGTTCTGGGATAGATTTATAAGTAATATCGAAAATGACGTAGTTGGTAGACAAAACCTGGCTTATAAAGTAATCAATGAATACGTAGGCTGAAATAAGAGTAAGAGGAAAAAGAAATAAAAAGAAAAGGAAATAAAAAGAAGAAAAAAAGGGGGGTTAAAAAGAAAGGAAGGGTGAAAAGAGTAAGAGATTTCAATCGGGATTTCGCCGGGAGCACTCGATAACACAGCAGCTACTGAGAATATCCGAACATATCACCTCCAACATGGATAAATCTACAACTGCAACCATAGACATCGAGAAGCCGTTTGATGAGGTCTGACATGATGGTCTCATATATAAAATGAGATTACACCGGATTCCAGCCGCGCTTACAATCTCATTCAACACTATCTCCGCGACAGAACATTTCCTGTTAAAATAGAAGAAGACATCTCCATTTCCAGAACAACGTAAGCAGGAGTTCCGCAGGGCTCGGTGCTGGAACCGCCACTCTGTAACATCTACACTTCAAAAATTTGTCACATTGCCCAATTTGTATACAACATCGCTATTTATTACAGCCACGGGCAAATGAAACCTCTACACGATAGATTTCAAGTATACATCGACACGCTCTACAGATGGTTTTCAAAATGGCGAATGAAGATAAATGCAGGGAAAACCACGGCCATCTATTTCACGCCACATAAAAGACACAAGAAGCCCGACGAAATCCAAATTAACAACCACGCTATCGGATGGGCCAAGAAAGCGGAGTACCTAGACCAAGTATGGGCAACCTCTGACATATTGTGGGCCAAACCTTAGTGTGTGGGCCGCGTTTAAGCGAAATTCATTTTGAAGTAGTGTTCATAATTTTTAGCGATAGATATCAGGCATGAAATAATACGACAATGTTATTATAATGCAATTTATTAAAATAAGAAAATGAAATGAAAAAAATAGGTACAACATTATAATTAAATCGTGAACTTTTTTTTTAATTGGGTTTTTCAAAATGTCCCGCGGGCCGGATCAAATCTTACAGCGGACCGGATCCGGCCCGCGGGCCAGTTGTTGTCTACATGTCTTCTAGAGGAACAACACACATACACCTGGAACATCAAGCAAATTAAAAGGAAGATAGCGGGACTCTCGAATGTCCTGTACCCATTACTAAACGAAAAAATGAGCTATCTCTGGATAATCTGGATGATCTTGATCTTGGATCATTAAAACAATAGTAATACCGATCGCCAGCTACGCTGCTGAACTTTGGCGTCAGGCAACTGAAGCGCAAAAGAAGAAGATATAGGGGAAATTCAATAAACTGATGCGGTTCGCTTCAGGTGCACCGCATTACATCACAAATGCTGCACTGTATCAAGAAGTTATCCTGGAAAAACTTAAGACCATAATATAAAGAAAACGCATAATAACACAACAGTCAGTAGAATAATGCAACCAACACGACGAATAAGGAAAGTAGAAGTTGCTCAAATAAAACGAAGAGTAGAGGAAAAAGGTACTGCGTTACACACGACAAAAAGAAAGAAAACATAGGTAATATACACGTACACTGGACCCACAAATAAAATAAAAGCAACCGATCCACCAAATAAGATGAAGAGGAAATGGAGTATCTCTCCGACTCTCGTTCAAAATCAATAGCATTGAGGGCTACTAAAAGCAGAAAACCGACCGGTATAGATGGCATCAACACAGAGCTCTGGAAATATATAATAAGAATAAGATAAGAATGACCTCCAAAATTATCGAGAAATCAGCTTATTAGACACCGTTTATAAAATTTACGTTCGAATATCAAACAACAGCAAATCATAGCAGAAGAACTAATAGAAGAGGAACAAATGAGCTTTAGAAAAGGCAGATCAACCACAGATGGAATATGTACTCTACAACATATTACAGACAAGCACAGAGAAACACACGTAGGGTTTATAGATTTCGAGAAGGCTTTCGATAATGTTAGCAGATGTAAATTATGGGATATTATGAAAGAACAGCGATATCCACAGACACCAGAATTATAGTAGATTGGCGGAAGATTATCTAGGGAAATACCAACAAACATAGGAGTTAGACAAGGCTGCTGTGTGTCGCCAACATTATGTAATATGAAATGAATACGTAGGCTTTCACGGCCAGAGTTAATAATAAACGAACTACTTCCGGAATTGGACCGTGTCGTGATGAGATATATAATTAAAAAAGAAATAGTAAGAGGAGAAAGAAAATTAAGAAGAAAAAAGAGATAAAAAGAAAGAATTAAGGGGGGGGGGGGAGGGAGGAGGCGTGAAATAGAAAGAAAGGTGAGGGACAGACGGCGGGAGGGGAGGGGGAAACGAGAGAAAAAGTTCTCTCGTTACCCCCTCCCCTCTCGCCTTCTGTCCCACACCTTTCTTTCTATTTCACGCTCCCCCCCCCCTATCATTCTTCTTTCTTTTTATCTCTTTTTTCTTCTTAATTTTCTTTCTCTTCTTACTCTTAATTCTTTTTATATATATCTCATCATGACACGGTTCAATTCCGGAAGTAGTTTATTATTATTTAATATATTTTGCGATGGAAAATTCCAAGTTCTTAATTTGCCAAATGGGTTGTATTTATTTTTTTTGTTTATTTTAAATTGAAATATAAATAATATTAAATAATTGTAAAATTCTAAATATACATATTGACAAATCAAAATGCAGATATATCGCTTTTAACAAAATTTTTTTTTAACAAATAGGTATTTGTTAAAAAAACCTGCCCAACTAAATTTCTAAATTATAAACGAAATACAAACTTAGAGGAAAGAAAACAGTAAATTTTGAAAACTTATTATTGAAATCTCATGTAAACTTTAGCATTTCTTTGCAAAATAAAACTCAAATTTTACTACTATCATTTTACAATACATACTTAACTATTAGACATGAAATATACTATCGGTCAAACACCCCAATACTTCGATGATGCTACTATTCTTTTAACGAAATTTTCCATAATGTTTTCGCAAACGTGTTGCAACACGCAATCGTATGGTTGATATTAATGTATGTCGATATAAACTCTTTCCTTCAAATGGTCCCAGAAGAAAAAGCCCAAGCAGGTCAAATTGTGAAAACCTCGGTGCCCTTTCGCAATCAGAATCAAAATACTAGTTTGGTTTGGAGTAAAGTCAAGGTTTAATGTTCTGTATGATAAGTAGCTCCGTCTTGTTAAAACCATATGTCATTCAGATTCAAACTGTTGGCTCCACACAATCGTGTTACATTTTTCCGTTCAATATGTGTTCCCAGTTTTCTGTTGATATTCGTAATTAATTACCTATTTTCATAATAAGCTTACATGATATTTTTACGGATTTCCTAAAAGTTTTGATACCAACTTGAAAAATGTAAATTTGTTCTGCAACATCCTTTTGTTGCATTCTTTGTTCGGTTAGTTCTTTGGTGCAAAAACAAGAGCAATTTGATTTACTTTTTCGCAATTTACGAAATAGTCAGTGCAATCTATATTAACTATAATCTTTATACTTGTTATCTGTCGAGTAAAACACAGTATTCTAGTAGAAGAAATACAGAAGACGGTGAATTTACAAAGTAATCTCAAATTGGAACTTCTTTACTACTTTGTCTGTTCATTTTCTTTAATTTTCCCCATACGCGCATATCTGACGGTGTCTGACTGCGGCCTAGAGCGAGATCACAACTAATAACATTATATGGCTTAATAGTACCGCGCCTCCGAGGAAAACAACGCGTTTTACACTTTTAAACTTGGCAATTTTCAACACATAACACGCTTGATTACCATACAAAATTATGGAAGCCTCTTCGGTCCGAGCGGTTATTATCTTCGCGAACACGAAAAGGCTCGATGACCATTTCACACACTTACAATACACGGGCGCGCATCTCTACTACACACACACGAGGTGCACATAATCAAGTTCACGCGGAACATGAGATACCTGTTAGATAGGCGGCGGAGGTATACGGAGATGTAGTAGTAGATATACGATCTCTTGCCGTTGTTTTGGTGGAAGCGAACGTGTGAGGAATTTATGATTACGAGTTTACAGCTGGCGCCAAAGTTGTTGGAGCTGGTTGTCATTTCGTTGTCGAGAAATTAATGAATAGTATATTCATAATGGTGCATACTTAATGATGGCCATGCCACAGGAGAAGATTTTTCGTATTGCTTTGTTTTTGTTGACATAAATCTGTTACTGACAATTATTTCTTAAGAATTCCCTCAATAACACATCTTGTCGGTGCTTTCCAATAAATTTAAGTGTTAATTTATATCTCGCGTTGATTACACTGGCCAACACAAATTTTGATGCCTGGCGTTGCAATTAAGCAATTTGGGGGTGCCTAATGTTTTGTTATGTACGTAACTTTTTAAATATTACTATTTGATAATTCTTAACTGAAACACAAAAAAATGGGTAGGAGTTTTATTTAACAGAAAAATATGCATATAAAACTTTCCATCATCAGTTAAAAATTTTCTTTGATAAGATTTCCTGGCGTGACGTTTACCCGAACAGTCTCCCTCCATCCCTTCCATCTTTTTTGGTACTTTTCCTCCATAATGCAGATGTCTTTGTAAAATCTTTCTCCCTGTTTCTCACTAACATCACCTAGGCTTTTTGGAAAACGATCTAAGAGGCTGTGAAGATAATGAATTTTGAAGCTCATGTTACATCCTTTCTGAGTGTTGTAAGTTTCTCTTTCTTAGACTGGGGCTGTTTGGGCCGATGATCTGTCCAATGATAGTGAGAGTTTCAATTGTCGCTTGTCCAAGTACGTGTTGCCGTTATACTTTCACACGATGTTGTGTGCAATCGCATATTTTCCATTACGTTCCATTTTAGACAGTAGCTGTTTTGCACTAGGATGCACATGCTTCCCGTTAAAAAGTTTTAAGTTCGTTAAAGAATGACCGATCTAGTGGTTGCAGATATAAATTAGTAGAAAACATGGTAATCTCATCGCTTGCATAGTCCAGCATGTCTGTGTTCGAAATATGAACTGAATGATCGCTGATACTTTTATAAAACTTTTCGTACGTCTTTATGATAAGCGGAAATGTTTTTCATCAATTTTAAAGAAAGTGTAGATATTTTATACATTTATATCTTTGTTGTTCACAGCGACCAGAGCTTTGGTAAACTATCTTCGAACTTCGGCTTTTTACTTGTTTTTGTAAATGCAAAAATGAAGTAGACAACTTCTGTTAACCCTTACACAGTTAGGTATGGTGGTGGAAAGAAAATATTCGGTTATTTTTCTTTTTTCAAATTTTCAACTTTATCATTTTCTTAATTCCATTGATGACCAAGGATTGCAGTAAGGACCAGATAACTCTCTATACATCTCCACCTTTTTCTATCTCACCGTAACAACAATAAATAAATAACCACAGACGAAACCACCAGATTAACTAGCATCAATAACACTCAAACCTCTACTCATATCGAACGTAAAGCAACCTAAACAATACCACCAGACACGAAACGTATAAATACGCACCTTTATAAAACCAACAACGAATTATGACCGTCGCTTTACCACGGCGAGAATATAATATACGAAGTCAATGCGTTTGCTTACTCGCGGGTAGTGGTTTTCGTATACCCGCGGTACATCCCATGGCCTTCCATTACGCGAACGCACAGATGTTTATTAAGTTTGATTTAATAAGCGCCGTGTGCGGTTGCGCCGAACCCCGTTGTATTCATATAATAATTTTAAATGCGTAAGTATGTACAACATAAGCCGGTGAGAATTTATGCACTGTGGTGTGAAGTTGAAGGAATATTTTCAAGGTTGCGTTCACGCAGCGGTTATATTCAAACCGTTGGATAGTGATGGTATTGAATGGAATACGCTTGGGAAAGTATTTTTTATGTGTTTGTAATGTTTTATGTGTTGCGTGTTTGTAGATGTATTGGAAATGTATTATATTATATATATTATATAGTAGTGTACGTTCTTTAAACTTGTTCATCTTTACTTAGAAGGAAGTTTACAAATACACGAGACTATTCGATATCATTTTCTATCTAAACGTTGCAGCGACGCTGGAAAACAAAGACACTATAGGGTGGTGCGTCGTTGCGCGCCATAGCTGGCGGCGCGTCCGTCCGCCGATCGATAGATACCCAGGCAGATGCTTACACCACGCCCCTGGGAAGCTGTTCACCTATCCTGTCACCAATCCAAACCCATAATTAATGAATTCGCGGTCTGCACTGAAACGATAATTCCACGATAATGGAACAGTCCCGACCTCGCGCGTCAACTGTTTCTCGACTACATTTTCGAATCGTTACCACCACCGCGTTTATACGTACGATGTGTACGGTTTGATAACATTTTGAATCCAAATTTCGCCGAGTCCGTTGATAATTTCGGAGGCTTGAATGTATTTATTTGAAATGATTCTATTCCACAACCGAATATTATTATTACGAATCGTACAGACGAAAATGGAAACAAGTCTAATTTGAAACGTAATATTTTATTATTATTTTCTGCCTTTTTTATGTATCTTGCTTTTGTAGATGGATAACTTTTTGGCTTTATGAGACTGGTTTTCGGTTCTCTTTCGCTTTTAGTTATACATTTCAACTTAGTTTCCTTTGTTTACCATACCATATCATTAAAAAAGCCAATGGAAGTTTCATATTAATTAATATTAATTATAAGGCAAACACCACTTCTCCGATGATATCGGTAGTAGCTGCAGTTTTTGATTGTTCCGAATCTTCTTTATCAAGCAAGTTGGTATAACCACCTTTGAATTCACTCGTGAGATTTGTTGGCATGATTTTCTCCATTTTTAGAGAAATACTAACACCGACTCATACAAACCAATGTTAAACAAGAATTGAGCGTACAATGTCACTAAAATTTTCAGAACTATCATTAACAGAATATTTTTGACGAGTAGCTAACGTCATCTGCATGTTGAAAGCTTCTTTAGACAGCCCGTCCAACCCCAAACTTTGAGAGCCTTACAGAAATACATAAAGTGTTGTACAATATTTTCTTATTATTATTATTTGTTGTATAAACGGCCAATTTGATCACGAATATACTTCTCGGTGCTGACCTGATGACCGCAGCACACTGTCGAAACGTCAACGTAACAAAATTGATTTTCTCATTTTAAAAATACAAGTGACCAAATTTCCATGAGTGACAGTGTATATGAAATATATAACACCATATGTGAGCACAGGTAATCCTTCCTTTAACCGTACAAGAAAAAATGACTACGTACCTCTTTTCTTTCAATTAAGCTGCCAGATACGATTTCTAGATTTTAATCGCCAAAAAGTTTTTCTAACGATTTCGGCCATTAGAACTAAAACGCTGCCGGAAAGGGGGCTAATTCGTTTCTTGTCCGGTTGGCCGGCAATTAATAATCTCGTTAATTTGCATACATCAGGTAGCAATTATTTCCTTTAATTACGGTATAGCATCGATAAAATACAAATAGTTATTATTTATTTAGCGTAATTAACGATACGGAAAGTATCGGACGAGTATTAAAGTATACATGATATGTATATATATGTATGTATGTACATATATTAATGGATGTTATGTTGTATTTCATTATCGCTTAAATGAATAACGTATGGAACGCCGATAGCTTACAGTAATTACATTAATAGGACCGACAACGGTACTTTATATTTTATGGGGATCTTATAGCATTGCGACTTTGGAAAACACGTAATTGCGTTTAGGAATTTCGTCAATTGATTACGAATTCAGCAATTTGTTAGATATTTGGTTCGAATATACACCATGTCCATAAAATAATGTACAATGTGGATAAGACTTTCCTCAATGTTTTTTAAATAAGTGATGTAACAGGACAATTTTAAAATTTTCAATCTTATGTGCATAATTTCAAACTATTTAGTTTCTGTAGTGTAATGTGATTTATGATAGAATTCGAAATGTTACCTTTTTTCTTATATAAATATGTCAAAAAACTAACACATTAAAAAGAAAAGTGTTCAAGACGTACAATTTTAAGTAAAAAATATTTCTGGAAATCTTGCCAATAAGGTATCGGATGATGAAATCCTGAGCTCTTCACGAGTTCCATGTTTCACTTCATCAATACTTGGTGGTCTATTAAAAGTAATTAAGAAACAATATACCTGAGGAATGGGCAATCACTATCAATAATTTCGTACAACTTCCAGAAAATGGGAAAATGCACTACGTTGTTGAAACTGCACATTGTCATTCGCGAGGTAAGGCTGATTATCGTTTGGACACAAAACGGCATCGTTATATTTCCAGCAATAAAAATGGGTTCAAAATCTGATTCCTGATGTTTTGCGCCGAGACATTTTATTATTTTGTTTTTTTTTGGGAACTTTGGAAAGGATCTTGGCAAGTTATCCCTTATAGTTAATATTTAACTACTAAAACAACAAAATTTATATGGATTTAATAAACGGACAAATAAACAAGAAAATTCTAACCGGTGTTGGTTGGTGGTAATTGGTTCAAAATCTGGTTCTTCATACAGTGTACCAGTGCCAATTTCTTTGCACATGCCTTTTAAGTAATGATAAATTTCAATTACACTTTATTTATTAAAATAAAAAGCTAACCGTAATGTTAATGATCATTATCTTCGTATCAGTTGATTTCTTCCCTTTAGCCTGATGTCTAGTGACGGAATAATCTAGTTTTATAAAATTATTGAGCAAATGATAGATAAATCTATTTTCTTATCTACTGTTTGATTTAGAAAGTTTGTTTCTTTATAACAGTGATAGTTATAACAGTAAGTATAGTTAAAACAGTAAGACATGGAGCAAAGGGGAAAGAGACGCCAGACTAGACCGAGGAAGGGTTGGGAGGATAGAGAAGGGGAAAACCCTGGAGGAAATAGGAAAGCTAGCAAAAGGAACAGTTGGGGTGGAAGAAATGGATAACGGCATGAAAAGAAATCCATCATTCGATTTGGGTACAAAGAATACAAGGAGAAAAAGGTGCAGAAAATGTTTCTTCGTCAATTTCAAGATTTTAGCAAGGAAGCCATACTTCCGCAAATTAGAGCATTTGTAATTTTTTCTTTCTAGAAAAAAACATGACTATGATTGACTTTTAGAAAATGTAGAAGTGTTTTTAAGATATTTTTTATCCACGGGGGATTATACAGTTTATTCACGTGTTGTGTTTATTCACAAATTGACTTATTTGTCTTGCTAGTTTGGCACCAAATCTCTTAATCTTGTAAACAATTGTTTTACGTCTTAGGTAAGGTAAATAGTATTTCATGATTCTGAAAGTATTAATTGTTAAATGTTGATATATTTTTTAGTTATTTAAACAAACAAATAAGATATATTTACTGTTACAAATGGGATTTCAGTAAGAGTGACAATTACCAGAAAAATATGTAGAATGCTGCTGTGTACAACCATCGTTTTTATTGTAAGTTTTACCAAGAATAAACTTGCTGAATAAATTAATTGTAGTAAGAGAGAGTTGTTATTTGGGCTATTTCCATCGTTTCTGAAACTTACATAGTCTGACGTTTCAGTACTGTGTCTACTTTAGGGTCTTCAGAATAGCCCTGAGGGGGGCTGTTACTTATCAGAGTCATCATTCGTTCGATAATTTTGGAAATTCCACAAATGATGGAAATAGCCTAAACGACTCTAATTATAATCCATCGTCCACAACATCACGTCAAGAGTTAGAAAAGACAAAATTATATTGATATCATAGGCGAATGTGTTGAAAAATTATACACCAAAAAACCAACGATTGTGCGTGCAAAACATTTGCAACTTTTGAGTACACCAGAAGTCACTGCCAACCAGCTTGTTTCAGAATAACATTCGACACATTTTAGGAATTTTAAATTATGTTCAAAATTCTAAAGTAAATTTATATAAGATTTCCTCTATTTAATATACAACTGCTTTAGGGTTATTTAATTTAATTATGTTGGTCACATCTTTAATGACAATATTCGTATATGCTGCTCAAATTAAGCGGGTTTCTCGAATTGACTAACTTGATACAGATACACTTCACAGTGTAACACCTTCACAACTCAAACGTCTCATTAACTTTCTGACAGCCTACGCTATGAAGTCCTTTTCGTTTGTATTGTCTGTCTTCAACGAACTTTGTTTTTGTTTGGTTACGCTACGCCTTTGAATTTATAAAGATTAATAAAGAAACAAAATATAAAATAATTGTCATAATCCTAGAAATGCATTACTTCTAACGTCGCAGTTTCTCTTTACGTAACTAACATAGCAACCATTTTGTAGTAACAAGAACGTTGCGTGTATCGTAACAATGACTATTTTGAATACACGTGTACTGAATCTAATTTCGAAAATACTTGAAATTTCTTTCTAAACATATTTTCCGTTATCAGATAAACGAATTTCGATAAATAACATTCTGTTAACGGTTATGTTGCGCGTTTTGAAGACATTTTATCTAGTAGCATGCCATTATCAGAAAAATGTTCGGGAAAAATATGTTCTTAACAAACAAATGAGTTGCAAAGAATTGAACACCATAACGTTGCTGACGGTTTTTGCATGTCTGACGCATTTTTTAAGTTTTCAGGTAAAAGTATGGCGGTCGCCAAAAAAATTCGAAAAGGAAGTATGCGCTTTGATGTCGCCAGAATGGAATTGTAAGCATTACTAGACGGAAAACAATGAGAACTTGTGTATGTGGTATTTACCTTTTTTCTTTTCGGAATTTGAAGACAATTTTCGTATCAACGCTGCCTTGGTTATTCGTATAAGTCAAGTTGGTATACACTTATAATATCGCCATCATTCCGTGTGGAAATAACAGTTATTAAGGCATGGGGTCTTATCAATTCACCACCTTTTGGTATATGACTAACGGATTATATCTGAGTTTTGATTTAGTTTCTGCGTATTTAATATCTGCTTGTTTTAATTTGATATCCCCTGGTTTTCTTCTGTCATTTTTCCAACTTGTTGAAGTTCCTACGCTTTCAAGAGCTTTTTCTAATTTGGTAAGAGATCTCACTTCCTAAACATTTGATGAGCCTTATGTCATATAGAGGACTAATGGTATCGTAGATGATGTTGGTTGTGTTGACTATCCTTTTGAATGAATCTACTTTCACATTAGGAGAGATCCCCATATGACTTTTAACCCAGAAAACTAATATTGGGCAATTTGACTTTGGTACATTATGAATATTAAGCACAAGGAAATGAATTTTAGCAAATCATTTCCTATGTCTATGCGCTAATTGAGAGTTTTACATTGCCACTACCTTTATAAACTCCATTTCACAAATATGCTTAAGAACTTCTAAAGTCGTACGAGCCTCTACAAAGAAAGTATTTAGCATGCTGTTCAGTATAAATGATCTGTTAACGGGGTCTTTGGTATTAAAAGTCGCAGATACACTCCGGGCGCTGTGGTTTCTTCTTCACATTGCAGCTGGTATAATTAAGAAAAAAATGCGAAGTGTGATCGATTGAAATCAATTGCTGGCATATCTGACTGACCAATTATATGGTTTAAATTCGAAATATATTGACAAGGTTTTGGAGGTAATAGAGTCCGTTTTTTACCCAATATGGAATAGTCAAGTCCAAGATGCGGAAAAATACCAGTAAACTTCACACCACACAAATTAATAATGTATTCGGAACGCAGCGTTTCAAGTCAATCAATTGTGCCTCATCGTCAATTGAGTTACCGACCGACCGCAAAAATAAATTATTAATTTGTGCGGTGCGGGATATATTGCGATACCTGTGAATTATAGAACCGCACGGTCTTTACACTCGTTGTGAAGTCCAAATGATGAATATTATTAAAAATTGTACAGTCACTTTTGATCTTTACACTAGATACTTAGCCACCAAGAGCTGCCTCAGCAGTTGAAGAGGGTGGTTTTTGCGGTTCCGCATATAAAACCTTCTGTGGAGTCGGTCGTATTGCACAGACGTCTTATTCTATATCACTCTTAGTATATTCAAGTTCTTGTAACTTGGATTGCTGTAAAGGATAAGTCTCTAATTCAGACGGGGCCTGATACGAGCATTATTAAATAACCGCCACTAGGATATTTGATCCCCGTCTAACTTTAACGAAAAATATTGACTACGTTAATACATCTTTCACATTTAGCCATTACATGATTAATGTAATTAATTTATTGTCAATTGTAATAGCTAGGTACTTAAATACTTGAGTGACAGTCGCCGTTTTGGTATCTATGTTAATATAATGGCATGATTGAATTCCATGGTGCAAGAAAAGACACAATATACAAATTAGAAAGAATTAAATGGAAAAAGACATTTATTTAACAGTACCGTTATACGGTAGAAACTGTCCTGTAGTCCCAAAGTCAAAGAGTTATAAGTGTATGCGAATCAAAATGCACTGCAATGATTTTCTACCAACTGAGTTGCTTCATTTCAGTGAAAGCCCTAGCAGAATATGTTATTTTTCTTAAATAATTCCTCTTGATGACTGTGCTTTATGTGATAAATTCTAAATGCGTCTACGCTAAATGTTTGAATCTAAACACACAATCCCAGCAACACCAAATTTATTTAAATAATCATAACCTCTAACAAGTAAATTTGGTTGGTAGAAAGCACCAAAAGTTTTAAAAGTCATCTCTGAATTCGTTCAATACTTATTATACAGCTGTGGCCATATGTATTCGCCTCCCTTTTTTGTTTTTTATTCCGACCAATATATAAGAAATAAAAGAAAATTGATCGATGAAAATGTTTCATTGTGAATGTATACAGATATATACAGATATTGCTTAATATTTGGTAGCTCCTCCCTAAGCTTTTATCACCGCACGAATTCGTCGGGGCATATTGCTCACTAAGTTGTAGCACTGTTCGGGGATGATTTTATTCCACTCTTCGAATGTTTTTGTTTTTAAGCATTACTTTGTGGTAGATGAGTATTTAGCTACATTTCGCTTTAAAATGTACCACAAATGCTCAATTGGCGATAAGTCAGGGGATTGTGCCGGCCATTCCAGGATCCGCACGTTATTTTCCTCGAACCAGCGCATTACTTCGCGAGATTTATGGCACGGTGCATTATCTTGTTCGAAGTAATACTCTGGCTCATCATTATCGAATAATTTTAACGCACACGGTTTCAGAACTTCTTCCTACATGTCGATGTGCGTCCGACTGTTCATTCGGCCCTCGCAGACGAACAGTTCTCCGACGCCTGTTGCACTCATGGAACCCCAAACCATTATGCTACAACCCCCAAACTTGACAGTCGGGATAATACAGTCTGGATGGAAGGCCTCTCCGCGCCTGCGTCGCACGCATTAAAAAGAATAAAAACACTGTAGATACCAGGAATTGAATACAGAATACCGCAAATACAATAATTGTGTATTACTTACCTCAATATTTGACTCATCCGTCCACATAACATTGGCCCAATTGTCAATAGTCGAGTCGCGGTGACTTTTAGCCCACAGCAGTCTCTTTTTCTTTTGTTGCGGAGACAACCGTGGTTTATGTCGAGCTTTGTATCCACCTAAATTTAATTCACAAAGGCGTCTTCTAACCGTGCGAGGAGAAATAGCAACATTATGTAGCCGGAAAAGCTCACTGGAAAGCTGTTTAGACCCTTTTTTCCGGTATCGCAAAGACATCCGCTCTAAGACTCGCTCATCTCTGCCAGTTGTCTTCCTTTTTCGACCAGTTTTCGGTTTGTTTGTCAAAGATCCACTCTCTTTGTATCGTTTTATCGTCATTCTAACTGTCGATCGCGCACATTTCACTTAGCAGACACCGACAACCCTTGCTCTTTTAACGCCACAATTTGTCCTCGCTCTACCTCCGTCAACTCGCGTTTTCGGCATTACTTTTTACTGTATACTATCGTATTACACAGACAAAATCACAGATACAATATCTTCACTCTAACTAGCTCAACCTTACTCTTACAACTTTTAAGAAAGACTGAAGAAATATTCAGAAATTACAATTTTACGTTTATTTTGTAATTTACTCAGAATGGCCTACAATAAACCATTAAACCCTCATTACCAGGTACCTAGTTAAGTCCGTCATCGACCCTGCTTCTTAGAAATACAATAATATTCGTGTAACACGTTCAAAACGAGAGTGGCGAATACATATGGCCACAGCTGTATGTACAGAGTAAATGTGATACCAAACCAGTGCTCTATATTCTAATTTAGATCGAACAAAGGAATAATATAATAGTTTTCAACGGTTTACGTTATTGAAATATTTGCAGCTTCTAGATATAAAACCAAAAATACAGTAAACGCTGACAGTTATATCATTGATATGGGTTTATAAAACTATGGTGACCGTTAAAAGTAATACCTAAGTCTTTTACAGTAGAATAACGCTCATGCATTGTGTTAGTTATTCTATATTCATAGTCTATTTCATAGCCCTGCATTTATTAACATTTCGGCATAACTGTCTCAATTTATCCCAAGAGTTAGCATGGATAAGATCTTCCTACAGTAGTAAATAGTCATCCAAGGAGTTAACCCTATAGAATATCTTAATGTCATTTACAAACAATAGCTTCTGACAATGCAGAGTCTCAGTAATATAATCTTTAATAAAAGCCAAAAGAAGATTGGGCCCAGGTTGAATCCTTGAAGTACGCCAGATGTTGCGAACATTGTCGAAGTACAATTCTGATGATCACATATCGTGCGATGAAAAATATTTTGTATTTATTTTATTTTTGACGACCCGACAATGAATTTTTGTCGTTTGGTGATGTAAAGCATCCCACCTACTAAAATTCTAGACTTTTAGAATTCATCGACATCGTCTTATAAGATGGAAAAAAATATTTCGTATTTATTTTATCTTTTGCACCCCTTTGACGACCCGACAATGAACTTTTGTCATTTGGCGATGTAAGGCACCCCACCTACTACAATTCTAGACATTTAGAAATCATTGACATCGTTTTATAAGATGGAAAAAAATATTAAGTATTTATTTTATCTTTTGCACCCCTTTGACGACTCGACAATGAACTTTTGTCATTTGGCGATGTAAGGCACCCCACCTATTACAATTCTAGACATTTAGAAATCATTGACATCGTCTTATAAGATGGAAAAAAAAATTCGTAGTTATTTTACCTTTTGCAGCCCTTTGATGACCCGACAATGAACTTTTGTCATTTGGCGATGTAAAGCACCCCACCTACTACAATTCTAGACATTTAGAAATCATTGACATCGTTTTATAAGATGGAAAAAAAATATTTCGTACTTATTTTATCTTTTGCACCCCTTTGACGACCCGACAATGAACTTTTGTCATTTGGCGATGTAAGGCACCCCACCTATTACAATTCTAGACATTTAAAAATCATTGACATCGTCTTATAAGATGAAAAAAATATTTCGTATTTATTTTATCTGTTGCACCCTTTTGACGACCCGACAATGAACTTTTGTCATTTGGTGATGTAAAGCATCCCACCTACTAAAATTCTAGACATTTAGAAATCATTGACATGGTTTTATAAGATGGGAAAAATATTTCGTATTTATTTTATCTTTTGCACCGCTTTGACGTGCCGACAATGAACTTTTGTTGTTTGGTGATGTAAAGCACCTCGCCTGCTACAACTTGCGCTATTTTGAAATAATCGACATCGCTTTATAAGATGGAGAAAAAATATTTTGTATTTATATATTTTATTTTTTATAAGTTATTTGTTAGCTTGTGTATATCGAATAATCTCTATGTAACCTTTACTATACGTGTACTGTGCAGCTTATACGAGATTACCGCACCGCAAAACCATTGCTGAAAAAACCTCTGCTAACTTCACACTCGTACGATGACAAGTATTAAGTGATTGGAACGTATAAGGTAGTAAGACGATGTCCCGGAAACTGGGAGGGCGTAGGTTCAAAACTTAGCGGGACCGATATTTTTTGGGAAAATTTTAAAAACGTTGGTAATTACAAGGAAAACTTTAATTTATCACATTACTTAAATATCCATACATTAATAAAATAGATCATATTCAAACACAAAATTGATTGAATCAGCATACGTTTCTTCTCGGTGTACATATCTATACCAAATATAAGTATTCTAGTTGTTCACATCTTAATGATCACATAATCAAAGTCGCTGATTATACTCTTTTAAATATCCAGACGTACAAAAAAGAAACGAAACCTAAACCAAAACCAAAACGCGATATCATTGATTACTAGTCAATTTCAGACCTAAATTACACTGCCACTACCGACATATGTACACATCGATATCCTCCGTATATTATCATATTAATTCATTCACCATTTCTCCGATAAGATATTCGTTAAGCGTCTTGTTATTCGACGTACCAACACGCATACACGATCGGTACGAAGAAGAAGGAAGACGAAAACAGAGAAGGCGACGGTATAAAAAGCGGTCCTCGTAGTTCGTGACGGTTCTTATCTCCTGACACGCCAATACCGCCGTTGCGCCTTTTTTTTTTTTTATTCCACATTTGAACCGTTTCAGTCGTCACATCCGACGTAAATTTGATTATAATTTCTCTTGCGCGATGATCCCGTTTGGAAAATCGCGGCGATGACTCACGTGAGAGAAGAAAATGTCTACCGACGTCTGCGCGCTTTTTATATTAGGTACATATGTTAGATAAATAAGAACGAGATCTCGGTTGTCTCTCCGTCTTCGCTTTGGGCTTTCTCCATTTAGAATTTACACGTTTTAGAACGTTTTATACACAGTCGGTGCTAACGTTTTTAGCGCTTTTCCTTTTTATACCGAACGTTGGCTGCGATTAGTAAACAGTTGATAATTTATTTTAATAGGTTGGCAGTCGAACGATCGAATTTAGGCAAGTATTCTCCTTCTTTCAAACAATTATTACTAGGAAATGGTTTTATTTTATTAACAATTGGCGGTATTTTTCACGTGGTATATATACAAGGAGGAAGAGGTACAAGGTGTGGGCTTGCAGGAGATGACCATAATGTATACTGTACGTGAAATTTGGGGTGCCCTGTTTTAGCTCCGTGAAGAGCTGGTGTTTCTGTACACGGATTTTTAAAAATAAGCCATCGAAAAGCGGTCGTTTTATTTTTATTTTTTTTTTTTAATTATGTGATCATGAAGGAAATACAGTTACCTAAACGAGATTCCCACATTTTACAATCTAGATTGCGGTGCGTGATTTCAATTGCGATAGCGGTAATTGCAAGAACGAAATGATTTTGTACCAGTGAGATTGTAATCATAATTGTCAATTTATATTTCGATTTCTCGTTTTCATAAGTAACAGGCTGACTATAAATTTGGAACCAATGAGTGTGCACGTTTATTGTAAGCAATAGAAGATTATACAGGATAGGTCAGAATGTTCATTAGAACGTAGGTAACCGCATTATTCCATGCTGTCGTATTCCAATGTATGTTAACTAATTTTTTTCTTGAATTTGCGTCTTCTTATACGAGCCTCTTAACTAGGAAGTCTTTAATATCATTTACTTAAAACATATATGCAAGTATTTAAATAGAATAATTACTATTTAAATTTCCATTTTGTGAGTATACCACGGCCTAAAACTGATATACATACGTCAATACATTCACTTTGAACAAGGATGGAGTATTTGTTGAGAACCGATTTAGAACATAGAAAAAGTGTTTGTGGGCAGCTGCTAGTGGAGCAAATCTAAAATCTAGAAGATAAAGCAACATCCATAAGAATTGGTTTGATAGACATATCAAACTAAAACCATTAAGTTAATTTTTCTGAACGAGCAAAAAGAATCGGTCATAATGTTTCTATGCCACATTGAGAAATATCACGTAATAATACTGTCCAAACCGAAATCTGACCGAACGTTTTGTTACTGATAATGTGTAGATGTCCTAGAGAAAATTAAAAGATAACTTTGTGAGTGCCGAGTTTCATTTTACATGAATCACAGTTTCCAACAATTTGGAAGACGTTGTGAATTTGTCCAGTTTTGAAAGTGGTGATCGTCAAGACAACAATAACTAATTATCGACCAATTTCAAGCTTGTGCAACCATATAATGAATTCTTCGTTCCCCCATCAATAAATGATGACGATTAACTAACATGTTTTACGCAATAAGCTTTGGAGGTATTGGATAGGGAGGTCAAGTAATTTGCACAGACTTTCAAGAAGTTTTCGACCAAATAAATCGGCATGTGTTTTTACGAAGATTGTCGGAGATTATCAAAACCAATAACTAAGGAAGAGGTTCAGATATTTTGGGTAGACATATTAAGAATTTATCACATAGAACACAGTTACTAAGATGAATTATGTAAGAAAAATTAGATATCCTGAGAGGGTAAAACCCAACGAGCAGTTCCCACTGAAATGAAGTAACTCAGTAGGTTAAAAATTATTGCAGTATTTTGTTCCGAATACATCTACATTTCTTTCCGTAAGGGGCTTTAAAGTACGGATTAGAAGCTGTTTTAATTGAAAACAAGAAATAGTGTGTGTACGCTTTAAAAATTGTGTTGGAAACACAAGTACGGTAAAGAATTAATCGTTGCTAATACTTTACCTATAGCACCACTAAAGGAAAATATTAATAACCTGGATTTAAATGCTGATGTATTTTTATTAAGAAATAAATAATGATATATTAAAGGAACTTCTAAAAGAAATTGAAAATTTTGACCTGATAAAAATAAATATATTTCATCTAGTATTAAATCAAACATACTATAATCTTAGACTTAAAGTAATTCAATCTAACGGATTAATTTATTTAAATCTGAAATTTGTTATATCAAAGGCTACAAAATTGTTACTGCTGTACGTACAGGGCATACAGGAAGCTCTAGAAGTATGTCACGGACATCACCAAAAATAGTATCCATTTTTCTTACAATTGTAAAATTTGCTTAAGATATCTCGACAACTGATGGTATTTTTATAGATATGTAATGGCTTAATGATATTGTTTCAGATTCAGGCGCAATTTCAAATCAGCGATTTTGTTAATTCATAGAATTTTGAACCTAAAATAGCTTCATCTCATCACCAACAAGCAAACGGTCTTCCAGATTATTCGGAGCATATAAAATTCTGTTAATATGTATTCACCCTGAGTAATCATTGCATCTAGTTATCTCTCTGATAACTTACCAATAAATTAAGACATATCAAATGGGTTAATAAATATGAGTTTATGATGATGAGGTTATTACGATTGAAAGTTAAAAACACGTTCAAAATTTTGAATCCTGACGTTTTCGTAAGACACCAAGGACAACTTTAAAGACATATGGGGGTTAGGTAAGTGCATAAAGTAGGTTTGAGGATGACCTTGAGGATGATCCTTGTATCATTCGACGTTTGTTCACTTTTCCCAAGCGTACCAATTCCAGAAACGATGGAGTATTTGGTTGAATTTTTGAAATTAAATAACGTAGATGATGTGAAAACCGCGGAATAAAAGGTTAACTAAATTATGCATGTCTCAAAATTGTTTTCAAATAGGCGGAAAATGGTTCGAACAGGTGGAAGGCACGGCGATGGGTAATCCTCTATCGCCTTTTATTGCGAACCTTTTCATGAGCAAATTTGAAACAAACCTGAAAAAAGAAACCAAATATTTCCCGAGAATTTGGCTTAGGTACGTAGATGATATTTTCGCTGTGTTTGACACCAACAAAGGAAACATACAAGATTTTCTAGCAGAACTGAACTCAAAATTTACCACGATCAAGTTTACCATTGAAGAAGAAGTGAACAATCGCCTTCCGTTTCTAGATACTCTAGTCATACGCAATAATAATAAATTAGAAATAGACATCTACAGAAAAGAAACTAATTCCAACAGATTCATCACGTTTGATTCGCACCATTGCGAACAACAAAAAATGTCCGCGATTAGTTTTCTGGTCAATAGACTCGTCAGATTTCCGCTAAACAAGAGCAGGTATGACAAAGAATTAAAATATATCAAAGATGTAGCGAGGTACAATGGTTTCTCTTCTATGGATGTCGACCGTATTTTAAGGAAGGTCCAATACAAACAACACATCAGAAATTCCACGACTTTGACATCAACAAACACCGGTAACAAGAAATTTATAACTCTTCCTTTCCACCCAACAGTAAAAGGGTTAAGTAAAATTTTCCGACAACTAAATATGAACGTGTCTTTTGTGTCAAAAAACAACTTAAAGAATCTCTTAGGGAATCCCAAAGATAAACCGGAGATGATAAAAAGGTCTGGAATATACCAAATCGCATGCAATGATTGTGAGAAAGTTTATATTGGACAAACAAAAGGGAGTATCGAAACGAGGTTCAAAGAACATATTAGACACTATCGTTTCGACAAACCTGAACTATCAAGCGTAGCAGAGCATATGGTAAAATCCGGACATAAGATTGATTTAAAAAATCTGACATTACTTAAAAACGTGAACTCGTATAGAGAATTAGACGCGTACGAAACGGTATATATGAAAAAGAACGGAAACTTATTGAACAGAGAACCACCCCCAATTGCACACTCGAGTTTGATGGATTTATTACCATAGACCCTGTTAAATGATACGGTTCGCTTTCGGTCCATCCTTCCCCGTAAAAAGCATGAGGCCACCTAGTAGATTGTAAATAGTCATATGGTTAGAAATTTTAGAGCCTGCGTAGAGAATAATTTGCATGTGTGATACAGTTTTTACTTTTAGTCGGTAACACGGTTGACAATGGGAGCCCACGTGCTCCCGAAACGCTGCGTTCCGCATAATTAATTAATTTGTGTGAGTGGAGTTTACTGCTATACCTGTGAATAGGTTTGAGGATATCTAAAGTTGTAAAGGAAGATGATAGATGTGCAATAAGAAACATACTATACATTAAGGAAGCAACAGATCTCCGACCTTCCTCCACAAATATAAGATTTGTTTATAAAAGTGAGGAGAATACCTCTAATGATACAAAATAATTTTACAAATCAAATGTTAAGTTATAAGGAAGAATTACAGAATCTGTTGATTCAAATGTTTGTATATGATACGGGTTAGTAGAGTTGTTTTTTGGCCTAATTTTGATGGTTTGTTGGACTTTATATAGTCCAACGCTTCGGCAGTGTGTCTACTGCCGTCTTCAGGGTAGCCCTGAGAAGGGCTGATACTTTTGCCACGATTTATCACTCCGTTCGATGATTTTGTCTGACGTATCTGGTTTCTCTATTTTTTCATTAGAGAAGCTTGCCTTGTATGGGGAATCGAACTCGACTTTCTTTTTTCGAATTTCGTATTCCAGTGGACTTGATCTGACCAGTAAGCTAGTAAGTCGAACAGAAGTTACTGTGTTAAACATACATTTAAGTTACAATTTTCTGCGCAGGGGAGGTTGCGCAGTAGACGAATTTTGGCATCTGGGCAGTATTGCTTCCTCCATTCTACGGGGTCTGTGTATGAGTGACAGGGATATCAAGATCTTTCCAGCAGACAAAAGAAACGCCACGGTGACAATAAATGTTGCAACGTACAACATTTTAATACAAGAAATAATAAGTACAGGGAAATGTAATGCAAAGAACGGAAATAGCACAAAACTCCCATTATAGTCCATTGTCAAAAATATCACGTCAAGAGATACTGCTTATGCCATACTTAGTTTTGTTTTAAGTATAATAGTAAAAGGACATGCTGTTTTAATATACATATATTTTGGGATATAATCTATATAGATAGTTGGTATATTCTTCTACACGATTAATATTATCTTGCCTTTTGAAATAAATTACAACTATCAACCAACGTATTTCCAGAAGGATTTCTCCCGTTCTAAATACCAAAAAAGGTTGAAATCAATCTGATCCAATAAAGTAATCAAATTACCTTAAAAACCGTAATAAAACCAAACCGGCAGCAACACATGTTCTTTGATAACAGAACATCGGGAAACGAACAGATGATCGTATAAATTACGGCATTAATAAACGTCGAAACGTATCTTTACGTTCGAAATTGAAGATGTTATCGAATTAAGCCACTTTCGAAGTACCGTTCGTACGTAACTTCAATTTTACTTCTGATACACGTCGTACGATATCGACATCGAATCCGAATATCCTACGAAATACACGTCGTTACAAATGCAACACCATCGGGAATTATAAAACACCTTATAATGCGCTCGCAGACACCGTCATTAACTATCCCGGACTCGTACATTTACATTCACGCTCGCACACGGGTCGTACACATTCCGGTGGAACAACGGAGTACGTTAGTTTGTCGTAAGCAGACTGCCCATTATTACACACGTATTATATCTGTCTAAATTACAGATTACCCGGCTGATAGCTTATCGGAAAAACGATGTTACGCCGCCGTGCGAAGACCGGAAGTTGCCCGAACCGGAGCTTTATATATATATATATATATATATATATATATATATATATACAGGGTAAACGACTTGTTGTCTTTGGTAATATGGGCTAATGATACTCGTCGTACTGCGGTGTAATGATTCATAATAATATATGAATGTCATTTTTTCCTTTAACTTTGTATGTGTGTGTGTTGGCAGCATTGTCGGTCGTTGTGGGATCGCTTGTGGTGCTGTTTTAGATATGCAAGTGAGTTGGAATCGACGTAAAATTGCTGGTACCTACATGTGTTTCTTGAAAGTAGTGATGGTAATTTAAAATGTTACTTAACTCGCATATTTCTGTATTGTTCCCTTTTAAATACGGAGTGAAAATATGTATTCGTTATGAGCGACAATAAATTCTAATTGTTACGTAATACTGCCGTAATACATGGTTGCCATTTTTTTTCAATAAATATACTTATGAGAGTGAATCAAATATGAACCGGACTTTGATTTTGAAACATTTATTGGTGCAGTAAAAGAAATGAATAAGTAGACTACCCAGGCCAGAATCAGTAATAAGCGAATTGGACCGTGTCATGATGAGATATAAAAATGAAATAAGAATAAGAGTAAAAAAAAAGAAAAAGGAAAGGGGATGAAAATGAAGAGAAGGTGAAATAAAGAGTAAGAGAAGGAAGACAGAAAAAAGGAAAAAAAAAGTGAAAGGTGGGATGTCGACGTTTCGCCTCCGTCGTAGGAGGTTTCTTCCGAAGAAAACAGGGAAACCAAAGTAGCACTGGTAACTCAACGTGTAAACTACGCTAGAGGCGAAATCACTTTGGAAGAAGGTCACGATAACTTGATGTGTTAACCATGCTAGAGGCGAAAACCTTCTAAGGTCAGAAGGTTTTTTTTTCTTTCTTTCTTTCGTTTCCTTTCTTCTGTCTTCCTTCTCTGTTTTCTCCTCTTATGCTTTATTTCACCTTTTCTTCATTTTCATCCCCTTTTTCATTTTGTTACTTTTCCTTTTTATTTCTTTTTCCTCTTATTCTTCATCATGACCAATTCCAGACTAGTAGTCGGAAATGTAGAAATTCATCTATGCTATACGGTTCAATATTTAATAGCAATTTGTAAATTGTTTTCTTAAGTACGTTAATGCTGCTGACTTGTATTGCACGAGGCAAACCATTGAAAAATTTTAAAGTCATATAAATAAGACTACTTTCAGTCAAATGTAGCCTGTGTTTGGGGTAGCAGTAATTTATTTTGTGTCTAGTATGGTGGATGTGAAGGAAAGTATTATGTATTGTATATATGGCATATGTATATTCAAATCATCAAACAAACATTGAGAATTATAGAACCATCGCATTAACATCTATTATAGCGAAAGTAGTTGAAAAGGTAATTTCCTGAAGATCAATATCGTTCACCACGTTTTGCAATATTCTAACTTCATTTCAGAACGCGTATACACAAGAAAGTTCAACTACCAGAACTATTTACATGGCCATTACTAAAATATCACAAGCGATATCTACAAACAAAAGTGAGGTAGCTGTAATTTTCCTAGACTTATCGAAGGTATTCGACATCGTAGATCAAAACTAGAAAGAACGGCTTTCAGAGAGATGCTACATACCTTATTAAAATCCTATTTAATAGGCAAAAGTAAATTCTAATGGAGAAAGCTGTCAGTCACGTTAGTTACAAGCCTAAAAAGGAATGTCGCAAGGTTGGATATTAGGAGCATTTCTGTTTACGTTATATGTGAACGATCTTCCTGAAGTAACGCAGGATTTTATTTCTTTGTATGCAGATTATATGTCTCAATTATTGTTAAGGTAAAGAACAATGACAAGTTGGAAGGTGAAATTGCTGATGTTCTTGCGAAAACAAACAACTGGTTCAGCGAGAATAAAACTTAACATACGTTTGCGTATATTCATAATAGAATGCAAGCAATATAGACTGAAAGAATTTAAAAGAAATACTGATTCAGAAATGTCGAAAATTATATTTACGGGGTAGATCTATAAATGGTCTTTAATGCTATTAGAGTAGCAGATAATTTATCATTAACATGCTCACATCATAACTAGCAAATCAAATATCATTCCGAATGTCTACTTGCAACCAATCCATCCAATCCATAACCTCTCAGATCATTTATGTTTTGCATGTGACATGCTTAACGATTAGTCAAGGGAGTTAGTTCTTATGTGTACTAGATGCTTATCCAATTCTATTTCTTTCAGTGTCGTTCCCCTTGCATTCCAGATTGCAAATTTTATTGTTTTGTCAATCCATCTCTTCTCCTTTCTCTTTGAGCTTACAGACAACTGTATATCCGACTTGCTTCCGAGGTTAATTTGGGTACTGCAAGTATGTTAGAATTTTTACGAGAGCTGATTACTGGCCATCTGCTCAACCCTCCAACTTTAGTAATTCACTTTTCTGTAGGTATTTGTACTATTGTATTCATACCGTGTCTTTTTTATCTTGGCCATACAAAATATGGTTCAAATCAACCAGTTCATATTCACAATGACATACAGGTTATTCCGCAATTCCCAATCTAAAGCATGAAATGGGTGCAGACCATTTCTAAACTTGATGCGGGATATTGTTCTGCGATAATACCGCTAAATGTTGTTGTATGTTGTTTGCCACAAATCGTATCAGTCTTTATTTAACACATTTCGTTTAGAAATTGCAAAGCATTCTCCACAAAATAGGATGGGATTGTAAATACCTCCATTAGTTCAAATAATTTTAGTGAGATTGTCAATAGTTTCGTTACCCAAGATCTCAATATGTCAGAGATATGTATGCAAATTTTGGAAACAGGTTTCTGGACTCTAGGAATGATACAACTTTTATAAAATTTAACAATAAAGGCCGTGTAATACACTGGCAGAATCGGACATTATAACTATGTGCTTAAAGTTAATAGTAGCTCTGTAACGAATTGCTTTTTATAAGTTATACTACAATTGCAACGTTATTTACTCAAATTCTCGTACGTTGCTTTTATTACAATACTAGCAAAACCGTCATTTAATGAAATAGTAATTGTTACTGGCATCAGGCAAGTTTCGAAGTTGAATCCATTTTATACTAATTGGTTTGTTGCGTTTGCACTGGTATTTATAATTATATGTAAGGTAAAAAATTCGAATTTAATTAAGTGTTTAAAGCTTTACGATTAATTACGTTCACATACGTATCCGTCCCCTCGAAAATAACTATAATAGCTTTTCTAAATCAACAAGGTGCACTTCTATTCACCATTATCGTTATGAATTCAATAAAAACGAAACAGAAAAGTATGCTTGTACATACATCAATAAATTAATGTTTAGATATGTTCAGCTACATGTAATGTGAACAAATTGAATCAAACACTCACATTAACCACTTAAACCACTAACGCCATTAGTTTAAATTATAGTGGTCGTGAAGTGGTTAATTACGAAACCATCATTAGCTGGCTATAGCCGCATTATGAACGTACACACATTCAAACGTTATTAATATAGGAAATATTGGCCAAGACATCGTATAGATATTATTTTTATGTTGTATACGCATATCCTACGTACACTATAAACCATTTACTTACTACAAGAACATACCTATACGTTCCGTACGACGACGTGAACCCAGCTGACATGCAGCTGCCCTCTTGTCAACTTCTGAGCGCCCTTCATAAAAACAAAAAGAGGAAATTATGATAAATATCTAAGGGAGACGCTGTTCTTCCTTATATTTTAGTATTTTATACATATTTAATATTTACATTCCGGTCTATTAGGTTATACACGAGCGTACGGATGTATTTAGACGTACCAGTACGTGAAAAATAATTGAAATTTCTTTTTTATGGGATGTAATTAGTTTTGGGTCTGAAAATTAATGACTAGAATTAGTTTAAACGATGCAGAACTTAGATACGCCATTGAATAAATATTTGAAATTGAATAGATTTCATTTTTTTAAATAGGATATTTAATTACCGAAACTTTCACGAATAATACTAGTTCACTAATTTATAATCTTGTCAATTTCTCTTTTTCTAACTTTTGTCAAATTATTACTGACGTATAAAAATGTGAAAATTCTCAGTTTCCTTTAATACAACTACGTTTCCCTCTCTCTGAAAATATTGCCGTTGCTATCAATACATTTTCTTTAGATAAGTTCCGTCTCAAATATACTTTGTTTCAAAATGTAGTGCAGAATATAAACGAGTTAATTTTCGTGTATTTAAATCAGCTTTATTTCAGCAATATCCACAGTGTTGATTTTTAATATTCAATATCGTAACTTACACAATCAAAGGTATTTTATTTTTCCTATAGGAAGAGTCGAACTATATCACAATGTCATTACATTTCTGTATTCCCCACTGTCACGTCCCTTCCTTCTTTCCAAAACAAAAAAAATCATAATTTTTCTAATGGTCGATGTCAGCGATGAAGCTTTGAGGATTCTGGCAAGGTGAAACTTTTAATGTTCTATTTGTATACAGTTCTATGACAAAATCTCTAAATGCTTGGGCAAGTAGGTTCCCTATAAATGTAGTTGTAAAACTAGAAACTATGTGGTTTACTCAAGAACATATCAATAATATTAAATTAGAAAATCGCCACTATCAAAAATACAAAAAAGTTAATCGCATTGTGGACTTCAGTAAATATATGGAGTTGCCTAGAACAGTAAAGTCGGAGTCGTCTGTACTATGTAAAAATTTATTGCTCAATGTACAAAATAATATTGAGAACGATCTTAGGAAATTTTGGACATTTATTAATTCCAAACCATCTTCAACTGTAAACGTTTTCCAAAATTTCTTTGAACCAATTTAATCTGTAACATTAAACAGTAATTAATTAATCAATGTGGTGTCAATTCAAGAATCAGATGTCTACCGTGTATTAAAGCAGTTAAAAATAAACACAACGGGACATGACAACTTGCCCATCTTCATAATTAGAGATTGTGCAACTGTTTTTGCTAAGCCATTATGCTATATACTTAACCGTTCCTTAGCAACTTGTGTTTTTCCAAATTGCTGGAAGACAACTAGAATTATCCCTATTCATAGAGAGAATTACCAGTTTTATTGAAAATTATCGCCCAATAGCGATCATTAATGACTTTGCTAAAGCTTTTGAAATGTCTTTATCATTGTATGTACCTACAATTCCGACTACCCCTTTCAGAGTATCAGCATGGTTTCGTGAGGAACCGATTAACGGTTACCAACTTGTCTATACTGAGCCAGTATCTATCGCAACGAACAAGTCCATGTCATATACGAACATCTCCATGGTCTTTGATCATGTTGATCTTGGGCTGTTGTTGTATAGACTTGGACTCGTTGGGTTTGCTCCACATCTAATATTGCAGACATACCTAAATAGAAGACAGTATGTGTGCTGTAATGACTATCAGTCAGATTTCTCTGTACATATCTCAGGAGTCCCTCAAGAAAACCTAGGTCCATTGCTCTTCCTGTTATACGTTAATGGTCTTTGTGATATCTTGAAATGTGGAAAGCTATTATACGCAGATGATTTGAAACTACATTATCGATCATTCGAATTCGCTGAAAAGCAAACTGCGTTTCGACGTAAGCTTTCTATTGGATCGCTTTTGTCATTTTCACGGCGCTACGGTGATCTCTTAATATGCTGATTCCATAAACCACGTGGAGAAATTTGGAAAGATTCGAAAAAACTTGGGCTTGGCCAGGGCAACAAAGCCCATATTCTAGATTCATTGAAAGACCTAAATGTATTGAACCGACGCTTTGCTTTCTCTTTAACCGATGTTGTCAAATCACTGAGTAGACTTAAGTCAAATGCCTGTGGGATGGATAATATAAACGCGCTGTATGTGCGCAATCGCCGATTATTGGACTCACATTTTGAACCACTGCATCAATACGTTTGTATTCCCCATTTCTTGGAAATCGTCTGCTCGTATTAGATCAGCTACTGTAGATGAGATGAAAGCGCCCTACTAGTGATTTACCTGCTATCTTGAAAATATTGACTGAATCAACATTTTGCCTACTTGTCAGTCTGGTTTTCGACCAGGGCACAGTTGTACTACAGCATTATCGCATGTTGTGAATGCTATACTCCAGGCCACCGGCAACGAAGACGTCATAGTTTTGATTCTCCTGAGATAAGAAGGTTTTTGTATAACCTAGATGATGCGGATTAAGTGTCCCACATATTTCGCACCTTGCATGCCCTAATGTTATTATATTTATTTTGTTTTTCTTGAAATTCTCGCCTAAAATCAGCAACAAATACGTCCACCCACTTCGTATTTCTCTAATATTCCGATTGTCGTTAGCTTTATTTTTTTTCATATCTCATATTCCTGTCGTTTTTTTTCTATAACTCGTTTTTTTTCCTCCCTACTTTGTTATGATGTGTATTTTTCCCGCTTCTCGCTTCTTGCCTTCCCACTTCACGCGAAGCAGATGATAAATTACCGACCGCATATCCACGATTAGATATTTATTTTTAATCCGGGCAGACGTTTCGGACAGATCGACTGCGTTATCGCGCCGCAGGTCGCCCGAGTCCCTCTAGAAAACGACGGACTCTCGACGAGACGAGAGACGACATGAAGTGCATGATGGGGGATTAGCAGCCGGGCAGGCGAATGAATGACTTCGACTGAAACGAGTCGACTGAAAGGAAGGAGTTAGTTCTGTACGGCACATTCTTTCCTCTTTCTACGAAGGTATAGCGCGTTTCTTCTTCGTCTACGTCGTCGTCGAAAGTATACTTCTTCGTTTACTTCGGGTGTTCTGTTACTTGTCTGGAACGAACCACCGGGTGAGCTGACAAGCGATATGATTTACGTTTGATGGTCAGCTGTGTGGTTGGCGTCCCATTTTTCCGTTTTTTTTTTTAGTTATTTCTAAATAATATTAGAGTTTCAACCTGGCTTAGTGTTATCCATAGTCTTGTATATTATTTTTTCTATGGATGGTTGTATAATGTCAAAAAGAAACGAGTTTTGAAATTAGGGAAACTAATAATTTGAATATGTTTTGTATTTAATTAATCGTATATACGTATATACCTTTGTCAAGCATTGTTTAATAATTTTAACATTATAAATTATCAAAAAATATAAGAAAAGAAAGGCCATTCATGTGAAACTGTAACGGAAATGTTGTTGCCAATTCCGGATATATAAATAGCAACCCTCGTACAAATGATAAAGTCTGATTAATATACTTTTAAGAAAATAACATATGACTGCTTTTGCAAGAATTATTATAATCAATACCTAAAGGAGGATTACAATGTAATTTCTACCATCTACTTGTCTCGGTGTAATAATTTCGATTTTGGTTTAAAGAAAGAATCTCAAGTGATATCGGAATTGGTAATGCTGACAACAGATTTCACCTTTGTTGCCGATATAAAAATCCTAAAGCGAAAATGGCAATAAAAATACGATACTGATAATACATTTCAAATACCTAATATTCCCAAATACATCTCTAATGGATCCGATTACATCCACACAAAGGCGCTACCCATTCAATCCACATAATTCCATTTAGTTACCAAAACCAACAAGAAGATTCTTTTATAAACGACACGTCAATAAAAGTCTATATACGGCAGCATTGCAGGTATCCTCTCTAATGATTAATTACTGAGACCCGTCTGTGCACCTGTTAAGCCCGACAACGCAGCGGCAATGCCAGCGAAAGTTTTCTTTCGTCTCGTCTCGACCCGAACACTTCATTCATTTCCATTGCCCACGAAACGTCGTCATCGCGAAATTAAAACGCTCTCATAAATTACGCCTCGGCTCGCTGAAATGAACTCGTAGTTTTAAAAAACCGCCGGCGTTCCCGAAGACGTTCAAAGATATGCAAGTTCATTCCTTTCGCCTCGGGCGCGAAATTTTTGTCTTTGTGGCGACGCGCTCGCGTTACTGCTTCCATTTCGAATTTGTTAATTGACCGCGAGTAATTAGTGTTGGCGAGATCGTTAAATTCTTCGATCCGTCTTTCGGTTGCCGAGTTGAATGGAAGCAAGGTGAGTCTGTTGAACGAGTGCTCTTGCCTTGTGGTCGCATGCATTATCTTAAATGATGGCATAATTATAAGTGGGAATTGGCGTACGTTTCGCGGTTGAAAGGAGTCGATATTGGTTTTGTCTTTATTTATTGATGTTTCTCGCGAGTTACACTAATGCTCATATTTTTAATACTATCTTCAGGTGGCGATTATATTAATGGAAATAAGTATAAGTTATTATGCACATACAGCTAAATGAAAGTTTCGTTAAAAAATTCTAGGGCGGCACAATTTTGACAATCTATTTGCTAAATATAAATAGGAAGCTCTCGTTGGTATTAGTAATGATACAATTATGATTTACTTGCGTTTTACGAACGTCCTGAATTTCTGAAGAAATATTAGTCGCGGTAGGATTTGAACCCACAATCTCTGCGTTACTGGCACATTGTGCTACCATTACTCTACGAGACTGGTAGGTATCACTCTCTCTATAGATACATAGTAATGTCTCAGTAAATACAATATTATAAAAGGCAAGTTTCTACCAATTAAATCAATAATAATAATAATAATCTTTATTTGTCCAACGATTACTATCACTTACAGGACAACATACAAATAATTGGTGCAATTACATTGATTATGTATATACCTCATGCGTAATAGTATTACAAATCAACACACATGTACAAATACATTTCATAACAATTAACATAATCCTAACATAAACAAATATTCTACGAGTATATTCTGTTGAAATTGGTGACCATATGGAATATAGGCGATTTGGCCAAGATATTTGTATTGTGCCTACACGCCACGAGAAAATCAAGGGATCGTGTGTAACGTGGTGGTACTCGGAAATTGACATAAGCTAATAATGATGGTGAATCTATTTCATTAGATAACAGGTTAAATAAAAATAATAATAAAAAAAATAAATATTAATATGAAACTCGCATTGTAACATCTGGGTATTAAAAGAGATTTGAACTCACATTTAGTCTCGTGGTGCAGTTGATAGCACGTTGCGCTGGTAACGCAGAGGTGGTGTT
The DNA here is from genome assembly GCA_023509865.1 of Trypoxylus dichotomus. Lineage (NCBI taxonomy): Eukaryota > Metazoa > Arthropoda > Insecta > Coleoptera > Scarabaeidae > Trypoxylus > Trypoxylus dichotomus. Next base: position 68,580,670 of record CM042076.1, on the reverse strand, counting down.
TGATATTTTTTCAGGAATTTGAAACGCTGGTAAAATGGAAGGAAATCGTAATTCTATCATTACTAATACAAACGAGTCTTTCATATTAATTTAATTGGTAGAAACTTGCCTTTAATAATAGTGTTTGCTGAAATATTACCAGATATATCTACAGACATTCTGACACATAGGTATTAAAAGCGATTTGAACTCATATTCATTCTCGTGGTGTAGTTGGTAGCACATTGCGGCGGTAACGCAGAGGTCGTGGGTTCAAATCCTTCATTGACTGATATTTTTTCAGGAATTTAGAACGGTAAAATGGAAGGAAATCGTAATTTTATTAATCTTTTTATTGATTTATTTAAAGTTTCTGAGTTAATATTAATCCACTCCACATGAAGGCACCCTCACAAATGCTTTACTGAACTTGGAGCCCGCTGGCATATTTTTATATCTGGTTTGTCCTACAGAAGTGAGGCTCAGTGACTTTAGGGGATATTTTCTGTAATTTCTCCGGTTGGGGTTGATACTATGATGAAAAATTTCTTTATACTGTAACACCCTTCACCTTATAGTTGAGGGCCCGTTTAATAAATAAATTTTGAAATTAGTCTTCAGGAGAACGAAAGAACAATCTTTTAAATGTTCATAGTGAGTTGGTTTCGATCTAAAGTTTAAAAGACGAAAGATGCGCACCAAGTACGTTTATCTTTTGACTAGCCACATACACCATTACGAATATATTTGCGGGCACTGTTACTCTGCCGGACTTGTTTACTTAGATGATAGGCTACGCAGCAAATACTGTTGATGGAATGAAATTATTTAGAAATAAAAGCTGCCAGGCGTTCCATCCATTAGACGAACGAGGATTTTGAAAATAGTGTATGTATATTTCGAGACGATAGTTGCTTTTGTAATTTGATAAAAAACGTGTGAGAACATCTTTAGAAATAATTTGGGGGAAAGTATATTTAATCAATATTTTTAATAGATTACGATGATGGAGCTTACGTCTCTATTCTACACGTCGTTTATGTAACTAAAATAGATATCTATAATATCCAATACATAGAAAGAAAACGGTATGGATTAAATATTTAAAATATGAAAGTGAAGGTTAAAAAAGAGAGGAACCTAACGGTACTTTGCCTGGAACAACAACGAAGTAAAATAAGGGAGTGGACCAAACCACAACAAGAAGAATAAAAAAAATAAATCTGAAAAATTTAGAAAATGTCATTGGTTTCTGAATTGAAACAGAACGTACCATTACAATATGTTCAACTTTTTATTTTTATTATGAAAATAAATTTAACTGCAACCGATAATAGTTAATTAATTAAGTTATTAATCACACACGAGTGGGTGTGCATACACAAGTTAATTTCTGAGAATTTATACATTTACTTTCTACGACACGGAGCATGATCATGTAATAACGTGTATTCGTTTATTGTTTCATCTAGTCTTAGTAGCCTATGATCATAAACGGTAAACGACTTTGAATAGTTTTTGGTTCATGATTTCCTTTACTGAATAAAGTAGCTCTAATTATAACGTTCACTCCATTGTCTTCTAATATACCGAGGAAGCTTTGGTACCGTCACACTTTTTAATCAGAAATTATACCTATGAAGCTATTACACTAAATATCATTCATTTTTCAATCGTCAACAATGAAACCTTTCGTCCTGCTTAGCTCAATGCTAGCGAGTTTCCTTGATGTGTATGTTTTTTTTTCGATTTGCTAAAGTTCACTCCTCATTCCATTACGATTTTAAACTAGTGTCTTCATCTGTTTCATATAGGAATATTTGTTTTAAATAATTCAAAAATTGTCATTGCTGTTTGATGGGAAACACCCTTTTTCGTGTTATTTCACGCTTAAAGTATACTTAGTTCCGTTTCTATCTAGAGGAGCACAAATTCTTATTCTCTTTCCCGCTGTTATGTCCTTTTTCTTGTCCATAAAAATAGCGTAAAAATTAAAAATTAAATTAACGAATCGGCGCTACACAATGACGTTTACTTTAATTTTTGAACACATTAAATACGTTACTTTCACTGTACGATATCGGGGATAATCTAATTTGTAGATCTATTAAGACTATGACTATAAACAAACAGTTTTTCGTTTACTTAAAATAAAATGTCTTACATAAAATTTTTGAGGTGGCACTAATATAATGACTAACGACTGTAAAGATAATAAATATTTTTTACTGCGTTACGAATGTCTTTCGCTTATTACCAAGTTTCAAATCTGTAATTACCAAGTGACTGGTTGTTTCGAGTTCACAAAAACTTCTAGTATTCTTATTTGTATTCTACTATAGTTTACATACTTTTAACCAGACTCATTACATCGAGTAACAACTCGCGTGTGACATGACAAAGTACGCTCGTAACATATACATAACAAAAAGGAATAAAAGAAATTGTCCGTTGACACTGTGATAAATGTATCACGATTTCTTTCCTCGACTTTCACCAACGATAACTCGAACATCAACAAGCGGCTAGAGGGTATGGTATATCTTCTGACCCCATCGCAATTATTACTATTGGACGCTATGGGTGTAGTGGTGTAGAATGCGTTTAATTAGCTTCTTACGCTGTTTGCTAACAAATGGTTGTTAAAACAATGATAAATTGTACGGTAAACAAATATAATAAGCGACCCAAGCTCGCGCACAGCTCGTATGAGTCTGTGTGTATCGATTAACGATAAAGAACGTGGCGTAAGCATGTGTATAACAACACACTCCTCGACTACTATGTTTCCGTTATATCCTCACCTGCTGTACAGGTTTTTGTGTCAAGATTATCGTTGCCAATTTGTCCGTGAAATAATAATAGTAATACTAACGACAGGCGAGAGGACGTAGAACGCTTAAAAAGCGCGAGGACCAACCCGGGTATAGCGCTAATGAAAGGATCGGTCCGGCGTGCGAATTAATTTCATTGCGAAATAAACATTGGAATTAAGAACGTAATGAATAAAATAAGATGCCGTAAAATAAAACTGCTTACGCTAACAGGATACGCCATGTTGAAGCTCTCCTTGACGCATATTAACAATGCTAAAAACTTGACATTTAACTGATCACCGTACACAGTTTATCGGTGATTATATTTTATATTAAAAAAAAAAGCGTTGACCTCATCTGGAAACGAGATTAAATTGAAATTATTGGAGAATGGAAAATAACCGATCTGTAATGGAGTTCTTCGAGTTACGCTGAAACGGAATTGTAAGGAGGGAAGGCTTCATATTGATGAGGTAGCTTGAGGTTGTTTTTATTAATAAATACGTAAGTTTGAATAGAGGAAAATTCGCAATATCGTCGATGTTGTCGATGTTCAATAAGTGCAAAACTTTCCACCCTAAACTTCTGGAAATTTGGAAATTCATGAAAAATTTCCTGAAACACGAAAGAAGTATTATCGGGGAGGTCATTTTTTTGTGCAAAAGTTGCCTCCCCCAGTTTAATTCCCTGCTCCTGGGAGCAACTCCCTTGAAAATCTTAAATGGAAGGGGATATCGAGTCATGCCTTATTTGAATGGTCTTTTGAAACTATAAATTTTGGTGTATGGCTTTTTTGAAATTGACTGATTCGTTTTCGAGCTTTTTGAGAAAATCTCTCGGTTTGGTTTATTTTGTATTTCTAGCTGGTCAATCTAGATTGGAACAAAAACAAATATTAAAAACTTTTATAAAGTTCATTTATGCACTTTCAACAAGATGGACCTCCTCACTATGTTCTTTCACTACGGTAGTGGTTAGACAATGTATTTCCAAACAGGACCAAGAAGACCTACAGAATGACTAGTCACATCGCATGATCTGACGTGACTAGACTTTTTTCTATGGAATTATTTAAAGTCTGTTGTATTTTACGTCAAACTCAAAATTTAGAAGAACTTTGTCAGAGAATTACTGCAAGATGTCGTGGAATTCACGTTTTTGAAAATGTATGCCGCAGTTGTGAACAGCAATATTCTGCAAAAGTAATGTATAACATTCATATAAATGTATTTTTACCAAAACAAAATCCATTGCAGAGGCGGTGCAATATATTACAACTTTACTATTTTTATAGCATACAATATTTTGAATTAAATTTATTAATATAATTCAAAATTATCTATTTAGATGTATTTAGAGTAGCCGATGATGCCATTATAAATTTGGTAACACTGACGAATTTAATGGCGTAATTACGTCTGTCGAGATTTTACTTAAAAAACCATCATTTGTATACTGCAATGTGACCTAATTTTATAGGATGAATCACCAAAAGTGATATACGGAAGTGACAAAAGAAGAAAGCAAGCATTGCAAATTCGGATCAGGGTTAGTTATTATCCCCATGGTGGGGATCACATTTCTACTATAACATTTTTTAAACGGAATGTTTATTTTTTGTGCCTTTATTGAAAGAAATTTGGAGTCCATTGTATGTTTTACGTTCATTTTTAATGCAGTCGTTTAAAATTTGAATATTTTTATTCCGCCATTTAAAGTATGATACTTCGTTTAGACAATTTTTACGCAAAATATTGCGATACCCCGCCAAACTAAGTATTGCTACCAATGTCACGGTTGTCGGTGTTACATATTCTATCTATGCTTTCAATTAAAAATATTTACTATACAATTAATATCACATGCAATTAATACTTTTTAATGTTTAGGTTAAATATTGAAGACCTATATGACATTGCAATCATATCCATTTTTAAAAATTACGTTTTTCGCAATTTAGGTGTTACGTAAAAAACATCATTTGCCCGCTTAACATTTTGTATATTTGAGGGATATTTAAAAATTATCGATATTTATTTATTATTAATAAATACATACGGTTTATGTTAAAGTATTCATAAAAATGCATAACGGAAGGATAAACGCAAAATAAAATATACATTTCATATAAAAAATTTCGATTGTGTTTCTTGTGACGTAACGCTGAATAATTAAAATTGTCTGTTGTAGTGGTAATGTAATTCCTAACCTGTATAATAACCCTACCTGTTCCGAATTTGTAATATTTGGTATCTCTCTTTGTCACATGCGTGTATTACTTTAAGTGGTTCATCCTGTATATTGAAATCATGGGCTATTTTAAAGAAGCATTGTATGCTAGCTGTTATGAAAGTATAAAGCGAATACTGTTAAAAAGGTTGGAAGTATAAGTTGTCTTGCGATATAAAAAAAATTGTTATGAATAGAGATTATGTAGACCATGAATTTGGCATGAGCCTTAAATGAAAATCTACTAAAAATATTAGCTCCATCTGCCCGTGATAGCTAAAAATACAGATATCATACGATTGCCTGTTATAAGCAAGAAGACATCTATAAAACTGATTTTGAACAATCATTCGACACAACTCCAAACCTACAGGAAGAAGTGTTTTCAAACGAAAAAATGAAAAGAAGCATGAATCGAGCAGGAAATCTGGATACTGAATGAGAATTGCACTTTGAAGAAGAAAATGAACAATTTTTATCAGCTCGCGGTGACAGACATGAGACATGATGACGTGGATCAAGAAATACTGAATAAGGGGAGGGGGGGGGGGGGTCGCTTTTCGCAAAATGAAAGGGATTAATTTTGGGTGCGGTGTCATGTGTATTATGTGGGCGTATAACTAATGTTTTGGTATGTATTATGTCAGTGTTAGGTTGTTTGTTTCTTGTTACAATATAAAATATATTTTCTTGCCCTTCTGGGACTAAAGTTGATACTTTAGTACCCGTTTGCAACAACTAAAGTGAGTCATTTGATCCCTAGGGAACAAATATTAATTGAAATCCCTATAGAATTTTTATAGGCAGATTCAAAAAAAGAACAATGACAAACCTGGCAAATTTTTATTACAATTTTTCAGTCATATTGATAGTAATGTTGGTGCAATTAACAAATAATTGGTCTATTGTTTCTATTAACCATGTTCTGTAGAAGCAGAACCCTTTTTCTCCTTTTGCAAAAACAATAAATATTTACGCTAAACATGTTTTTATTTATCAAACAAACTAGTTTACAAAGTCGTCCTTCGTATATATTACAAGTAATAAAAGCAATAATATGTTGTCACGCTGTATAATATGAATTATTTCGTTCATTTTTAAATATCATAAGAACCGCATTACTTACAGAACAATACACCAGCGACCGCGGCAACACCTGCAACCGTGATAAACCGGGGAGAGACCCTACATTAACAAAAAATATATTCACTTACAACCACAGTATATACAGCACAGCATTTTACAATAACTGTACGTGAAATTATGGATATGGTAATGCATCTATACATATATAGGTGCTTTGTGGTAGAACGACATCGGCACATACGGTTGGTTTTTGAATTTTTAATAACCCATATCATTAAAATATAAATACAGGGTAATTATAAGATGGTCAAACAGTATTAGATACATTGTTAAAGCCGCGTGGTATACACCGATTAAAACGTAATTTATTATGTCTTTGACCCTTTGGCGACCAAATGTATACGACGCTCTATCCTGTTGGCTAGTTGCGCTGTTATAACTTGTACGTGGAAGTTCAGCGTTTGCGTTACGTTTCCTTTGCTTTTATAGTCTTGTTAGAATGTTTAAAGTTAGGATCTTTGGCGCGCGATAAACTATCGAACATATGTGTAGATGTAGGAATTAATAGTCAAATGTGGGTATGCTTTAATTGTTCAATTTGCTACAAAGTATATTATACCACAAAACCAATAAGCATGTCATTTAAAGAATATACATATACAAATACTTCTTTACAAATATAGATATATAGACCTATAAAAAATAAACATTATTTTGTGGTAAAGAATGTAAAGGCTGTCGTTATATTTCCATAAAGACCTCTCCTATAATTTAGTTTTATTTGTTGGGTAGTCTTAGGATCGTGTCATCGAATTGTCGCGTTCGTCATGTTAAATAATTTATTTCTCACTTCCTTTGTTGACATTTGGGAACATTAAATACGCATTAGCGCCGCGGAAATAAAAAACAGAACGACAAGAATGACATGTACCAAGCTTATCCGTGATGCGAGTTCCGGACAGTCGCTTGTATTTTCGTGTGTAGTGTGTACGAATACGTGTATATCTACAATAATAACAAAACAAAAAATACATAATATCGTGCCGATGGATCCTTACCCGTGGCCGTTATGCATATATTAAAAGAGAAAAAAAATTAATTCACGCCAAATATGTACGGTATTGGCCAAAATAGTGCAAACTTTAGGTATTTGCGTAATAACTATTTCCAGAGCTGTCGGATTTGGAGAGAGCTAGTTTCCAATGTCAAAAAGATGAAATTGTGCCTACATTTTCCAGTTTCGTCGAAATTCGTATCATTTTCAAAAATCAGCGAGAGGAAGCCGATTTTGAAAGGACTCCTTATTGAGTTTTGCTCAATTTGCTTATTTTTCGAAGTAATTATCGCAATCGAACCAAATTCACTCCTCTTCAGCTGACAGCCTTTACTAATGGATGATCTGAAGGTTAGGATAACTCAAAGTCTCAAATCGTATAGTTTTTCCTTCTATGAAACGTTATAAGGATCAGAGTGGAGCTGTGGGGAAGTACAGGGCAGTATGTCGTCGTATCAATTCGAAGGTCGTTAATAGGAATATCCGGATCAGCGGGTCTAGTCACAGACTAACACGTTACCGACATATGTCATGAAATTTCATCACCAGTTACCCCATCTCCATCCAGAAGGATTATTAGATGTCGATTTCAAGATGCCGGATTACATCGAAGAAGACCAGTCAAGATGCCACTCGTTTTAGCAAAGAATAGAAAAAAGTAAGATTCAATGGGAAAAGGGTCTTGCTAACTTGACTAGGAGTAAGTGTTCTGATGTCATTTAAACAGCATTAGTTACATCTTTAATACATGTACGTTAACTTCGGAAGACACATTTTCCACAACAATGACGCTTAACGTTTTTAGTGCAGGGGTGTTCATAGAGTTAATGTTAAATTGCTTAATTATAATTAATATATAATCACTTACCCACTTTGTATGTCAGTAAATTGGTTACTTTGAGATGGTATTTTCCCAGAAGTACTTAAAATAGCAAAATCATTTCCAATTTACCACCATTATAAATAACGTAATATACTTACCTACAGTAGTGAAGGCATTAGAGAGGATATTTCAGTCGATCAGATGAGTATCTTGCATTCCTCTCATCATGGATTTGTTCTGTAGAGATCCACAACGACATTGCTAATGAACTTACTAGCATGAGTTTCTGATGAGGTAGGTAGTGGTGAAGAAATGTATTGGCATACTCATGGATCTCTCGAAGGCGTCTGACTTAGTTGGTCACAGAATCAAACGAAAAAAAAGACGGTTAGTAGAGGGAATTGGAGATGGGATTTGGGGTGTTACAGTGCAAATTCAATTATATTATTTCAATGCAACCTATAAGTAAATGAATAATGAACAATCGGAGCATCAGCAGTTGTAAACAAGCTCGTTTTTTACTTCGCTTAGCAGTATTACCCTGAAGATTTTGAGTATCATATTCTTCCCCAGGAGCAGAGAATGAATTCGATTTTAGTTGATCCTTTTCTCAAGAAATTATTAAAATGAATTCCTGCAGTGCTAACTATCCTTTAAAGAGGAAAAGTTATACCCAAATACTTATTAAAGAAAGTATGGGTCCCGTTCTCCCTTTTTACACCAGAACATTCAGCACTATCTCTTACGACTATAGATTTAGATATTTCTTTGGTATTTTCTATAAAAGTGGATACATCAGCGCAACAAAAGTAAAATAAATAATAGAAATAATTTTCTAAATGTTCAGAAATCGAAGCAATTGCGCTTAAAAGAACAGATCTTTTAAATAACCTAGCGAAAGTAGTAAAATAAACACAGCACATAACCCCAGCCTTTAAATAAGTTGAGATGCAAACTGTAAGTGACCATAAAGACTGTTTGGTTATATAATTCAGAGCTATCGCAGTAAACTCCACCCCACACAAATTAATAATTTCTTCGGAACGCTGCGTTTCCAGAGGATGTAAACTTTCACGCACATGGACGGTTTGTCGATAACATTTATCAAAGCAAACCGCAATTTCGAGTATTGCCAGTGTTTGAGAAATTTTAACTAACTTTAGTTTATTTTTCTTTCTTACTGCTCTAAAATTTTTCATTGAATAACTTCACACGCTTCAAAAAACATACTTTCTAAATGAAAACAATATTTATTCGTCTTAATGAAGATCATTTTGTTAAACTAAAGTAGGTTTTATTCCGCTAAAATAAAGATGATATTACAGTAGAAAGTGATTCATTTTCCAGTATATAAAAGTAATTATTGAGAATAAAGAAACGCGATTCTTTTAAAAACTTTCTTTTTTGAGTAAAATAAGTAGTAAAATAGTACATCTTCGGTGCGCTATTGTAGATCAAAACTTGCATATTTGTTCGTTTCAAGGACTAATATTACACTACTTAATATCATACATTCATCTTGCAGATACGACAATTAAACTCTAAGAGAATTTGCTGTAATAAATATTGCTAGATTTCAAAATGATGTCATTCAGATGCCTAAATACAGAGATGATAGTGAGTGAATTAAGATATATCCATGACTTCCTGCAAATCACTCACTGACGTCTTCGAGCTTTGTTAAAAGCTCCTGCAGCTAATCAATTAACTCTCAATTAACCAACATTTAGAGTATAATGTCAAAATAAATGAAAAGATCATTAATTCTTCAAATAAACCTTGAATGTAACAGATATCTTGTCTTTTCTATCCTGTAAGCTAATAGCGTGTTTATTAAACTTACAAATTGAAACAAATTAATTTCGTAGAATTTGAATTAATAGAACAGCACATTATTCGAGTACTAATAAGCACATTTAACTTTATTCCGGATAAAAGCATATTTTGAAACTATTGCGTGTACAAGAATTGTTTGATTAATGTGTTTAACGTTACCGAGAAGAAAAATCATAAAATTTAAAATATATCTGACATAATGAGTAATTATTTTATTAAGTTACGATATCGATTTCGAAATCACGAAGTACATTATGCGTATGTACGTATGTATATGTTTATTTGTGAATGCGAAAGCCGTCAATATTCCAAATACCACAACATTAATTACGAACTAATTTTGTAACACTCCTCTGACACACGACGACTTTCAATAATCGCGATAAAGAGGATGCCGCAGCCTAAGTTCATCATTAAATTAAGTCGTTCTAAACTAATTACAGCGCCTGCTTTCTCTCTCTGCCTCCGTACGGCGATCCCGACGGCCGCATTCTCTCCCCATCGGCTGATTTACGGCTTGTAGACTTTAACGGCTACCATGTCGTTCGTTTTTGTTTATTGTCCTCCTCTCGGTTTGACATGTCACCAATTAAATATTATGTTACGGGGTCCGTTCGGGGAGATAAGCTCTCGCTGGCGGAACGAGCGGCAATAAAATTATTACGGAGAAATCCTCAATGATCGCGTTTGTTTACTCGGGTAAAGATTAAATTAATTTATCGGATTAGATTCTTTTTCGTATTGCGATCAGCGGCAATGACTTTGTTTCTACGGGCTGTGTTACGATGTTTTGATTATGTATTGTTGTTTCTTGATTGAGATATTACAATGTAGCGAAAAATTTAAAGTGTCTTTCGAGCATCAAATTAATACGGTGTGACGCTTGGGAATAATATAGTTTTCAGTTTCTCTCGTTGCATAATTGCGAAAATCTTCATTTTGTGAAAGATCAGCTTCAATTTAATATGTAACAAAATTTCTTTTGCGATTTATTAAACTGATAACAGTACAGTTGTGTGTATAGTTTACAAAATAAATTATTGAATCTTCTGTTTTCAACTATTTCTTGTGAAGTTACTCGGGGTGATCTACCTTTGGTCTAAGAGGCTTCCACTTTCCATTCAGCTTTAAGCATTGCACTCCAGCTTAGCTGTATCCCATCAAGAGCACAAACAGAATATATAATTTTTGGAAAGCTAACGTTCCCGTTCTCTACGAGAATATTGCTGGTACGAACTGGTCAATCTTGGACAACTGCGCAGACGTTAACACTGCATGTAGTGAATTTTATAAGATAATTTATAGTCTGCTAAATTTCCTATCTACTCTGAAAGGATTAGACCTAGAGGATTTCCTATGTGGTATACTGATGAAATCAATAGAAATATTAAACTAAAATACAAGTTACACAAGAAGTATAAAAGTTCGAGGACCTTAGTTGACCTAACACATGGGCTGAAAAGTCCCGGGCCTAACAAAGAAAACACGGTTTTTTGGGTTCAAAATTAGCTTTATTCATCAACGTAATCTCCATCAAGAGCAACGCAATCATTCCAGCGCCGCTCTAACATTTCAATACCACTTTTGTAGAACGATTTATCTCTTGCCTCAAAATAGGGCTCAGTTTCAGCGATAACCTCTTCATTCGTGCGAAATCTCTTACCGGCGAGCATTTTCTTGAGGTCTGCGAACAGCCAGTAGTCGCTGGGAGCCAAATCTGGCGAATACGGTGGATGTGGGAGCAATTCGAAGTTCAATTCATGTAGTTTATTTTGATTGACTTGTCACGGTGCGTTGTCTTGATGAAACAAATTTTTTTCTTTGCCATATGCGGTCGTTTCTTTGCAATTTCGGCCTTAAAACGCTCCAATAACGCTATATACATAATATTCACTGTTGATGGTATTTCTTTTCTCAAGATAGTCGATGAATATTACACCACGCACATCCCAAAATACCGAGACCATAACCTTTCCAGCCGATTGTTGTGCTTTCGGGCGCTTTGGACGAGGTTCACCAGTTGCTGTCCACTCAGATGACGATCGATTTGATTCCGGAGTGAAGTGATGGATCCATGTTTCATCCATTGTCACATATCGACGCAAAAATTCCGGTTCGTTACGTTTAAACATGGCCAAACACTGCTCAGAATCATCAACACGTTCTTGTTTTTGGTTAACAGTGAGCAAACGCGGCACCCGCTTCGAACAGAGCTTTCTCATAGTCAAATGCTCATGCAATATAAAGCCAATACGTTCTTTTGATATCTTTACGATGTCAGCTAACTCACGCAACTTCACTTTTCGATCATTCAAAACGATTTTGTGGATTTTTTTTGTTTTCTGGTGTTACCGCCTCATTTGGACGTCCACTGAGTTCTACATCATCGGTGTCTCTACGACCACGTTTGAAGTCAGCAAACCAACGTTTTATTGTTGTTTCTGATGGAGCGGAGTCCCCATAACACTTTTCAAGCCATTGCTTCGCTTGAACGGTATTTTTTCCCATTAAGAAGCAGTGTAAAATTAAAACACGAAATTGTTTTTGATCCATTGTTTTGAAAATAACAAAAGTAGCGTGACTCTTAGCACAATAACTCACAAAGTAATGAATAGAATATCATGAAATTTTAACAGCTGTCTTTTGAAGGTTAGTACTAACTGAGAGAAAGGTGACTGCAATAAAACTAGCGTCATCTATGTGTTAGGCCCGTGACTTTTCAGCCCATGTGTTATATAATTTTAGAAGATTGCGTAGTCTAACAAAACCATTGATCAGGCAAGCTTATCGCTGTTATATTGATTGAAATGTCTACGTGCCTGGATGCCAAGAACTTTTGATCTTTTACTGGTACCTCCAGAGGATCTAGTCCTATTCCCAGAGTGATGTACAGAAATGAGGGGTGCCTTACGGACCCACAGCTGATTGTCGAGACCAATAAATTATTTTGTTGGGCGGTGTAATGTGCGCGAATTCTCCTGCTCACTATAGTCGCAGAAATATTTTGATAAAACTTTTGTACACAAAACGCACGTTCGTCACTGGTGGAACGCTCCATGTGAACTAAATTTCCAAGGATTGCACTTTTTACTTCCAACATAGCCCTCTCGATCGCAATCTTCACATAGTAAGCGAACAAAATTGAACTTATTTATGGAATACGTTGCATTATCATTCAGCTATACGCCGGATGTGTAGATTATGCTTTCTTTACCTCAATTTGATTTTATTTTACGTATTTTCCGAATAATTTATTGACAAATTAACGTAAATATACTTATAGTAAGCAAAGGTAACATAAAAGTGAAGAAAAAAATATTTCGAAAGTTGCAGTCGACGTACCACAGAAGAAGCGAAAACAAAAGAGAAATAAATGGAGGAATGAAGCGAAAATTCGTTGCAATTCCCAAAGATTTATGGTGAAGCTCGCGAGCCATTACAATGAGGCTTCCTTATCAACGAACGCGTGCGTGAAGATAGAGAAATTAAAATATAATCTATGTAATAGAGCAATAAATTTATTTAATCGCCTGTAGAAACGGACGAAAACCCACCAGCCAGCGTCCAAACTGCGTTAAATATTAAAGAAGTCAAACACCTGTTCTTGTGTCTTGTTTTATTGCCGGCTTTACGTTCACGATACTATGCGTATATCTATATTAATGGCAATAACTTCTCGAGTCGCGGCGAGTCGAAAGCTCTCCAGGTTTTAATTCACAATAAATAAGCTACCACTTTTGCACGCTTACGACGGAGTAATTAACGTATTTTACATATAACCTGCCAACGGAAAGTCCGTTAAGTCTGTCCGCAATTTGCATTTCGAGAAACTCAAATTCGACGTAAATTTACGCAAATTAATAGGGGAAGCATTGTAAAATAAAGGCCAGACACTCTTGAATCGTCCAGTTAAACTTACGTAAGTAAAAGTTAAAGAATTGTAAAATAATCATTACTCTTACGAATAGGACGACGTTCACAAGTCCTTTAACTTTTTGTATCACAGAGACGGAGCAAACGAATCACTTTTGCAGACTCAGAGGCGTAAATGGAAAACGCACTTGTCTAGCGAACAGGAGCTATGGGTTCGAATCCTACCGGAACCATGAAATTTTTAATCTTACAAACTAATTAAATTAAATTTTGAGGGTGGTGGTACCAAGAAAAGTAAATTATCAGTTTAAAAACGGAAGTTGCATTATTAGTTTAAGAAAAATATTTTACTTGAAATAATAGAAAAGGAAAAGGATTTGATGTCCGGAAATGTATCATTTAATCTAAACGCGCCATATCGAAAGTAGGATTGTTGTTTCCTCCAAATTTCCAGCTACGAATTTTTTAAATAGAAGGAGAAGTAAAAGTGACAAAGAAATTCAAAGTGGTAGTTATCTACTTGATGAGAATTCTATTAAAAACCATACCGTCGACCGCAGAGACCAAGTGCCTATAGGGATCACTCAGTGTCATAGAATATCGTGATAATGTTATCCAGCCTTAATGTTGACTAACTTTGATATCAACAGGGAAGCCAGTGTATACCGTACGAAGAAGAAAGGAAAATTCTGGGAGTGGCCTGAGCCTCCGAACAAATTAAAAAGGAAATAGTGCCGCCGACTAAACTCAGTAGCCACAAGCTTCAGGTGGACTACTAATCCCCTTATTTTCAATTTCTTTTAATTTGATTTTTTAATTCAAGTTCCTGAACTCTGTACAGTGAGGTTTAAGACAGTTGTACATACGCAGTTCCCTTAAAGTTAGTTTTCCCTTAACTTTTTACGAAAATTGTCCCCAGCAACTCACGATTTTGTTTGTTTCCTATTTTTTAGGATTATATTGGTAACTTTTTGTTATTAGAAATTTTAATTATGTTAACGTTTTAGAAATTTGTAGTGACTGTTTCCAACATAATAAATCTATAGATTTAAATTCTGTAGGGTAACTAGTAACCATAAAACGTTTCTAATACCTTTGCACAGAGAAACGATTTGTGGTACTTAGTTGCCTCGACAGACGGGGTGAGTTGTTGCCACACAAAATAATTTCTCCCTCCCTTCTGTTTATAAATTGATAGCAAAGGTATAAGACTATATTGTATTCAAAATTCAGCCAAATTCAATTGCTATCAAAGGAGATATGGCATAAAAACTTCAAAATATGGCACTTTGTCACCCCGATTGAGTAATGTGCCTCATTCAAGAATACCACCACGAACATTTCAAAGGACATTTGGTAAGATCACAGCGATCAAGCCCCTGGTCTATTTCCCTGGTTCACATCATATACCGAATAGCTCTCATGAAGGCAGCGAGTTCAAGATCGGTCAAGAGACCGGTACAGGGGCTAAATATGGGATGGCCTTCACTGACGTTGGTGTTTGCAGTTTGTGGTCTTATGTTTAAGGTGTTCTCTTGAATTATTCCTTGCACATGCTTCTTCAGAACCGTATTAATGTACCTGCGAATCCTAATGTGTGATAGTCTTGGGGTTATTATAAAGTTCATTCACCCAAACTGATTCTACAAA
The DNA here is from genome assembly GCA_023509865.1 of Trypoxylus dichotomus. Lineage (NCBI taxonomy): Eukaryota > Metazoa > Arthropoda > Insecta > Coleoptera > Scarabaeidae > Trypoxylus > Trypoxylus dichotomus. The sequence continues at coordinate 68,565,324 of CM042076.1, read as the reverse complement.
AAAATCCATCTATGTGTAGTTCGAAATATCTTAGTGAATTAACAGTGACAAATAAAATATATTTATCAGGTGTATGGTATTGGTTTATTGACACAATGTATACAATAAAGTTTTCATTATCTAATCACACTGCAGAAATGGTATCAAATTAGGAAATGGAGAATGGTAATATTCTTTGCCACCATGGTAAATCAATTTCGTGCATAATTTCCAAATCATTGTCAATCTATCGGCGAATCCTAAAATGTGATAATCTTAGGATCATTATAAAGTTCATTCACCCAGAATCATCAAGAATCTGCACTACATTCCTTTCCTTCTTCATTGAGTCATTTACTTAGACACCTACAAAGAAGTACTCATCTATCACAATATGTAAAATAGAACCTCGATTCTTTTGTGAGCAGGTGTGGTTTCCATTTTAGAATTCATCGAAAAGCATATTAACTGGCAAACAGTGGATGTCGAATTTTGTGGCGCTCTGTTTGTCGTATCTTTTGGTTTTAGCCTCGGTTCTCTTAATTCCTTTCTTATGGTCTAGTTGAGACTGTCTATTTAGTGAGTGATACTGAATTAATTTTAAAAATCTTTTACTTCGGAGATCGAGTTACACAAGCAAGAAAAGAGAATGAAAAGTAGATTTGATTTTCGATGGTTTTGAGCAGTTTGGGTTTCCCCTAATAAAGTTACGATAGTATCTAATATTTGTTAACTTGGACTTGACAAATAGTCATTTAGCTACGTAAAAATTCTAGTCTCATAAACGTATTTTGTTACAGATCAAAAATTCTATAATAGTATTGTGAACGAATGTAGATTTTCACGGCCGATATCATATGAAGACGGTTTTTCCGGGCTATTTGGCCGGATTTTGGAATTCCAACCAACCACGCCCAAATAGCCCGGAAGAACCCTCTTCATACAATATTATGAACGTCTAAATTATTTTGTGCCGGGTATTAACTGGGAGGTAAGGAAAGAATTGACATAAATCTTGAAAGAATTCATCTCGGTATCTGGCGAAATTAGGACATCCAAATAAAATATGGTTAACATCACCTCATGCCTTATTATCACATGTGCAGCAAGGGCTATCAAGAACACCACTCCTATTGAGATGTGCAGGGTAGCATACATGATTAAACTTTTGTAGAACTAAAGTATCTGGTAACGCTACACTTGTGAATGTTAACAATGTGAGAGGCTAATTCGGGATGGAGTAACGCATAATGCGTTTTAGATTTCTAGGTGAACTCATACCAGTCAGTAGCCCAACGTTCCTTACTTTGAGCCCTAAAATAGCTAATAATACCCGAAAGAGGAACCGGTGAAGAACGTATATCCGTAACCGGATTTTTAGAATGCATATCAGCAATGTCATTGTTAATTATGTTAGAATGGGCTTTCCACCATATAACTTGTACCTTCCTTTGTTGTAACCCATATAGCACTTCAAAAATGTTAGTGGCAATGACATAAAAAAATCCCATCATATCGTAACATTTATTTAAATCTCCTATTTCGGACTTGTTCATAATGTTTATTTAAATTACACCTACAACTCCTACCAGCTTACATTCAAGACGATACATCGAACATCAGCTGCTGATATATTAACCTGCGATTATGTAAATGAAGAGTTGAAGGCGCGAGTTGAGCGAGTCCGCGACATCGCGCAGAAATCTAAAAAATTATCTCGATCACCTGTTTAGTACCTACGACCTGTACGGTAGATGCAAGTTCGCTCGTATTTTCCGTTTAACTACCGTATACCCGATAAAATAAAAATTCTTAACACCTTCGAAAAACTATTTTCGGTATGATATAAGGCGAGATGATGCTTCGGATGTATTTACGAGCAACGAGTTGAGAGACCGTACGGCTTACCACTGCGACACACGGCTATAAGAAAAAGATTATTAGCCCATTCGGAATTCTTCTGGCTTATTTGTCGTTTATTTTTCAAAATTTAATCAGCTATCACTTCTCAACGTGAATACCGTGCGTCTTCGTACAGTGATGTTCAAGTCTGATGTCGGAAAGTTTGTAGAACGTTCGTTCTTTTCGGGTGCCCTTATGTCATGAAGTGCCATTTATTTTTGAACGCTTTGAATATATAAGGAGTGAGGAGTAAAATTTACTCTTTCATGTGTAAATTTGAAAATACCTCATCGTATTCAAAGTTCATTTTTCCTTATCCATTATTAGATACTCATGATACTCGAATTTATCCATTCTGCTGGATATATCTTTAAAAAAAATGTATTTTCAACCATCGAAATAAATTTTTACTACAGACCGAAATTCAATCCTGTATGACGTCAGAATCGAAGTATACGATATCCGCATTTCCATTTACTATTAAGATTTTGCAGTTTCGCATTGAACAGAGAACCTTGTCATGTAGATTGTTTTCTCCACGACTAATATTGTAGCTCAATATATAATAACATCTAATAAATTGTTTTAACAATATTCTCATAACCTACAGATCTTCTCTTTCGCGCAAAGATTCCTGTTACATATTAAAAACCATGCTAAGTAAATCACATAAAATCCCTGCAAAGGTTGAATCTTGTTGTGATAAATTAATTCGGGGTCCTACAAAAATCGCTTCTGTAATCCTTGTATCATTTCAATTAAATAAACTTTGAAGAAACTACAGTTGACTTCCTATACATCCACGTAACACAAAATTAATAATCCTTAAACTTAATGAGTTGTCAAGCGTTCCTCCTAACCTCCGATCTCTTCAAAATTTAGATATTCAAATTAGAATAAGAAATATATCTGCTGGTGGTGTTCTATTTACAGTAATACGTTAAAAGCGTAGACATACTGTAAGTATATATTTCTTACCATTTCGCTGTTTTTAGCAAAAAAATATCTTGGCCATTGTGCTAAGTATTAAAATTCATATGTCTATTTCATCATCACTTTGGTGATTTCCAATTCAAGTTTTAAACAAATTGAATAGATTTTACATGTAATCTACCATAGTGGACTACATAAATTCGCTTGTAATAAATGAAAGAATACTTTCCGATATCAGACTTGGATATCGCTGTACGTATGACGACGGTATAGGAAGGAGGTGAAATTATTATTATTTATCTTGCCATTGGAGAAAAAGGAGGAAGCGTATATTTCGGGGCATTAATTTCGTGTCGTAAAGTGGCTTATTTCATTATAATTAGACAGCGTCAATTAGTTCTTACGCATTTTAATAGCGATCATTAGCCGAACGATATACGTAAGGCGTTTCGTTAAGCCGTACTAATTCGATGTAATGCAAATGATTTATTGGTACCAATAAAAATTTGAATACCTTACGTAGTAAACTGTTGTTTGGAAAAAAACCGTTCGAGAAAGGTACTTTTTCTCGTTTATTGTCGCTATTATTTTAGTGTAATAGGCACACATACATAGTTACCGTTTATATTGGCTATAGCTTTCGACGCATTCTCTTCGTGGTTGTAAAAGAATTTTTACGGTGTATGTGGCGGAACAGTGGAAAGTTTGGGCTAGCAAAAGTTTCTTAATGAATTTCTCATGTTCAAAATGGAAATATAGTAGAACTGTGGACACAAAAAGTCTGTAAATACAATCATAATTAATAATAATAAGTATTAATAAGATAATATATTAATAAATAAGACAAGGCAATTCGCTTAGCCCATTTATATTCAACATGATTATTGATAAAATAATCATGAAGCTACCTAAAACGGCAGGCTACAAAATGGCTAATACTTACTTCAATGACTTGACTTTGAAGACAACTCCCAAGATTACTTCACTCCTTTAGTCAATCAGCAAAACAACTGAATATGACTTAACACTGGTAAAACCAAATGTCCTGTAACGTCGACAGAACCGGTAAAATGCAAACTGGAGGTAGACCAAAGGATGATCGAACAAGTGAATCAGTTTAAATACTTGGGAGCTGATATAACAAGCTCTGGAGATCTAGATAGTGAGTTCCAGGAACGAACAATGAAAACATCCCGAATCTCAGATCGCTTAAGACACATCGTATGGACGAACAAATACCTTAAAACAGAAAGCGAAGCGGGGGTATACAAATCAGTAATAAGGCCCGTACTGACACGCTGCTGGAACAAGACCAAGCTCCTCCAAGCCAGAGCAAGCGATGTGAACAGTCGAAATGAAAATAATAAGAAGCATTCATGGAGAAACACTATTTGACAGAATCAAAAGCGAAGACTTACGACAACAAAGCAAATTACAAGACGTGGGAAAATGGATAAGAGAAAGAAGAAAATGTTGAAACAAACACGTAAGTAGAATGGGCGATGATGACTGTTAAAAAGTGCCAGAAAAACATAACCCTGTTGGAAAATGATATCAGGGCAGGTTATCAAAATCCTGGAAAGAAGGCTCGACATCTACGTCCAAAGAGGCATAGGAAGGAAACATGCAATAGCTTATCTACCACATGTCGAATGGAAGAAGAAGAAAGTTGTAATTACCAACGTCTTAATTTTCAGAAAAAAATTTCGGACCCGGTAGGATTTGAACCCTCTCATTCTCCGGGCGATTGTCGTAACCGCTAGACCTCCGGATCATTTTTTGGAAAATTTTGAACGTTGGTAATTACTAGGAAAGTATAATTATTCAATAATTAAGCATATAATATATAAACATTCCTTTGGCCAATCTTGTGGTGTAGCTCTTCATCAAACAGGCAGGAGGGGTATGTAGCTTGTTCCACAAATAAAGTAGAGTTGTTTGCTTGCGGTTGGGAAGTTCCCAGCTTCGGACATTCGTTTTTCCGATGACCTTTCATCTTGCATAGAAAGCACAACGGTGTTCTTCTAGTTTCAGTACAATTTCGGGGTATATGACCAAACCTCTCACTCTTCACATCAGATTACGTTTGTCCACAGATTTATTCTCCAGCTACTCTGCTATTTTCAGATTTTACTCTACTGTTAATTGCTACGTCTTTTCTTCTCTGCTCAGTCTCGGCATTATTATTATTATTATGAAGGCGTTCACTTCTCTTCACTACCATATTTTGATATCTGTGTATGCAATGTGTAGCCCTTCATTGCTTTCAATTTTCAGCGGGAAGGTGACATCATATAAGGATTTTGATTGTGGTCCGATTAGAATTTCATCCTGAATTTCATAGACTTCCATATTTAATTCTTGACACAGTTTCGTTTTTCTCATGGAAATAGCTATCCAGCGCTTCATTTCTTTTTTGCACCCTCTCTATAATTTGTTGCCACTTCGATGATTGACTTTCTTTCATAATGAACATTTATTTGAATTTTAGCAAAATTCAACCCTCGCATGAAGCTGCTTAGTATTTGCTAAGAACCATTGCTTTGCAACATCTATTAAATGTGTGCGCGCAATTTCCAACATATAATTATCTGGTAATACGTAAATTTATATTTAACTCTCCTTTTTTGATATTTCATTTCAAACTCAAGAAAAAAGCTTTATCTACGTTAATGAAATCAAACTAACCTAATCTAAAGTACAATAACCAATATTTATACACATATATATACGTATAATATTACAATGCATATCATCTAATCCCTATCTTATCGATACGAAAAGTAAATCTTTCAAACCGTCAAGAATTGACGTATACTAATTACGTCGGTAGGTTCTTTCTGCGATCCCTCTAAAAGCTATTGCAGCGGTGCATGGCTGATATATGTATGTATGTATAACGCAAGCGTACGCAAGTTCCAAACTAAATGTGACGATAAAATACCATTTAATTATTCCTTTATAATGGGTAATCGCGTTGTTTAATTAATAGTTGCTCCCGACTCGGATGAAGATTGTTAAGTTGGCACGAAAGTCATTAATCAATGTGGTAGTCAACAATTGCCTCGGGGCTAGCTCGAAATACACGTACGATACGCATACACAAGTGTGTACGTTTCTATGCAATGTAGATTATACATATGTAAGCATGGGCGTAACTTCGTACCTATATAATAGTAGTGTCATACATATGTAATTTACAAAAATAAGTAATATTTTTTCTTTTACTTATTTAGGTTATCTTACATTCTTTCTGGTTGAATCAAGAGCTGCTTTTTAAAAAATCTATAAACTTCTAGAGTTTTAAAGAGCACTTAACGTGATATAAAAACCAAAGTAATACTATAATTAAACTAAAACAGTTGCTGAAAATATCCATCTCCTCTAGCAATGCATGGCTGACAAAATCTAAGCATTAATTACCTTACATGGGTCAGGATTCTCTCAGTAGGTTCTCTATTATCAGTAATCGTTATGAACTCAATATTTGTACGTCAGTGACCGGGTGATTATAAATTAATGACATCCTTGGACAAAATAAAGCAGAGAATTGCAATCACGTGAACGAATTTGTTAGGCAATGGTTCCTTGCATCTAAACCCAAAAAATGCGAATAAGTTTGTTAATGAGAAACTGAGGCAGAAAATCAGGATTAACCAAAAGGTTTCCTACTATTCCTATCCAAACGTTCAAATAAAGCAATTGTTGGTACGAGGGGAGGTCCAGAAGTTGGTGGAATGAAAGGGTTTTAAATAAAATAAAACAATAAATCTATTTTTCCTCACCCATCTTGCACTGACTTTTGTCATACCCAGGTGGTCATGTAGGATACGCAAAATGGTGGTATCTGATACTCCAACTAATGCAGATAATTGTTTTTTCTTCAAACGGGCATATTGCAGTAGAAATGTTTACACTTTTTCGACGTTGTCTGATGTGGTGGCCTCAACTAGCCGTCCTGAGCGGGGGTCGTCTTCAGTCGACTTAAAAAAACCATGCCACTTATAAATCATTGATTTACTAGGGCACTGTTCCTCATAAACGGTTCTCATTTCATTCAATATGGTTTGAGCGTTCTTTCCTTGCTTTGTAAGGAACTTTATCACAGCAGGGTGTTCAATTTCCTCCATAGTTTCAGTTTTCTTCCGGATTGACTTGTTTAGCAGACAACTATTCGTAAACGACTGACGCTATAGGGCTGCAACTTAACTTATATACTAATGATGAGTCGCCAATCAGAATGACACCTAGCGAGCGTCCCTATCTCCACTCCATCCCCTCCATTCCACGAACTTCTGGACCTCCCCTCGTATTAAGGTAATTGAGCTGCACGTGGATTTCCCTCTAACTATCAATGAATATCGTAAAAATTAAGCAAGAGACCTGCGAGGGTTTCGTCGATTTATAGTTTACAAGGTCATGGTACATAGTTACAAGATAATCTTCGTTAAGTATTTACTTTTCCTATTGATCTAATATTATCTAGAAATAAAATTTAATCAGAAATGTGACAGAAATGGTACAAGTATGACGAAATTAAGAGACACGTTTAACTTCGATAAAGTGTTACTGTACTGAAGTACGCGTTTCATTATCGTAGAAACGTTGTCGAATGGGAACTCGTATACCAAAGCACATACTTAATACGTTTCATGTATATAAATACCCTTTTGGCACCATTTGAAAGTGTCGGAGTAACTCTTTCGAAGAAATGTTGGAGCAAACATTTGTTACAATCCGCCAAATATATACGATTATATATTTTTTAGGATTTGCACTTACAAACTCGTTAAAAATAGTACGCTAGTGATTACTACGGTCGTAAAGTGATACATGGAACTTCGTCTGACTTCCTTATTTATATAATGTTTCTAAACTTCTTCAAAGAAGATATAGAAGTTCCCAATTAGGTTTGTTTATTATTTCTGTAACATTTTAGGTACAGTATGTATAATAGAATTTACTTCTGTAGCCTCTGTTACTGCATGTATTTAATTTTGAAATATAAATTTATAAACATATTGTATGTGTGGGCATTACAAAGTAGCAATACATGATAGAAGTAGAATACCAAAAACAACGTATAAGAAGAATATGTGAACCTACAGCTGTCTTAAACCAGACGTTTAAGCTCCTGAAACAGATACCCGGATTAAAATATAAACTTCGTCGGAGATAGAAAGCTTTGGAAGTAATACAAAATTTTGCTTCTACTTGCGTACCTACAATGATAATTTCGTAGAAGAAACTTTTTATGAAATTGTAAATGCTATTAGACACGCATAACTATACTTTTTTTTTATTAAAACAAACTTCGTCCGAGATTCAATACAGAAATATACATTGAAAATATTGTTTCTAATGCAACCTCATATTCGGTGAGAATTTTACTTTGTATGCAAGATAACGATCCGAAACAACAGCGAGAATATGCAAGCAGTATCTAAATGAGTAAAATCAAACAGATATTTGCCATCATAAGGGTTTTGTTAATAATGAATAGGAAAAAGTAAAACTTTTCGTTAAATTTTGATAGTCATTGCTGTTAAGAGTTATACGTTTATTTTTTTAGTATTAATTGCCTTCTATTTTTGTTACTTGACCAAACTTCTGAGGACGGTAGTGTGAACGCGTAACGTATACGTCATTTGAAAGTTTCTAATCATCCCGTCAAGCCGCTAGAGAAATGAAAAACAAGACTACAGGAACTGGAGGGCATCTTATTAAAAGAAACGATTAATTTCGTGCTTAGTTATCCATCTACCGATTTTTTATTGTTCTTCGGAGTATTCGAAGCCGCTATTACATCTATTACGTTTAACGGGTTTATTGAACACGTGTTGATAGGCTAGGCTCATATTTTGCGTTTAATATTCGAAGAACTAGCTTTTTATAACCATTATAAAATTTGTTTAATTATCGCTTTTGTATTTCCCCGATTGGTTAATATTCCTTTTTTTTTCCTTTTCATCACTGAAGGATGTATTTTGTGGTAGGTTTTATAATGTATGAATAAACATGTACAAACACACCTCTACTGATCCATTGCAAGAATTGAATTTAAAATAATCTAGAAATGAGTAAATTTAGATATAAGAGCAAAGATATGCTTTAGCTTAATATTTTTCCTTCAATAGAAAATGTAATTAAAAAAAAAAACCAAAATATTTGTTTGTTAACATATTTAATTCTTTTCGTACAACGTGCCACACACATACATTACATTGCTACTTCATTTCCAACAATTCTACCACTACTGTCCTAATGATACATATGGTCTAATGTCTATTTGCACTAAATGGTGCGAACAATTCATCTAATACTCGACCATCCTCGAGGGAGTTACGTCCTCGAGATGGTAATTGGCTAGGTATGCAGGTTTCTTCCTTGTTCGCTGAGATTTTCTGCAAGTGTCTGTCTTTCTCTTGTGTTTGGAATTCTGTGTTTCTTTCTTCGGTTACACGTTCCTGTTCTTCATGGACTTTCGGTTCGTATATACTGCTTTCGCTTTCGTTTCCTTCCTCTTCTAATTCATCCTCATCTTCGTTTTCTTTCTCACCTTGCGTCCACAGTTTCAACTGACTAACATGCGCGGTAGTTACATATACCTGTCTTTCTCCGTGTTTCTTAATTCGGTTCAGTGCAATTCTTCGCAATGTAGCCATATTTATTACAATTGAAGCATCTCCATTCACCTTTTCCATTTCTGATAGGTAACGCCGCGTAAATCCTAGTTTTTGCTGTCTGTTATACCTCTACATCCCCTTCTGTAGCTGCCCTTTGGGATTTGTGGTTGTTTGTTACTTTATTGAATCCATATCTCTCTCGTCTGGATGCTTCGATTCGAGTATATTCTTCTATATCATGCTTTAAAGCGTTTAGGTTTTTATGACATCTACCGGACATATTACATAACCCTATTAATATCTGTTCCTTTGTCTCTTTGTCATATAGGTCCAATTCCTTACATAATTTTATCTTTTCATGATAATATTTACTCACGAGGTCATTTCTACTTTGAATTCTTTCTACCACCCGTTTCCATTTTGTTATTCGCCCTCCTTTGACGAGGAAAACTTCTTGAAATTCGTTTTTAAATATCGCCCAGGTGTTGATGTTCTCAATTTTTATTTCGTACCATGCTTTTGCTCCCTCGGTTAAATGACTTCTGGCTACATATTTTGAAGACATAAGAGTCTGGTAAATTATATAGCACTCTCCCACCATTCAATTTTTCTAGCCATGTTTTTGATTTTAAACAATCGCCATCAAATGTTTCAAAGTTTCTAAATAGTTCTGGCATTATTGGTATATTTAAACTCATATTACTTCTCAGTTGTTGTATAATTACTAGTTTATCATACGTTTACGCCGTAAATCCATCACGCCATCTGTTTTCCCACACCATCGTCTGCATTAAACGGTTTAATTCTGCATTTCCTTCTGACGCCAGCGATTCGGTGTCTGCATTAATTCGTTCTTGAAAGTCATGAAAATCGTTCGTTGTCATTCTCGTACTTTCCATGCTCATGACCACACCTAGATCCCACTTGTGCCCCACTTCTGAGACTTCTATTTAATTCTTTTCGTACAACGTCCAACACACATACATTACATTACTACTTCATTAACAACAACTCTACAACTACTGTCCTAATGATACATATGGTCTAATATCTATTTGTACTAATTGCGACGAACAATTCGCCTAATACGTAATTGAGTATGTTTACATTTGAAGTAAATTATTGGAACACTCTGTATAGAATTTCTGATATGTATTTGAGATCATAAGAGGCTAATTATAAAAATCTCAACCATCGAATTTTGCACCTGTTAAAATCTTCATTAACTTTACAACTATCCCGGTAATAGGTTGAAAAACATTAACTTAAAATCTTAAATTATAAAAATTTAAGTACATACAAAAGATATACCAATTTAAAATTACCTTTTAAATTCATCTGCAAACACAATACACAAGTGAAAATTTTTTATTCCAATCGCATACATTGAGGAAATAGAACAAAGCCAAACATAATATACAACAGCAAGTAAGTGCATCTACATACATTTGTAAGTTTGAAACGCATTAGCGTGGAAATTACGTGATTAAGTGCTCGGCATTTACACATTCTCAGAGGTTCATTACTCATCGTGTGTACGACGACGTTGAGCCCGTTCCGTAGCGGACAGACCGACCTCGGCGAAGCCATCGCCCCACACAGTACAATATACACATTACGAATAAATTACGGAAGACATTAAACGTAACAGAAGTGCAAATATTATGTTATTATATTTTATGGTAATTCGTACAGAAACGGTGTTTATCACATGCCGGTGTCGGTGTATAACGCTTAGAATATAGTAATAAAGATCTAATAATTGTAAGCGTTTGCGTAGTTAGGTCGTAGTTTTGCCGTTTTTTTTCTTGGATCATTACATTGCGGGCAATCTTGAGTTGATTATTTTCTACGCAATATTAAGTCGATGCAGTGTGGGTAAATTCCATTGCAATGCGGGGAATTTGTAGCGAATTTGATTTTACAAAGTCCATAAAATAGGGAAACTACTTTGGAGAAGAAAGACCTTCAAGTGATCTGAGATTATTCAATAATAATACACAGTATATCGGAAAAATAACGGAGCCTTTCAAATAAGAAACAAACAACTAGTTATTTCGCCAAAATTATTTATTTTTATTCAAAGCATATGCCTTCTATGCCAATACAGTTTCCGGCACTTTCAGCCAATGATAGCATAGTTTCTTAAGTCATTTCTCAGAATCGCCTCACAGATCCTCGTCACAACTTCTTGGATTTGTCCAATATTGTCGTAAAACGTCCGTTTCTTAGTGAGTTTTAATTTCGAGAAGAGAAAATAGTCAGATGGTGATAAGTCTGACGAATACGGAGTGGGTTGTACAATTCGCGACCACCCCGTGTGGTGGTGCATTATTGTGCAACAAAGACCAGTTTCCCTGCTCTCGATATCCGGGTCTCGCTCGAACGATTCTCTTCCACAAACGCTCCATAACACCCACATAATATTCGCCAGTGACATTCTGACTCTGTGGAACGAATTTCCGATGTAGAATACTTCTAAGGTCGTAAAAATAAACTAATTTCTACTATCTCGAGTGCGACGTTTTGCATTTAGATATGCTTCAAATTTTCTAATTTCTACAGCTCGCACAAATTTGTTATTGCAGGCATCAATTTTTTCTGCGTTTAGGTGTGTTAACAAATACTGTACTACAATCTGGTAACCATGCTAATTGAGAGTGGTCAGAGAAAGTTTTTGAAATATCTCTTTTAAAATGGATGGAAACCACTTGTGTTGGTTATATTTCTAGAGCTCGCACAAATCTGCTATTGTAGGCACCAGTTTTTGCTATGCGTAGGAGTGTTAATAAATTGGTAACCAAGCTACGCATCTTCATCCCCTATTTTGCTCAGAATTCCGCTTAGTATCTTTCTATCAGATCGTTGTCTAGGATTAAAGTCCAGTGATTGTGATGGCTAGCTTATATTTTTAATGACTTCCTTCTCTTTATTTTGTAAAAAAGTACAGAACCTCGAAGAGTGATTGACGTCATTGTCGTGCTAATGAAGATACGACAAACCAGATAGAATCACATATTGCTCTAAAATTTCTATGTACTATTCTTTTTCAGTATTTCCAGCAAGTTCCTCACTCCGTTTATAAAAATATTCCTATACCACCTCCTTATTTTGCAGACGGCGCAGTAGCCTTAGATGTCGCTCGAGCAAAAATGTAGCCAATATTACCAATTCCGAATTTAGATTTGTCGTTTCAAAGACCATTTGCCTAGCATTTCTTGCACTAACGCTCTGCGTTCCAAAGTCCAATAACTGTATGCTTTTACTCTCTTTCTTATGAAGTAGTGGCTTTCTAATGGTGGCTCCTTTTAAGTGGACTATGAATGACTAAAACTGTCTCGAGTGCCACGTTTTGCATTTAGATAAGCTTCAAATTTTCTAATTTCCTATGTGCAGGAGTGCCAATAAATATTGTAGTGCCATCTGGTAATCATACTATGAAGCACATTGCTGATTGAAAGTGTTCAGAGAAAGCCCACTTATGCTAGTTATATCTTGTTATTCGAGCATTATACCATCGAATGTTTAAGTGTGCGTAGATCTAGTGCTAGTGTATCTATTATATTTAAAACTATCGCTATATTTAAGGAGGTTATTCATCTTGAATTTGATGATCTACCTAGACAGTGTGACAGGAACAATGTGCTGCGCAAAGTGTCAGTTATGTGTACATCCTGTTATTAATGCTAATTTGATGTGCCATAATACTTGTTCATAATGTATCGATGTATGCATTACATGGTATAAGCTTATTCGTCTTCCATAGCTTATCCTTGTAATGTAGCAATAATGAATAAATAAACATATCGATTTCGTGGAGTATAGCACGTATTATTTTATCTTATTTGGGAAATTACCTATTTTCTATCTTTCACGATATCTCTGTAATGAATATACTAGCTGATGGAAGAGGATGTATAGAAATTAAAGAAGAAGGAATTCGCAATTTAATTCAATTCCAGACATATAATTATTTAATATCACGCTTAGTAAAGTATCTACTTAATTCTTACATTGTTGTTCTAGCTTTACATGGTTAATTTTTTTTGTTCGTTCATTTAATTAGATTCTGGTCAAAACCCTCGCCGCATTAAGAATTTAATTGCGATAATTTATTTCAATTTTATGTTAATATTACGAGCGAAAATTATGGAAAATGACTTAATACAAACACGCACATTATCTCATACGATCAATTAACACGATATTCAGTACTTCCACTGTCCAAATTTATAAGTTCAACCAAAGAGAAGTATACGCGTACGTACGTATATTACGTCGATCTAATGAAATATTCATTACCGCACTTTGCGTTAGACGAGAGCACCCGAATGGGTAAGTACCAATTAGAACAGATTCTAAATAATAATACAGAAACGACATGGCGAGCTGTAAACACTAATTATCAACGTTAAAATATGCATCGCGATTTCATAATTGGCTTTCCTATGATTTTTATCGATAAGTTATTTTCTGTAAAGCGTTCTAGCAAGGAACAAAACACACAAAACTTTTCTTCGGCGCGAAAATAAATATGATATGCTCTGATTTGTTCTGCGATCGCGAAATCGTTCCAAAGCAGAACGAAGAAGAAGGCCGGGCGATAAAAATTCAATTATAATATGTAGAAAAGTTGTTGATTTAATCGTATTTATGTAAATATCGTATGAAAAACAGGCCATTATCTCCTGAATAAATAATAACCGTACATGTAGTGGTTAGATCATTCTATATCCAGAGTATAGTTAGTGTTTGATTATCCCGTAGTTTTACAAGAAAAATAAATGCGAATATGACTTTGGTATTCGTAAATGACGGCGATAACTTAGGTTTTTTGGTCTTCCTTTTGCAAAGGTTAGTCGCTTCAGTTAATTTGTTCGTTTGATCCCTCTTAAGAGACGCACACAGCAAAACTGTTATATCAGCTCCTTTTGCTTTTAGATCTTAACTTTTAAAGTTATTAACTGGCGAATCTGGTCTTCTTCTTTTTATAACGCTCACCTTATTTAATTTATCGTTATTATGTGATAATAATACAGCTGGAAGAGTTTTAAGCACTCACACTGTCAAGACATTTGCTTTTATTTTATGGTACAGGATGCAGCGTAGGAATGTCTTTACGTTAATCTTTATGTTAGACTATCGATAATTTTACAGAAATTACTACGGTTTTTTTTTAAGAAATAGAGTTTAATGCATGTTTCCCCAAAAATACTTGATAGCATAGACTGTGCTAGAGGGTGCACTAAATTATTTGCATTAATATCGCACATGTCAGAGATTTTATAGAAAGTAACACAGTATCAATGAGACAGATACTATCTACTAAAACATTGGTTGGACTGGCGTCACAACAATAGATGGTAGATGATGTATAATTGGATCTAGGAACAAGTAAATAGTATTTACTTAATAACCATGGAATTCTCGATTGAATTGGTACGATTTCAGTAAACAAGGCAACGGCTTTGGAACCCCATACGAATCCAGCTTCCGAGGAAGAATGTGGTGATCGGTATGGTCAAAAGCTATCCAGAAGTCGTAGTAGATGATATTTGCTACTTCCAAAGTCTACTGGGTAAAGTAGGCCAGGTTCGTAACTACGAAACCATGAGACTCATAAGGCTAATGTTTTTCTGGGTAGTTTTCAATAAAGATGCATGAAAATGATCAGCTTAAAAGCTTTGGAGAAATGAATACGTAGGCATCCACTGGCGGAATCAGTAATAAACCAACTGTTTCCGGAATTGCACAGAGTCATGATAAGGAATAACAGAAAATGAAATAAGAGTAAGAGGAAAAACAAAAAAAATAAAAAAGGGAAGAAGAAGTGAAAAAAGATGAAAAAGTGTAAGAAAAGGAAAAGGGAAGGGAGACAGAAAAAGTGAAAAAAAAAGAAAAGGGATTCCGACGTTTCACCTTCGTCATAGGAGGCTTCTTCAGGAGAAAAACAGGGGAGCCAAAGTGGCACGGTAACTGAACGTGCAAACCACGCTAGCGGCGAAACCAGTTTCTTCCTCTTCACCTCTTTTCACTTGTTCTTTCGTTTCGTCTTTCTTTGTTTTTCCTCTTACTCTTATTTCATTTTCTCTTATATCTCTTATCATGACACCGTCCAATTCCGGAAACAGTTCGTTTATTAGCTTTGGAGTAACTATAAACGAAGAATTACTGGTGTATTAAGCCAGTTGGTTACAGTGTTTGTTCGAAAGGACGAGCGTTATCATCAACAAAAATGAATAATTTAGCCCCGAGTTATACAATCTTGCCTAGTAGTCTTTAGTCTTTGTCAGTAAGAGCTCCATTTTCTTTTAAATGAATAGAATTCTATCCGGTCATCTTCATCCCATCTTTTTCTTAGTGACAGGCAACGTTGAACCAGAATCCCTGGTAGACTATGTGATGATGATGGCAATACTTTTGAGAATCCAAATGAAATCGTTAATGCATTCGCTAGAATGTTCACCTATCAGATAGACAGCGGGAGGATATATACTACCTAGCTCTTTATGTCTTTGTCTATTCTGTTTATATAATCATCAATCTATCTACTTCTAGTAGTACGTTCGCTATACCGATACATAAGAATGGAGATCGTTCAGTACTGTCTAACTATAGACTGATTTCTTTAATATCCATACCCTATTTTGTAATTAGGTGGGTGTTTTTAAACTGAAGCGCCAAAAATAAGCTAGCTGTTGGTCAGTTTTGCACAAAAATTATACTAGCGATGCTTAATATTTTATTTAATTTTTCTCTCTAAATTTGCGTTGTAATAATTATGTAACTACAACTTATGTAAAATCCTAGCTAATTTTAAAACTGCCGCAAAAAAGTAGTTTTCAAAAATTCCATTGTGTAAACGGGTCTTTTCATTTTACTCCTCCGAATTAAAAAATTATAATAATTAGTATAATTCTGCAAAAGAATACGAGAAGGTTCTCTATTTTAGCATCTACAACAGCACTCGTACATATTTCCCCAAATATCAGAACCGTTTTATCCCAAATCACTTACCCTCCACAAACTTGGCCGTTAAATCGTAATACAGTAGTGTTATTAATAGTCGTGGTCAAATTAATGTGATTTACATTGATCTTACTAAAGCTTTAGACCTGATTCACCACGAAATTCTTTGCTTTCGTTGCCTCTACTTTAAAACTAGCGCGTTTCTACTTATCTGAGCAACCGTGTCATGTAGTTTGCAATGAATATTTTTCTGATGAGTTCACTTTCACATCCGGCGTACCACAGGGCTCAAACCTACCACCTCCTCTATTTCTCCTGTATATTAATGACCTGCTACTGCAGATTGACTGTCTTCTTCTTGCGTATGCAGATAAAAATTTATTCCGAAATTTCTAGTACTAGTGACGCTTACAAACTTCAACGTAATTTGGACACATTAGTGGAGTAGTGCAGGACATATAAATGGAAGTTAAACGTTGAGGAATGCTGCGTGATCACCTATACTTGTTCCAATCTAAGGAGCACCCCATCATACTATGTTGATGGTAAAACCTTAAACTACGAATCCGAATTTCCTGTTCTGGGAGTATTGTTTGACTCAACTCTCACCTTCAAGTGTCATCTGGCTGGAGTGCGTGCTGAGTTTCACAAATTATTGGGGTTCATAATGCGTATATCGAAATATTTTAAAAATAAATCTCTGCCCAAGTCACTATACTTTGCTTACATTATTATTAGGATTGAATATAAAATTTAGAACATGAGTAAAATATAAAAAAAAAATGTATTACTGTCAGTATATCTAAGAATGTACAAATAAATATAATGAATCAATAAAGTAGCATATGCTTGGCTAGGGTTAATTGAATAACTAGAAACTGTGTAATCGTAAGAATTACGCTCATAAATATTTCTTCTTTCTCAAGTCGTTTTAGTCACTTGACAAACATGCACATAATTAAGCGTCCGGCATAATTACAATAAATTGTGATATTATATAATTAGGTGCATGTAGCTGGCGAGAAGATAGGAACTTGCCAACATGTTAATGCTATAATTTGAAATTATTAACATTGCTGGTGCAGGTAACCGTTCCATAGATGCGATTCTGTGATAAAGCTGGAATTCTGTTATTAAGCCGGTGTGACGGTATAAAATGCTCGTGAAGGTGATAAGGACGATAAGAATAAGGAAGCATGTTAGTGGCAACAAAATTTTAAATATAATGAAAGTATATTTAACGATCGCAATATTGTTGAGATTGTAATTGAGATAATCGCTTAAATAAAATCCGAAATGTATATATTTGTGAATTAACTTGCTAGTAGAAAATCATTTAAGTTATGCTTGACGTTTGTATTACGTGGATATTAAGAGAGCTTCAGTAGCTTCTTTGAGGAATATGGGTACTGGTTATCTTATGATAAAATTGCAGCCGCTTTCTTTCTCTTATTACAGCTTTTTAAATGCTGTTACTATTTTTGATAACCAACGCTCTGGTTGATAATTTCAAGAGAGATCAAGTACGTATTGAATGTATCAATTGGATACATCAAATTGATTTGGAATTCTTAGTGCTTAACCATATCCTCCAAAACAAAAGCTTAATGTAAAAAGCTTTATATAATGTTTGTCATCAAAGGTTTGCTTCTAAACGTTATGGAAATAGTCGTAACTAGTTATAGGGAGTCATCTTTAACGTGATAACTCAACTTATAATATAAATTGGAACTCAAGTAAACTAATCGAAATACTATCTAAAGAATTAGTAAAGCACATGTAACGAACCAATATCAAAATTTGAAATCACGAAAATGCAACTTCCGTCATTAGTTGATTTTCATTTAGCCATTTAGAATATGATTTCAAACAAAATGAACAAATATAAATAAAGACCATTAATTTCTTTAGATACGAGGGGAGGTCCAGAAGTTCGTGGAATGGACGGGATGGAGTGTGGATAGGGGCGCTCGCTAGGTGTTATTCTGATTGGCGACTCGTCATTAGTATATAAGTTAAGTTGCAGCCCTATAGCGTCAGTCGTTTACGAATAGTTGCCTGTTAAACAAGTTAATCCGAAAAAAAACTGAAACTATGGAGGAAATTGAACACCGTGCTGTGATAAAGTTCCTTCCCTAAAGCAAGGGAAGAACGCTCAAACCATATTGAATGAAATGGAAACCGTTTATGGGAAACAGTGCCCTAGTAAATCAATGATTTATAAGTGACATGGTCTTTTTAAACATGGTCGGGAGTCGATTGAAGACGACCTCCACTCAGGACGGCCAGTCGAGGCCACCACATCAGACATCGTCGAAAAAATGCAAAAATTTCTACTGCAGGATGCACGTTTGAAGAAAAAACAATTATCTGCATTAGTTGGAGTATCAGATACCACCATTTTGCGTATGCTACATGACCTGGGTATGACAAAAGTCAGTGCAAGATGGGTACCGAGAATGCTCAGGCCGCTGCAGAAACAGCAGCGCGTCTGTGCGTCCAACAATTTTTGGAGCTGTGTGGAGACAAACCTGCACAGATTTTGGAGCGGATGGTTACCGGAGATGAAACATGAGTTCAGATGTTTGCTCGATGAGCACGAGCATTATCGTCCATAAAAATGGAATGTTCTCTCACTGTTCTTGAATAGAGAAGACCAATATGTTATAGAATTTCATCCATATACATTCATATCACCAGCCAGTGAGAGCTCCACTTTCTTTGAAACAAAAGACGACCTGGCACAACGTTTTTCCAGCCCACCCCAAACAAACTATGGCTTACTGTATGCATCTACTATCTAACTCTAATGGCTGCAGCTCATATTCTACTACTCATCAGCTCATATTCTATGAACTCGTTTATACTCTGCAGTAAGAGGCTATACTCTTCCTACGACAGAGTACAAATCAATGGTTTTCGGGCATATAGTCTTCTAATCTTCTTTCTCATCTCTCCTTTCGAATGCCTAAACATAGAAATTGAAACTTCCCAGAATTGATAAAATTTAGATAAACGATGCTGAAGCACCATTTATGTCTGTAATGATTTTTGTCCGGGTTCCTAAAACGGTGCTTCGTTAGTTTCCTTTATTCAACTGGCGGTTATTTCCTGCAACAGAGAGTTTGAGGTTACGGGTAGATTTGTTAAACAAGTAAAAAGTAAGGCAGAACCTGAAACTTTAATTTATCAATTTTTGGAATTGCTTTTTTTGAGTTTATTCAGTATAACAGTACAATGCGGTCTCGTTAATAGTGTTTGGCCTTTTAAAAGATGACCTGTGAAAAATATACCTTGACATCAAACAGGGTATGTTACAGTAACAATTCTCTCAATGGAGTTAAAAGTATACATAATATATACACGTCAGTTTTAATAATTATTATTTAATTTATTATTTGGATGCGTAATTATGTTTATATTGTAGCTTTCGTGACCTTCTTATTTCCCGTACATTCTGTTTAATGTTGTATCGCATCTGTGGACCTCAGAGGTTTTGCTTTCTAATTACTCCTAATGACAACAGCTCAAACCATTCTAGAAACTTCCGACAAGGCGCAAAGCGCCACGAGATATAGAAAGAACAATTTTCCCCAGTTCCCACACAAGTAGTTTAATATTATTCTTAAAGTTCAGCGGGCCCTTTCTAAACGGATAATCTTTCATTTAATTTCGTTACACGGACGTAACTCCTAACATCAGCGGTACTGTTTACAAAAGCCTGGTGAATGCTTTTAACACATGTTCTTCTTTCCATAATTTTAAAAACCTAGTGCATCGTAAAACGTGACGAGATAAACTTATAAGAGCGGCAATAAACTCTCTTGTACCGACAAATTATTACGCATACGCTTACGTAGGGCTTCTGTACGTTTCGAGCCGAGAGAGAGAGAGAAACAATGATTTTGAAATAAAATATTACTGTCTAATTAATAATGTAAATGAGGATTTATTAGAATGGATAGCATTTAATTAAGGAATTAATTTAGTTAAGTATATAATAATGAATAATTCAAATACGTCAGTGGACTATTGTCAAACGTAAACTGTGTATTATCCTTTATACGAAAATTATATATTACATAATATTACTGATAACAATACTGTTTAGATTTCATAATAAATAGTCGAAACATGTTCGAGTAAAAACTGGGTTTTATTGTAACATAAAATTAAAGTGGGTTAAGTAAAAATTTTATAAAGCTAATAATTGTATAGGTTAGTATGTAATATATGGTAGACTACACACACACACCTAAAGGTTACGTATAAATTATTGGTCACTGTTGTCATTTTTCGTCATTAGATTGCGCTTTAAAATATTGAATGCGTTTGAATTTACAGACTGCTTTAATAAGAGCTCAAGATTTTAATGTTCTATTAAACATGGTTTTCTCTAGCAAAGTATTGAAATATTTAGTAATTTATAATGTATGCATTTGGGCATTACGTGTGAAACAAAATATCTTGTAAATGATCGTCATGACTTTGCTGGCACATGCGTACTTTTTAACAAAATTTGCAATAATACTATTGTATACATTTCTCGGTATATTACTGATAGAGCGTCTATCATTGGTCGCGGGCTCGTTGGCATAAGCCTGTTACTTAAGATAACCTCACAGCCACACTCAGAGAAGTATTTTCTTGCAATGAAGAAAATAGATTTTCTCTCAAAAATTTGTCTCGATTCAAGTAAATGGTTTTTCTTCAAGACTAAAAAAATATTTAATATAAGAAAATAATATTCTTGAAATTATACTTGCATCAAATAAATATTTTCTTGGTGTTAGAAAATCAAATAAATGCAAGACAGAAAAATGCTTTTTCGAAGTAAATCATTTAGTCTTAAATTAAGAAAATGTTAATGAAATTGTAGTTTACGAAAAGCGATATATATATATAATAAACGATAGTAAAGTTTACGTCTCCTCTGTAGGTATTGTTGAAGGGACTCTTTTTTTACCCAAAGTAGATATCTGTAAAACTTTAGAAAGAAACCTGTACAGATTGAATATCTGTGCTTAAAATTCATAAAGCTGGAGTACTAACGGTCCTTTGCCACCAGCTTCTAACATAATGAACCATAATAAAAAATCACGGCGTGCACCAAACAGTGAAGAGAAAATATCTGGAATAGGTAAACTAGTAAAATTTAGAAAAATTCATTGATAATTAATAAACAATATTTTATATCATTACAATACACAGTAGTTACTATCTTCTTTATTGGCCTAGTGGTAAAGTCAGGTGGAACACGAAAATCGAGAACAAGAATAAATCGAGTTCGATCCTCGATACGACGACAGTTTCACTAATAAAAATAAAATGTAGGCAATACGTCCAGCCACACACAAATCATCGAACGGTATACATTTAATCTGGCAAAAATATTCTGACCCTTCTCGGGCTATACCTCGGAGACTGCCGAAACGTCGGACATTTAAGTGGAAGATTCACAAATGATGAAGGAAAATAACCCAAACAACTTCTCTTAATAAATAAATATTATCAAATTTTCTGCAAGATTTTCTTGAATGAAGTTAACGAATTTCTTAAGCAAAGAAATACAATTGTTTCATTACAAATATATAATTCTCTTTAGCGGAGAAAAAATACTGAGAAAATATTTCTATTGATTTGGAACAGTAATTCTATTGTGGATAACTGAAACGATTATTTTCTTGAATAAAGGCAGAGAGACTTCATACAAGCAAGCGTGGCACCGTCCTAGTGAAGCCCCACTTGTCGTCAAGAGCAATATTTTCCAATTGAGGTACAAAAAACTTCATTACCATAGCACGATAACGTTCGCATTACCTTCCTTATCTTCAAAGATGTACGGTCAAACTATTCCTCCAGACCACAATGCACACCAGATAGTGACACATTTTGGATGCATTGCTTTTACATGAATCATCCGTGGATCTTTTGAGCCCCAGATACGGCAGTTTTGCCATCTAGGTGAAAAAAGGCCCTCCTCACTGAAAATAATGTTCAGTCTTATGCAGACGACACTCAATTACTTTTCTCGTTTCCTATTGGTGATTACCGACAAGCAACGGATATTCTCAACCGGGATTTAGATACAATTCACCAGTTTGATCATAATTTGTTTTAATTTTTGCAACTAAACATAATACTGAATTTTTAAAACTTGTCTCCAAAATCTCCAATTATGCGTTGATGCTTAGTTACGATTTACCGCACGTGTTACATACCTTCTAACGCTTCCTTCAAGATGCTGTACGACAGCATACACAGTTTGAATTCCGGCCTAAAGTTGCGACTGTGAGTCATCGGCCTTATCAATAATTATTAATTGATCAATTTGAAGTTGTTGGCTCAGTCACGAGGTCCCGAATCCCTCAGGGTTGGGGGTTTCCGCGATATTTCTTGCTCCATGCGAATGTTGAGAACGAATATCTTAAGACGCACTACAGGTGCAGTCGTAATAATAACTGGCCTGTTAATGCCCCTGGTAATTGGCGTAAGCTGCTGGGGGATGTGAAGGCATGGATTGTTATTATTAATTATTGCGATCTTATTTATTGGCTGTGTTTGTTGTTTCACGATAAGTACGGGATGCAGAAGTTTCAAAACTTTTGTTGCAGATTGGTATGCAACCTTCGTAGGTGTGATGATGTTTCTGAGAATATTAAGAACTTGAAGCAGTTAAATATGTAAAACAGTCGTAAATTGTATTTACTTATATTTGTTCAGAGTTTGATTCCACGTAATCTTCCAAATATTAGGGTCGATATCAACTGGTGACACTTCATCACTCTACATCTCTTGTCAAGAGATCATTTAGCTGCTGTAACTTACAATTCGTTGCCTAATATGTACAAGGAAATTACTAATTTAAGGTTAAATTCAACTATTGAAACTTATCTGCTGTCTTTGCAGTGACACGATACTTTTTATTTCATTTTTATTCTCTTTTGTTCTTTCGTTAATGAACCAATGCATTTGTTACTTTTCCTGTTATTTTATTATTGGTCTGAGTCTGTAATGTATCGTAAAGATATTGCTTGTCTTTGTGATTGTTGCTTATCAACTTTGTAAAGCTTTTGTTCTGTATTATTTTGTGGGGAGTCTGATTTAGTCGAGTAGCATTTGCATAGATTACGCCAGGCTCTACTTTCGTTACTACCGTTGTAAATAAATGCAACTTATTATTATCATAAATTGTTTTACAACTGAAAATTGTATCAAGATTGGGACCTGCACACTCTGAAAGAAAGGATATTAATTAATTGGTTACGTTGTCGAAGAAATACATATTTAAAAGCGTAAAGAAAATTATTAACACGTTCGTTAATGTATGATAATAACATGTTCGTTTGGGATTCTTTCCAACGATATAAGAAGTGTTTAAACCACGTAAGTCACATTCAACTGCCGATTCAGATTATTTCACGTAAACGTCTTAATATTGCAAACGTGCATTAACATCGCTTATAAACGTGATGGTATTTTGATCTAGAATTATACAATTCATCGAGTGCGTATAAACAAAAATCTTCAAGAAGAAAGGGAAAACTGAACTCCTTCTCATCCGCGCGCGGTGTTAAAATGTCCAAATTACCTGCGCTCAGAATCGACAACGTGTAATTAGGGTTTCCGTGCTTGGCGTGTACAGGGATGATGGCCTGTCCATAGGAGCGGCTATATATATGCGTTTATAGATCGCCGCTTGCGTGCTCGGAGGTGTAAAAATTACGGTTCTCGTTGGTAATTTCGATTTCGAAGTCGTAGCGAAGGAAAAAAAATGTATTAATATTCCATGCCTCCGATCCGTTGATGCGAAAGGCAGTCAGCCGGTTAGAAAGATGCGCGCTGTTATGACATGTTTGACTGCGCCTTGTACCGTTTGTTTTTTTTTTCTTTCTACGTTGAACTATTGGCGGTCCGTCTCTGTACCGGCTGTCGGAACCTTAATCGTTTAATTGCGGACCTGTCGAATCGGGCGCGAACATACCTCTTTAAATTAATTACAGAGGCTTAAACAACGGCGGCCAACCGCGATAGTAATTAGCGGATTAGGCGACAGGTGCGACGTCATCTCTGCCTCTAATAAATTAGCCGTTTACGATTGATAAGGAGTCATAATTAGGGTTTTGGTAAACCATATATTTAGTGGCATTAAGGCTACATCACACGTCGAAACGATTAGACCTGCTTCATATGCTGTAACGAACAAAAAGTACTTCGAACTCACTTTAAATTAATATTTCGATGTTCAGTTTTTATTTTGAGAAGTTAAGAAACTACAAACTACTATAATTGGCTTTATTTTGATCACATGAATGCATTCACATCAATACAATGCATAAAATAATTCAAAATCGGGCTCAGATTCTCTACCTTTCTCCCAAGCAGCTCATGGAGTGCTAAACTAGAGAGGGTGTGCACCAACATGGGGTAACTGCATATGTGAATGATTTCTCAGAGTTACTGTGACGTATTAAAAAAATGTATCGGAGATGATTAGAAAATAAACCTAACATAATAATGCTACTAAATACATATACTCATGGTATTGGTGGTGTCATATACTGGAAAGACGATGTGAGGTAAGACACGGTCATGTCTTGTCTACTCGACGTTATCAACCTGGTTTCGAGGGAGTTTTTACTCAACACATAGCAATTTCCTCTTTTCTATTATCGCCATATCTAACCATTATTCTTAGCGCTAATTAGTGTTATAGGAATAAAACACTCGCCTGCTAGTTCAAACACAGCGAAAACCAACCTCTCTACCGAGTAATACGGGATTGCAAAACCAGGGCGCGGACAGGGTGACTCCACACTTAAATGATTTCTTAACCTTACCGTGACGTATTAAAAATACACCTGGAACGTCTAGAAAACAATACCTAACATAACAATGCTGCTAAATACGGCTACTCATGGTATTCTACTATCACAATATCTAAACAGCTCAAGTGAGCATTCCTAGCGCTATCTATGGCCACAGGATGAATTCCATGTACGTATCTGCTTGTATGTGATCCTAAGAAATGTTTGGTGTTGCGTGGTCGTTGGTGGTAATTTAGCTTCTCTTTTGTATTTTATCGTTATTGCTTGCAGTTGTGTCGAGTTTACTTCCATAATGTGCTGCACTATTCTTCGTAATGATTGGATAGGTAGAAGTAAATGTTACATTTACAATAAAGTAACAAAAAAACAAAAACTGCTAATTCGATAATTGCAAGATATTGGAAGCCAGAACAAAATTTCGATTACTTTTTTTCAAGGAGGCCAAAGGCAACAGATATTGACAAATACCAACATAATCATTAAACGAAATCGCTACTTAATTGGGCGTAAGAAGGTTTGACAAGTATTTGTTGAAACCCCAAATCCAACATCGAAGTTTTCGATACGCAAGTTTTGTTCCGAAGGCATAGTAATATGACTCCTAAAGTAAAATTTTCTTAATAACAATTTTAAATCTATTCTAAGTCTTTAATGGTTCCAGAAACTTCATCAAAAATTTTTGGAGTTTGTTTTAAATAATCACTTATAATCGATGTAAACGCTGTTGCAATTTCTAACAGTGTTTAGATGTGAAATAGTGATTAACATATGATAAATAGTAATAAATGTATAGGCGGAAAGATAAGAATTAAAACTGGTCTACATACCTCGGTGCAATCTAGATCCAAATAATCCTCACATACCTGTACAAGAAAGACGCATCTAGGTGACCCCTCAAAGGGAAATCACCACAGAACTTAGTGTCAAGGGTTATACAAATGAAACATATTGCAGATGTCCAATTTGTGTCTTTTGCTGATTTAGAAAAAGTCCACCAGTCATCATTAATACATGACTGTGCGTCATCAAGCTTTATTCCACAAATAACTAGCTTCAATTATTAAATTAGTGTCGTCACAATATAACATAAATTGCACGTCACGACCACAAACTGAAATACGATTAATATAAATTAAAAACAAGACAGGCTCCAGTATGGAAGCTTGGGGCAGTCCCGCTGAAAAGATGACAATCGGATACAATATTATTGAAACTAACGCACTGTAGCTTAATCGGATAGGTAAGGCTGAATGATATTTCGACTCGAATATTACAGTTTGTCCAGTAATATTCTGGAAGAAACACAACCGAATGCCTTAGACACATCGCAGAATGTAACTCCAATATTCTCACAAGAGTCAAAACTGTAATCTCTAATTGATATAAGTTTATCCACAATGTCAGAGGTTGATAATGACTTTCTGAAAACATACTTTCAAAAGTCGGTATGTCGTGCATTGGATAGGCATAATCTGGTTGCATTGCGTGAATTCGAGGCTTTTAAGACAAGGAAAAAGTCGACATTTCGAAATTCATTTCGTTCGATTTTGGTACAACACTCGAATGAGCCTTACCTTGATGGAACAGTATTGCCATTTAGCAGTTTTTCGCTAATTACAATAATTGTTTATAAGATTTGTACAATATTTGCTTAACCTGTGTCTACATTACCTATTATTAACAAAATATTTCAACGCCATAATTGTTCCTTTTAACAAAACAATCTTTGGTTATCATAAATGATAGTAATTTCGTTCCAAGCTTGTTATGTTGGATTACAAAAAAAAAACAATGTGAAATAAGACAACGGGTTCTGCATTACCACGCGCTACCATAAATAACAACGACGTATCTTATTTTCTTGTAGAACAAATAGTGGCAAGTTACTCAAGATAGTAAATCATAATATCAAATATTATGCAGGTAAACTAATTGAAGACGATCACAAAGTTAAACAACCACCATGCTGGAAGTCCCACTTTATCTACCTACATTTTTAATTATTCGTCGTTTGTTTCCTTTTTTAAAACCGTCCCTTGCGATCGTCATGCAATCTAAATTATGGACATCAATGTAATTATATGTAGGTACCTACATAATACCGAACATTTCATTACAACCAATAAAATATATAACATCGCTTATATTACCTACACTATTGTGCACAGGTGGTTCTCCTGCCCGGTATAATTCCCTTAATTAAAAAAAATCGCCTGTATTACACAGGCAAATGGCACATGCTCATCGTAATGTATACATGTCGTACTCGATATCGGTTGTGCGGTATTGCGACCGAAATTACATACATTTCAACTCAATTATGTGCACTAAAACTGTCCTTGGAAGATCTATTAGAATGTCATTATGTGTATAGAAGATGTGTATGTGCACGATGTGGTGCTAGAAATGCGGGTAGTAGCAATTCCGCTTTAGACTTTACCACAAGCCTTTTTTCTGTTTAAAGCAATAAGCCAGACAGGTATAATTAGTACTGTGACAGGATAATTGGTTTAGAATTTTTTTTTTGCCATTCAGAGTGTATTGGTAGTATTAATAATTAGCAACCACTAAAGTAATTGCCTTTCATGAATAAAGATGGGTTTGAATAGCGAAAAATATCATTTTTCATAGACGTAGGAAATTGGAACTATGCACGCATAATACTGTGCACAAAGTAATTAAAGGGTACTTTATAAAAATGATAATAAATTTAAAAGAAATGGCTTCATTCTCTTTTCCATTTCAATGCTTGTAAGCAATAATTTATGGTGTTTTAACCTATGACAAATTTTAATGTGGCTTTGTTAGAAGACTGCAAAATGTTGCGTTTTTAGTGTAGCACAAATTCAGTAATACTCAATTTCACAAAAGTTTCATTGGAATAATTTTTAAAAAAACTAATAAAGGATATTATCCTCGCAAATAGATAGAAGCCCTAGACATCTTGGTGGCATGGAGTAGGTTATAAAGTTGAACATTTCTTCGAAACTCACATCCTATTCTTGGAGGCCGATTTTATGCACCAATATATTCCCTCATAGCATCCCAAACGTATTCCATTCTATTAGCATCTGAAGAATTTGCTGGCTATTCCATACTATATTTTATACCAATTTCATGAAACTAATTGTGCACGGTGCAGACTGCTCTTCAGTTCTTGGGTTCTCTGCCGTGTCAAAAGATTATATTACTTGCGATTACTTTGTTGTGATCCGATGTTCATATATGATCACACGTCCATGTGTATTTGAACAGCTTCACTATACAACTCTCTCCAGTAATCCGATTCCGTTGTTAATTTCCTGCATTTGTCAAAGTAGGCTGCGTGTTTCGTGTTTGTTGAATGCTTTGTTACTGCTGACTTGTCTGTGTATTCGTATTTCATATCTTGTATGTGTCACCTAATGTTGACGTTTCTACTTGTTTGTCCGATCTTATAGTAATTCTTTCGGTATCGATGAGGATTTAACTATTGCTGATATTTTTCATTCCAGAGCTATTCTCAGATTTTTCTTTTGATGTATTTGGAATTTCTTTTTAGAGCCCCTTGTATCTATGATGACGACTGCGTTCCTTTGCCTGTGGACATCATGATGCAGTTTTTCTCTTTCCTTAATTTACTAATGCGCTCCCCATTCTTCTCTTCGTAGATTTAGTGTGGGTAGTTTCAATATGCGTTGGGTAGTTATCGACGTAAATCTGAGCTGCTCAACTTCTTCCTCTGGTAGTCTTTTGATAGAAGATTCTATGGCAGAGAAGCTGCTTTCTCTGAATATTTGTTTTGGAGTAATTGCGAAAATTAATCCTTTTGATAAAGTTTACTTCCCCAGTCCTTGTCGTGGTTTGGAAATTAGGTTTATAATAAGTCGGTCTTCATCAAAGATTGAACACTGGGGTTTGGATTTTTGGTGAAACTACATGAATTTGTCCTACTATTTCTCTGTTGATAGGCGGTCAATGATCGTTTATATGTCGTTGTTAAGAATGTTGCTCAAGTATAAATATACTTCGCACTCAGTTGGGTTCAAGTTTTATGTATGTTTCCACTGAGTTAGGTATCACTTGTTCATTGATCAAGTATTCTTCTAGCGCTGAATGTCTCGATTTGGTGTCCGATTTCAAAAAATAGTGGTGTTCTCTTCTGATCTCTGAATTTAGTATGAAATGTCGGCTGGCTCGGGATCGTTAACTTCTTTAATCATAAATGTTTCAGTCTTTTCGTAAGCGTAGAAGTTTCTTCTCCGTAGAGGCGTATTAAAATAGTGTTCAGGTTTTCACGGTCATTGTTGCTGACTGTTCACAATGTAGCTGAAGATGATAGCTTAGCTGCGTCTAGTATTAGTGAGCTGATGCAGGTAAGGGTGATAGCGATATTCGTTCGTGATTTAATCGTCCATGTGGAATATCTGCTAATTGTTTTGAGCAGAGTAATTTGAAACAAAACTGGTCATGACAACGCGTTGACAAATAAAGCAACAATTTTTCAAATTAGAAACAGAAAAAGGACCAATCACAGAAACTCCTATTGACATAAGATAGCTTTAATTCCACGAGAATTATCTTTTGACCATTGAGAGATGTTGTAGAAATGAATAGCTGAATTTATACAGAATTTTTAATCATCTAAAGCTCGCACCATTGCGCGAAGATTTTAGTCGCTACATTGTTGTAGAAACCAACAATAAAGTTATAATCATCATCATGCTAGATTACAAAATTGCAGCTTTTACTTATATTTTCGAAGTCTGTCGTCTAACCTTTGTATGTCGATCGCACTTTTTGCAGGTAGGACCACACCTACTTTTACTAACTACCGTTTTCTTGATAGAATATTGCTAAATGTTGTCTTCAAAGTAAATTAAAAAGATATGATCTTTTTATAAAGATCAGTGACTTTTGATTTTTTGGAAAGTTACGACTTTCATCAACCCTGATATAAATGACTTCTATTGTTGGAGAGGGCAATCAAGCAATTTTTTTTTGTTTGAACAATGTCTTTTCGTTAAAGAGTAAAAACTAGAAATCATGACCAAAAGAGCTCAATTTGTTAGACGACATTTATCTGAACGACAAAATGACGCTACAATTAGATATACCATCAACGCTTGCATGGACAGTATGCCAAAAAGAATAAGAGCAATTAACAAAATCGCTATTTTAGCAAGTGGCCCTAAAAATTTGCTATTGCCTTCATGTGGCCACATGTCTTCTTGGAAAGGAATACTTGTTTGTGCATTCTAACCTAACACTACTCATGGCGTTTTCTTATCGGCTACTAGCCTACATTATTAACAATAGCTTGCCTTTATGACTTTTACTACCATCAACGTAAGAAAAAAGACCCTTTCTTTTCTGGAGTCGAAA
Source organism: Trypoxylus dichotomus (assembly GCA_023509865.1). Classification (NCBI taxonomy): domain Eukaryota; kingdom Metazoa; phylum Arthropoda; class Insecta; order Coleoptera; family Scarabaeidae; genus Trypoxylus; species Trypoxylus dichotomus. The sequence goes on along the minus strand of CM042076.1, from coordinate 68,534,723 downwards.
CAAATATTTCCTCTAGCAGAAGTCTTCAATGCAACTGATACAATGTATTTCATGGTTATTGGATGTTATTTTTAAGCCGATAAACTTGTTTGGGCTAGAATAAAAGTTTTGCTCTCTTATTTAATTATCGCATGCTTAATCCTACTGATCGATCAACTCAGCAACTAGCAAGGAGATAATTTTTTAAACAATTCACGATAATTTCAAAAGCTATTAAGTTATCATCCATGACATTCATTGTAACCTACATATACACCCATCTTTCCATCATGGTACAACTTCCTCGATGACTAAGCGAGAACTTTAATAGGAGAACGTCGTCGTGAACGTTGGGCTACCACGATTTAATTTTTTCCTTTTATTCTCCTCCGTTCAGACTTTCAGCTATCATTTCCGGATATTGTAATTAAAAATGCATATACACTGTCTACATCGCCGGCCTCTTGTTAATACACGAATTAATATATTCTGGTTTCGTCGGAACGTCGTGTTCATCTGCTGCTACATTTTCGTGTGTGCAGCTTTGTTTTTTTGTTCTTCGTGCATTCGGTTTCGATGGACTAACCTCGGTAATGTAATTAAAATGATGAGTTGTTACATTCGTAATCAGATAAAAGTCGCTTTCGTTGCTTTGCCGCGAAGAAAACTGCATACGTACGTATACGAGGATGTTCTTGAGGAACTTATTAAAGTCCGTTGACGTTAAGCAACGTAATTTTCTGGACGATGGAGCTTGCTTTCTTGGGAAAGAGAAGCGTACCTTAATTTGTATTTAACGGATGTAATAGGTTTTCAACGGTAGTGTTTAATAGAATAGGGAGGTATGAAAAAGATGCTGAAGTTGCCAATCTGCAGAATGTGCAACATTTATGCTAGTGGGTCTTCTAATGCTACGGCTATGGGAATGATGTTAAGATCTTTTACAAATTAAGTTTCGATTTATTTTTCTTTTTTATATTCTACAATTCTTTAGGAACTTGACAGGGATATCCCATTAAAGTTCCTATAGAAAACATATAGTACAAGATGGATAGTATGCAACATCAATTAACGCTAAACACTGTTACAATTTTTATATCTGGGTATGATGCTAATCCCTGTTTAAGGTTTTTTTTTAAGTAGTCATTAGCCACTTTACTAACTTATTAAGTTGTTCTTTTTTGCTTCGTTATCAAATCGGGTAGAATCTTCAATGGAGATTCATATTCTGTAATATCGCTACCTTCTATTACCAACGTCTAAAATTGTAGTATTCTTGAGAACCAATCGCATACTAGAATTTAGAAAACTAAACTCTTGAAAAATGTCTGACAGCTCAGAATTTTCAGTTTTGAAAAACAAGTTCATCGAATCGAACTTGACGAATTTCTTTATTTACCAAACAGGTAAAATCTATGATGTGACAGGTCATAGTTGCTGCTTTATCTGTGTACCGATTGAGAACCGCGCTTCAAACTATACTTTCTCAAGAAGTGTTTAACAATCACATTTGCTATTTGTGCGGATGTGTTTGCAAGCTACATAATCAAAAGGAGTAATGTTTAAAAGTTTAAAGTTCACAAATTTTCGTTGTACTCGTGATATCAATATGAGTGTTATACTGAAGACTCTGAGTATCAATAACTGGTGTAAATGAATTAGGCAATTTTTACGTTACATTTATGAACTATAAAATTTGTGTCAATGATTATGTCTAAGTCTTTAATTTGTGATGTTTCAGTAAGTTAGTTATCATTAACGATATGCTGAATTTAAGATGATGACCCAGACGCTGCACTATCGATCTGTCGATACGGCGAATAAGTGGCCTATTTTATTTCTATGCACATGGAGAAACTTATATGTACATACGTTAATAAGTAAGCGATCAAAGTAACTTTCGCATATCTATTATGGTGATGCAGCATCTGAGTCATAATTATACATGCATTGTACTTTCCTTCCTAGTGAACCTGATTAACTTAGATTTTTGTGCAGTAATTTCTAAAAAGGTAATTGAGACTGCAACATGTGGCAGTACCCAACATGAATATAACTCATCCGCTTACAAAAAAAAAAGCAAGAACATTTGAAAATTAAACAATGTAAATAAGTTTGGACCTATGCGTTAACCTTGCGGAATCCTAGACGTTATGTTAACAAAACCAGATCTTACAGTATTTACTACAACAGCCTGCCTTCTAATCCTCGTGAAAGCAAGCATAATTTGAATTTATTACTCAGTGTATTCTAACAAGTTTGTTATCGCTAACCGCTTCTCACAAAATCCGTATATTCGGGGAATTACTATGTTTATCCTATACTCCAAAAGAAATGCTTGGAAATGGTAAATAGGGTGGTTACTGCACGCATTATCAACATAAGTATCCTAGTATACCAAGGCTAAAGTGGAAGCAATAGTTTTCTTATGCGGTTTCTTACATAAGTTCTAACACAAAGATGACCAAAGTAAAGGTAAATACCATCAGAAGCAGACCCCTTACAATCATTCAATGATTTCAATGCTTTTGTAATAGGGTTTTAGGCAATCCGCCTTTGTTCCCCTTTGTCCCTAGACTTCTTCCAAAACATCTAGAAAATCTCGCTCTGGCTCACTTGCATCCGTTCTACGTGTTCCTTCCATTTATTTATGTTTTCCTTTATTCTCTCATTTATGTGAAAGATGTTTAGTTCTGTTCTTATATCTCCATTTCTTGTTCTACCAGATCTTCTCTAACTTTTCACTCTTCTGAAAAATGTCATTGCTTGTTGTCCATGTTTCACAACGGTATAAGAAGGATGGGGCTGCTACCATCCTATAAAATTTTATTTCTGTATCCTTTCTTGTTTTGTTTTTAACGTTCCGCTGATTATTTCACAGATGTGTGTGACTTTATTCAGTTTCTCTTCTATGTCTTTGTTTCGATCATAAGGTACATTGCAGCCTAAATACTTAAAGTGTTTCGCCTGTTCCAGTACAGTACCATTTATGACTATTTTTGTCCTAATTGTCCTTTAGGGCATATGTGGGCAACAACCGGCCCGCGGGTCGGATCCGGCTCGCTGTAAAATTTGATCCGGCCCGCGAGACATTTTGAAAAACCCAATTGCAAAAAGAAATATTACACTACTTACTCATACTCACTTCAAATGAGGGAGATCCTGAGATATGATGTTTATCGCTTGCTCCTGCGGAATCAAGTGAGCTAGCAAGCCGAGTAGCGGCGATCATCAAAGAGCGGACCGCGAACGTATTTGCGCACTAAAGTTTGGCCCACACATGCTTTAGGGCATGGAGTGAATATTCCATTTGTGGTTGATCTGCCTTTTCCCAGCCCATGGATTCGTTATTATTATTCACAGTCACGTTGGTCACATTAGCACTAACAGATTCAAACACGGATTGAAAGTACACGTTAAATAATTCTCTCGACCATTTTGAGTCACAAATTAGCAATATACTGCTGTTTATAATTCGTTTGCTTTAATATGCTTCTATTAACCGTAACAATTTGCGATGATTGTACCCTTGTATTGGCTGATTTTTTTAAAATATATTTTCCATTTGATTGACTTTGTTTTTCTTCGCATGCATTTTGCAGATAATCTCGCAATTCCTTACACTAACATTTTCTGATATTATAAAGTAAATGCGTAAAGGTGTATTGCTCAGCGTGTGTAGATAAGGTATACGTGCATTTTGCTTATATATTTTATAAGTAACGTTCAAAGTAGCTTTCACAATATTAAATATGGAATTATTACTGCATACTAGGTTACAACCATATTAAATTCTAGATTATTGTAATAGCACAATTCAATTTTAACATGCTCTTGCAAAATATTCAATTATCAACAGTCTTTTCCGTGGAAATATTTACCATATAATGTACGCTATTTCACATTGCAACGTCCATTTTAATACATTTAACAAGGCATGCTACATATAATGGACCTAGATTAACCTTTACGTAGAATGCATGAGACTTGTTATTTTTCACCTGCATACGGATCGAAGACGCTTTAACGTTCTAGAAAGCGTTTATTACTGAACATTATTGAAAATGCAATTTTATAAGGAACGAAACAGACACACCTTAGGAGGCGAAACCACCGCACTTGTTTTATTAAAAGATTATTATCATCGGCTATAACCACGTATATAGGTATGGGAAACTAAACTACTCGAATGTAGATATTAACTTTCAATAACGTAACTGGAGAGTATCTAAACCTGACGCATTTATTAGAAGAAAGTGTTTATTAAATATGATATATGCAAACGTATGTATGTATGTTCATGATAATAAGTTTGCCAATGATTTGCTGCAAAGGTCATCAGAGAGAGCATATTTTTTCAGCTGTAAAACTACGTGTATTGAAACCGTTTATTTTTATTTTGAATTTCTGAAAATTCCAAACTTTCAACTCAATTTTTTCTGTTACGGGATGATTCTCGTTTGCTGTTTCAAAGAACTTAACCCATCTTCTATATAACGTTTATATAATGTAGCTTGTGCTTCATTCTTAAATTAAGTCGTTACGTATTTTACAAACTAAACGAACGCTGATGGTGAACAAGGTCTTTTGAATTTTATCAAACCGACGTGTCGTGTCGTGATGACTTGAACCTGCATGGTGTATGATGAGTGCATACCCTATCACGCAATTAAAATCTAATATATATGTTAATCTAGGAAATGCTACCTGTATGCACATACACATGCACATATATTATATTATTAAATACGTTGGCCTTAACTTACATACAGATTAGAAAATTATATTACATAAACTATGCTGTCGAGCACTTTGGATACACAGTACGACAGGAACGTCAAATGCAGGAGGTAAATTGCATATTAATGTCTATCTACAAGAATAAACAATTACTGAATGATGGAGGAATTAACGATATGGTGGCAATGAATGTGTGCATCATATGTTACACGTACGATTAGGCATATCTAAGCTGTCTGCAAGGTGAGTGCTACAATGGTTAACAAAATCTTTACAATACCATAATAAGGGAAGTACTTCCGGAATTGAATCATGTCATGATGAGATACGTAAAAAATTAAATAAGCGTAAGAGGAAAAGAAATAAAAGGAAATAAAAAAAGGGGGTGAAAAGAACAAAAGGTGAAATAAAGTTTAAGAGACGAAAATAGAAAAGCGAGACAGAAAGAAAAAAAGGGGGAAAGAAAGAAAGATAAAGGAAAAAACGAAAGAAAAAGACAAAAAGGAAAAAAAGAAAGTGGGATCTCGACGTTGTTTTTTTTTCTTTTGTCTTTCTTTTTCCCCCTTTTTCTCTTTCCTTCTCTTACTCTTTCTTTCACCTTTTCTTCTTTTTCACCTCTTTTTTAATTTTTTTCTTTCTTTTTATTTCTTTTTCTCTTACCGTTATTTCATTTTCTATATATCTCATCATGACACGGTCCAATTCCGGAAGTAGTTCGCTACTCTGGTCGTGAAAGGCTACGTATTTAGTTACAATTCAGTCGATAACTCATTTGACAAGAAGAGTCCATGTGCTCTTGAAGCGCTGTGTTACTAATAAATTGTTAATTTGTGTGGTATGAAGTTTACTGCGATGCCAGTGAATTGTACAACAGCCCTCGCAATTGTCGTTGTAATAAAATACGGCTTCATCAGTGTTTCTAGATCCAAAAACGGCAATCTCAATAGTGAATAGTGGAGTAAGATATTCCCATCAACCGACGAGGCAATAGCTATGATTTTATTTGGCATTCGAATTGAGTACGTTACATAAACTGTTTTGGAAAGGCCCAACCCATTAACAAATCTCAATATCTCTTCACTACACAAATTAATTCAGTTTTGGAAGAACGACTTGGGTTTGCCTTTTCATCACTATAATTCATCGACTCACACCAATCAAGATTTAAGATTATGCTTCATACATCGTAGTCATCATATTTGGCCCCAAGTGACTTTCACTTGTTTCCCAAATATAATTTTTCCGTGCTTGATGGATGAAGAGCTTATTGCAACAACTGTGCAGTATTTCTTAGGTCTTGAGAAGGATCAATACAATAACCGCAGGATATTTATATCTTAAACATGTATATACATTTAGTGCTTCTGCTGAAGGTATGCAAGTTTTGCGTGTGCGCAGTGGTATATATCCCGCCTCCCTTCCCATGATTTTTACTTTCAGAGAGTTACCTGATCTGCGGTCTGTCATTTTGGTCTTAAGAGTAAGTCCTTTCTTTCCAGGCTTGAAATTCCCATAGGATCTGTTGTTACTTTTATATACATTGCTTCTGTGGGATTCTCCTTGCTAGTATATATCAGCATTTCCTTGTGTAGTGGGCTTCTAATGCTCTAATATTCTTGGACTCTACTCTTAGTTTGGTCGTTTTGTTTCTCCCTGGCATATTCATACGGAATCTTGTAAATACAGTTTTTTCGATGTTGATATTTATTTATTGGCTTGGTCTTTTTGGGAACAACCTTGCAGTTGTTCATGTTTGGAAGGCAGTTTTAATTCGGCATGTATTGTCAATATGTTTGACCTTTCCTGATAGTACTTTTACATATGTGTTCCTTTCCTTTCTCCTTTCTTAGCCTTTTTTAAATATTTTGTTGGGACGGCCATTCTGTTTCAACGTTTCTGTATATACGTCGATGCTCCTTATGTCTTTCCTCTTCACCTGAGAACATCGTATGTGTCATATAAGCATCTAGCTAGTCCTATCTTTGTTTGTATATAATGTTTAGAGTCGAAGTTTAGGTATTGTCCTGTATTAGTTGACTAACGATACATGTTCATGCTAGGTAAATCATTGTAATTTTACCAAACTAGTGCATCCACATAGAGAATATCACCGTTTCCTTCAATCTTCATCGTAAAATTGATAGATTCCTCTGCTGTTAAGGTGTTGTAGGATTACGTCTATTGATTCTTTACTATGTGGGAATGTAATGTATGTGGCTTGGTACTGTGGGAAGTTTTTTTTTTTTTTGGAAATTTTTGAAGAAGGTCGCTAAGAGTGGTGGGTCCATTGCAGTTCTGAATTTCTGTTGATGGAACTTGTTTTCCATCTGGAAGTATGTGCTCCATAACGCAATTTATCCTTAGTGGGTATCTTTTTGTTAATGTACTATTTCTGGAGAAGCTGTCCTTCAGATTGACAAAGGTTGGATATATGTATGAATTTGGCTACTTGACAGCACGACGAATCTCATTAGCTGTTAATTGTGTAAGTTAAGCAGTTAGTTAGTTTTGTTCTTCTACGAGAATTAGGGAATTCCATCGTTCACTACACTATTACTAAGAATACCACGAACATGGTTCAAGAATACTAAGTATACTAAAAGAACTTGAAATTCTAACCTACTTCTTTAATTTCGAACCCACTTGATTTCGAAACTGTAGTAAAATCTATATTTAAATCGTAATAAAGTAAAAAATTTGTATACAAAACATTACCCTTTCAATTTGCTCCGCAGAAATTTCCAGTAACATACAACTGACAAATAAGTGATTTTATACCATTAAAAGCAAGAAGTAGTTATCACCATGATCTTAAATAGTGTGTTTCAAACATGGATCAATATTTTCCAGATTATTTCTCATCGAGACATAAACGCGTTATTTGCAAAAATATGTTCAATCGTGCTGCAAGATAAGGATGACAATTTTTTGTGAAAGTAAAAAATCGTATATGTCTATAAAGCATGTAATTTAGACATTTTTGTAAAGTAAGTAGTACTAGTCATTTATTTTAATTTAAAGCAGCTAAAGGAGTTTTTCCAATTAGAAAGCATGTAACGAAATAATGACTCAATCATATCATTCTCTTGAAATTACATATGAAAGAGGCAAAAACTATGTATATAAATCTATTTGCTGTAATATACTAACAGCATTTCAATTAATACCTTTTTTCTATACATCAGAATCCAATTCGAAAAAGCGACACTAAGCACTTTAAATACAATATTAAGCAATTAGAATCGTCTACGATTGCGTAATTGGCATGTAATTACCGCGAACAAAACCAGGAAAAAGAAGAGAAAAACTTCTACCAGACATAATTGCCATAACCGTTCGGATACAAGTTACAACTTCGCAAAATGGAGACTCGCACAACGCAATAATTATACCACACAAGCTGAACGAATTCCCCACGTATTCTGTCGATGTAACATCTTAATGGAATAGTTTCGCAATCGTACACTATCGGTCATAAGTTTCAGGCCATTTAGAGAAATCTGCATTAAGATTTAATTAAACTGAAGATTTGTGTTCAAATAAAAAAAATGTTTACATCATCTACAGTTTCTGTAATTTTAGAAATATTATACCATATCCAATGACGATTGCAAGGACTGTGTGGATGTACAATTCACAGGTATAGCGGTCCAGGTAACACGGTCGGTAACACGGTTGACAATGGGAGCCCACGTGCTCCCGAAACGCTGCGTTCCGCATAATTAATTTATTTGTGTGAGTGGAGTTTACTGCTATACCTGTGAATTATACCATATGTTAAAGCCATCTGGTGCTCCTATGATATTGATTTTTTAACAATTTAATATTCATAGATAAGTGACTTTAAATTTATGAGCGATAGTGTATATGTAAACATATACATGCACTAGCATCTCTAATGTAATAATTATTTATCCACATATATCTCTTAGTAGTTAAGTTTACCCCTCTATAATGTTCTCATTTCTTTTTTCACAGGCGTATGTTCCCGACGTTGAGGGTATCGTTCACCGGCATTAGACCGGAACAACGATACGCCGTCCTATTAGACATCGTCCCAGTAGACAATAAGAGATACCGATACGCTTATCACCGGTCTTCATGGTTGGTCGCCGGCAAAGCGGATCCGCCTGCCCCCTGTCGGATGTATGCTCACCCAGACTCGCCATTTTCCGGTGAACAGCTGAGGAAGCAAGTGGTCTCGTTCGAGAAGGTCAAGCTCACCAACAACGAAATGGATAAGAACGGACAGGTAAAGTGCTTTCCTTCTTCGTTTTTGCCAAATAAATGCATTTGCTTATGTTGGATATATGGAATAATTCAAATAAAATATACGCCATTGTTATCTCTGCAATCGATACTGCAGAGGATGTGAAATTAAAGTTCTTAATGTTTGTTAAGAATGCATAATTTAATAGAAAAAGAACTTTGACCTTTTTTTGAAATATTATACCAAGCCAGTAGTCAGTTCTATACAGGGTGTGGTTGTAAAATGAATAAAGAGATATCTCTGAATTTGGCCTATGAGTTTATAGTACTGACACGCCCAAAGCGAAACTGTGTTCTTTTACATTCGTACAATTGCAATAAAATGTCAGAAAAGTATGATGATATAATAGAAATATTAAAGAAAATCCGGTCATAATACCAACCAATAATCATGCTTCAATATTTTACTGCAAATCGTATCTGATGCACATACTATGCAACTAAAATCGTAGAGGAATGCATCAGACTTAAGAATAAGAATCTCAAGAGAACTTGATACTAGTGCACGCTTATTTACTGCCAACATAAAGGTCCTACAGGTTTTAGAGGATTCAGAATTACAGCATGCTGTTTTGAAAGTTGAGAAATATCATTGAATGACGATTGCAAGGACTGTGTGGATGTACAATTCACAGGTATAGCAGTAAACTCCACTCACACAAATTAATTAATTATGCAGAACGCAGCGTTTCGAGAGCACGTGGGCTCCCATTGTCAACCGTGTTACCGACTCAGTCGGTAACACAATCATTGAAGTCTGTATTGCCCTAACTGCTCTCAATTTGTAAACCTGCGTGTGATTAGTAACGTTCAATTTCTTTATTGAATTTGACAAAGGAAATCTATGGAAAAAAGAAGTGGCCTCAATAGCGACTCCTGCGGCACGCGGATATTTAGCTACAGAAACTGAGAAAACTGATTATTAAGACGCACAAATAAGACTCCATCAACGCAATTGTCACCATCATCAAAATCAATATAATGCAAAATTATTAATAATGCTGGCTAACAAAATAAAACTTTTTCTGTCACACGGACGAACGTGCCTCGTCCGAGTAGGATTTTCCACGCTATAGGTCTTGGTTTTTACGTGGCACCGGCGAAAACCCCGAAAACCTCAGATTATCTCCAATTTGTATCAGTTGCTTGTAAAATCTGCACTGCTAAATAAATATGTAATTAGGCAAGAAAATACAAGAAATAAATATTACAACAATATAAGGTCCAGCAGTAGTCGGCTAGCCTTGCAGCGTTAATATCACTTTTTCATTCGTGAAGTATCTTGGTGAGAACGCTCGCCATGTTCATCGCTAACGGTGCCAAGGTTATCCAGTAAGAAATCGAAATGATAGTTCAAGAGATGCAACTTCAAGGACATGTACATTTTTGTATAATCTTGCGATAGTTGTCTAAAAAGCCTTTGCAGACGCTTTTACAAGAATGCCACGCTATTATGCCAATATCGAAATTAACGTCTTCCATTAACTCTCTAATTTGGGGTCCTACAAATATTACTTCCTTAATCTTGGCATCGTTGATCTCAAGGAATTTCTGCTGTAAATACGTGAATCCATACAATATTTTATCCATGCCCTTTACGTAGGTTTTGACGAGTCACAATTCTTCTGCTCAGGTGGTAGTTCATTAGGAATAGGTTATTTTTCCCTAGAATAGTGGTTTCTCCTGTCTTTGGCATCTCACTCGCATAGAAAAGCGCAGTGCTTTATGTACTCGAACTGCATGACAAGCAAAATTACAAAATATCTCATATTGGATAAGTATCAAAAGCAGTTTCAAGTTTTCGTATATCTCCTCGAGGTTAACTGCAAGTCTAATCGGTACAGATGGTAAACTGTTTCCAGTGTACAGAAGTATTTAACAGCAGAGCCTAAATCATCCTTACCACGGCGAAAAATGTTATAACCGTTATTATGGAGTAGTAATGGACTCCGAAACACCTAGTACTCGGAAATGGACACCACAAGAACTTCTTCTTTTATTTGTGCCGTCTCCGTCATCGAAGGTTGACGATCGCTTCATCAAAGGTCTTCCGATCTGTAGCTGTTAACTGGAACCATGTGAGAACCTTGGGAAATAATGTTTTGATTATGATGGTTTTCCCAACAACAGGGATTTAGTCCTGTTTGCATAATTTGTGGTTATACCACCAATACTCGGTCATCAGAGCCTCGTTCGCTATCTAGCAGGATGTACCGAGTGAAATCTATCACCACTCGTGCAGGTGAAGTTGACATTTAGATAGCTTTGTTATTCCGTTGTAGTTGAGCCACCCTTTATATCCCCCACAAGTACTTTACAATAACTTTATGAACTATTAACAGAAAAAGATTTAGGATTTGATAAATATAACCACTGTTGTTACTCTCGAATCAAGTTAAGTTTGAATCGAAATTGAGTTAATGAATTGCAATCTACTAATGTTAGATTGATATTCATTATCTAGACTGAAGACTTTCTTTTCTGGCAAAAAAGTTTTTGGGTAGAATAAAGTAGTCTGAAATTACGCAAAGAAGTCAACAATTGGAGTTTGCATAAGATGGTTGGTCTTAAGAATATTGAATACATGTTCCTTATTGTAGATTATGAGAGTAAAATGACGAGAACTAAGTATATTATACATATACTAAGAATGAAACAATAAGTTGTATACGTGCACTATTATATAGGGTGAAATATAATAATACAGTTGTATTAATCATATAAAATACATTAGCTTAAACTTGGATGGATTGGTATATTACAAAGTAAGGCATCTGCTTTTGCGAGACTAACCTATTTTCTGTCAGAGTATGTGTAATATCTACCAAATCCAAAATTTACCACGGTAAATAATAGATCTATGTGTGTATACTATAATACGAAATTACTGAAAAAACTGCATACGAGCGAACAAAAAAAAATCAAGGAAAGAATGATAGAGTAATACTTGCCTTTTTTAAAGATTACATAACCCTCGTAAATACAGAATGTCTTTGAAATAAAATAAAAAAGTACGAAAAATGAAAAGGTGTAATTGTATAGAACATGAATCCAAAAAATTTTGACTCAATTACGACGAGAATATCAGAAAATACCCTAGGAAATTGTATGAATGGCCTTATGGATGCATACACGCACACTGCATTCACTGCAATTATTTTCATTTATAACACCGATAGCTGTGTTTGTCGATGTTATAGACACTACAACATAATACAGTATACTCTTCAAATGGCATGTTAAGACTTCAATAACATGCTTACGTACGAATATTTTGGTTGTAAATAATGACATTTGTATTTTAATTATATTTATTATTTTTATCTCGAGTCTGCGAAAGAATTTTCACAAAATATTTTGTATCTTTCCATTTTTCCTACTCCTTTATCTTATAATAATAATAATAATAATAATAATAATAATAATAATAATAATAATAATATTTAATGCCCAACAGATCTTATTTCATGGACACCCTGTATACCTTTTATAAGAAGACTTTTATATAAAAGATTCAGTACTAACTATCGGTATCCGAAATAATGAGACTATCAAGTCCATCTAACAAGCATCCTCGACTACATAATTTCTTTTTTACCAGAGGAAATGAGGTGTTTCTTGAATTTTCAGTATTAAAAAGTATACATATGCGAGTATTTAGCATTACACGACTAAAATTACAATGAAGATGTTGATAATTACGGGAGATAGGAGAAGGTTTACAGATGGCGCTACTGTATGCATGTAGCTAGTTACGCGCTCTATTGTCTAAGCGTACATAAACTTTTTCTGCTATTGTTACAGCTGTTATTATCTCCTTTGTATGTGTGTTTTTGGTAATTGTGTATGATCTACACGAAAGATATTTCTTTGTTATTGCTGTAGGAAATTGCCAGAATTATACCAGTAATTACCTCGATGAGTCGTCAGAAGTTAAAAGTTTCCACGTTACTGTAATAATTACGACAGAAACTAGGTTCTTCTTTATTTCTTTTAGGTAAAAACTCCCGGGATAATTTACGAGAAAGTGCACGGATTCCATTAGAAACTAAATCATCCCGTACATCAGTAAGATACCAACAAACACGCCTCGCGTTTGAAACATACAAGGCAATGTTTTCATTTCGAATATATCGTTTGTTTTCTCGCTTCCTGATTGGTCAATTACCGGACGGTCGTAACTTATTCGCATCGTCGGATAAAGAAAGAACATTACTCTCGACGCTGCAGTAGAGGCTTTTAGCTTGACAAATGTATCTGTTGCCATTTGTCAAAGTGCTACGCGTAAGCCATTGTCGAACTTGGGTGGTCTCGGTTTCCGGAATCCTGGCAGTTTAGGTGCACCTTGGTGCGCTTTTCCCTTTCGAGAAAAATCGTTAAACCTCCCGTCGTTGTCTGTGGCCTTTGTTGTTTCACTAAGGACCTTGGTAATTAATTTTATTGCGTAGGAAGTGCAGTTAGTTGCGCATTGCCCTTAAAGTATTTTTACGAGCGAATATAGAGTTGGTAATGAATATTGTAAGGATAATCTATACTAATGAGAGAATATATCGTTAGATAGAGTTCTGATAAAATTAATTAAGTAAGACAGTATTAAAAGCAAGATGCAGCACTATCGCTCATAATATCATGGCAATGCAATCATAGTTTTGTTGAGGTATTTTCAATAAGAAGTGCAATGCTTTCGGTGAAGAGTCTTTATTGTAACTTTACAAGACATTTGACACGAACTATACGCCAACATGATTGTAATGTAAACTATCCTGTATAATGGTACAATGCAGACTTAATTATGGATAGAGAATGCAGATTGTATGTACGATCTTATACTAGTACGATCGTATACTTGTGGAATAAAAAAGGAACGTTAGAGCTCTTAACTACATGGTTTACAATACTTAATCAACGTCATCACCAAAACTGCAGCTCGGCCGTTGTTTGCGCTACTATTTTTTTCATCGATCAATCATAATTCGAAATTTCTGTTTATCTACTTTGAGAAAGAAGTGATAGCTTCCTAAATTATGATGGCTTGTCCTAAAGACACGACCCGAATTGGTCCGAAATCAAATTTGGGGGAAACATTTACGCTAATTTCTTAAGCCGATTCATAGATAGCAGCATGTATCAGTTATTTGCCAATCTTTAATTATCAAGGTTTATTGAAAATTTTGTGTTTCCACCTTAAAGTTTGCTAATTTTCACTTGATTTCTTTTTACACTTGTGTTTAAGAACGGTTGATAACTACTAAAATGGTATTTAAGAACGATTTGGTCACTGTCTATGCCATTCTCATACTACGGAATGGACTCATCAAGAACTTCCTCCTTTCCAAAGAAACCCCTGTATTTAAGGCGGAAGCTACTGCTATTAAAATAGCACTTAAGTACGATCAAGATCAAAGTAACTTTAGTTTTATCATTTCTCCTACTTAAAAAGCGCTCTTATGAGTTTGCAAAATTTCAACTACAGATCATATTCACAGATCCCAGTTAATGAGTCAGTAGACATTTTTTAACGTAATAATGCTGTTACATACAGCTACTCACTATATAATATAATGAGTATCTGTATTTAATAGCATTATTATGTTTGGTATTGTTTTCTAGGTATTTCGATGTGTTTTGTGGTGGAAAGTTTAGTTATGCAAACGTTGCTGACAGCGTAATGACACCTTGCACCGACTTGCTGGGGCTCTTGAAAAAGAACTGTATAGTAACTGGCAGTCTTGGTACACAGAGAACCCTATGCGCATAATCCCACCAACTTCATTTTTCTGAGTATTAAAACTCGGCGGTGGTATAATAATATACAAGTGCACATAGATACGCGACTGGGCATTCATATCAGTCATGATACAAAGTATTAGTTTGTACAATCGAGATGAAAGATCTATGTCAAGTGAAAAGTATTGGCACACATTTTACAGATCACGTTTACTCACGGAATATTTTACAAAGGGATGATATTTGTAAGATCTGCAAAAGTGAACGCGGTGATATCAATCTCATCATTTTGGGATGCAGCAGACGCAAAAATGGAAGTCAATAGCCTAATACAAGACTTCATTAGGATGGGTGTGAAGAGCGTCTTACGCTTGCCCTGGAATATCCATTCTGATTGCTAGGATTAGTAAGCTAATAGTCAAATGTCAAGGCCCAAAAGTTGAGTTCGTTGGTTACATTTTGCGATCGCTGCTAGTTGGAATGGGTTTATGTACGCGATATACTTCAAAGGCAAGACTGTTGTGGGATTTTAATTTGTCCTTGATCAATCGATTGAGAATTTGTATGGTCGACGAATACGTAAATAGGTGGTTCTGAAAATCTGCATATTTCTTGTGTAGAACAACTCATTCAATCAGAATTTCATTATCTTGTTCTTTTTTCACTTAATTAATTACGTGTTTAAATTTTTGAAGGCACATTTTTATCAATCGTATCGTGGGTGGCTCAGAAATCATGCTGGACGGTGCAGTACTAGATATCAGTTTAGTAAGTTACTGAATGCAAGTAGAGGTGAGGCTGCTACAACACAAAATGGTTCATCGGGCTTTAGAGCAACGGGAATTCTACCCCGCAATCGCAACATAATACCAGAATACGCCTTCTCGCCTACAATAGGACGCTTTTCACCTCACAAACAGACAGAAACTACGAGAAAACCAACTACTGGTTTAGAAACACAATCATCAACGTTTAAACACCAAAACTACACTCTGATTTGTAGCCTTCTGTTAAAAAAAAAAAACAGCTGCTGCTAAGAAATGTGCCATACAAGTTGCAGCTATTGTAATATCCGCTGCACATTTAGACAACAGAAAATAGCCCAAGAAAAAGAACATTAGATTCAAACAGAGAAGATAGTCAACAACAAATTTAAGGGAATTCGAATCTTCAAGCAGAGAAGAAGAAGAAGAAATAAATTTAGAAAGTGATGATGAAAGTGAAGATTTAAATGAAAACTTGTATGTAGGATGTGAAGAGGACTATAGACACACTAAAAAGGCTGCTGATTCCATCCAATATCTCAAATGTATATTCTGGTAGCATGGAAGTTGTACGTCTTACAGCGACTTCTGCCGGGAGTGTGGAAAACTTGGCCATAAGTCAAAAAAAAATTTAGAAGCAACTAGTATTTTTGTGGCCATCTTTCCCTGAAGACGCGAGAAATTTCTATTAGGTATACGTTTAATTTGTTTTTTAAATTGATCGTTTTATGTTGTGTTACCTTTGTTACACCTTTACCTGACGAATAAATATTTTTGAGAAACTTTCATTGTAGGTGATTCTTTAATCATCTCTTCCTATTTCCTTTAAAAAATATTTTTGGTCTATATAGATATTCTTCTAAATTCATATCAGCCAGTTTGAGATCATTTTCCCTACATAAAAGATAATTATTTCGATATCCTTCTAGCTTTACTGTAGGTGATTTTAGGCCACTAGAAGCCCGGAGCTTAGCTATAGCAACTGGGAGGACATTTCAATTCTGCGAAAACTTTTGGGCAAATTGTAATAACGACCATGAAAAAGTCTCCTGGCTTCATCACGTTCTTCCTTTTTATTACTAGTTAGGCCGACAACTTCATTATGTGTACATAATGTAGTCTAACAGCCATCAATAATTTGCTCGACTGGCTTATCAACTAGGATTAAGTTGCTCCAAAGTAATTGTCGATCCACCCAAATTGTGGAACCCATTAAATCCCATTGTTTTATACTTGAATTAAAAACTTGTACAAACTTCCAATAATTGTGTCAAATACTTTTTTTTCTGATACATGCCTTTATGGTTACCTTCTATAGAAGACCTGGAAACGAGGAGATTAATAAGCAGCATCTATTCAAAACTAAATATTTCTCTTTAAATTCGAATATAATTCATTAACTGTAAATAGTTTTCGAAGAAATAAGTGTTTAATGCAGTCATAATGCTATAAAGCATAGAAAAAAAAGAATCGAACGTCTACCTATGAGAAGACGAAAAAGAAGAGTTCTTGGTTTTTGTGGCTAACCCCCATAATGTACGAAATTAATTCCATGACGGCCCATAAAATATATGAAAAGGCACTGACAACCGAAAAAGAAAACGAACCACCAGAACTATATAAACAAGAGTCGTAAAAAGTTAGCTTCTAGTATAATCTGGCTTATTTATTCGAGGGGTATTCAAATTCAATGAATAGCAGTGGCGTCGTTTGCGTTAAACGGGTAAGGAACGGCCGAGGAGGTGGTTCTTTTCTCGTCGTGGCAGGTATATGTGTGCATATACGCATACTATGCTATATGTCTCTGTATGCGCGACTCCCCGGCATTGTGTTGTTTTATAAACGGACATATAGCGTTTAAAATACGACCGGCCGTGATGGCAATAATGACGAGCATAAACCGGCGCATTGGTGCCGAGATCTACAATTATTGTCCTCGAGTTTGAATGGATGAATGGGATAACGTCCCAAAACAAACACCATTATCTTATAGGTATAAGACCTTTTTATCGTTCGCTATACCGAAATGGCTTTTGTTCGCCGTTTAGGCAAGGTTAGGCTTGAAGGATTTAATGTTAGTCGTTTGTTTGAGTTGTTCACCCTTGATCACAGTAATCGTATTATCCTAAACCGTATAATTAATTAAGTGGTAATCAATCCAAACAAGTCAAGGGGGTATTAGAACTTACTGAAATACGTGTAATGATAGCGTACACATTTGGATCTTAGGATCGTTCTTAATAGGAAACTGTCACCAGTGAAAGGCTAACATAGCATTACAAATTCTTTGGTAGGAACTAGAATTTTAAGTCATAATAACCTTCTGCCTATTCACAACAATAACACCATTCATGATCACTTCTGCATCGTTAGTACTCTGCACCAGAAGCTTCAATAAATCCAACGACTCGTATGTTTCAACGTAGCAGGTGTGATGCTTACTTATCGCACAACAGCTCTGGAAATCTGGGAGTAACGCCACTTCACATCTATATACAAAATGAGGTTATTTTTATACATGACATATGCAAGGGCTGTTCTTTTTCCCAACCTTCATTCTTGCCTGTAAACAGTGACACGAGCGGTGGGAAACAGGGATGTCTAGCAGGTGATTCCGCATCTCTCCCACTATATCTGCCACTTGCAACGTGCAGCTGAAATTCATCGATGAATGAGCGAAACGAATACGGCGAAAACTTTATTGCGGATGGTGTAGGAAGTTTAAAGAAGGTCAAGCCAATATCCACGATTGGGGGAACAAGGGGACAAGTCTGTCGCATCAGAAGACATTGTTCAACGAGTTCACAAAATGATTCTAGAAAAATGGAAGCCTACCGTCAATGAGTTGAGTGTGGAATTTCCTGAATTGTAACGGAAGACTTACGCTAGCAAAAACTGTGCGCTGGATGGGTTCCAAGGATGTTGTCCGATGACCACAAACTTCACCTAATGGGATCAGTGCTGACGTTTGTCTTCCATTATGAGGTCGAAGCTGAAGATTTTTTAAAATAAATTGTGTCTGGAGATGAGGCTATACCCCCGAAACAAATCAACAGAGTCACAACAACAGATGGACTCAAACTCACCAAACAAACCAAAACTGTTCACACAAACATTTAGCAATAGGAAAGTCATGGTTACAGCGTTTTGGGACCAAAAGGGTGTGTTGCTTCTTGAATTTATGGAATCGGCTACTAGGATCTATGCAGGTGTCTATCGTAAGACTTAACAGCGATTGCGGAAAACCAGTCAAAACACAAGAAGGGGCAAGCTGACTTCTGGGGTTCTTCTCACTCATGACAATGTCCGCTCTCACACTGCTGTTGTAACCCAAACAATTTCGATGGGAAATTTTTGTAGACCTGGTATATGCCTCGACTTAGCACCAAGCGACTTCCATCTCTTTCGTGAACTGAAAAAGTGGTTAGGATGGCGGAGTTTCGAGAATACAGAAGAACTTCAAACCAACGTCACGCATCGTGTCAACTTATTGGCGACAACATTCTAAGCAGAGGGGATTGGAAGGCTCGTCAATAGACATTAGAAACGCATCAATCTTCACGGTGGTTGTGTAGAAAAATAACCATGTTTGTACACAATCTTTGGTAATAAGTTTATTTTGTTATTTACACTTGTCTTTTTTTAAGAGCTATTGGATGTTGAAAAAAAAGAAGAAAACAGTCCTCGTATATCTGTTTTGATATTATCGCAGTTGTGACCTATTTTTTTTTAGATTCTTGGATATTGTCCAGGTTAATGCTTGTCTGCATGGTAATGTAGCATTGTTCCTCGACGTTTCGATGAGAACTTTTGACAAGCTTCACAAGAAGAAGATTTTTTTATTGAAACGTGGAGAAACAATGGCGCATTATAATACGGATCGTCATGACAACACCTAACAATCTAAAACAACATATAACCCGCAGAATTTGGAAGAAATTATTTTCATGAAAAAAAGTTTCAAGTTTTAATGTAAGAAGAGTTGTCTGCAACGATGATGTTAAAGTAGTTTTAGCAGAGTGCTTCAAGATCATACGAAGATCGGACTAAGTTTTTTAAATAGAACAAATTCATAAAAAAGCATTCAATTCAGATTAAAAAAGTATTGAAAGTCATACGGCCTAAAGCTAACATTTAATAGGATACTACAGAAATCTAGAAAAAAAGATAAATGTGAAATACGCTTACTTTTTAACCCTATGTTTACCGGTTAGTACTAGGGGTTGCTTTCTTCTTAGCTTACGATAGAGCTAATGTACTCGTCTTCGTAGAACTTTTAAGTAGGCAGTATATTTTTATAATTTTGCAAAAATGAATTTTGCTAATAAATCGTTTTATGGAGTATATAAATACTTCCGCAATATGCCGATTTCCTATTAGACTAGACCTGGGAGGATAACTAAATCAATTAACGGATTTTTTAGCTGCACTGTACAGAAAGTTATATTATTCCTTGTAAGCCACTCTTGCATTTCAGTTTTAATCGATGATGTTGTGGGTGGTTTGTTTAGGATTGTACTATATATACTAAGATGCATTGTCTGCAATTGTTACGAAGCTTCTAAATGGCGAAGCTAATGATGCTTCAACCATTGCAAGTAGTTTGCTTTATTCATTTCTCCATGATAGTCATTACGTACGATAGCTGGTGATGGAAATACAAAAACAACACCATCAGTAGATCCACTAGAATTGCCAGCGTGTAATATAAATTAGAATAAAATAAGTCCTTTTCAGTGCAGCCAACACAATTTAAAATTTATTGTTGATGTTTCTGTGCATTTAACCTTGCCTTCATGGTTATTTGTGTTTAGTTGATGACGTGCAGTGCTTTGTTCGATGAAAAAAGAGTAATGGATGGTCATTTGATAGACCTCAATACATAAGAGGTACGGCATAACACACAAATATGTCAAAACCCAAGAACTCAATACTGGGAGGGAAGTTAGTGGACGTAAGCATCGACATTTGGGAAACCAGTTTCATTACCATATTTACAATCGATAATTTCAGGTACCGGGCTTAAATCTTTTTCTGTTTTTTCCATACAAAAAACAATAATAGGGAATTAAGCCACATCTTAACGGTTCGCAGAATGTGTTCGCAAGATTTCAAAATCGATTATAAAAACATAACAAGTAATTATTTATATTACATTTTCTCGATCGATATTTCACAATCCCTACGCTTACACAATCGATATACAAAAAAGAATGAAAGAAAAACATCTAAACATACATATATCGACACTACAACGTGTATATCTTAGAAATTAAACAGTGGCGAAATATATCCTCACCTCCTCCGATTTCACGTTTCACATATGGAAGAGGGGAAAATAAAAAGCAACGAGAAGCAACGGCAAAAAAATGATTCACAGCCGCGAAAACGGCATGACGTACGCTAATACAAATCGATCGAATCAAAATAAACCGCACGTAAGGGTACCCGCCTGTGTATTTTTCTTTTTATTTCGGAAATAGTCCGCTCCTTGTCTAACACGTAAACGAATATACGGTCGGCAGGCGATGGGATAATTCGATCTCGTCATCGGACGGTGTACGTCGCGGACATGATAAAACAAACAGTCCGGAAATATTCATTATTAAAAGAGAATCGTATGATCGCGGTGGCCGTGCGCGATTTCAAACACCTGCCACACGCTAGCCTCGCGTTCGGCGCGGCGCGGCGCGGCAATCGCTTCTCTCGGATAATCCGCGAAAAGCTATCCCGTTGACAGCTCGGAAATAAATACGGTGCCAATTGTGTTTACGACAAGACGAATGGCGTGTAGACGATCGATTCGGATGAGTTAAATCCCATCTCCGATTAACGAAATCGATCCTGTTTTTCGCCGGTATTTATAAATATACAGTTCAAGCGAACGGCTTATGGTCAGGAGTAGATATTCGGATATATTCGCGAGGATATGTATGCGATATTTTATTTGACTAGATATGTTGTTTATTGAGTCTTTGATTTTGTTTTAAATACACTTACACTCGGCCAGATTTATATAGTTTGTACAAAGTCTCCACTAGGGTGACAGAATAAAATAGACACCAGGTAAAGCGGTATAAATATGTAAACAGTCAAATTCTAAGAACGAATTAAGAACTTCCTCTTGTCATTAGGGTAAGGGTAGATGTATCGGAAGGAATTCGAGTGATATTAGCGACTTCACCCGGGGTCGCATCGTTGGCCAGAGTGAACGCGGCGCTTCGCAACGTGAAATAAGTAAATTTTTAAATATTCCGTTGTCCACAGTTAACCGTGTGATTACACAACTTAAACGCAAGGAAAAAACAAGAGCGGAGCCGAGACCAGGTTGTGCCGAACCTTCTGAAAGAAGTAAAAGGGTACTTGTGCGCGAAGTGTTAAGAGAACCGCGAAAAAGTACAGCTGAGCTTGCGGCAACGTCACAGAAAAGTCAGCGCACCGTTCTGCGATACCTCCACAGTGTGGGGATGTATAAAAGGGTGGCAAAGAAAATATCCCTCCTTACGGCGTTTCAAAAACGGCGCCGAATAGCTTGGGCAATCGAAATGCGAACGAAGCCCGAAGAGTTTTGGCGGTCTGTCATTTTTTCAGACGAAAGCAGATACTGCCAATTCAGTGACAGTGGTCGTACGTGGGTATGGAGACGTTCGTCGCAGCAACTGGACGACAAATTTTTGCATGAGACGGTGAAATACGGCGGTGTGAACATCATTGTGTGGGGCGCGATATGGTATGGTGGAAAATCGCAGTTAGTAATCTGCGATGGAAATATATATGCGGCAAAATATATCCAAATATTAACAGAAGGACTACGACCGATATTCGACAACGTCATTTAATCTAAAGAAGACACCACTTTTATGGAGGATGGAGCACCCTGCCACAAAGCAAGAACAACAACCACATGGAAAAAGGAACAGGGGATTCTGATTTTACCATGGCCAGGCCAATCACCGGACATGAATCCGATAGAGAATGTTTGGCACATAATCCAGACAAATATGGCGAAACGACCCCGAAAACGCAGCAATAAGGAAGAACTCGTGGCAGCTGTTACAGAAGAGTGGTTAAATATTCTAGAAGACACAATTAATCATTTAATAGATTCTATGCCACGACGACTCACAGCACTTCACTCAAGTAAAGGTGGATCGACAATTAGTCTAATTTAAAAATTTTAAAATATTTTGTATATATAACGAGAATAGAATCTTTTTTTTAATTAGTAGGTGTCTATTTTATTCGGTCACCCTAGTGTACTTAATTCTGCGGCACTATAGACAGGTTTGTATTAAATATACCGCTCATTCTTATCGGTAGCAACATATGCTGCTGCCATTTCATCAAATATACAAATTCAATTATACACTGAAGACAATTACTGTAAATTTACGATCAATGTACATAATCAGCGCTGTGACTGGTCCTTAAAACCCTAATTTATGTGCTATTGCGTATTAAACTGTACATTTGCAGCCTCGATGATGTGAATTTACAGTACCAGTAGTGACACTACCAGCAACATGTACGTTTCATATCATGAAATTATTATTACATGTTTGTGGGGATCCTTTTACATATTTATTCACGGAAAAGTGTACTAGTAGTTGAGTGTAGGCTTTCACAACCGTCGTCCATAGTAGACAGGTTTCTCGGGTTTTGTCGTGTATTCACTGTTTTACTTCACGTTTCGCTAATCATGCTGCCAGCTGCTTCTAAAGACTTTAGAAACATTCTGAAGAAGCTGAAAGCATGATCAGCGAAACGTTAAATAAAGCAGTGAATACGCGACAAAACCCGAAAAACGTTTCTACTAAGTATACTAGTAGTCATAACTGTGATTACTGCAAAAATTTAAACAATTTACTTTTATAGAATTAAATGTAACAATCTCAAGCGACATTGCGTGCAAACAGAAAATTCTTATAATGCATTACAAACATGTTTTCACAGAGTTCTTACGTGTTGTAATGATGTATTATTACTATTTGAAATAAAAATGATTTTTTCTAAATTTTAAAAATATATTTGATTTTTCTCGTTAGTGTTTAGTTCACGCCCGTATTTTGTTTTGTTCTTCTTCAATTTCCTTATAATATTTATTCCGTACAGTTTTCTTTATGTGTATCGAATATAACAAATATCTAGTTTAGTTCGAATGAATGTGTTTCGGCTTTTGTTGCCTTACGTGTGTTGACCATTAACACAAAATAGAATAATAAATTGAAATTAAGGTTTTCAAAAATTTAAGTGCCGAAAAAGTTGACGCGCCATTTTTTCTAAGAAATGTAAAACTGTAAATTATATGTCAGTAATGAAGAACTAACATAGTTATCTGCAATATATAAAACACAGAAAGAAAACTGCACGGAATAAATGTTATAAGAAAATGAAAGGGGGCCTGCAACAACAACAAAAAATAAGTGCGTGAACCAAATACTATCGAGAATAATCAAGTCTAGAAGTATTTGAAAGTTTAGAAAAAATCATTGTTATTTTAAATAATACAAATCATTACAATATACTCGAAAGCATAAATATAATACCAAATCTCCATAGATATGCTGTTGAATTGTAAATCGTGGAATACCCCTGTATATGATGCTATAGCTTTTAATTTCAGCTAAATTCCCGTTGCGTTACAGAGTTACAGGAGCGTTTAGATGATGTTGAAGCTCATTTAAGAAATAGGGATGTTGGTAGACGCATTGGAAAACTGATTGCTTGCAGGAGATTGCGGATATGTGTACATACAAAGTATCTTAAATTGTGTGCGTCTATATATTTGGAAGTTGACGCAAAAAAAAGAACATTTTTGCTTTAAATCACAAAACGTTAACACTGTGGCACTGGTACACCGAAGCACTTCAAATTCACTGAAGATAAATAATAGCGTAACTGTTGATGTACGTCCAGCTTTTAGTGAAGTGTTGTGGTTAGAAAGATAGTGAAATGTTTCATCTTGTTTTAACTACCGCATTAAAGCTCATTCGCAATTATTTCAAGTGAGTACCGCTAAACTGTTGTTTGGTGTTCGTTTTACGAATCACAAATAGTCCTATAGGCCTGTTTGAAAAAGTTCTCAAATATTTTTGTTATGAAACCGTGAAACCGCAGTGTTTTCCTGCAGCAATTTGATATAGGATCATTACATCTGCGACGCCAACAGCTTGAAGTCCTTGTACTACCTCATGACAACCTTGATATTGCTTACTTATTAGTACTTCTATTTTGTGCTCCTCAAGTAGTAACTTTTTACATACCGGCTGTTACAATTTAGTCAGATGTCCATTCTCCCCTTATAGTCGGAACTTTAATAGCATTTCACAATATTGTGATCTAAATAAATGTTTCGTGTATAATATTGCAATTTCAGTTGAAAATTTTAACTATTTTATCAGCTTCGCATTTAGCATTTATTATACGTTGTTAATTCACATTTTCAAGTAAATTTTACCATGCTTGGTCATAGCATCAAGCAACAATATAGATTTACAGAATATTCTTTTTCGATGTAGGTAATTCCTAACTCTTATCATCGATAAATGTTTATAATGGGGTTACAAAATTATGTGGAATGTTGTAGCTAATATTTCATTTCAAAGGTCCTTTAGTTTCCTCTTTTGAAGAGCAGATGACCTCAGCGCCTGCTTACTCTATTTAACCTAATAATTATCACGGTAAAATACAAATATAACACAACCCAAAAGCATTTTATTTTGTTACTTGTAATTTGCACCTAATTTAAACATCAGAAATTAAATTATATGCGATTTTAGCAAATTAAATAGCTACAGCGTGTCTATATTGAATAAATAATAGTTTGACAGAGAACACACTCCCTAAGGCACAGTTATTTATCAATGAGTTTTGTATTCAGTTTTCTGATAACAGAACATCATTAGATCAAAATTATTATGGTTCGTTCGTGAATTTTATTGCTGGCTGATCGCTGAAATCGCTAATTTTGTCGTACTGGATCGCCGGACCTCTACGCACCATCGTACAGCCATGAAAGACGGATAAAATATGCCCTCGTAACAACTGTTCACAATGCTGAACGCTTAAGACCTAATTTGTGAGTTTGTTTAATACCTTAGATCGGGCGTGCGATTATGGACTCGTGGTGCGCCAGTCCACCGCTATCATAACTCAACGGTGACGTCGAGAATTAGTCAACGCTGCTGCCATATATTGACCCTCATTCCCCACTTAACGTACCTTCAAATATATTTCGTCGTCGGGTAACTTTGTCAAACCGCCGGATAAGTATTAACTGCTCGAGCATTTTTATTCAATTAGATCGGGAGATAAGCGAAAGATTTTAATAAATTAAACTCGCTTCTTGATAACAATTAACGATAATATTTCTCTATATTTCTGTGATTATAAACTTTGCCATCGAGAAGCGATATCTCTATGCATATTTCCAGTAGAAAATAATATACTCGCTTCAATTAAGTTCATACATCTATACGACCACGGGGCTTGGAATTTAGTGTCTAGCGCACTTGGGTATGATGCTTGTGAGTTCCAGGTTCGAACCTCGGAGATGTTGCTTCTCATGGCTGGGTTTTTATGTGGTTTTCTTCACTGCATGGTGAATTCTAAGAGCGAATATATTAATCTGTACCACAGGTATATGCGTAAGAATAATTAGTGGTCGGCCGACACTCCTTATAATGGGAAAAACTGTTGGGGGTTGCGAAAGCATGGATTATAATTATTTAATATTTAGCACAGCGATTTTGGAGACACCTGTTAAAATAAAAAAGTTATTTTATAATGTAGCTCCAATTGCAAATATATTTCAATAGTTAGTTTTTGTTGTATTATATACTTTTACTTACTAAAATGAAAAGTTCCTGATTTTTTCAAAATCCGTTAACCCATTAATTTAAAATAAAAACTAATATACTTGTTTTTCTCAGTTATACTGTAGCTGATAGGTGACCACTGAAATATATGGTATCATATAACTGGCATCCCAAAATAGTGTTACCTGCAGCATCTTTTAAATATATCAAGGTTATTGTTTGCACCATATTTGATAAACAAACCTGGCATATACTTAGTTTGACTCCTTTCAACCCATTTTAATAAAATACTCTGTTGCAATATTCACTGGCAACGTTGGTTTTAAATTATTGTCTTCCTCAAAAATACATGTACCCAAATTTCCGGTAATTGAATCAAGAAATCTTTTAACATTAGCTAATCAGAAAGAAAATTTCAATAGATGCTTTAAAGAAAAAAAAAAGTACTATATTTTTTTTCTGCAACTAATAACCTTAGCAAAACTTTTGATTTCTTATGTTTGGCTTCAAAACGCATGCACCAAATACTACCAACTAATTCCCCAGTATTCAATATTAATGATGGATTATGTGTTAAAAAGTGGTGTTTAAATTCTTATGTAATTTATAATGCCCACTAATTAGTATTCTTAGTAATAGCGTTCCGTATTTCAATTTGATAAAATATCGAGTACTATAGAGTGAGCATCTTTATCTTTTGCTGTCACGAACCTACCTGTTACCAAACCCATTTGTTTGTTAGTACTATTGTAATTAATGGACAAATCAGCACAATTTCGGGAAGCCGCAATATATCAAAGTTAGGTACAGTGCGCTGATAACATTCAACAGACTGTACAGTGCCCAAATCGTAATAATATTACTCTTGTAGCTATAATAATGTATTGAGAAAAGAATCGCTAAAACAAACATTGTACTTACATGTACACTATACATATAAATGTAAGTACAAAATCATTTCTAAGAAGATGACAACCACAAAACAATTTTTGATATAATATTAGTAATAAGCCGACGTACATATTTACGTTGAAAACTTGAAAATCGCGAATGAGTGAGAAGGAAAATTGTACAAGTTAGATATTATGATAAAATGCATACGTAACACATGGGCTGAAAAGTCCCGGGCCTAACACATAGATGACGCTAGTTTTATTGCAGTCACCTTTCTCTCAGTTAGTACTAACCTTCAAAAGACAGCTGTTAAAATTTCATGATATTCTATTCATTAGTTTGTGAGTTATTGTGCTAAGAGTCACGCTACTTTTGTTATTTTCACAACAATGGATCAAAAACAATTTCGTGTTTTAATTTTACACTGCTTCTTGATGGGAAAAAATACCGTTCAAGCGAAGCAATGGCTTGAAAAGTGTTATGGGGACTCCGCTCCACTAGAAACAACAATAAAACGCTGGTTTGCTGACTTCAAACGTAGAGACACCGATGATGCAGAACGCAGTGGATGTCCAACTGAGGCGGTAACAACAGAAAACATCAAGAAAATCCGCAAAATCGTTTTGAATGATCGAAAAGTGAAGTTGCCTGAGTTAGCTGACATCGTAAAGATATCAAAATTGGCTTTATATTGCATGAGCATTTGACTATGAGAAAGCTCTGTTCAAAGTGGGTGCCGCGTTTGTTCACTGTTGACCAAAAACAAGAACGTGTTGATGATTCTGAGCAGTGTTTGGCCATGTTTAAACGTAACAAACCGGAATTTTTGCGTCGATATGTGACAATGGATGAAACATGGATCCATCACTTCACTCCGGAATCAAAACGATCGTCATCTGAGTGAACAGCAACTGGTGAACCTCGTCCAAAGCGCCCGAAAGCACAACAATCGGCTGGAAATG
Organism: Trypoxylus dichotomus; assembly: GCA_023509865.1. Taxonomy (NCBI): domain Eukaryota; kingdom Metazoa; phylum Arthropoda; class Insecta; order Coleoptera; family Scarabaeidae; genus Trypoxylus; species Trypoxylus dichotomus. The sequence goes on along the minus strand of CM042076.1, from coordinate 68,506,571 downwards.
TTATGGCCTCGGTATTTTGGGATGTGCGTGGTGTAATATTCATCGACTATCTTTAGAAAGGAAATACCATCAACAGTGAATATTATATAGCGTTATTGGAGCGTTTGAGGGCCGAAATTGCAAAGAAACGACCGCATATGGCAAAGAAAAAATACTTGTTTCATCAAGACAACGCACCGTGTCACAAGTCAATCAAAACAATGGCAAAACTACATGAATTGAACTTCGAATTGCTCCCACATCCACCGTATTCGCCAGATTTGGCTCCCAGCGACTACTGGCTGTTCGCAGAGCTCAAAAATATGCTCGCCGGTAAGAAATTTCGCACGAAGGAAGAGGTTATCGCTGAAACTGAGGCCTGTTTTGAGGCAAAAGATAAATCGTTCTACATACAAAAGTGGTATTGAAATGTTAGAGCGGCTCTGGAATGATTGCGTTGCTCTTGATGGAGATTACGTTGATGAATAAAGCTAATTTTGAACCAAAAAAAGTGTTTTCTTTGTTAGGCCCGGGACTTTTCAGCCCATGTGTTATGTCTATATGAAAAGAATATTGTCACAGAAAGCCTCCGCCTAAAAATGTTCCATTCACAGCCTAAGAAAGAATTGAATCGTTGTAGAACTTCTAATATTCAACGATATCAGGCAGGTATTTTATTTCTTTATATACAAACATTTGAACATTAATCATACGATGGTAAAATATATTATTCTATTTGCAATCACAAAGTGTAATGAGAAGATACATGAATTACATCAATACACAATTACTGCTTCCTACTTATCTAACTTCTTTCTTCGTCTGCCGTTTAGCACCTACTCATAAGACCTGTATTAGATCATATTTACACTGCGCGATAGATTGCATATTTGCTGATATAGCTGTTGGTTTTAGTTCACGATTTTGGCATATATTTGTTGAGTCAATAAAATATGTTAAATGAAAACGATTGTCCATTCAACGAAATTCAATGTGTTGGTTGTATGAAACGTTGCTTGACACAAACAAGTGTTTGTTGAGTTAAACAAATAAGTTCATACAAATATATTATTTTAGGTCAAGAACTTTTTTCCCTGTGTATAAGTTATAGGTGGCTGATTGGTCTCTTTCTTTATAATGAGGAAAAAATTATTTATGGTTGTTTTCAACAAGACGGAGCCAGAGCACATACTGAAAACACATTTATAGGGTTCAAATAGCTGAGATCGCACACCTTTAAAACAGAATTGTAGAGTATATTAATGAAATTGGCGATGCTATGTGTGCTAGTGTAAGAGAAAGATGTGAGAAATATCTTGAATATAGCGGTGGTCACCTTCAACAGTTTCCGTCAAAACATGTAAATAAACATATTTCGTTTAATTATAGTATTATGATTTAGCATTTAAGTGAGATAACTAAAAAAATATGCTAAAAATATAGGCATATTCCCATTATATTACATATTTTTTTTTTATTTTCAGTAGATGATCGTAAAATTATGAACGATGGTATATCTACTAGACAAAAAAATGTGTCAGTCTCACTAGGATTGTTATAAATGTTTAAATACGCTTCACCTAACCTTGATTTTTTTTAATACCACCTTGTAACACGTTTATGAAGTAACACTTTATCCTTTTGTTTCTTCCACTATGACGAATCATGTGTTAAACTTTTATTCGAAGATAAAACTACTTACTGCCCGTTTGACTTCTTTCGAAACTTTTGTTCTTTTCCTACAGTTTTTGAAACAGAAATATTACGAATAAGTATCATGACTTACATTATCGACATTATAAATTTGGCATTATATACCAAATATTTTGATAAAGCAGGTCGCGATGAAAAGAATTGTGAATGTCTACTTTTCACTTTAATATTTTGTAATCTAATAATTCCATCCGGTTTTTTTCAGTTACGCTAGTGGCACGTATTTGAAATCTAATTAATCACACTCATAACGAGGTTGCGGTTTACAATGTAGGATATAAAATGTACGTAAAATTCGGATTATAAATAGCATAAATTTAGTATTAATCATTTTTTTTAAACGGCCGACGTTCAATTTATTATTCTCCAATCTAACTCGGCCGTTTTAATTCCAATTAAATTGTCTCGATTAATTATAACAAAAATATACCCACATACGTATCGATACGTGGAGAACAAAAAAAAATCCGGAAACACCAATTTAAATATTAAAAAAAAAAGGGTACCCCATACACATGTTCCAATTTGCATATATGTATTGCAAAAATGATATTTTTAATTTTTAATTTTAGTTTCCACACACATACGCGAGATCCGTATCTAGCCTGCCCTACGGCCAGAGAGTTGCCGTCTCTACCAGCCGTTCGGCTAACTAACGAGCGCCAACGCACTGGACAAAAGCAATATCGTACGGTCGAAAAAACTAGGCGAAACATAATCCGAATTTATCTTTATTTACGTATCTGCGAGAAATCGCTGATTTATTACCCGACACTGATACTCGGACCTCGTATATAATTTGCATTGAATTAATTTCGATATTAGCGCACATCAGATAGATGCCCTCTGTGATATGGTGATTAAGGACGGTTGTAAAGTGACTGGTGGCGCAGTCCTCCTCGAGGAGATGGTTTTTGCATATTAAGCTGTTGCCGCGAATTTATCGTGCAAGAACTATCTCTATGGTTGAAGGGCATAGGAGTGGGGCTACTCTAAGAGTTGTTCTCGAAGAAGAATTATTACCTTAATACCTACAAATCTACTGGACTAATTGTTAACATGTAAGTTTGAAGACTTTGAACCGTTTGTTGGAGAGTAGATGCAAAAGAAAATGTTCAGTTTCAAATTAATTTAATAAGCGAACTACTTCCGGAATTGGACCGTGTCATGATGAGATATAAAAATGAAATAAGAGAACGAGGAAAAGAAATAAAAACCAAAAAAGAAAAAAAAAAGAAAAAATGAAAAAAATGAAAAAAGGGATAACAAAGAAGAGATGTAATAAAGGGTAAGAGAAGGAAAGAGAAAAAGCAAAACTAAAAGAAAAAAGAAAAAGGTGGAATTTCGACGTCGTAGGGGGCTTCTTCAGGAGAAAACAGGGAAACCAAACCACTTTGGAGGAAGATCACGGTAACTCGGCGTGCTAAGGCTTTAGGGTGGTTTACACATCGAGTTACGGTGCAACTTTAGTTTCCTTGTTTTCTCCTGAAGAAGCCCCCTGCGTCGGAGGTGAAACGTCGAAATCCCATGTTTCCCTTATTCCTTTTTCTTTCTTTCTGTCTCCCTTCTCTCTTTCCTTCTCTTACTCTTTATTTCACCTTATTTTCTTTTTCACCCCCTTTTTTAATTTTTTCCTTCTTCTATTTTTTATTTCTTTTTCTCTTACTCCTACTTCATTTTTATATATCTCGTCGCGACACGGCCCAATTCCGGAAGTAATTCGCTTATTACTGACTCTGGCCGTGGAAACCTACATATTCAAACTAAACTTCTTCTGAAGCTGGTTTTATCCAGATCATAGAGTCAGTATCGACTTCTTTCGAGTCAGATCGATACCTTTTTTGCTGTGATGGCGCCGACTTTTTATTGGGTAACTTTTTGTATGCCCGTATTTTGTGCTATATTCGTACACAATTCCGTATTCATAATTGTGCAATAAAAAGCAAATACGTATACCATATGTATACAATACATCTATCTAACATAATAATGCTCTTAAATATAGCCACTCGTGTTAGTAGTGGCTGTACTTAACACTATTATTATGTTGACCACTGTTTTTTAGGTATTTTTTCGATGTATATATAATGCGTCTGTTTATATTCATAAATTGGTCGCAATATGAGGTCTCGTAAGTCTTGATGCTTATTTTATTACGTCGGCAGTAGAAAAGTGACCATTAGCGTCGTTCCAACTTCCATTCAATTTTCTTGAGCAAATATGTACTTCATATTTGTATTTAAAAGTATACCATCGCCTTCACTATCAGTACTATCAGTTTTAGGCAATATTCATAAGTCATATTTGTCCGATGTGGTAGAAAGCGAAATCCAGATAGGACAAGATGGCACTGCACTTCATGTAATGTGGGCCTTTGCTTCTGTAAATGGGATAAAAATGTTTATATTTTTGATGTTGATTTATGTCACTGAACGCACCTGAGATAGGAAAGTCCAATTTTATAGAAGGATTAGGTTCTAATAGGTCAACAGTTCATCCTATGATAAATCAAAGTCATCTGACAAATCACCACCTGTATTGTTAGCAATTTGTATCAAAAGCGCACTCGTTTTCTCTCTTCTTCTTTCATCCTCCAATAGTTCCCATCCGTTTCCAATGTTGGCTACCATGGATGCTATTTTAACTTGGTTTCCTGGTGCTCGGAATAACTCAGTCGTATTCATACCGAACCAGGTTCTGAGATTTTTCAACCAATACCCTTCTTTCCCATTACTTTTCCCTGAAGAATATTCTGGAACAGATGAAATCTGTTCTCATTTTTCATTATGTGTCTTTAGGATTGTAGTTTCCGAATTTTCACGGTATTATCACTTCCCATTCATGTCATATTTTTTTTGTATATAACTTTTATTTAATTTTAAGGCGATGACATTCCTCATTCTTCATTACATATAGTAGCAATAATTTCTCGTGTCAACTTGAATGTCTTGTTCTTTGAAGTAATGCAGTACTTCACGTTTGCTCAATTTTTCCAGTTGTGTTCAGTTTCGAATGATAAAGTGGAAGCCGACAAATCATGTGAGTATACTTAAAGAAGCTAAATTGTGACTTCTCTGGCTTTATTGTACGATAAGGCTCAGTTTTTGTTGCACTGCTCTCACAAAATTTTGCTTGTTTTGCTGCTCGAACTTCTTATTACAAGGAAATTATGGTAACTGTTATCCATAATTACAAAGAAATGTGCAGTAAGATTGGGTATGAACCGTTGTCCAAGCCAAAGTGAATACTTAACAAAGTTCTTTCCACTTGTGGTAGTTACCAGATTGCTGTCCAAATTTAAATATTAGCAGGGTTTTCTCCACCTACAAGTACGTACATATGTAAATTAATACAACATTAGTAATTATATGTCTGGGAGCTGTTATTTATTAATACAGTATTTGCATTTACTAATCTATGCACATAATAAACCTACAGAGTATGTCAAAAAGACCTTCCGTATTTGGTGAAGGGCTGTGGCATATGGCTACGGAGGGGATATCCATCGATAGCGGTAAATGTTCCATTTTCAATAGTTGCGAATGTTGAAATATCTTCCCATAACCTTGCAAGCACTAAAGTAGGTGATCACCCAGGTAGTGGCTACCATTCCAACGGAAATGATACGAAGAACTATAGACAACTTCTTCGTCAATGTGTCAACAATAGACATTTAAAACCAAGTAGTGTAAAATGGCATAGTATTTGTTGGGTACAGATACAAGTTCTTTTTCTGTATCTTTCTTTGTGAAATATGGCAAGTATTTTTGCCGGACACTGTATTTTCAAAACGAAAAATTGTGATCCATGAGTGTTCATGTAAGAACATCGTAATTTTCAAATTTTTTACTGTTCCATCAGTATCGCATGGTTATCGGTTGGTTTTTCTACGCCTAAGTGAGTAAAGCAAGTAGCCCAATAGTTTTTGTATCATAACATTTGTACTACACAAACTTGAAACCCTATCTTCTTAATAATTATCCATATGATAAAAACTTCCAAATAAAATCAAATTGTTGATTTCTGTTCTTTTATCACATGAAAGTTCTGCGAGAAACCTGTTTAGCACAATTATCAACAGTTGATTTTGGGAATAATTACTCAATATGTACTCGTCTAGTGTTAAATGCAGTTGCGTTATCAGTTTCAATTTTTTTTAGCTTTTAGCAACTATTCTATTGTTGACACAGTTCCTTTTCCAAAAGATTTGACAATAATTCTGAACGCATACTTCTCCTTAGAATTTAGCACGGACACCAAAGAAAGTTCGTAACTTATATTTTTGAATTCGGATTAGTCCAGTGATTACATTCACTTCATTAGTATATAAATTACTGACTCTCTTAAAAGTAGGGTTATTTCAAGTATAGCGAAAAACAGTTAAATGCACCAAACATAAACAACAAGATATAATTGTCATGATGAACACGATATTTTTAAAAGAAAAACAATATTATAGGGTATACTTTTGCTTGTAGTTAATTGTCTGCCTTAACCAACACCAATGAATGTCCATTATTGGATACTAGCATAGTGGCGTAAATTTTATACGTAATTTATACCCCAAAGCACTTGCTTGGATACGTTCGGTTGCTTACATCGGCAAGAAATCGACGAGCTTTAAGTTTTTTATCACCGATATGAATGACTTTCAGATCTGCATATGGAGTTATCTCATTGGGGTACGTTATATTAGCGACGTAAATACAGGCAGTAAAAAGAATATTAATGCGCGATAATAAACGCAAGCAAAATTTGTTTCAACATCTGCCGATATGTAGAAATGATCGTAAATAGCATGTCGTAATTGACATACCAGCATGTACGTATATATCGCAGAGCTAATGGACTGCTTTACTCTTTCTCCTTACGATTTCGTTTTGCTCCTATTCTGCCAACGTTATGGATTATGTGCAAGAAGACTTCAATTACCGAGTGCTTGCGTATACATAAATAATTTTTAACAGTCGAGGGAAATATACAGGCAATTACGTATTGCTTGTATAAGACGAGGATGTGAGAGTGTGTCAATCAATTTTTATAATATCCGTGGATATGGATTGGGATATGGGGAATGTTGGTTGTTTAAGCTTCTTGATGGAGGAAACACTTATCCGCATTTGATTTTGTTAATTTATTTTTAATTATCTATAGAGCAATCGCAGAGTTAAGTGATTTAGAGAAGGATGAACGCAAAACTATACACTATTGCCCGTAAAAGTCTGAAGGTGCAATTAAGTGTTGATTTGCAATAAAACAAAGCAAAGTAGCTCTGGGTATCTACTGAAAAGTGTACCAAAAGAACTCTCCATGATTGAGATACAAATAACGAGTACAAAATTAAGCGAGACCTAACTATAGACTATACATAATATACAGTACAGGTAGAAAGGATGCTTAATAATCGGTGTCACGCAATATTCTAGATGAGGGTGTTTCTGATCACTGAACAAAGATGTCCAAGCTTAGATTTGTGTAAGACATACGAGGGAAGGTCCAGAAGTTCGTGGAATGAAGTGGATGGAGTGGGGATAGAGGCGCTCACTAGGTGTCACTCTGATTGGCGACTCATCATTAGTATATGAAGTTAAGTTGCAGCCCAATAGCGTCAGTCGTTTATGAATGCCTGTAAAACAAGTCAATCCGGAAGAAAAGTGAAATTATGGAGGAAATTGAATACTGTGCTGTGATAAAGTTCCTTACAAAGCAAGGAAAGGACGCTCAAACCATATAGAATGAAATCGAAACCGTTTATGGGGAACAGTGCCCTAGTAAATCAATGATTTATAAGTGGTATGGTCTTTTTAAACATGGTCGGGAGTCGATTGAAGACGACCCCCACTCAGGACGGCCAGCTGAGGCCAGCATCAGACATCGTCGAAAAAGTGCAAAAATTTCTACTGCAAGATGCCCGTTTGAAGAAAAAACAATTATCTGTATTAGTTGGAGTATCAGATACCACCATTTTGCGTACCCTACATGACCACCTGGGTATGACAAAAGTCAGTGCAAGATGGGTACCGAGAATGCTCACGCCGCTGCAGAAACAGCAGTGCGTTTGTGCGTCCAAACAATATTTGGAGCTGTGTGGAGACAAATCTGCACAGATTTTGGAGCGGATTGTTACCGGAGATGAAACATGGCTTCATCACTTTGAGCCTAAGTCCAAACAGGAGTCCATGCACTGGCATAAAAGGGGAACACCACCGTCAAAGAAATTCAAAGTGTCAGAATCGGCTGGAAAGTTGATGGCTACTGTCTTTTGGGATTGTGAGGGGATATTATTGATTGATTACAAAGAAAAGGTAGGAGCATAATCGGAGAATATTACGCAGCGATATTGGAAAAATTAAAGGATGCCATCAAGGAAAAACGTCGAGGAAAATTGACCAAGGGTGTGTTGCTCTTGCAAGACAATGCGCCGGTTCACAAGAGCAAAGTTGCAATGGCTGCTCTGCACAAGCATGGCTTTCAATCAATAGTCCATCCACCCTACAGTCCAGATCTGGCACCTAGTGATTTTTATTTGTTCCCCAATTTAAAAAGAGACTTACGTGGAAGAAAGATTTCCGAGGACAATGAGGTAAAGGAGGCAATTTTGGCCCATTTTGAGGCGAAGAATAAAAAATATTTTTATGATGGTTTAGAAAAATTAATTCATTGATCTAATAAATGTATTGTGCTTAAGGGTGATTATATTGAAAAGGAAAAATAGATTTATTGTTTTATTTTATTTAAAACCCTTTCAGGTCGAACTTCTGGACCTCCCCTCGTAGCTACTGAATCCATTTTACGTAAATATGAACAAACAGCAACTACAATGATTTTTTGTATTGTTTGTCGGAAGAACAGTATATAGTTTATATAAGCATCACGTATCAAGAAACCTATCCAGCATCATGGATTGTCTCGATATGGCGTTTCCTTTGGTGAGTAAAAAATGTAACTACAGCAAAATTCGTAAACATCGGTTAACAGCGCGTATTAAAACATCGTACATTGGTTTAATTGGTGGAATGACAAAATAGCTACAACCACCCAATACAAATCGGGAGCAGTCTGGAATATCATTAAAAGCAACAAACAATAATAATAATTTAAAACGTATCGGTATCAACATAAATAATAAGCAAGTTACTGATACTGTGGACATCTGTAATGCATTCAAGCTGCATTTTCTACAGTTCACCAGTCTAGCAGCGTTGACGCATTACTTCACGTCATTTATGTAACTCATGCATTTTTCTGGTACCAGTTTTTGAATCAGAAATGATAAGGGTTAAACTGAGAATGGCAAATACAAAATCTTCTTCGCTCCTGACCACGAATATAATGCAAATAAGTGACATCTATTCATTGATGAAACTAGAGTTAGTCTGAAGGCATTACGTCTGTACAATGCAAACAAATTGCCATCTTTACCAATAGATCGTGCAATTAACATGAAGGAGACATATAAGGACTTGAAACCGCTTTTGACAATTGAGAAAGTGGCACCCAATGACCTCTTGCCTGTTATCCCTCTCGTGAATAATTCTGTACTGTATAGAAGATGGGTAGAAACAAGATTGAAAGGCACAGTATGTATGGAGTGTTCTAAAATCACGCGTGTATTCGAGAATAAACACTACAAAAGAGTAGTTAATAAGAAATATTGAGGATGTCTGGCAAAATGACGCTACAATTAGACATAGCATTAACGCGTGCATAGACAGTATGCCAAAAAGAATAAGAGCAATTACAAAAGTCAAAGGAGGCATTACAAAATATTAGTTGTATAGTTGTGACGATGTCTCTAAGCAGTTCTGAATAAACTTATGTTTGTACAATACTTTTTCATTATATATTTTAACAAAATCTCTACTTTAGCAAATGACCCTAATAAACCCTCTGCCTGATAAACACTCCTTTTGCGGAGCTGAAAAATGTGTATTTATCTAGAAGAATTCCATATCTAGATATTAAAAAATTATGATATCTGATACTTAAATATCATAATATTACGAGGGTGACCAGATATGTTTCACGAATTCGCAAGAGATGGCGCACGAAGGTTGAAGTGAATTTATTGGTCGGCGAGGGCAATCTATTTTATGGCAACTGTCAAAATTTCAAACGTCTACTCTCAATAGTTTAAGAATGTGTATCGTATAGCAAGTCAGGCGGTTTCGTAAAAAATGGATAATATCGAATTTCGTTCAGTGATAAAACACTTCTGGATGGCTGGGAAAACGGCTACGGAAATTCGAAATATTTTGCTAGAGCTTCATGGCGGATGTACTCCATCATTTTCGACCATCAGCTTCTGGGTGAGCAAGTTCAAACGTGGCCGCACAAGCATAATTGACGAACCACGCACTGGACGCCCCAAAAACCCTTACCAACGACGTAATGGTCAACAGGATTCATGCTAACCGATCGCCGATTGAAGCTAAAAGAGATAGCAGAGACAACAGCCATCTCAGAAGACGTTGATATTTGCCTCATATGAGGAGATCATCGCCGCTACAGATGGTTATTTTGGAGACCTCGAAACCTACTTTTCCGACGGCTTAAAGAGACTGGAGCACCGCTTGAAAAAGTGTATTGATCTTTGAGGAGACTACATCGAAAAATAAAAATAAGAAACCACACAAATACCGTATTTTTCTTGTCGATTTCGGAAACATTTCATGTAGCCCTCGTATAACAATGAACTTGTTCCTCCCATAGAATCTATTTTGCAAATAAGTATGTAAATAAATAAATCACAATTCCATTAGAAATTCCAATTATATTAGAAAAATAAGAGAACACTTGTTACCTCCTTCATTTAACATAAATATATTCACAGTACACGTAGATTAAAAAGAATCTAACAAAAAGTGGACAAGAATAAATTTAACCGGTAAATATCGTGACCAATCCGAATCGGAAACTAATTGATTGTAATTTAATCCAATTACATGCGAATGCACCGGCTGAATAAGGTCGACGAATGAAGAATGGAACAAATCGAAAGAATAAAAAAACCCACGAGAAGAATAACGAGTTGACTAGACGAAAAAAACGTACAAGAAATAGAAGGAGACGCGAAGATGAAGCAGTGGTCCCCCTGAAGAAGGCGAAGACCAGCATCCGCGACGGAGAAGAAGAATTCGAAGAAGAGAAGGAGAAGAAGAAGAAAAAAATATATAAATGGTTAGGAAACGGCTACGGGCGTACATTTTATGGAACATATTTAAAACATTCCTGGAGTCGATCACGTCATTTATGAATGGACCCCCTCCGTCGTCCAGACTTGTATACAAACGGTCATATTTCAATCTCTCGGTGGAATGGATTTTAAACAAGTCGCCTTGTTAAGCTGTAGGTGAGAAATTTGTTGTCCAAAGGACACCCTGTAGCGAGCGCGCTCGCACCGGGTAGCGTGTTTAGAAAATACCCAAGGATCACGTCTCAACGGTAATGAAGTTTATACCGATGCATAATCGTGGATAAAAATATTTAACCAGAAGCTGTTCGTGCCGATGACGGCGTTGCTTTGAAACAATTAGAAGATATGGCAGAGTTTATGAATGAGTTAAGCGGCATAATTAATATTTTGTTAAGCGGTCCCTTCGTTTTCTGATAAACGAAACTTCATCAAAACAAAATGTGTTAATTAACACAAATACTATTGTTCTTCATTCTACGCTTCATCTCAAATGAAGGTAACATAATGTCAATACTTAAGGTTGGGAACGTTGATTAATCGATGATGCACGTATACAAATGGCTCTGACATCTTACGAAGGTTAAGAAATTAGATTTTTCAATGCTTATTATGATGAAGTTAACGAAAATATTTTTGTGGGAATATTAAAAATTGCAAATAATAGAGGTAAGTACAAATTATCATGGAAAATCCTCGGAAACAAAATGTTAAAAATAATCGCTGCATATTCTATCTTCGAAATTGCACTAATGGTATAATTAAAATATATAAATCACCCATTAGGTCTTCGTGATATGGTAATCCAACTCCCATCTCTATTGGATGTAAGCTGGTTTCAAGAAATATATACGCTCGAAAAATCACAAACTCGAACATTGCGGCATTGCAACACACTTCAATAATACTGGACCGATGTTCTAATAGCTAAACTACAATTATGAGCAATAAAACTGTATTAAGAAACTAATCCAAAACTACAATTTTGATGTTATTGTCAAGTGACTGCTGTTACGATTTTTTTACTAAAGAGTAAGGGCTACAATTTAGGCGTCCTAAATTTTAATTATTAAAATATGTTTGTTTTTGTAAATTTTGATGTTTTTATAACAATTGAAATCTACAACATTGTTGTTTATGTTCTTTAATATTATCAATATTCAAGCCTATTTCCTTTTGTGGCTAACCTTTTCATGACTGAATTTGAAACTGGCCCTAAGAAGATTTTGGCTTATTTTTCACGACTTTAGACTTCAGATATTTAACATCCTAGACATCAGCTCGATAACTGAATTTTTAGAACAGCTAAATTCACGCTTTACCACTGCTAATTTTACCCATTATTACAAGGTTCTAATCACTCCTGAAAACATAATTAAAATTTTTGGCTATTCATTCTTTATTAATCGTTATTAATTGTATTATTCAGACCATGACAACAATTTCTCCTTTACTCAAAACTCAAACTTAGAACAACATAATTGCTGCAGGATTAACTAATACAAGCGTAATTCTACTGACAGTTTTTGTAGTAGATTCATTGAAGCTGCTTTCCGTTCAATTTTATTTGCCATCCATAGCGTCATCAGCTAGGACGACTGATGTAGATTCACATTTCCTTTAGCGCACTATTTGGTTTTATGAACCTTCCAACTAATCTATTATGATGTTGCAGAAGCATCTCATGTGCTGCCTTTTGAATAGGATACTTAGCACATGATTAATTTAGGCAGGATTATATAGAATATGTCTATTATTCATAGACGGCTTCATAACTCAGGTAATTAGCAAGTCATAATAATAAACGTATTCCATTAAAAAGCGAATGACATCATAAATCTGTTATGCAAAGAGAATTTCCTGATTTAACACAATATCTATCAGATGACTAAATATATGTATAGTCGACAATAATATGAAAGTCAAAAAACAACAAAGCAAAATAATAGGTCACTCTCTATATACGTGAACTTGTCCTTTTCCGTTAAGTCCAGTAACGGATTGCGCAATTTATGTACAAAGCAATTTATTGGCAAACATTTATTAATAATTTTCAAAGTATTCTCCTCCATGCGCTGTAGTTTTTTGTTTCCGTCAGGTTATTTATTTTAAATGCATTAAGCACTTCTTCGTCCACTGCAAAATGAAATTTATTCTTTACACGCGGAAATAGGAAGAGATCGTTGGGTGTTAGGTCTGGACTATAAGGTGGATGATTCATTAGTTTAATGTTTTGAGCAGGAGAGTGTGGCCGAACATTAACTTGATGCAAGATGATTCTACTTAACTTTAACGTTACTTGCAAACATTTAACTAGAAGTAAATAAACTGTAGTGTATCAATCTGTATTAAGAGTAAGACAATCCTCTCCAATGCTAGAGTGGAAACATATCAAGTAGTAGCAAAAAATCATCACTTCTGATGATGTGGCACACCAAATGAGACGACTCATTGCCAAAGCGATCCAGTATAGACCTGCACTATGCCACAGGTTTTCTTCTTGAGCCGAAATCAAGTTGTGGGGAGTCCAACTGGCATAAAGCTTACGTACTATTAAATGTTTTTAACTTAAAAGTTATTTGAATACTTCTGGTAGTGACATGCTGGTACTCTTCATGCTTCGTACAAGCATGGTAACTACTGTCTTTTTTAGCTTAGGAGCTCAAAAGGACGACTTGCCACCAAATACTCGTTTGATCTTAACAAAACATTCTGTACGGGTTAAGCCATGATTAAAATTGTAGAAAGAGTCAATGCCATGATTTCTTGGGAAAAGGGTTACTTCAAAATTGAATCCCAATGCTGGTATCTTATCTAAGGCTCAATTAATGTCTAGGATAGAGATATTACGTAATTGCCTGAAAAGGCACAATACCAAGTTAAACAGTATGATCTATGATCAATGCAGATGATGCGACTAGGTTTTTTCTTTTAGTTAGGGAATTTTTCCATAACGTCGGAGCATTTTCCAAGCTCAGTACATGCACTTTTTCGAATATATATATTTTTTAGAAGACCTACGCTTTGCATGCATACTTTAAATATAGTTCTTTTGAAAGAATTGAAATATTTTAAACAAAAATTATAATCACATAAGTTATAGATACACAAAATTACTGTAGTTCGACATAAACTGTTTAGCAGAATATAAAATAATTATATTTTTTTAAATATCTTCAACATTTTAGGCATGAAAGTTAATACTACAACACGAAGAAAGGTAAGAGAAAGAAAATAATAATTAGAGTTGACAAATCAAATGTTTTGCTTCGAAAACATGAAATTGTTTCAACATATCTTATAGCAATGAGATACTCAGTTATTGCGCATCTGGCCAAGCATATACCTGGTTTTACAAATGTATTTATTGTATTAGCTTAGGAGATGTGTTTCGTTTAGTAATAATATTACAATTACGAACATCATTTTCTAGGAGGGCTGTCCTTTTCCAACCTCCGATAGCTCATAGAACCAAGACAAGTGCAAATAACAAAATGAATTTATTACCAAAAGTTATGTACAAACATGGCTACTTTTCTACATAATCGTAGTCAATATCTGTGGACGAGCCTTCCAATCGCCTCTGCATAGAATGTTATCGCCAGTGAGTTGAGATGGTCCGTGGACGTTGTTTTGAAGTTCTTCTGTACTCTGGAAGCTCTGCCATCCTAGCCACTTTTTCAGTTCACGAAAGAGATGAGAATCACTTGGTCCCAAAACACTGTAGCCATAGCTTTTCTGCTGTCGACTGTTTCTTGGAACTTTTTCGGTTCGTTTCGCGAGTTTGGGTGCATCCATTGTTGTGACTGTTTTTGTTTCCGAGGTGTAGTATTGAATCCAGGTTTAATCTGCTGTCACAATTGATTTCGAAACATCTTCTGCTTCATAATGGATGGAAAGCGTCAGTGCTGATTCCGTTCGCTGAATTTTTTGGACTTCAGACAACATCTTTGGAACCCATTGAGTTATAATTGTGTACACAGGGTATATAAGAATCAAAATTCATTCAAGCAGAAATAAAACATTAAGTGTTTTATTATCATGCATAAGAACTACTCGAGCCATATCAGTATCGTCAACAAGAATTTCCACTGATAAAATAATACTTCTACTACTCCCATTATTTTCAGAAATACAATTCCAGATAATTTTAAGCCTTGGCAGTTGACAAATTTATAAAGGAACTTCTAAATTATATGAAACTATAGAAATTCAGATGAGATTTAGTTATTATTTAGCGTTTTTATTTTTAATTATGCGAATTGATTTCTCTCTCGTTTATTTCTATCCATACCTGTACATCGACGTGGAGACCACTACGGTCGAACTTGTAGCGAGAAATATTCAAAATAAGCTGCCGGATCGCCCAGCAAGAGACTAATACAACCGCGACTCCACGTTTTACATTGTCACATAATCATAACTCGTGATTTTAATATGCATGACAATCTTCTTCTCCGTCCTTTTCTGCGCGATTTTCCGTCTCTTTCCGCTTCACGTACCTAGATCTGATATTTACACTTACACGGCGCTTTTGATTAATGCCAAAATGACAGGTTTTATTTTGTGTCTATCTTTATAGTTCTTTTTTCCACGTCTTTTTCTTTCGTTCTTTCGGTTTTCTTTCTCTTTTTTCCCATTTGAAATTGTGATTCGTGTTTAGGTTCAGGTGGTGAATCTGTTGCCTTCTGGAATTCGGTACGGTGTGCGGAGGTTGTGTATTTTGACAGAGGCTACTATTCATTACTTCTTCCTTTTCAAGAGGTTTCTGTATTATTAATAGGGTGACAAGAAAATTTATATATGTGTTTTAATTTTTTCCGAGCCTATAATATCGTACGTATAGAAGAGTTATTCAAACATGCAGTTCCCTTTTAAGAATGAATTTTAACACCTGTACGATTTATGAAAAAGAGAATTTATGGGATTTAACTGGAGGTTACGACAAGGTGCATAGAATTCAACGCTACTTGGTGAGGACGTGGTATGCACATTACGTTGTGCAAATTTAGAAACCAAGCTTTAACTATGCTAACGAAAATGATGAATACCACAAATACCTTTTTACAAATGAGATAATGGAAAAAATTGTTATTGACTTACAATATTTCGAAGAATCTACCAAAACCATCCGAGTTTTCGAAGTACGGACGCAACCATATCTAATGTAAAAATGCATTGAAATTAATATACATAAAGGACACGATGTTGTTCACAGTGCTGAGCCGGAAAAAACCGAAAACGCTTATACATTTATTTCCAAAAAAGCTTCATAAATGGAGGTATTCGTGCTTTTGCTATAAATTCCAAATATATATGGATATACAAAATTATATTGAAAAACGATTAGATTTAGGATTGTTACAACAAATTTCTCTTCTACGATTACACCTCAATCTCACCTATTGCTTATTTAATCAAAAAAGGAATTCATTCTTTTGGAACCATGAAACGTAACAGAATTCCATATTGTGGAAGTGACCAAATATGCAAAGATATGAGTTTATAGAAGACTGCAAAGAAATTATAACCACAACGAGTGCAAAGATTGTATGGTTGTGTTAACATAGCCTTTCAAGAGCATATATATATGTCGTAGAGAGTATACCTATGAGTATGAGGAAGTTGATACCAACATAATTTTACTGGAGAGAAAACGAAGTTCTAACATTACTGTTGTCCTGTGTTGGCACTGAACCCAATTCAAGTTGTTGAAAGATATTGTCAAATAAAAGAGATATATTGTCTCTCTGTAGTTACTCACTGCCGAGTGAGTGGTTTTATGAAATTGTATGTACATAAAAATGTTATTTGAAGTAGTTTTATTACCTCAAAACGGTGGCATGCTAACTGATGTGCAAAATGTTATCAAAATTAAGAGGAAAACACCACTACCATCTATGCATAAACTATTTTCCCAAATAGAATCATTCAAGTATACGATTAAAATTTCCACGTTGTAAACACCAGATACATCAAAAATACTGTGCAGAATTGCTTTCACAAAGACAATAATTGTTTTACATCTTTCCATAAGAATTCACAGGTATAACAGTAAACTCCACTCACACAAATTAATTAATTATGCGGAACGCAGCGTTTCGTGAGCACGTGGGCTGCCATTATCAACCGTGTTACAGTCGGTAACACGGTTGACAATGGGAGCCCACGGGCTGTCGAAACGCTGCGCTATACCTGCGAATTGTACATCCTTGCAATCGTCATTTCCATAAGAAGTAATTTTTGATTGATGCCTAATTAATTTGATGAAAAATAAAATGAAATGTTTAACAGATATTTTTAAAAATATTTTTCCGTCGATTCCACGAATATTTTTAAAATGAACAATGTTTTTAGTTGAAATAAATAATTGTGCATTATAGGGTTAAATATCTTTACAAAGATCCTACAGATGTTACAGTTAATCCCTGGTACCTCATCTGTGTGTCGTTTCCTTCGTTTTTTACTCTACATGAAGACACGCCCAACCTTTGCCTATGACAATGTGATGACTAAGGTTAACAAAACTATAAAATGATAACTATTGGCAAATTTGGGTACTCTATTCATTAAAATGCCTATTTATTACCATAAACTTGATAAAGAAGAAAGCATAAAAAATTATCTATTCCCTGTTGGATGGAGTATAATATAATTTGAAAAAATTCAAATTTTTGTTATGGTGTCCCAAGATAAATGACTTCCAATTTTTATAAGTGTACGTTCTTTTAATTTTAAGTGAAGAAGACTGGGATCGTGTATCATTGTATCCTGTTAAAGTTGTAATTTGTTTGAAATGACTCATTATGGAAGAAGGTAAAGCACGGACACGCTGCCGAGATGTCGGACTACGATGGAAATAACCCAAGTAACAACTCAAATTATAATCTATTATCAATATCACGGCAAGAAGAAGAAAACACTCAGAGTGCATCATTTCTGTATTAAATTCAGTACTTTTCGAATATAACCAGCTTTCTCATAGAGCAGTTGGCACCTTCTCTACTTTTCCAAAATAATATTGTGCATTGGTCGTTACGATAACAGCATTATCTGGTAGCTTAAATAACATTTTGTAAAACCATTCTTCAATAGTCATGCTGTTTATTTTGGTATGATAATTGGTTGTCGTTTTACCTTCAAAGCTGACAATCCATCTTCTACAACCGACTCAGACTCTATATGCAATGTTATTAACAACCAACCTCTTCCACTAGGAAGCTTCAATCTTGAGATAGTCATTAGGCAAAAGCTTAGCATACACATCAACCCAAACTTTCTTCTTTGTGTGTCTTTCTCTTGTATTTCTTGCCATTGCTTTCATGTTTTCTAAGTTTTTTCCCTTTCTTTTACCCATTTCTCTTATCTGGTCCATCCATTTCCTTCTAGGTCTTCCTATTCTTTTTTTAAGCGTCCTGTCTCCATTACCTTATAATTCTATCTGCCGTCATCCTTACTATATTCTCGTACCAATTTAATTGCTTCCTCCTTATTTTAATGTTTCATTCTAATAACATATTGGACGATCTTCATGTCTGTATTGTTTCATTGTTATTTCTCTATTACTAATAATAATTTTATTACATATACCATGACACACTTTTGGAATGTCGTCTTAATCAATTGTGTTAAAAATAGGGTAACGTGTTAAAATTTAATTTTGGGGCTACTGTGGTGGTTTGAAGATAAGACTACTAATTTCTGAAACAAGCGTCAGATGACGTACGTCACATTCACTTAAAATTGCAGATTGTATGAAAATGGTAATAAAAATGACAAACGTGTACAACAAAAAAAAGTTAATGATCTACTTAAAGAGAGAGAATCTCATCAAAAAGAAGAGTCTCGGTATTATATATAGAGATATATGTATGGATAATCGAAATTGGTATCAAATCAAAATCATTTCATCCCCTTATACAAATTAGAAATCGCCCAACATAGAATCGAAGACTTTTAGCTGCTTACAATACACATAAACCAATGAATATCACGTTATACATACAATACATCTACACCAATACTTGTATACCACTAAAATATTTCTGTCTTGAGTCATTGGCTCCACAGAGACCGCCCGCCAAGAGGTTATCGTTAAAGTGGCCTCACACAACTGCTGTTTTTCATAGACAAGACCATTTACATATGTTGACTTAATAACTCTTTAAAAATAATAAATTTCAACTTGCCCGCGCATTCACGTAAATATTATTGTAAATACGTGCATTTTCAAGTGGCACCGCTGCCATATACGAATGGTACCGAAACGAACATACCAGCTAACGTAATGGACGTTTTAACATCGTTCAGCTTTAATTGTCCAATTACAATGTATGCTTATAAGCAGTTATATGGGTAGTAGAAAGTGTTAAATCAATTTTAAAAACGCAATTATTGCGGTTCGCGTTCGCTCACGTCGTATTGTATCGTAATATCAATACCGTCCGCGGACGTACGTATAAGAAATAATAACTCTTAATTGTATGCGTTGCGCGTATACGACGTTTGCCATATATCAAGAAGGCTCGTCGCTGTGAAGGCCGTAAATCACGCGGGAAAAAATGAGGATTAATCTGTGGTAAAATATTATTTTGCGCGTAATGTACCATAAATTACTATTGCAGTGCTCGTAAGACAATGAATAATAAGCGTACCGATGAAAGTTGTTATTGTTGTACGGTTAAGTGTAAAAATTTGTATCTAAACGCGGTATCTCGTGGACGCATTATGTGCGATAATATGAATTATAGCTGACCAATAAGTATTCTTGATCAATGTTACTTGCTATTATTACAGGGTTTGTAATAATAGCAAATAACATTGATCCAAAACACTTGTTTCATATTGGTGAGAAATAGGAGTCAAATCGTATGTTCAAATCCTACCGGGGTCGTGAAATTTTTCATTAATTACAACTTTCATGATTAATTAAATTAATAATTAATTAAATTTGGAGGAACAGGAAATTTCAATTATCATAGAAATAGGAATATTCACCCAACAACTGTGTCGTACAGTAACGTTTGTCAGAGCAGTATATTATTTCCTTATACCGAGAGAACAAAAATTATATTGATAAAAGTATGTCGCAGCTTATTTCATTTTTTTATATAATTCTAACAGGTCACACTGACATTAATATTTGTGCATAACAGCTACGAGTGTATCTTAAGCAGTGACGAAATAAAAATGATTTACGTGTTTGAATAACATTTTAATTAAAAATTACAATAACTGTGTAAAATGACCACCGCCTTGTTCAATGTACATATTTAGCAGGCGCCTTATCATGCTATCAAAAGCATATTTTGTAGCATTCTTGCAAATTAAGTGCAGGAGTTATAGAAAAACCCTATTTTTCAAGTAGGAGAATACAGAATAGTCTATAATAGTTAAACCTGGTGACCTCCGAGGAAACTCAACTTGCGTTGCAAACTTATTAGCCGATCATCAAAAAACTTAATGAGAAAGGATATAGTTTCTCGTGCCGTCCTGCTGGAAATGACCGTTTTGAAGTTGATTGTCATGAAGTTGTTGAACAAATTCAATCAAAATGTTATTTCTGTACTTCTTTACATTGTTGTTGGAATTTGAAAAAAATCGGCTTAAAGAATGTGGCCCACCAGTTGCATACTTTTGGGATTGACGTACCCCATAATATGAAACCATAACTCATCAGAAAAACATGTTAAGTTTAGCAGATTATTATTCATTAAATTATCGACGAACGATTGGCAGCACGCAAGACATCTGGGCTAGTCCGTTAGCAAAAGGGTTTGATATGATTGCATCTTATATGGATGCACGTTTAAATTACTTTTTATAACGGTTCAGCATGTTCCATAAGCACCTCCAATTTCTTGGACTAGTCGTCTTAAGGGTTTTGTGGGGTCCTGTTCCATACGATTATGAACATCAATTATCAACTCTTCGAACGCCAATGAATACCAGCAGCTTTCTTATGAATTATAGATCCAGTTTCGCGAAATACACCAACAATATGTACAAAGTACATTTAAAGATGTTGTTCTTCTACTGAGAAATCTCGGAAGTGCTCACGAAAATTATCTAAATACAAACCTGTGCTAAAATAGGCTTCAATCATGTAAGTTTTGTGCGCTGTGGTGAAAATCATAATTAAAAAAATTACTTAAAATTCCAGAGAGAAAGTATATAACAAATATTAATGATAATGTGACACTTAGCCTGTCAGAATTATATAAAAAAAAATGAAATACGGTACAACATATATTTTCAAATTCCATGGCATACTTTTATCAATATAATTTTTGTTCAACTTTGGTTAATTGTGTTTTTCTGGTATGCAATTTTTGTGCGCTTGTTTCTATTTTGTAAGAAAAACCGTGTACGTATTTTTCACCTGTTGCTATAGATGGATAATATTTCTTCCACCAATCTTGTACTTATTTTGTTATTTGTGCATTTTTGCACAATTGCACACTGGTGCTCTGGTTATAAGCTAAAATAACTGCTACTAAGTAATGAATTGTTTCTTATCCAAAGAAAGTTAATTCTATGAACTCTGTTTGGTTAGTACGTAACTCAAATCTTAGTAAATATACTAAAGTAAGAGATCTTATTTTGTTTGGTTCTCTTCTAAACTTTAAGTCGCATATTAATAGCCTTTGCACTTCCGCCTCGAAAGTTTTGAGATTTATCTTACGCACCTGTAGGTTTTTTAATAATTTACCCCAATTGGGAAGGTATTATATTATAGTTTTTTGGTTAGTGCTTCATCTGTTTGGTTTCCCCGTTATATTTATTTACAATTATCCACCGAAAAATTGCAGCACCGCATTCTTTTAACACCGATGCCGAGTATTCTGTTCGGAAAATTGATCATAGAAAATATGATGTCAGTAGAGTTGGTACTGTCAAACAGATCTTTGGTCACTACTTGTGTCTTCCTGTTAATAGCAGTTTTTAGGAACCTTAGCTTTCATGGTTTGTTCGTTCAAATCAGAGATCTCCAAACTACGGTCTGCGGGCCAACACTAGCGTGCGAGAACCGCCAATCCGGAATTTTGCATGCAAAATTACATCTTGGTATGATGAGCTCTTAGAGCTTGTTGGAGAAGTCAGTGTGGCTCTTAGGGTAACGGGTTTGGAGACCCCTGGTCCAAGGTATTGAGCATATCCGAAAAAGAAACGCTGATTTTTTTAGAACTGGGTAGTGCATTTTTTTAATTAATATTATTATCACTGCTAGGGTAGTTTCAACTAAAGGGGCGACCGAAATCGCTAGTGTCATAGGTGACAAAAATCGTCAAGAATATTTTATTTGTACGCCAGAAATATGGAAGAGTTATGTTATTATCTCTGCATTTTAGCATCCAACATTATATTATGTTGGAACAGAACATTTTCCTGTTCTTGACTTTATTGGGTGCAAATACTACTTCTGGAATTGCATCTAACTCGAATAGAGAGATTCCTGTAAAGGAGGAGCCACTTTTATATTCACAAGTGTTCATTAGTGTACGTGGCCATTATCTGTAGTTATCTTAATTTAAATTTATTTGCCCAGGAAGAGAGAAAGTCTTAAAAAATTGCTCTTTATATGGTAAGGCAGAAATATTGATTCATTAATAACTTACTGTGGCAACCAGTGCATTTGGTGAAGGAAATTAAATT
Source organism: Trypoxylus dichotomus (assembly GCA_023509865.1). Classification (NCBI taxonomy): domain Eukaryota; kingdom Metazoa; phylum Arthropoda; class Insecta; order Coleoptera; family Scarabaeidae; genus Trypoxylus; species Trypoxylus dichotomus. Next base: position 68,484,031 of record CM042076.1, on the reverse strand, counting down.
ACGATGGAATATATTATACTTTAGAATCATATGAAGAACATTAATTAAAATAACGTGTTTCAGCAGTTAACCGCGTTAAAAACTCCAAGACACAATCATCAAAGCTTCCAGTTTACGTAACTTCGCCAAGAGGCATTTGCCGTAGCTCCGACGATATGCGCTTGCGTTCACTTGCATGAAACAAACGATACACACGACAAGCGTATCTAGACTACGTTGCCACGGCGTGTACTCGACGTGGACGACCGGGAGAGAGTCGTTCTCCCCCGCAATACCGAAGCGAGTAGCGGCGCGCCGGTTGCCTGGCAACCAGTTCCTAACTCCTGGTGGCGTTAATGATTGGCGGCGGCGCGACTTACAATGGCCGCCGCATCTACATAACGTCGACGTCGGTCGCTAGGTAGTGCGTACCACGTCGTTCGTTGTTAATGCGCGCCTCGCGTTTCGCTGGGGATACTCCCGGAATGTCGTCAGTATAATCGTGCGAGCGTTCGCCAAAGCTATTAACCACAGACGATTGTAAAGTACGCGGTTATGTCTGACGATAGATGTTTAATAAACTGGATCTCTTCGGGAAGAAACCGAGATATTTTAGGCGTTTTATCGAAATTGGTTGAGTTATATAGCGGCATTTCACGAATCGCTCGTTTAAATTATGTACAAGTTATTTACGTCTGGTTTACACGACATGCTAAAATATCGATGGTACTATGTTTTAGCTAATCATAGTGAAAAGTTTTAACATCTTTTTCCCAAGAAACGATCGTGGTGGAATTTAGTATACGTTGTAATCAAAATGCAGGCAAATACAATAAGATATGGAAATAAACACTGTGCTATTATAGTTCCAGTTCTTTATTCGTTGCTTTGTTAGAATAGTGTAATTGCGTCCGTATATCTGCCTTTGCGTTCATATATTTATGCATATGTTTACTATTGCTGCTTGACACTTCAACTACCGCCAGGGTGGCGCTGATGTTACTCAGCGCTTGAGTGGAATAAAATGGTTGGTTACAATACGCAGTAGACGTACTTATACGTCTACTGCGTAATATATGCGACACATTTTACCCACGTAGACATGATTTTGCCCACAAAGCAACCACTTGTAAAATATAGTAGGTGTTTGTTTAGATGGTGTACATAGTTATTGCTGCTTGTTACTCTATTGTTGTTCTTATAGGCGCCAATTCCTCTACATACGTATCAGACGATGTAGTTCTTATTTTTGGTTTGTGATGATATAATTTAAATGAGTTTACGAAGGAGTATAACAACATTCAAACATTGAAGAGAAACACTATGTATGGGGTTGCTTTGGAGGCCGAAGAAATCGATAATTATTTAAAATAGCCGGAAGAATGAATGAATGTGTATTTGAGAATCCTAGAAAACGATGCGGTACGAACCGGTTGTGGATTAATTGGGGAGTGGTTCATTTGTCAGCAAGATGGTAACCCCAAACACACCGCAAAGGTGGCTAAAACTTATCTACAAAGCAAATCTTCTGAAGGAGTCCTATCTTTAACATAGTGGCCTTCACAGAGCCCTGTTGAGTTCTTATGGGATCACTTCGATCGTGATGTCTGGAAAAAATCTTCCACTGGCAAAGTAGCATTTTTGTAAAGATCTAGAAGACCTTCGGCCTTTTCTATTAAACAAAAGTAGCTTCAAATAAAGTTCATAAAACCAGGCTTTTCCAATCCACTAGTTTTTCTATATTTTATATCTTCCAAATTACTGTACTAAAACAGAAAGAAAACTCTTCCTGTAAAATCTCATTAATTTACACTACAAATTGAAGAATCCGTTAATCCACTCGGTCACTTTTGCTTTCTACATCGTTGCCTAATTGGTTCCTAAAAAAAATTGGGGTGGCAAATGGCACATCTGACTAATCTCCTAGCATTGTCAGTTTTAATGGTAAAATTGAGACTTTAATGGTAAAGTTGGGAGAAAATTAAAATCTTGGCATTATTACATTATAATTTTATTGTTACCTTTGAACGAAAGCTTAAAGCTATTTTTTGTTTTCTAAAATGTCCTTTTTTCTGATGTTCTAAATATTCAACTTGTTCTTCATTAGGCATTGACACGCATTGCATGTATGATATACGCAGGGATTTTATTGGATTTAAAGAAGAGATCCTATAAATGGTGATTAAAAAATTTATCATCTTTTATCTCTATATCTTTCTCCAACTTTGGTAAAGGATACAAAAAAGTCGACCATTGCGGTCTGCTATTTCTATCAAATGGACAAATTCTCTTTTCCTAATGCAAAAATAACCGCTTTTTAATCTATCAAACTGCATTTCGTTGAAATGAATACCTAGGCTTTCACGGCCAGAGCTAGTAATAAACGAAATACTTCCGGAATTGGACCATGTCATGATGAGATAATATAGAAATTAAATAAGAGTAAGAGGAGAAAGAAATAAAAAAAGAAAAAAGAGATAAAAAGAAGAAGAATGAAAAAGAGGGGGGCGTGAAAAATAAAGAAAGGTGAACAGAGTAAGAGAAGGAAAGAGAGACAGGGGAGGGGGAGAAAGAAAGGAAAAGAAAAAAAGAACAAAAGAGAATGGCGGGATCTCGACGTTTCGCCTCCGTCGTAGGAGGCTTCTTCATCTTCATTTGCATTTCGTTATATTCAAGATTGTTACAGCATTTAAGCCTCAACAGAAGTAACGATCCTATTAGGGGTTTCGTAGAAATGTTGGAAGTTATTCTATGAACTATTTAGAATAACCCTATATATTTCAAGTTTGGGAAGCACTATTTCACAATGTAGAAAAACTACACACGCAACGTCCTGGTAAAGAGGTACCTACAAAAAATGTTAAACTTCCAATCAAAAGGTTTCAAACCTTAGTTTAGTTTTCAATATCCATCTTTAACGTGAAACCTGTAGTTTATTTCAACAGTCTAGTTTTTTATTACATCATTCTGTAAATGGATGCTCTGCAACCAAAGTGACAATTAATTTAAATAATATCTATTTGCTTCAAGAAATAACTTCAAAATTACCTAAAAGTTCTTAAAATAACCTATTCAAACAGGACTTTTAAATTTACATGTCAATGAGATTAGTTTATAAGCTTTATAAGTGAAAGTTAAATTCTGATATCAGGTTCGGCACCAATTCTGTCGCGATATTTATTTTTTTGTCAACATATAAGCTGAAAACCCCGTTTTGTCTAATTATGTCATCGAAACGAGCAAAAGTACCAAAAGGCCCTTTATTACAGTTGAGGATATTCATCTTTCAAATTGCAGTAGAATTCCACTAACGGCTTTCATTGAAAACATTTCTGCAACGATGAATAAGACGTCATTTCAATGATATCTTAGTATTCTTCTATTGACACGGTCGAAGGTCGTGCATTGATAACGAATAAGACTTTATGTTGATATTTAGCCTGATGTTCAATTAGAAAATGCTGATTAAATAAATCACTCAAACAGAGCTGAATAATTTCTTCTAAAAATGTCATTCCTATATCAATCCTTTCCTCTTCTGAGACGCCTTTTATTGTTGGGAAGTAACCAAAGTGACCTTAAGCTATTTGATAGCTGGTGCAGAAAGAAGACTTATTTGCCTTTTCATTCACCATTTTTTAGTTGATTGAAGCATACACGTTTTTAATGTTGACGGTTCGTCACACTTTTGAATGAATAATTCAATACCATTTTCTTTAAGTTCGCTAAGAAGAGATTCCAAATGACAACGCACTTAGCTGGAGCCATAGAGCTATTTGAGTGAACTTTGCTGCATATAACACATTGGAGGTTATCATTATTGCTTAGGGATGCTAAAGGCATACAATTTTCATCATATTTCCTAAGCTGTTTTAGTAACTGATCTATACTAATTTCTTGTAGAAGCACTAAGTGACCTAACCTCTTTTGGGGCGATTTCATTTGTCATTATCTTTAGAAAAAATGCTAGTTGTTGATTTTGGAGCAGAAGAACAAAGCTCTGCAGTACAGCGCTTTAAAATGCCATTTTAAACTACCTTTTCATCCAGCAACAAAATATCAAAAACGAATTAAATTGCCCAAATTTGAGCAATAATTTATTGGCAATTTTTCATATATTAATTAATGACGTATATATAGAACAAATTAAAGACATCAAAACCACGATAAAAAACCAGAATGACTATCAAACATTGGTTTGAAACTAGATTCTTTATCCACTTGCAACTAAAAAAGCAAAACATTTATCCCATAAGCAAATATTCTTCTCAGCAAAGATGATACTGATAATGTTTCTTTCTCTTTCCAGATCGTTCTAAATTCCATGCACAGATATCAACCGAGAATACACATAGTCAAATGGAAGGAACATTCTGGTCCAATCACAGATCTTGAACAGGAGCAATATCGGACATTCATCTTTCCAGAAACTGTCTTCACAGCCGTCACCGCTTATCAAAACCAATTGATTACCAAACTTAAAATAGACTCGAATCCGTTCGCTAAAGGCTTCAGGGATTCCTCAAGGCTGACAGACTTTGACAGGTGAGATATAAGCGTAAAATAACACAGCAATGCCTTCATCCTTAAACATATGCACCGCACCGCGTCTTTTAAGAAGATAAAAACTCAACGGCAAAAAATCGTTTAAGCGAAACTTAAATTATCCAAACTCGTTTTTAATGTCTTTTCGCATTCGGCATACTAATTACGGGTGTGCGGTGTGAAATTACCGCGTTTAAAGCGGCTCTAAATCGCTTTTAAAAACTTATTTCAATAATAGGAGAAGTTAAAGGCAATTCTAAAAGCGCAGGAAGAAAAACATCGAAGACCTGTAATTTTAATATCCGAGTGGCGTGGCAGCGCCGAGACAACGGCACCCGGTCATTCTCTCCGATGAGTAAAAAAAACGATCATCCTCCCTCTTCTCATCGTCCGTCTTCGCTCGCTTCTTTTACCGAAGCAATTATCTTATTGCTGCCATTGGCGGGTGCGCTGTTGTTTTATGGCTCGTAAACGTGGTACGGTAGCGGCCGATTTCGACGCCATCTGTCGCCCGACGCATGAAGAACACATGACACAACTTCTTGCGGTCGTTTCGGGACCGAAGGTAGCGCGATTAAATATATGCGCCTGCATGTATGTATGTAGGTGCGAGACGAGACGAAAGGGCCAATGGCGATGGTTATTCGACTTATCTCGTATGAAATACCACCAACCGCAAGCCGGGAAGCTCAGTACCCTTTCGTATATATTTGCATATTGACGGCGTAGTTGTGGTTACCTTTTTTGGAACGCCAGGCGCTTGATGTGGAGTAAACGTGCTGAAGGTATGCGAATCTTGGTGGATTGGTTTAACTTGCAGATGTTGGTGACGAGGTATTGAGGTTTTTGTTCGACGAAAACGGTAATATAACGAAATGATAGTACCTGTTTAAGAAACATTTTGAATTATTGAAGCCATACCTTACTATTTCCTTGTACGTGAAAAATTGTAAGAGAATTTATAGATTTTTCGTGAATATTTGAGAAAAATGAAGACTAGTTGAATGTCAGCTTTCATGACTGTTGGTTTAAGATTCGTTAAATGCTAAAAATTGTTTTGCTGTGAATTTTGTTACGAGCAATATGTCGTTATGTACATATCTACAACATATTGTGCAATTTAACATTTTTCATATCCCTATAGAATGACTCTTGATAACTGTAGTTCAACAACCATTATGAAGTTGACAAAAGATTCTAGCAAAAGAAAATTAAAACAGTGTATCCTTGAAAAAGGGGACAATTTGACAATTGGGTTTTTTCGTACGTGTAACACGACCCTCCTGTTCTATAACAGCCATTTTTCATCTTTATTTTATATTAGTTTGGTCTAGATTGGAGTATCTGTCCTTGGTTTGGTCACCTATGTGTATGCATCTATCAGATATATCTTCTGGAACAAATTCAAAGAAAGTTCTGATACTTTAAAAATTTTAATACTTACCCGATACAAGATTTCAGTCACAATATTCTCTGGAGCTATGTAATAATGATTCCCTACTACTACTACGTAGAAAAGAAATTGAGTGTGCAAATTCGGACTTACTTTACTTAGCAGTGGTCTTGCAGTCTCTGAATTGTTGAGTCAAATCTATTTATTGTTCGTCGTCTGGTATTCGGGCATACAAATGTATTTCATTATTGCCACTAGGACCCTAATATACAGAATGCGTAATAGCATCGACTCTTACCATCTCTTTTGGTATTATGTAAACCGCAGATACATAGTGCATAGTTGAATTCCTTTTCCATTATTATTTCCTCACTTTTTTAAGAAAGAGAAAAAATATTTAATTTACCATTTAAATTAAAGCATTTTGGACTTGGATGTTGATAGTTATAGTATGTTGTAATTTAATTATAAGTATATTTACTTGCTTCCAAGCTTGCAATTTTTTTCGTTTGACCAGATACGCAGGAATCTAATTTTAACTTCGTTCAAATCATTCAGACGAAGAGCAGCATTTGCCTTTACTTTCAGCAAAATTAGGCTAATGCACACGGAGTTACTGGAATATTTAGAAGCAATCCTTCCACAAAAACAAAAAGGTGGAAGATCATATCCGTTTAAGTCACCAGCTCTTCCTCCGTTAAACTTTTACTGATTACGTAACATTGAAGAAGTACTGGCAGTAATTTACATTGGAAGTGCTTGCAGAGAAAGAACTCGAAAGATGAACAAGCCGATATTAAAATAGCGTACATAACATTTGATGCACTGGCTGAAGTATCCAGACACTCCAATGAGAAAAAGTTAGATCTACATCTGATCTGACAAATTGAGCGTAGTGAGTGCAGGTGTAGCGTGGCACTAGTGGTAATTCGCGATAAAGCACATAAAAATAGGCATTCAAAAACTGGTTTAAATACAAAGTATAACATATCCAACCAGAAAATGTACCGGGGCACGAACAGAACCAAATTCGCAAATTTAATAGGAATGATAAATTAGATCATGAATTTGCTGCGTGATATATAAGCAAGACACGATTCGTCCATAATTATTTTCAATTCGTTGCAGATAAAACCTTTCCTTTGATCAATGTCTTAAAATATGTTTGAATCTTTCATATTGAGGCTGCACGCCTGACGACTTCGTAGTACCTAAGAAACGCGACACCAATCTAGTTTTTCATTGGTGTGTCAGCTCCTGTTTGCAATTCTGTTAATTGGATCGCAATTGGCCGACGGAACAGCGTATTTGTATCAAGTTCAGTTATAAACTCAGTAATACTTATGCAGAAACACAAAATGTTAGAAGAAGCTTTCTGGAACAAACATGATAAGATATCAACTGGTATCCTTGTCGTTTAAAAAAGTTGTGAATGATGAGACCATTCAAGACATCTGCAATATTGTGGGATTATCGCATGGTACATCTGAAGGAATTCTATCGGAAGAATTGAACATAATGAGAATAGTAGTACGGTTTGTGGCACTGGTGCTAATCTTCAGTTTATCTTTACCTTAGCCAAAGGAAACACGTTCAGTCAAAACCAACACCAAGTTCTTGATTTCGTTGATGTTGATGACATTACAGGTCAAATAATTAAGGCATAACTCTATCGTGACGTCCTAAAGTGTATCGTGACAGCATGAAGCGGCTAAAGGAGAATATGACAAGGGAACATACAGAAAAATGGTGCTTTGGACTCTCCACTATAGTGACGCGGGATAACATACCACTTTCATCATAGAGCAGTTTTTGGCGAAAAGCAACATGGCCGGTGTTTCTCATCTAGCATAATTGAATGACTTGACTCCTCTCCACTTCTATCTCTATTCAAGGATGAAAATGGAGTTGAAGAAGAACAGAGTTAACACAATAAGGAATGTTCCAGAATACATTCTTCTTGCTTAATTTAATTTTAATCATTGGCCTCGCCAAATAGTCGTTTAGCCATGAAAATCCGAAAATAAAAACGTCAAAATTCAAACGACCTGCGCTAACCACAAAATAGAAAATAGAAGAATTGATTACGAAAGGAAAGTCATAAGGATGTTCACGACACGTCCACATGTATTAAAAGAATACATACGGGGCCGCGGACTTGACAAGAAGCCGGCATAAGGAATGGTTACTTTCTTTTTATGTGAAGAATTTTATTTTTCACTACAATTTGGGAACTTTTGGATAACACCTCACACTACTTACAGATCTCCTCCTAAGATTTCCATTAGTGCTAAAATAGCAATTTCACTCAAATAATCCAGCCACATTCATCTCCTTTCGTATAATCTTTTTCCCTAATTTCGCCTAGTTTCTCTCCCAATTCCTCAGAAAGCCATGAAATATTACTCGCCGTGTTCCTTCTACTTCGTTATAAGTATACATTTCCTTCCAACTTAAATGAGCTCGAAGTTAATTAATCGAAAGCGATAAGTATTGGCCTTCTCGCTCCCACTTTAATTCCACTAATAGCGACCGTTGTTCCAGTTCTCTTTCACTTCGCGTCGGGTTTCGAGCTTTTCGATTTTTTGCCCTTTTTTTTTCTACTTCTCTTCTCCGCCCTTAAACGATTTTCTTTAGCGTTTTAAATCACACCGACGGTGTAAATTACGCTTCGAGAAGGTGTAAAGTTTCTGCCCTTTCGTCTTCGTCGTCGGGCGAACCTGTAATGGACGACAACTCCACGCAGCGCAATAAGAACTGATGCAAGGAGTAGTTGATGCGAGGAAATGTTGAATGCGTTTCGGGTTCGTATGTATGCGCTTGTGGACAGGATCGTATTATTGTTGCGCGATCGATAAGGCAGGCTGTGTGTTAAAGAAGACAAAAGAAGGAACAAGTCTTTTGAGTGTTAATACGCTAGAAGAAATATATTCATTTTATTATGTGGAAGGTACAGCGAGAAATATGAAGTGTTTTTTTTGCGGAAATACTTGCAGTGTTCAGAAATAAAATTAAATTATGGTTCAACGGATGGTAGTACTATTTTTAAAGAACACGTTTAAAGTTGATTCAACAAAAGATAGTTTAGAACCCCATCAAAACTTTTAAGTTATTCATTTAACGATATGCATTTCTACATGGGTCTTAGAAAAATACCTCTTTCTTAATTTGAAACTTAGTTAACCTGCAAAATTCAAAATATTCTGTCAACTTTATCATAGAGAATTCAACATAGTGATGTTGCCGTTTTGTATACTATCAATATATTTTCAACAATAACAAATAGATTTTTGAGTACTTTTACGAATCTTTATACACAGACTTACACAGTCAAAAAAAGTGGTTCATCGACGATTGCAAGCTAGAATTTTTCTAGTTGACAGGTTAAAGTAAATTATTGCAGTTTAAATATGATTCGACTGTAATATCGAGATAGAGGCAAAGGAGGTATACCGTTTCAACTCACCATTCGTAGGTGGATTGAAATCAGAAAAATGAAGTCTGTTGGGGGGTGGGGTACAAGATTACAGATAATATGTCAGTAAATTTGAGAAATAATTTGTTGTACTCTTTCACTTGATTTTGTTTGTTTTTGTACGAAAGCGCCTTCTAATCTTCTATGTGTATATTCTTTCTAACGGTGTATATACAGTGGATTTTTATTATTTTATTGTCATTCTTATATAATAAAAGCAACTCTTTTAAGGGATCGTTTTGACTCACATAGTCAGAGTTCAAAAGGACCAATATCACAGTAAGTTAAAATTTATTCGAATAATGGCTACCGGTTTCCTGCAAGTCTGCACATCCTCAGGCCAAGACACAAAAAGGAATATGAAAGTCATAGAATACCCGTAACTAGCATTACGGCCAAAATTACATTAAGAATAAAACAGTTAAAATCTGAACAGGACAAGTCAATAAGTCAATAAGAATACCCTAAAATGTTTCTTATTGTTTTTCCTTAAATTCTTAATGGTTTTCTTCATTCTATTCTATTTCTTCTTATCAATTAAATCAAGAGATAATCTATTTTGTCATTATTACTTTTTTTAATTACAATAAGCCACAAACAAATAAAAATAGATGGCAGACAATCATCTCAGGAGAAACAAATGGAAATTTTATGTTTCCATTTATTTATTAATGTATGTTCGAGATGTGAGGGTAATTAACAAGACAAACTGCAATAGTAGGAAAAGAACTGACTATTATTAGATGACACTTTCTGAGGATCAAGATAGTAACTTTGTTTGCTGTTTACAAGGAATAAACACAAACATGACTTCTTTTGTTTATTTCAAAATGTATCTTTTCTTGGAACATGTTCGCCGCCGAGCAACTTTCAGTGATAAGTTTCTTGTTATCTGATGGTGGTACACGATATCGTACTACAAAACCAACGATTACGCATTAGGGACATTGTGGAAGATGCTGGCCTATCACATCATTTGGTGCGCAACATACTGACTAAAAAATTATATATGAAAGAGATTAGTGCAAGATGTGTGCCCCTAATGTTAACCATTGACCAAAAAAGATATCGGTTGTTGATTTGTGAGCGTCCTTTGGAAAGGTACCAAGCCAACAAAGAGAACTTTCTTAGTCGGTATGTGACCGTGGATGAGTCATGGATGCATCACTATGATCCCGAGACTAAAATGCAAGGTGGAGAGTGGAAACATCACGGTTCCCCTACTCCTCGGAAATTTAAAAATTTAAAGGTTTTGTTATCTGTATTGTTGAATGCTCAAGAAATCATTCTGACTGACTATTTGTAAAAGGGACAGAGCATTACAGAGCCTATTACCCATAATTGATTTCTAAATTGCGAGACTTCTCCGAAATTTGGCCCCTAGTGATTACAGAGAAAAGAAAAAGAAATTTTACGTGGGGCAAAATTTTCCAGTGATTATGAAGTTTCCAGGAGGCTGTTAAGATTTTGGAACACCGATTGACCAAGTGCAATAGTGTAGAAGAACACTTTACAATAACAAACGCCAAATAGCAAATTGCAATTTATGGGGATCCTTTGTATGAGCACTCTTCCTTTGCTGTGAATGGTGAAGATAAGTTTGCCTCTTCATGGCCTTTTTTGTGATTGATTTCCCCTTTACTATTACAGGAATAAATATGTGGGGTATTACTCACATATTCAAGATAAAGAATGATAAAATCGCAATTTGTAATAACTACGTAAAACTTATGCACTCATATTCAAGAAGTATAATTTCAGGACATATTCGATGTATTTTATTTAAACTTTTTTTTGAGCTACTAACGTAGAAAATGAGCAGACTAAGCACGTAAGAAATCCTCTATTATTCCTCCTTCGAAGAAGTCGTAATTATCAAAAAAAGTCAATTCCATACAGCTTGCAGATAAAAAATGACAAAAATACCGATGTTCCTCAAGCCGATCCTGTCCGCCTATATTACCTACAACGTACGCGTTGTATGTCTCTTGTTTTTCCATCGTTTGGCTGATGCCCGTTCTTCAGCGTTCGTCTCCGCCCACCTCCCGTACCTCCGTCCGTACCTAGCTCGTGTGATGTGATAGAATTTAATTTACGTGTTTCAATCTGTTGCGCGGCATCGTCGGGAAGGCGGAGAACTTGGAAGCCGCTCTGTAATTTTAGACAATCGTTGTCTTCATGACGATGGCTTGATGATATAATGAACCCGACGTATTTTCTCACACCTCGGTCAGGTAGACCGTTCGGGGGACTCTTGATCTTCGCCGTTAATACGCATTACCTACAATATACCTATACGTCGGTATCGCCCTTCGGTCGTTATTAGGCATTCGCGAAACTGTCAAGTACAACCCGCGACACCTACACGCAGCTTACGGAACGATATTCGCAGCGCCGCCTAGATTAGCTAGCAGCGCATATTAAGGAAAGTAGATGTATGAACTGCGATTCATTTTCGTCCTGTACGCTGTTATAATCTGTATGGATGCTCGTTAAAGTAAAACGCTGTGATTTGAGAACAGGTTGTAATTTGAACGGTTTACGGTAAATTATACGTGTGGGGTAATTGGATTTCTAACGACTTCCAAAAGAAAGAATATGATAAAATAAAAGGGTTTTTACAGAAAGATGTGTACAAAATGTAAACAATTTTGAATAATTTAATAAGAAATTTGCTATAATATTAGGATATTTGAATTGATACGAAAGGTATCGGTACACCCCACACCATTCAATTGACTGATGTATTCCATCCAACAGAGAAAGAAATAAATGAGAGAATAGTAAAATCCCCAAAAATAGAAAATACGTTAAGAAATACATTTCTAGATAAAAAAGAAATACCAAAACAAATAAAACAGAAGTGTATAAAAAAAGTGGTCGGACCAATACTAATATATGGCAGCGAGTCATGTACAACCACGAATATAATTAAAAGCAAAGTCACGGCCATGGAAATGAGATTCCTAAGAAGAAAGGAAGTAGTAACAAGGAGAGATAAAATCAGAAACACGACAACCACTAATAGTCTAAATATCAAGCCAATAGAAATAATCAGAGAAGAGACAACTGGGATTGCTTGGACATTTGCATAGAATAGAAGAGAATCGAATAACAAAGAGGACTTCTGAATCCAAAACAGAGGGCAAAAACAGAATAGATGGACCCCGAAACACCTGGAAAGGTATGGAACATTAGAAAGAAGAACTATGGTGTGGATTGAAGCCAAACAACTGGCTTAGAAAAGGAAACTGTGGAAGATGAAAATATGAGGTACAAAAGACGTAGAATTAAAAAAAGTATTCCATTCCGATATTTCAGATATTTTTTTATATATTTCCGAAATGTATTAATTAATGACATCTTCGTGTTAGACCACCCCACAACAGCCTATCATTGTTTGACAAATGTTATTACTTAAAAATAACACTTGCACACAACACCAAAAACAAATCATTTAAAAATATTATAAAAGAGAGAATTACCTAATCATGCCTAAGTAACAGAATTAAAAAAACACGAATATATATATATATATATATACTGCCGCTCACGGAACTTTGGTCACTTTGATTATTTTCAAAAAGAAAAACATATTAATTTGAAGGGAAAAATATATAAAAAAAACTAAAGTATAACATAATATTTCTTCATTTAACAAACCGCAAAAAATAAAGAAAAAATCTGGGAGTATAACATTAACAAAATAAAAAAATAAATTTCCTTTTCATCGAAGTTACGACTACTTAATACACCTTCTGACTAGTGGTAAATTTGAGCGTACAAATATAGACAGATATATTATCGGAAGTGGGTATTGTAGAGAAATATTTATTAATGGAAGACCTTTGATTTTACCTAAATAAAACATTAAGTTCGATGAAAGAGCAAATATTATAGCTTTTTCAACTGAAAGAAAAATTTAACACACTACTATTGAAATTATTTCTAGTAAATATTTCGTTCTCTGTCACATTTATTAATAAGCTAAATGAATTAATAGATATAGTCGATACGGATACAAAATATAAACAATTTTTTTTAGCCAGTGATTTTAATGTTAATTTCAACGATGTCAATCGGGAGTTACCTCAAATAATAGACTTTCTGGCGAAGTATGTATCCTTAACATGTGCTGTTATAAAGCTGTTATGTTAAGATGTATATGTTATGTTACATACCACCATATTTTAGAAGTATGTAGTGCTATCAGTCATATTTTAGATGATTTCGATTTTTGGCAAAAAACATAAGGGGTACCCCTTTGAAATTTCATCGAAATTTCACCCATCTTGAATTTGGTTCACCGAATACTATCTCCAATCATACTGAATACGATTCTAAAACCAAAATTGGCACAAGAGGACGTATCTAGACGGTGTTCCTTTCTTAAGATATGAAAACATGTGAAAAGTGTAATAACTATTGCTAAATCCTTCTCTAATTTTAGAATATTAACTATTTCGCCATCATGGATAATTTTACTGCAATCTAATCATCAAGATATTACGTAGTTTGACATATTTTATGTTCCACAGGTGGCCTAACATACGGCATACCTTTTCGGGGCTTTGAGGAGGTCATGTCATTATTTGTAAAATGACATTATCTTGTTCTTCATTTAAGAAATTTTTACATATCATTGCTGAGTATTTGAGGTTGTTGTCCTGCATGAATACAAAATTTTCGCCGATTAGACGTGGTATTGCATTATCTTAGGACAAATGCTTCAGCATTGTTCCTTAAGTAAAATTATAGCAAGTACAAACAAAATTCACATTAATATATTTACAAACTTGCGAGGAATATCTTTTAAGTTTTTCATACCGGGACATAGAGGGCGCCATTAAATAAATGTCAGTACTAAAAATTTTCCTCCATCTTTAAATCCGAAGTTTAAGTACAATATGTGTAGTGTATTAAATGATAAATAAATTATTCAAAATCGAGCTAAAATTTGTCGTCCGAACACTCTGAACTAAATGTCACCCTCGCAATGACGACGACAATGAAAGAAAAAAATGAAGCGCAAACCTTAAACAGGAAAGACGCTTTTCGTTATTAGCATGATAAAGGCCCGCCTAGCCCGGGGCGACTCTATATAATTAACGGTGGTAGCAGTTAAACCGTGCGGCAAACACCTCTAAAAGACCGGAGCGTTTATCTCGTGGACTGCGAAGAAGAGATGCGCCGGAGGCAACTCTAATGTGAATAAGTAACGTGCCATTTTGAAGAGCTCCTAATAATAATATGAGAATATTGTAAACTTACCTTAATTTTTCTTGGATTGTGGATTGCTTTGCTGTCAAGTTTTACCTTACATTGCGAACTATTTATTCATGGTTTATTGTCTTTTAAGAGAGTATGTTCAGAGAACGAACTTTGTGGATTAATAGTTCAAAGGTTTTCGCGGTTGTTTTCTATTTAAGCGATATCTTCCAGGTTTTGTTGTGTTTTTTTGCCTTTTTAAGTTTTTGGACAATTCCGAAAATTGTCGAAATTTGCAGGAAGGTTTCACGCTAGCCGTGAGAAATTCTAGATCGTTTTCCCAAGGCTCTTTATTTTTTTCTTGTTTACTTTCCGACCAAGTGGTATTTCCAGAAGCCGTTTGCTTGCCTTTCATATCCTTTTGATTCATCATGTTTCTTCTTCAATACCAGAATAAAACTCCTAACTAAAACTTTTCTGGGCGATTTAATAATACTTTGAGCTCTCCCCGCTATTTCTACATTGCCAAAAACGCTATTGGGATCTTACGCAGGATGATACAAATCAAAACAGAACGAAAAAATTCGCATGATTCTTCACTCATCATTTTGCGATCATTTTTGTGGTTTTTTAGTCATTTACTCAATTTTTCTTATGGATCTTGACAAAACTGGCTTTGTCATGACACACTCAAAAATTAATAAACACCAGAGACTGGAGAGTCAATTCCTATGCTAAATTGAGTATTAACTGACATTTTTCTCTGCAAAGCTATTCTATATCTTGTATTTAACCCTGATGCTATTAGGATTTTCATTCCAAAGTTCCACTTTCCTTTTCCTTCTGAATGTATATAGTTAAAGATGATAAGATATTTTGCAGAATCTTATTTAATTTTGCCCGGGTATTTGCATAATTTCGCCCGAAATATGCAGCAAAATGTTATTGCAATCATTCATTCGCAAGGATATGTGAAATTATTCACTTATTTCATTCCTTGTTTGTCATATTTTTATTTGTTTTATTACTGAACACTGTTACCTACTATACGATCATATTCTAATTTTATTTTCGATCACATCACAGCAAGACCAACTCATAAATAGCGTCACAACTTGAGCGAGGTTCGCCCAAATACACTCAAAACATATTTAGTGCAGAGCACAGACACAGGATGCATCTTTAGAGTGTATATGTAATTGGCAAAACTTGCTTTGAAAGTCCGATCAACTTTTACTGGGGACTTGACCTCGGACTACATGCGTTTGAACTCTCCAAAGTTTTAAGAAAGAACACCATTTTTAGTTTAAATGCTCAAACTTTGAACAAAATGGATTTTTAAAATCTCATTTATGACAGCACTGGCATTGCGTGATTAATTTGACTGATAGCGCCAACTTCTATACCCCCAAAATATCCTAATTATGCCATTGCAGCGTCTACTTTATCTCTTCACTTTTTCACTTCCTATCTTCGCCATACCGTCAAGACCAGATTTTGTCGCCTCCGTTCTTAAACAAACCGCACACACACGCGTACGCATGGGTACAGGTGAACGAAACGTCGATTGTCCGAAACGCGATCATCGTCGACGAACAATCTACCTATCGACAAGAGATAACTCGAAGCGCCGCGTACCGAAGAAAGAGAAGGAAGCAAGGGGATCGCCAGGACGGGAGGAAAGGGCGGACCGTATCATCGGGGAAGCGAGAAAAGCAACGCGGTCGAAGATGAAGGAGAGCGGGCGGAGCGCTGGCGCGAAAACAATCAATAATATTGAGATGGAAGTATCGCGCGGTGAGCCGATAATGAGAGACCTGGGAGCCCCGCCTATAGCCGCGGGCCGCCACCAGGGGTCGCTAGCTGCCCGCCGCCCTAATTACAGGAATACGTACGATTTGTGCATGTGTGTGCATACGGACGGACCGATATCGGTGAAAAGAAAGAGAGGAGTGAAGAAAAGAGGGTTAAAAAATGAGAGATTGACGCGGTGGATTGAAGAGAGAATAAGTGGGAAAACAACATCACACAAGGATTGACGTAGCTCATCGTTTTAAGTATGTGTTATAGATTTTAGATTGAATAGCTAATTTACTTTAGCAATAATTTTATCTGAGTTCTTTTTTTTCACAAAAAGCTGAACGGTCATCAGGAATATAAAAAGAGAGACAAACCCCTTTTCAATGTTGAAAAAAGAGTACTTTGAAAAAGGAATAAAGGAAATCTTAGATCGCACTATTTACTGAAGATAGCAATTAACATACCTGCATTTTAGTCTCTAATTTTAACAAATAGAGTAACCCAAAAGAAAAATCTGCATCAGGATATTTTATGTATAGTAGCTTAAGGTTTTGACATGGGTTACCTTAGATACTTAATTCTTTGTGTTCCACAATATGTTATCATTAGAAGTAATCAAAAAACAAGAAAAAGAAGAACAATTGGTTTGATATTCAATGGCTTCCCTAAAGTGGGATAGAAGGCTAAATTCACGAAGCAGAAACTCCAATGTCTATTTAAATCAAATCTCCAAAAGAAAAAAGGCATGGATGGTTTTGTATATTTTATGAACATGGTAAATGTAGTCTAATTTCTCGATTATATAATCTTTCCTACGATAATATTATTGTTGTTGAGGTTAATAAGCTGATTTACTTATGGGAAACCCGCAAATGATCAACTTGTCAGATGCCATTTTAGTAAAAGTTTTGTATTCCCTTAGTGGCAAAGTCGATAATTCATTTTGATACTTAATCTGAATCTTTTTGGAAAATACTGTTTGAATACTTTATCCGAAACTTTGAGGTGCTGAGTAATTGCCTCAACAAATGTCTCCCCTATTTGAACCCCTTCATTTTATGAATAGCCTTTAATTATTTGGACACAACTGGGGGAAAAGGTAGAACTTTGGACAATTGTGTACCCACAGTTGTCCAAAGTTCTACCTTTTTCTTGAAACAAGGATTTTTTCGGGAGCAGTAAACATTTTTACTTGTTTGCCTTGATATATAACAACAGCAATAAAAACGAATTCATACGAATGTTATCTTTGAAATGTGAAAGGTTTTAATAACGAGAAACAAGAAATACTTATTGATTTGAATATGATATGCATAAGAATTCCAAAAGAAAATTTCTATGAGAGCTCTTCGTATATATTGTACTATGTACTGTGCAATAACCTTAAGGCCGGCTTCGTTGTCATTTACATCATGTACAATATCACCCTCGTGATTACTAATATTATGTAAAACTGCACAACCTAGAATTATTGCAGGTACGAAATTCGAATAAGTGTTCCACGGTATTTCGGGGTTCAATATGAGATTTATTATGCGGTCATTGGGTATGGTAAATTGGGATAGCTACTATCTCCAGAAAGGTACCTCTCTTGCCGATTACGGAAACATTTCAGGTGGTCCTCCTATGTATTTTTTCCTATTTGTTTAGTGAATAACATTTTTCACTGACTTGCATCCACCTTTAAATAACGTATACCTCAATACATATTTCAGGATTCCTCATGTGCGTCCTTGGGAAACTGTACTAGAAAGCAACTAACACATCAATTTACCGTTTTTCATTTGTTACAGAGAACCGATGGACAGCCTCTTCATGGATCAACACTTTCTGCGCTCATCCCTTCGCCTTTACTCTAACGATCCGCTGGACGCCGAAAACAACAACGCCGGCTCGCTATTCTCGGCGGCCATGATGGAGAAAGCCCGCGCACATATCCAGATGTGGGGTAGAGCCGGCGGAAACCCCTACACACCGAGCGACCTCCACGCTCTACTCCTCGGCGGCTCCCACACCCAACAAGTATACCTCGGCCAAAGAACAAGCGTACCGCTAAGCCTTCCGAGTCAACTTTGGAGCCAAGGCGGAAGCTCCTGGCAAAGTCCAATGCATGCGGGTTTACCGCCGGGCTTACTAGGACCACCACCGCCTCACAGACCGCAGATGACGCCGCCGCCCCCGCCATCGTCGACGCCTAGCTCTTCGGGATCTCCCAGCCCCACTTCCGTTAATACGTCATCGTCGGATCTAAGACTTCCTAAAGCGGTTTTTCCGTCAGCGCTGCATCGCTTCAGCCCTTACGCTACGACGGTCACCAGACAGACGCCGACACTGAGTCCGGTATCGCGACATTCGCAATGATGACCTTTCTGAGTCGCGGGAAACAATTACCAAAGAGTCTTCTAATATGTATAGATAAGATGCATAAACTTGTATGTAAGAACGTAAGGTGGATAAAAAACGTGTAATTTATATATAAATATAAATATTTTGTAAATAGATGAAGAAAAAATTATATATTATTAGGTAATTTATTGGTTTCATTATACAGGGTGTGTTAGAAATGTTTGTATGCGTTAGCGAAGTTATAATCCGATGCAGTGAAATGACGTTACCATAATAAGGTTTTCTTTTGTTTATAAATTTTTAAACGCACCTTGTATAATAATATAACTTGTATCATAGATAAAAACAAGAAGATGGTTACTACTATGCATATAAATCGATTATTATTATTAATTATTATTCTATCAATAATAAATATTATTGTAAAAGGTGTATGTGGTATATTTTGTACACAGTTAGTATTTTACTGCAGTATTATTCAAGAAAAATAAACAAGAAATGGAAGAAATTCAATTGTAAATAAATATATATGTAGATATTCATAATTTCATTGCGAGATGGTTAAAGTTTTTTTCCTTAATGATTTTGTTTAGATGCTCACCCTATCCACACACAAACACACACACCACAAGCCCTTTTAAGCAAGCTATAGGCTATTTTTAATTTTATTACTCTTTGTTCGGAGTATGCTATTGTTCCTTATTACTGTTAGCAATTATAATTTTAGTACCACTATTATTACAACTGCTTATTCCTGTTTGAAAAAGAAAACAAATTTATTGTATAAATGGGGATCATTTTTAATCTAGTTTTTCTTTTATTAGTAATCGTTAAAAAGATCTGAACGTCAATCATTTTAATTTAAAAAGAAAATGGAAATGAAATCTTATTGTATTTTTTTTTTAAATTTACCCAATAAAAACGAAACGAACCTATTATCTAGATACATAAAATTAGTTGCGAATGTGTTTATTAAAAACGAAATGTAAAAAATGACGAAGAAAAGTGAAGAAATTGTTGTTGTGTAAATATTGTACTATTAATTAATAAGTGGAATTATAAAATAAAGATGTAATTAAAAAAATACACATCAGCGTTTTATTTCTAATGAATTTCTTTTATTAATAATTCATCATATTTTAATTAACTGTCTGATTGCGGTATATACCGTGTGCGAAAACTGCGAACTACAATACTCGTTATAATACGTATATTTCTATAAATAAAGATGTGTAATATTGGTGATTAAGAAGAGGATATTCTCAGGAAATTTATTAAGGTTTCCAATTCAATGCTTAGCGAAATTTTGATAGCAAATCTCATCATGTGATATTAGTAGTATTTATTTCAATAGCAAAAATAAAAAAAAACTATTGCAAATATTGAGTTTCATGATAGATGTCATTGACGGGTAGGAGATATTTTTGTTTTCTACAGTTGCATTCTACTATGATTCATCTCTACATTCAGATATGAAAAAGTGCATCGAAACATCGTACATTGGAGTTATAAAAAGTGTATATATACAGTGCTACGTTCTCCAGTGTTAAAGAATAGTGCAGCTGTAGCCTGCTCGTAAATTCTTGAATGTACACGATATATTAGATTTCGCAATTATATACTGTGATACTATAAATAAATTTTGAAAACTGTGATAAAGCTCGGATAACTCGTTTAACTAATTAATAAATTTCAATTTTCTTGCGATATTCAACGTCTAAATTCAATTTGTGAAAGTAGGAAATCCACAACATCCGGTGGGATTCGAACCTACAGCTCCTGTGCGCTAAACAGGTGCCACGGAGACCATAGGAACGAATTACTTTTAATACCTTGATCAAGCAATATCCGCTGATATATTGTAATATTTGGATAGACACAATATTTCTAATGCCAAAGCCACAAGCAATTAAATTATCTATGCAACTTCGTTGGTTTTTTCAACGTCTAAATTAATTCTTAAAATTAAACGTCAAATTTTACAGCATCCTGTAGGATTTGAACTCAGTTTCTAAATAAATAACATGAGGCTTTCACGGCCGGAGCCTGAGTTTGGCAGTACGTATTTCCGGGCTTGTAGGTTATGTTCTTGACTTGATGTTTGGCTAAACAGTGCGGCTGGCATCTTCAGCACGATATTGACGGTTCATTGGTCATCTAACGAACGGTAAAGTTTCGCAAAACACTGCGCCTGGCCACCATTAGTTAGACGCCCACCTAACTGTCAACATCGGCCTGAAGATGCCAGCCGCAGTGTTTGGTGAAACGTCGACACACATCAAACTCGAAACCACGACTTACAAACCCGGAAATACGTACTGCCAGTACAAAATCACAGCTTATGTTCACTAGTGATCCGTGACGTAGTTGGTTCACGCACCTATCTAGCGAACAGGAGCTATAGGTTCGAACCCTACCGGATGCCGTAAAATTTTTCATTTAGCGAATTAATTAAGGAGATTGAAATCTACAATTTGGGGCAACGGAAGTTACATATATTAATTTGTTGACTCAATATCTGACCATTAATAGTTTGGAAAAGTACGAATACAAAAAATAGAAACGCATTTCTGCACGGTTAGACGTAACCAATTAACCCCAATTTGTAATACTAAAAAGCTTCACCACTCATTATAAACCATAACACCTCGGAACTGCCAATTTCCAAAGACTACTCTATCATCGCAAAAAGTTATAAATTCCCGCATCTACTGATAATAACGGTCAGATAATTACACGATGCGCCTTTGTCGGCACTCGCATCAACCTTTCATTAGAATTAACTAGGCAGCTTTACACATTTGATCCCGACGCATTAGCATTTAATAAATACTCCTTCGTGGTTGTGCTGCAATGGAGCCCCTTAAGATTCCGTATTCTGAGATGTAGAAACGAAAATTACCGCTTCTAGTTGGAATGCAGTTCCCGAAGAGATGGGTTAATGGCATCTATGTTTCAGACCACCAACGTAATAGGTTCCGCAAGAAAACCACACGTTGCGATGCGGTTTTAACGCTCTAAAAAAAAACTCTGAGCAAATCTCTTATTTTCGACCATTAACTGTTAATTATATTAATTTTCTCGTCGGAAAGAGTCATTTGGGAAAGAGACGCGCGCTAGCAGCGTTGTTTCAGATAAAAAAGAAGGTAGGTAATCAGCTACCAACTGAACGGTAAGTTTACGTGATGTTACATAGGGTCTACGAAGATATTTAAGTCTATTAAATTATAGTGAGTCTCATTTTCTTTTATACGAAAGAAATTATAACGTTCTGATTTGAACGATCAAACTAAACTTTTTTTTTGGATTCGCTTTATGTGAATTTGATTAAATATCTTTCCAAATCGTTTCCCAGTCTGTCTTAGATTGATTCATTCATTGATGTACTTCTTACAAAAATAGTGTGAATTCATGCCAAAAGCAATACTGAAAGCAAGAGGTCAATTTCTTTGAAAAAGATTTGGCTCAGCAGTTAGTTGACTGTAATCTGTCATCATTCCTCATCTAACAAGTTCATTCACAACCCGATAGAAATAAAGATGACGTTCCTCTGTTTCGCATTAATGACAGGACAATTGCCATTAGAGGAAAGTCACATTATTCTACTGACAAAATTACTGATGTTATTTTGCTTGTTTCTTTTTTTTTTTTGGGAAGAATCAAGTTATGGATTAAACCGATCATTGCCAAAACCCTAATCCCTCAGTCTAGTAGAAAATCGGCATGCCATGAGGGTATTTTTATATTGCAGAAACTATTTATTAGAAATATTATGGAGCTATATCTCGTATTTAAAATCGTTTTGGGTCCACTGGACCCAGCCATGTGGTAACGCAAATTATGGTAAGGCTCTTTAACGTAGTAAATACCCAAGAAAGATGTATATATCCCACTTCTGCTCAATAATTAAAAATCTATTCACAGTCGGCCTTTGACAAAATTTTACAATCCAATGTGTCGATTTTATATCTCCGTAGTTTTTGCAAAATCTGTATTAAGATTTAATAAAAAGAAAACACGTTTTTAATGAAAAAAAAAAACTACTGGTTGTAATGCTGAAACTAAACAAATCTTAATCTTTCACGCATTTTTCTGGTATTATTAAAGACGCAGAATATAGTTAAAAACATATCAAAAAATACCAAGAAAACAATATCTAACATAACGCTGTTAAATACAGCAACTCATGGTATCACAAATATCATTATATTGGTGATATTTATTACAGCCTTCTAAGCGAAGCAGAAATATCTCATAAGAAAAACTGATTTTAAGACCAAACAAAATATTTAAAATGACCCTCATTGTCTGTTTAGCAATGATTAAACCTAAACCCTAAAACGCATCCCCCAGATTTTGCAAATTTCTCCACAGACCCTCACATCTTCACCTTCTGCTTGTTCCTATAATTGCAATACTTTTTGTCGTAGACGACCTTATAAGAACAACTCCTATAGTGAAAGAACCATTTGCTTAGAAACAACTGATTCAAAATACATCGAAAAATGCCTAGAAAACAATACTTAACATAATAATGCTTCTAAATACAGCTACCCATGGTATTGGTTGATTTAAAAGCTATTGTTTTACAAATTGGATGTAGTAGAGATTTTCTGTGAAAGGTAACAGATTTATCAGAAGGTCATATATATATGTAACCTTTTCTGAGAAATGGTTGGTTATATATATATATATATATATATATATTAGATACAAACATAAGTTTATTCAGAACTGTTTACAGATATAGTCACAACTAGAGAACTGTATTTGATTTCATTTATTTATTATATTTTACGTCTATATGTAGATGTATTACACTGATTAAAGTTAATTAGCGTTAAGTAAGTTTAATCAGTGTAAGACTTCTCCAACTTCACAACTTCACAACTATATAACTATATAACTAATATTTTGTAATGTATTCCTTTTGGCACACTGGCTATGCAAGTGTTAATGGTATAACTAATTGTAGAGTCACTTTACCATATATCCTTGATATTTAATTGCTCCATTGTAGTGTTTCTTCCCGAATACACGCGTGATTTTAGAACACTACACACGTTCTCAATTGCTTTGAGGTCGAGAAAATTTCCCGGCGAAGGTAACACTGGCTGAGTGTTTCTTTGTAATTGTGCGTTGGGAGTACACTCCTGTACCCAACAATGCCTTAATACGCATTTTTGTCTCATTTGGTATCTCCGCTTTTTACCCATAATATAAAAATATGAAGCGCATAGAAGCAATAACTTAAAGTGCAACAAACACTAACAGGTAAACACGGAAAGAACATTGTTACATAAACAAATAAATATTCTTTCTACAATAGTAACCGATCCAAATAATATTCTATGAATTACTCTTTCAATCTTGTTTATACCCATTTTCAATACAGTACAGAATGATTCATGAAGGGGACAATAATTCTTAGAAAAATATTTAAGGAACGTATTTAGATAGGTATTGTAAACCCTATTCATAAACTTTATACTTGTATTTCTAAATTATTACTTTGGAAACATACAAAAGCTAAAATTCGAAAGGTTGCCCTAATAAAAGGGACAGGGACTGTAGTACTTGTACGACAAAATATCAGACGTTGCTGTGCACCATTTTAGCTTAGTTAGTGCTGCCAATATCCTTGTGCTGTTCCTTTTATATCGATTGTTCTTTTCGACGTCCGTATTTTAGAATTTTAACGTGACTAAATGACTATTTGTTGTCAGAAAAATTATGGTATTAAAATAATTATTTATTATTACTGTGCTTTGGAAAAATTTCTTAGGTACATTGAATTATTTGTAAAGGTCAAGGACAAATCCAAAATTTCTATATAACATATCCACAACTATAACCGACTTTATTTATGTTATAGGTGAGTGTTGTTTGTCAAAATCTGCCAAAAATCTAAGCAAATTTGAAACGCCGAAGAAGCAGACGTCTCAATTTCGTCAAGAATTTTTAATGACTTGCAACGTAAGCTAGAAAATCTATTATAAGTGAAATGAACAGTTACGAATTAATACTTTTTTTCCTTTACCAATTTTATGTGATTTATTATTACTTTGGTGACACGAAAAATATGTGAAAGATCGCGGTGGGTACCATTTCAGACTTTCTTTCATTTATTTTTTATTTATAAGCAATTAATTTCTTTAGTAGAACTTTTATTGCTAAATTTTAATTGAAAACTTCTCCAGCAGTATCTCGAAGGGGAAATAAGCAAGTGGTTGGAATATTAATATAGAAACCTAAGACGATACTAAAGAAAATTGTAACTAAAGTCGATTGCTAGTGTAATATGGGACCAACACCAGTTATTTGATGTGGAAATTCCTTGAAATTTAAATACATTTCTGGCATAATTCATATCTCGAATTACATGCTCTTAAAATGCTTAGTTTAAGATATAATCTTGTTTCTCCTTCCTTATTGAAGAAGTTATTTTGCAATAGTGGGATGCGGTTTATTTAAGCTTTTTAATATCCAAGAGGCGAATTCGTATTGAAGACTGGCAAATGACTTACTCAACAGAATACAACACATATTACAAATTGCTTTGACGTAACATATGCTACCGTCTTTATCAAAAGCAAACAGTTTTTTCAAACATACATGAAATATTTTACCTCAAAAGTAAAACAATAGTAATTAGTTAATAAATACTAAGTCACACGTGTAAACTATTATCAAAGTCTCCATCGTCACAAACAATACGATAAAGTAGTTGAAAAAGTATGTAAATTTAAAGCCAACTGATGCCGACAACAATTTGCACTTTGGAACCATTTCAATTTCTCTTTCAATACTATTTCTAAGCGCTTCAATACATAGAGTACGAATAACAGTGTTTTTACAAACGTAAAAAGTATCTCTACTTATCGGAATAGCTATACCGCTGTTAGAATAGTCTCACGTCGTTAAAATCGATAGTGATACTAAGGTATACATTTCCAGTAATTGTGGTTAGTAATTCCATTGCTATAATATCGTATGCGTTAATTGCATTCTTCTGTTGCTAATTACAAGTCGAAACAATACGCATTACAACGATGTTTTATAGCGAGTGCCTCATACGATGTGCTTGTTGATGGTTTTCAATTGGAAATGTATTTTTTTTTATTCAACAAAGTAGATGTTTGATTACTGTTAATGTTCCTTTTGTTGCTACAGAATCTAATTACAGCATTAACTCTGCTGGTCTGGTTCTATTTCATCCGAAAGAAAATTTAGGCTGAAATTGGGGTTTGTTTTAAATTTTGATGTATTTGGGCATTGGTGATTATTTGTCAATATTCTTTTGCTTCATAAATATATATTTTATGATACATATATGCCTCTTGAGTTTTGCATATTGCGACATAGAAGGCACCCCTAATCGAATATCAGCACTAAGCATTAATCTCCATCTTTAATTAATGTAAATCCAAAGCTTCAGTACGATACGTGTATTGTTATAGCCATACAGAACTATCAAAGTTGATAAGTTAGTTGAAAAATGGAATTAAATCGAGAACATTTTCGCGCAATACTTTTTTATAATTTTCGAAGACAATCATCTCAATAATAGTGTCTTGCCGAATTAGTTTTATGTTTTCGGCAATAAAGCTCCACATCAGTCAATAACTTTTCTTTGATATGGAGAATTCAAACGTGGTCGTATTAACCTCAGCAACGATCCAAGAGCAGGTGCACCAAAGACGGCAGTCACTTAAAAAAACGTCAATGCTGTGAGGAAAAACATCAATGAAAATTGACATGTGATATATTGCGAGATTGAAGCATCATTGGAGATTTCAAGGACCTCAATTTAGAAAATGTTGCACGAAGGATTGTGTACAAAAAATAGTTTCGAGTTGAACACCGCGTCTGTTTAACAGTTGGGGTGAATTGGTATCAAAAAACTCTAGACTGCTTCAACACCGTAAACTCTAAGAACGTGTCCAACATCGTCACTGGTGGTGAATCTGTCCACACCAGTCGTTTGTTCGGGCACTCCAAGGTGAAGCAAAACCGTTCTCGAGGTGTCCCCAAAAAGATAATCGCGACATTTGCCTCAAAACCAGGTCACGTAGCAACAATTCCTCTACCACATCAAAGAACTGTTAGTGCGGTCTGGTATAAATCTCTTTGTCATCGCTGAGTTTCGAAAAACCAATCCTCTATCAAGATAATGTAAGTTCGCGCACATCACGCAACAAAATGTCGAATTGTTAGACCATCCTCCGTACAATCCTAAGCCCCAATGATTTCATTTGCATGGTCAAAGTCGTCAGAAGGAGCAGACGATGCCTTCAGAAGCGGAATTTTGACTGTACCAACAAACAAATGGAGTAACTGCTTCCAAAGTCGGTTCGAGTATATGCAAAGGTGCATTAATCTCCGAGAAGAATATTTCGAAAAACAATAAAGTTTTTAAAAGCTGTGTACTGTTTTGTTCTAGCTTTTTATGCAAAATCTAAAAGACAACCCTCGTATTTAATTATATTTCCAATCATTGCCTATGTAACGTTCGGGTCAATACAACATAAACTTCTCAAGAAGTGTGGAAAGAAACTAGAAGATGAAAACATAAATTGGCACTCAAGCATGAAGAGCTATCACCATTTTGTATCCATACCCGGAATATTTCTTCCCTATTATTATTTTAGTCGCCCTGATGACTCGGTGAGTTAGATATGTCCACCTTTTTCTAAAGTTGCATGGTTGTGTCTCAATCGAGATATTTTTATATTTATAGGAACGTAAAAGATAACGAGACCTTCAGTGTATCTTCTCGGAGTTTCTGAAAATGGTTTTCAGTGGAGAAAACACGATTCTTGTGGGTCTTATAGAATTATCCAAATAAGCGAGACTTATATTTTTGGAAAAATATGTTAAAAATATGCCTTTTTTTCATCTATAATAATAGTTTCTTTATTGCCATCTATAAGAGTATATTAATGATATAGTTAGTGAGATTAACTAATGCTGTTTTTCTACCCAAATCTTGAGAAAATGCAGATGATAAAAAGAACTACATCAAACAAAGCGAACTAAATTACAAGAACAACTTTGGTCAGAATTGATGTGCAACCATATTGAATACTAAGAGTGCGTAATTTAAATATCTTAAGCTTAAGCATAAATAACTAACAATCCCAATTGTGTAAATAAGACAGAAACGTGAAATGAAAAATTAATTTAATACAATTAGCTCAATTTGACCTAGATTGGCGAGAAAAGGGGATGTTGAAAAACATACCTCCTGAATTGTGTAGAAATTACGCTAAATAAGTGAACAAACTAATCACCGACGATTTGTAAATACGACAGCTGAAAACAAGGTTTGGAGCGAGTGTCCCGATCATGCATCTAATATCTAAAAACAACCTTATTCCGACTTTCGAGATGTGAAGATTTTGTAACAGAATATTAGAGATTGCAACTCCTTACACGTTAACAGCCATCCAACAGCAGTCAGACTATGAGAAATCCTATCATACTCTCTGATACTATTAATCTCGAACAGGAATTTTACATTGCTTGAATCCTTAAAGGAAGTAGGAAATATCATGGTTGTTAAATTTCTATGCTATTCCATGAAATGACTCACAGGTGTTCTTTCCACCAAATACTAGGACACACAATGTAAGGAGGTTGAGGTTAATGAAATGTTTATTAGATATGCTATGTAAGTCGTCAATGCCGTCATTTGGCAGATCGATGGAGTTCAAAAAATTACCTGGAAAGAAAGATATAACTGGTATATATATAATATAAGAGAGAACCCATTATAAATCATGGTGGAATTTCTGCATTTAAACAAGACAACCCAGACATCATTTCAAATAATTCTCCCCGTTGACTACGTTCAGAGAGATGAAGATGAAGAATGATTTACTAAAATAGAATTGGACAAGGGCTGTCTATTTATCCTTATCAGTAGTAGTAACTATATCATCTGTGATACATGCTAATATCGAGGTGCAACTATAACCACATCTAAACCTGGATTGATGATGAAAAGATGTCATTCGCAGCGATGCAGCGATCTAACATCATCGCATCCTGCAGAACTAGCTTTTATAGAAAATATGTATCTGGAGATTCATAAACATTTTTTAATTCGAATTTGCTGTCAATTAGAGCGTTCATTTCCTCTCTTCTTGATATATTTATTCATTATGATACAGCCTAATCCTGCAAACGATTAATTTATTACAGACTAGAAAGTTTTACTAATTTTCGTCGGCCAATACTTACTGGAAATCTATAATTATGGGCGAAGAAATAAAACACAATTTTACAAATATTTCCAATATATTTAACACAACGTAATATATCACATGTTTCGCTACCACTGCAATTTCTTCAGATGTACTATTACTAGAGTAGCCTTATCTAAAGAATATGTTAAAACATTGAATCAGAACTAAGTCCACTAAACCGGCATAAAATATTTTCAAGGAACCTAATTGGAAGATCGATTTAAATCTTACGATTCTTACACAAGCGCAATACAATAGTACGAAATGGCATATTCGTGTCCGACTTTACAACAGGTATTATCTACTTGTTAGCATTGTTCGTCCAACAAAAGGAAATTTCTCTTTTAACTGCTTTCGAAACGATGTTTTGACATTTTGGTGTATCTGTTTCAAAATATAAACTTGTCAAGGGTGCGCGTATCGAATTCTGCGACGACAAAGGAGTACCGCAGGGGGTACGTTTGAGACCGTTTCGATTTTCAATACGGTACAAAATGCGTTTTTACCATGAAAACGGGAAAGTTAGTTACGGTAGATTATGAATGCAGGTCAACTGATTATAGAAGAGAATGAATAAATATAAGAAATGTACCTAAGTAAGAATGTTGAGGAACTTATTGTTTTCAAACTTATTAATATGAATTCGAATTCTTCTAAAGTATTTGTTATTTTTAAACCGCGAGTTTTTAACATTAAAATATATACGATATTTGTCTAAAATTGATTTCAAGAAGCTATAATTGTGGCGATTGTATAAGCGACACATGTTATATGTACCACATTCTGAAAACGTTGTTCTAATAATTGTCCTGTTCTCAACATTACACTACGTCCGAACCAAATGGCAATAATTTTGAACCATCAGTAGAAGTTATCTAAATCATTTCTCACCAGTTCACAATTTTTTCATTGTACACCAGAGAGGAATGAAGTGTTTATTCCAATAAAAATGTAACACTGATTCAACTAAATTATGACTCTAGGATGTCTTTTATCACTAACTACACGACCAGGTGCGCTTTCTTAAAATTTCGCCAAAATCTTTTGTATGTTATTAGATTACTGCCAGGATATTTAACACTGGAAAGCGCCACAACTTTGCGCTTCGGACCAATTGTATCGTGCCATCTAATAATCATTAAAATTTCCATTATAATAATAATGATAATCTTTATTTGTCCAATGATAATTGTCACAATTGGTGCAGTTAAAATGATTATATACCTCATGTGTAATACCATTTCAAATCACAATACATTTCATAAAAATAAACATAACCCTAACATAAACAAATATTCCATGAGTATATTCTATTGAAATTGGTGACCATGTGGAACATACACGTTTCGAGAAAATCAAGCGATCGTATGTAACGTGGTACTACTCGAAAATCGACATAAGCTACTAATTGAACTAAAGATACAAGCCCAGCATAAATACAGGTTAAAATTAAATGAAAATTAGAAACATCAAATGGAAATCGAATACCATTACTATGCCGCACAATACATTGCACTAATATGCAATAGATTTGGCTTTCTCGGCTCTTTAGTAACAGGCGCTGTAAAGACAATCTCTAATTTTAGGTAGAGTTAGAACTACCCAATATTGTTATTTTGCGAATTTAACTAAATATAACAATAAGAAAATTTCTCGATATAGTATATTAATGAAAGATCTTTACAAGTACCCGATTTTTAATTAATTTAAATTACTAATTCAATCAGAACAATTTATATTTTCTTCTTCTAAACTCGAAGGTAGTTTTCTCTTTATTATTAGTTTAAATCCTAACCTTCCCTAATTAAATGGCCTCCGATACCAACCATCAAACAAAGCTATCGCTACACCTGACCATAAATCGATACTTTCAGCAAAATATTTACATCTTTCATCGAACAAAACCTTTTTTTCTCAGCTAGCCCATTGTCCTATCATTTTACGCCCCTTTTAGTAAGGCATACCTTCCTCTCTTTTTTCCGATAACCCTATTCCCCGCGGGCATTCATGGTCTATACCGAACAGTTATAGCATCTTCGCTGCACAACCCTGGCATCATACGAACTCCGAACGGAATTTCGATACAAAGAACGTCTGTCTCACAGCCACCTATTGTACGGGATCGAAGTCATAGCAACCGGGCCGTAAATAACATTTGACAGGTGAATGACGTTTGTGTGGTCAGCGTTAATAACTTAAACCTTGTTGTTATGTTGTAAACGTTTCCTTAAAATGGTTTTTGCACGCTCCACGACTATCGACCAGGTCAGGGAGGCAGCAGAGGGGAGGCCGGTTGTAAAATCACCGAAACGTTGATTAAAAAGTCAAAACCACGCGTGTTTTGGGACGTTCGATGAAAAGTTGAGGTGGTACGTTCGGGTTATGTCGTATATTTTTTGACGTTGACAAGTTATGCATCATTTTGCTATTCCATTGATTTTAAAGTAAACACTTGGGATTAGTTGATGTTAGTTCTTGTAAGAGGCAACTTGTTTTTGAAACTCGATTCGTATTTATTTTGGATGTCTTCTGATGTTTTAATCAAAATCGTTTAATTTTAGGTTTTACTTAATTTATCGAAGTTACCTAAAAAAATCTATTTCCTATGGTTTCGTATCCACTTACAACATATTTTGCTATTTCTCTCTCACGGGCTACTTTTCAAAACATTTGGCGTCTAAAGTTTCTGAAAGGAGTAATAGATCTTTCTTAAAATTTCCTCCGTCATCTACAAGGCTTAAATAGAAATTCAAACACTTCCTGGGGAACAAAAACTGATAGATCTTTAATTTTTTTTTCAAAATATAATCTCCTTTCCAGTTCGATACACTTTTTCCAACAATATTACAAATTTGTTGTTAAATCCTTTTTTTAATTTTAGAAGTATAAGTATTTCGCCATGACGGATAACTTTCCTGCAATCTAGTCATCAAGACCTTCAGTTGCATACGCATTTTGACATATTTCAGGTGATTTCGATTTTTCGCAGGAAACATACCCTCTTGAAAATTCGTCAAAATTTCGCCCATCTTGGATTTGGTTCAAGGCCCATCGAATGATGTTTCCAATCATATAGAATACGATTATAAAACTAAAATTAGCATAAGATGACTAATCCATACGAAATTTATTTCTAAAGATTTGAAAACATATGAAAAGTATAAAGCCTATTGCTAAGTTTTTCTTTAATTTTAGAAGTAGGTATTTCGCCATGACAAATAATTCTAAGATATTATTAGAACTTGATACACCATCCATCTCTTGATCCTTCGGCCAGCCATTCTGCATTGTTGTCGCAACAATGCAGTTTGGCAGTGTCTGGTTGAACGTAAATTGTCTTGGGTTTATGCGCTTTTGCATTTTTATGGAGTTTTGGATCTTGGCTACCATGCATGCTATTTTAACTTTGCTGCTGCTCGGATTAATTCAGTCGTATTCATATCGAACAAGATTCTGAGATTTTCAACCAAGAAATTCGTCTTCTACCAATATCCCTCTTCCTTGTGTCCTAAATATTGTACTTTCCAGATGAAATCTGTTCTCATTTCTCATTATGTGCCCTAAACACTCTAGTTTCCGAATTTTAACGGTATTAACCACTTCCTTTTCTTTTCCTATCGTTCTCATAACTTCGATGTTTGTTATGTTTTTAAGCCTTCTAAAAAGTAAGATTTGCACAGGGCTATAAAATAGCTTCTTCTGTTTCTGCGTCGATTTCTCCACATGATCAGAATTTCATCCCAGCGAACCATTCTTTCATGTTTAGGAAAAGGACGAAGTCGTAGGAATGTAAATCTGTAGAATAAGACGGATGCGGTACCTATTCGTAACTCAGATCGACCAATTTCACTGTTACAACAACGGATGAATAAGTGCATACATTGTCGTGCTGAGAAATGCCTTTTTGTTCGCCAAATGGAAGGCTTGTTCAATCAATCCTCCTTGAAATCTTGTTTTCTGAAGTTAAACTGTTGTCTTCAGAAATTAACAATGCATTTTCTGGAATTCTGAATTTTTTTTTACTGAAATTAACTTTCCACGTTCTGAAATCAAAACTTTCATTTTCTGAAATTAAAATTTCCTTTTCTCAAATTGAAATAGAAAAGATATATGGTAGAAAGGATGCCACTATCTACAAATATACTTATTATTGCGACCGCACCCCCATCTACTGAAAAATATCTGACTTTCTATTCTAGGTTTGTATTACCAAAATGTGAGTAGAATGCCGGAATTAATCTCTTTCCAGCGTATTGGATATAGATCAAATTTTATATGCAATACCTTTTGTTTTATGCGAAAAAGAAAAAGTGTATAGAAAATTGCAAACACTTTAGATATAGAAATGTATATTATATTTCAAATAATTCAGGTCTTGTGTTTATTTTAGAAAAACCCATATACATTACAACGTTATTTTACATTTCATATTTAATTTTACAAGAAAAAAATAATTTCACTTATAACACCATAATTAAAACGGGACAATTCAGGAAAATAGTTGATCAAGGTAAATGTAACCCATCACGACGTTGCTTCGACTTGCATGAGCCACACCCTTGGTATTCATTTTTAGAAGGTATGTAAGTGCTTCAAATTGCCTTTATTTACTAAATATTTCATATTACATGTAAATACTGTTTTTTTGCAATCTCCGTGGAGGAGCAACCAATTCTATTAAAAGATATAATCTTCACATAAAATGCCATAGTAACATCCAAAGTAAATCTAATGACTGGAGTTAACATCGGATCTGGGCATTCAGTTCCATATTTGAAAGAGACATCATTTCTATCCACGAGTAGATCTAATACACCAAACTTTGCATTACATTTTAATCTCTGGGTATTTATAACTATTAAAATTTGTATACGTAGACACATACTAGACTACATGAAGTGCTAGAATGTTAGAAGATGTAGAATATATTTATGAAGATACTATTTGTAAAGCCTAGAGTTTAGCAAATGTTTTGTGTTTACATTTTTGCTTAATTTGTATAATTATGACACTAACACACATCTTTAAAATGGTCGAAAGGAACTATATTGAAGATTTATCACGAACACGTACGGTTCTTCCCCAGATTACTTCGAATTAACTTACCACACTTCGCTAAAGCTTACGCAAAAATTGTATTGTTTTTATGAGAGGGTATATTTTTTTGCGTTAAATGACCATCTTACTTTAAAATGACAGACTGTGCTCTAGTACAGGTTTCGAATTCACCGATTGGATTAGATCCCATATTTATTTCAATAGGATATTCGCTTGAAATTTGCAAATCTTACAAAAATTGCTGAAAACAAGAAAATTCTACAATTCACATCGCAGTAAACTCCACACTACACGAATTAATAATTTATTCAGAATGTAGCGTTTCAAGAACGCATGGACTCTCATTGTCAACCGAGCTACCGACAGCATCACAATTGGGCGCTTAGGTATTGTAATCGACTTGGATTTAAAGGCTGTCTCGTAATTGTCAAGGAATTCTGCTAACATTAGTTTTATGAAATAAAGTGAACCTAAGCAGTGAAATATGTGATGGCTTATGAAAGGAAAGTTCTTTACGTTTCATTACAAAACTGTAAAACTAAGCATCTCCAGCTAATTTAGTTCTGATTCAAATGTTAAACCTCTTTAATTTCAGCATTTTAACGTAATAGTAGACAAGAATTGCAATTTCTTTATATGTAAGACCGTAACACATTTTTGATGAACTGATATACTCAACCAATGCTGATTCTTGGTCGTTGGAGAATATCTATTGACTTGAATATTTGGAATGAAAATCATATTTGGTGGGACAAGGTACAGTTCCATCATCTCTTACCTTTCCCTACTAAAGGCCATAATATAAAAGGTGTAGCAGTCATTATTCACCGAGTTAGCGACAGTCGGTAACCTGGTTGATAATGAAGGTCCATGTGCCCTCGAAACTCGGCGTTTCGAAAAAAATTATTAATTTGTGTGGTATGAAATTTACTACAGTATCAGTGAATTACACAATCATATAGCCTTCGCAATCGTTGAAGAAAATATACATAATAAAAGATTTAATTTCGCTAGAAATATTTTTACAAACGCTTTATACTAATTTTCTGGTTTAAAATTTCAGGTAGTGCTACTATCCTCGAATATATTTCAAAGATATTTCGAACCGTTCATGTGGCTCAAATCCACTTTCAATTATCGGAAAAATATTGTCAGTTTCCATTAGCGAAACATTAACCGATATCACAGCCATTCCATTTGTAAAATGACAAACAAGGACATAGCCAATGAACACATACGTTTAACATTTATCAAGTTATTCTTTTTGTCATATGTACATATCTACTAACATGTACATACCTCCATATGTATTATAGGTACATATTTTCGTTAGTGGCTACTTGTAACTGTGACATAAATTGCCTACACCTTTTATCTTTAACTAACCACAAAGCTGCAGGTTGTATCGCTTATATAGTCGGAGACGTCATGTTTCCAATAACTTATTTAGATTTTTAACAAGATTAGACCATATACGAATACACGCATACATACGTGGAAAAACATGATTTCTACTTATTGAACATAAAATATGCTTTTGTTGGTCTATAATGATTGAAAAATATTCTGGAGTAATTTGATATCGTATTCAAGCAACGATTTCTAATTGATACATATTAAACTTTTTTGATTAAATTACATAAAATTATGTGCATATGTACCTATCAATTTTCTTTTTGAATAATATTACCTTGGTAATGTCTATTAGCATACCGGAATCATAAATTTTGCTGTTGTAAGAATGTGTAATAGTCAACACTGTTGTCGTATATTTTACGAATAAAGCTGAACTGTTTGGAGCTTGAAATAAATACTACTATGTTGATTTATTAAACAGGTTGTAGATTATAGTTTAGAATATCAAGGAAACTGTTTAAGAACTTTATTAATTTATATTTATGTTACGGTTGGTTATTTTAAGATGACCTCTTTTGGATGTAAAATTCTTTGTACATAGAATTTCATCAGTACCTAATCCTGGTAAATATAAACTTATATAAGCACCAAGTCGGAAGAGTTTAGCTTTATTTAATTACATGTATAAAAGAAAACATGGATATACCATCACTAACATAAAAACTGGCACAGATATCATATCAAATAGCCATGGATTTTGCTTAATGTGTTAATTCAATTCAGGCTTTTCGCACTTCTGTCACACAAAATAATATGAGGTTATGTAATTTATTTCTTTTTGTAGAATTAAAAAGAAGCAAAAAAAATAATTAAATTATCCAAACGACGAGGCAAAATTTTGATCTTATTTTAATGTATTCCATGTGCCCTTCATTTGTTGCCAAAGTTCTTCCTCGGTTTCTTCCTGACGATTTCTATCTTGGGGTCTTTTTTATCATACAACCTTAAACATTTTCATTGGGGTTGAGATCAGGACTATGTGTATACCATGGCAACAGTTCAATATTTTGTTCTGCGTATCGTGTGTAACATGGTGTTCTCTAAAATATTTAAATAATTCTGAAGATCGAAGCTCCCAACAATTCTGTAGCAGACACCCATTTCCCGAAAATTGATCCATCCTCACACATTAACATAAAATCGTCCAGATCTATTGCACTTTTGCAAATATGCTTCATCAAATATCGAATTTGTGGGTAAACTGGAATACCTTTTCGTCAGTGAGTACGACGTTTCCCAAAAATCGCCGTAGTAAAAGGATTTTGCCGCAAACAGCCAGTTAATGTATTATCCTGGGCTGCAGTTATTATCCTTCGCCCACCAGAATCAGTTTTCGTGTTGCAATCGCCTTGTTCTCCCCATCGTGTTATTATGGAAGTAAGAGTGTTTTTGCTAATGCCAAAGTCATTAGCAATTTGCCATATCAATTTGGCTCTAAGTAACTATTTTTGCCTTATTAAACTGGCATGCGGCATGACTAGTGACAGCTTCAAATAATTTCGAATTAACTGATTTCCATTTGTTTTATACAGCTAGAACAAAGCTGCTCTAGGTTTTTGTGTTAGCGATCTCGTGTTAGATAACAAAATATGTCCTGGGGCGGAGTATATTTGACCATAGGACAGATTTAAATATCTGATTTTTTAAGTTTCATATTTAAATGTTGAAAGAACCATATATTTTACGGGCGGCTACACTGCAAACTGCATTTGCGTTCTTAACCGTCTTCAGATTTGTTATTAAAATACTTAAACCAAGACATCGTTTTTGTCCCCATAATATAAACTTTTATGCTGTAATATCTGTTTTATTCGTGCTAGTTGAATTGGGGCTATATCATTTGAAAGAAGTAAGTTATAACTAGAATTCTGCATATTGCTTTCTATTTTTGAATTTAAATAGTGGAAAATGTTTGAACATAAATGAAACATTTTTATGGATTTTTGATTAAAAACAAGTTCGTATATCAAAATTACACACCGAATTCAATTAAGAACAAATAGATTAACTTCAGTTCCTTTATGTTTTGCATTTTGAACAACATACATCCCTTGCAAACGACACATTAAAAAATTGTCAAATCATGGTGTGATTTATACACCTTTCATATTATGACCTTTAGTAGATAAAGTTATGTGATGATGGAACTGGAACTTGTCCCACCAAACATGGTTTTCATTCCAAATATTCAAGCCAGCAGGTATTCTCAAAGGCCCAGGCATCAGCTTTAGTTGAATAAAATATCAGTTCATCAAAAATATATTATCGTCTCACATAAAACAAATGCAATTCTTACCTACAATTAGAATCCTAAAAATTAAAAATGACTAACATTTGGATCAAAATCAGATCAGCTGGAGATGTTTAGCTTCGTGTGTTGTGAAGACACATAAAGAACTTTCACTGCCACAAGTTCACTTCATTTAATAAAACAAATGTAGCAGAATTCTTTGACAGCTATATCACAACACCTCAATTTTTTAATCTTGATAAGACCACGGTTACAACGGTCTTACAAGCCGCTAATTTTGTTACTCATAAAAGTGTTAAATTCTGCTGGAAATGCATTGTCCCCGTTTTTTATATATACCCTCGGACAAGTATCAATGCAACAGTAACCGAAAATCATCCACCTGAAAGCGTTATTCTAACCAATAGTCCCGTTGAATGAAATTCTTTCCTTGGATGTTTTTAAATGTATTGCCTACCACACCAAGTGTAGAAAAAGTAACCCAATATTCATACTTGTGGATAATCACGAAAGTCATTGTGCATTTGAAGCAGTTCAATACACTCGAGAAAGAGGGATAATATTCGTCGCACTTCCACCCTATTGTTCTCACAAACTCTAGCCGTTTCACAGATATTAGTGTTCTGATATCATTTAAAACTGAAGTGAAAATAACTCAAAATGATAGGCTAACTAGCAATCCTGGAAGAACTATATCAATAGATACTTTAACTGCCTTAGTCAATACGGATTATGATTACATCTACATTAGGTCCAATATTATTTCTTCATTTAATACGCTAGGATGGTGGTCCTTAAATCGTTTACGATACAATAATTAACACTTCATGACTAGTAGGCCATTGCCAACTTAATATGTTAGATATATCTGTCTCATCAACCGTCTCGATTAGCACTAACATCCCTGGATGTAGCAAGATGTTAGTTCTTATTCATTTTAACTAAACTCTGTACCTGTAAAAAGAAATAAGGGAGCTAGAAAAATGTTTATCAATGGATAATGACTTATTCTGACATATTTATCCATCTTTCATTCTTAATTTAACTTTAAACGTATTTTATTACGAATTAAAAATTCTATAATAATATTATAAACCTGTATATTATTTTGACATAAATCTTGAAAGAACTCATCTCGGTATCTAGCGAAATTAGAACATCTCAATAAAATATGGTTATCGACACCAATCCTATTAAGATGTGCAGTGGAGCATACGTGATTGAATTTTAAACGGGATATCGTAGAACTAAAGTATCTGCTAACACTACACTTATGGATGTAATCAATGTTAGAAGGTAATTCAGGATGGTGTAACGCGTAATGCGGTTTAGATTTCCGTATCAACTCATGCCAGTCATTAGCCCCACGTTCCTTACTCTGAGCCCTAAAATAACTAATAATATTCGAAACAGGAACTGGTGAAGAACGCATATCCATAACCGGAGTTTTAGCATGTATATCAGCTATGTCGTTGTTAATTATGTTAGGTTGCATATTCGTTTCTTGTAACCCATATAGCAAGTCAAACATCTTATTGACAATTACATGGTTTTTATTAGAATTCCCAAAGCTTTGTATTGATTGGAAAAATAAGTAGAAATAAAAAAATTACACATTTTAATTATATTTCGACCAAAAAATCAATCTATCATGCAGTTAATATCTAATATAAAAGAGTGTATGGAAGAAGGGTAAATTATAATTGATTTATATATAAAATGTGAACTATTACTCAAATTGAAATCATAAAAGTTATCGACCTACTAAAATTTAAAAAGGGAAAAGTGAAAAATTCAGCAAAAAATGTAATATTTTATCTAATATACAAAAAACTCTCTTGTTTCACAAAATAAAGTTATACTCTATGTGTGATTCAACATCTCAAAAACATAATAAAAATATAAAGAAATACCACTGCATACCAGCATCAATTCCCTGTTTTTTTATGCACGTTTTTTTTTTAATTTAAAAGAATTTATTCACTCCCGAAGCTTTGGAGCGAAAGAAAAGAAAAAGCGTATGCAACCCAAATTGCACTTCGAAATTTTTAGTTCCTGCGTAAATTCGACCGTTACACGTTCGACGTATAAAAATACATTTAATAGCTTGCTTTATCTCACAGTTCGAGCATTTAACGAGTGAATAAAGTAAATACTATCGTAATAACTTCGAAATTTAACGTCGAAACACCATCAAGTAATTTAAATTACCTATCGACGTAAAATTGAAAGGAAGGTACAGTATTTATCAATATTTTCGGTCCCGCACGGTAAATTATAATTATAATGTTATGGAAATTGTTAAATAATTTCACGCGAAACTGGTTCATGTATGGGAGTCGCTTTTAGCAAATTGCCGTATTATACGTCACGTCGATATCAATTATATCATTATTATCGTTAATATTGCTCCTCGAAATTGCAAATTTGAACGGGGCACGTTGTTCTCCAGTAACCTGTTGTTACGTGTACGCCGCCGGTGTGTTAAATATCTCATAAAGATATACGTAATTTTCTTTTAAGCGTTCCTAATTATAAATTAAGTTTTTTTTACTGTTTCTGTTGTATTATGTGTATTTTCACAATTACTCTGTACTAGAAAATAGATTGTGAGGTTAAAAGAATAGAACACGTTTTCGCTATGACAAATGTGTTAAGCAAAATTGAAAATATGGTAACCTAGTTATAGAACTTCGATCGAGAAGAGCGATTGAAGACCATTTTTATATGTTTAATAGCGACAATACATTGTATAGTTTGTTCCAGTTTATAATGCGTTGTAAACAAATCCATCATGAATTTAGTAAGATAATTTCCTCATAAAGGGGCGATGATAAACACAAAACTTGAAGTACTGTGCCCCATCCGGGGGTTGATGTGAACCAGCTTAATATACGAGGTACGTCTCGCAATTAGTGAGAATGATTAGTTTATTTAGAACCTGCGTCGTAACTTTTTGGATATTATTTATTGTTAAATTTCCGCTTAAGCGTTGGGAAAAGAAAGTAATCATATTAAGCGACGGCTAGACTGAAAGGCGAGCGTGGGAGTACTAGCATATTTTTCTTTGCTAAAAATGCTCTAACCGACAATGAGAATTCTTTCTGGACAATTCCATGGGAAGCAAAAAAGATGATAGCCTTATTCAGGATTTGCGAGCTTTCTTCAGTCGCGGTGATGCAGGAATATGCCTGTCTGTACTCTGTCGCTTTGTTTTAAAATAGTATTCGAATACCTACGAATCGTCACCTACTATCACTCTGTGTATGAAGTTGGGTCCGGTTGTTAAGCGCTCCAGCAGTTGTTGGCTAATGAAGAAGCGATTTTCCTTTTGTTTATCAGACAAGTTCTTGAGCACCAGCATCCTTTGTCACAATACGGTGAACAGTATCTTTACTCATGCTAACCTCGTGTGCAATCATCCTCAGCGTCAATCGTTTGTCTCGTCCTAACACAGAACGCACCTTCGTCGTGCTTTCATTGGTTTTCCACGTAGATGGCCGTCTGGAGCGGTGATCACCTTCAATGGCTTCGCGACCATCTTTAAAAGCCTTATACAATTTGAAAACGTGTGACGAGAACGCAGCATCTACATATGCTGTTCTTATCATTTGTAGTATCTTTGATGTAGTTCTTTCCAGTTTAACATAAAATTTAATGGAATACTAGCACTAGACTGGGTGGTCTGAGTTAGTTCTCTCCTGATTGCGGCAGTGTTATTATGTTGAGTGTACACAACTTATTCTCATTTATTCTGACACATACTTCGTATACTGCAGCGATTGAGCATCAATTTCGTATTGTACTATTAATTTAAAAATCACAAAAAATGATTAGGGAAGCCCTGTAGAAAGAAGCCAATTTATAATTTTAAGTACGATGTATTAGTGCTATTGGAACTGTACTGCACTCTTGTTCGAGGATATATCCGCATTCATATATCCACAATGGTCGAGAACGATCCAGTTGGAAGCATTATTCTACCCAACAGTCCTAGAAACCATTGGATGGCACAAACTCTCTTCTTAGATGTTCCTAAACATAACTCCTAACAAACTATCTTGTCCATCACATCAAATGTAGCTAAAATCACCTAATACTCATACTCATGGATAACCACGGGAGTCATTGTTCTCTTAAATCAGTTCAAAACGCTCGAGTTAACATTCGTTGCATTTCCACCCCACTTTTTCTCACAAACTCCAGCAACTTGACACTGGAGCTCCGAATTCATTTACCAATTAATAAGCAATCCTGAGAAAACTATATCAATACACACTCCACTTCCCCTAGTTAACTTTTGATTAATCCTTTACAAGGTTCAATACAATTTTTTCATTTAGTACTGAAGACTTCTTGAGTGCAGCTGCATCTAATAGTCCCTTTCAAATGAATACGTTAGATTTAGATCTGTTTCCTCAACCGCCTCGGATAGCGCTAATGTTCCTGGATGTAGCAAAGAGGCAATTAACAGAGTGCCAGAAGTTTTTTAAAAGTCCATTGCTCCAATTTAACCGCAATATATTTGCCTTTATCCGAAAGCTAGCGCAAGATCCAGTTCGGTAAAAGAAAGGAAAATCATATACTTTAAGTAAGATCCCTGGAAACATGCAACTGGAAGAAGAAAGAAGGGAACCTTATATCTGGAAGTAAACACTTGTCAGTCCTAATCTTAGATGTATTCCAGAAATTCATACCAATTATAGGACAGTCCCGTTTCAAACAAAAGAATTGATATCTAAATCCGGTATAACTAGGAGTAGAAGAATTTTGAAATTTCAAAGTGAAAGAACCTTACACAAAACTACTACACACCAAATTCAAAACGCAATTCTTACTATTTTCCTGCATTCTTCTCAGAGTAGTCGTGATACACCTTGTATACAAGTTTCACATGTGCAGGTAACTATAATCTCAATGGAATACATTCTTCGTTTTTTTTTCGAAGGTAATAGACTTAAATCATCAAGCGTAAAATTAATATTTCAATGCGAAACATAAGCCAAAAAAGACAAAAATATATCCATTATGACAGTAAAAAGTACTTTTAATAAATTATCACTGCAAGAAATCAGTGCTCTATCGACATTACTTCATCTTATCGACGTTTATCGGCAGCGAATCTATCCTTTTACCGTCTGTAGTCTAACAGTCGTCATATCATTACGTCCTCATTAATTTAATTAAAATTTCTTTTTTGGTGTGGCAGCTACGTTCTTCTTGTCCGTGCAAGCCAGATACCGTCAACGCAATAAGCGGAAACTGTTATTACCTCACATACCGTAGTAACTAACGTTAGCTCATAATTCGTTGCTATAAAGTAAAAGTCTTTGTTCTTTCGTGAGGTGTCTCCCTTCTTTTAGAATCGTTGTGGTGTAGATTACTACTTGGGTCTCATGTACAACGTAATATACTGAAGTTTTCTATTACGTAACATTTATTAAAATAGTACATTCTTCATACTACCATATATGGTGATACAATTTCAAAGGGTTCGCAATGTATCACAGCGAGTGGATTCTTTTATACAACGAATTTAGATTACTCGAATTAACTTAATGACGAAAATAGAACAGATTTGATAGAAAAATAACAATGTAGTATATAATTTAGCTTATGTTGTTTTCATCGGATAGTGCTTTTGACAAATACCTATCGTAATCCATAGCTAACTAGTAATCTTTTTTTTTGGAATTTGAATTAATAAATAACTTTAACAAGAATAAAGTCCATTTCTTTTTGTACTCACACAGGCACTTTGATATTCTAGATCGGTGAATTTTCT
Organism: Trypoxylus dichotomus; assembly: GCA_023509865.1. NCBI lineage: Eukaryota > Metazoa > Arthropoda > Insecta > Coleoptera > Scarabaeidae > Trypoxylus > Trypoxylus dichotomus. The sequence continues at coordinate 68,440,525 of CM042076.1, read as the reverse complement.
ATATCCGCAATAAAGTATAATTATTAATTACACTTTATTTAATTATATTAACAGTGGGTTTAGATTATCGTTAGATACCGTTCGTGCAGCTTGATATTGTTATTTCTTTATAGTAATAATTTAATTCCTGCGATGTCACTTGGAAAACTGGTTCGTGTGGAAACGCTATCAGCAGTATTCATACTACGAGGGCGACCTGAAATGTTTCCGAAATCGAGAAGAAAAAACGGTATTGGTGTGGTTGTTTATTTCTATTTTTCGATGTGGCCTCCTCGAAGATCAACACACTTTTTCAAATGGTGTTCTAGTCTCTTCAGGTAGGATGTTTCGAGGTTTACAAAATAGCCACCTGTAGCGGCGATGGCCTCATTTGAGGCAAATCTCTTTCCTCCCAGTGATTTCTTCAGGCTTGGGAATAGGAATAAGTCGCTGGGGGATAGGTGCGGTGACTATGGAGTATGAAAGACTAATTCGTAGCGCAATTCATTCAATTTGGACACGACGGTGCATTGTCGTGGTGGAAAAGCACTTTCTTCCGCTGTAGACGAGGCAGTTGTTCCTTCAATACTGCGTCGAATCGGGTCAATAAATTGCTGTAGTATTTCCCCGTGATCCTTCCCTTCTGCAGATAGTCGATGAGGATCACACCTTGGGAATCCCAAAAAATGGTCACCATGACTTTTCCGTCCCATGGAACGGTCTAGTTTCTTCGGAGACGGTTCGTCCGGTAAAGTTCACTGCTTCGACTGCTCCTTGGTTTCTGGTATGTATTGGTAAATCCAAGTCTCATCCACGAAACACATGAAGAAATCCCTTGGATCGCGCCGAAAGGTTTTTCATACCCGAAATTTCGTGTAGGATGTGGCCAACGCTTCAATTGGTGATCGGATAACACGATATAATGAATCTTGTTGATCATTTCATCGCTGGTAGCGGTTTTTGGGCGTCCACTGCCGTGGTTTGTTAATTGTGCTTGTGCGGCCACGTTTGAATTTGCTCACCCTGACATTGATGGTCAAAAATGATGAAGTACATTCACCAAAAATAATTCGAATTTCCGCGGCCGTTTTCCCAACCATCCAGAAGCGTTTTATCACTGCACGAATTTGATCAATTTTTGTGAAACCGCCTTACTTGTTACACAAAACACACTCTTACGGTAGACGTTTGAAATTTTGACAGTTGCTATAGAAAAGATTGCCCTTGACGACCAATTAATCGACCACCAACCTTTCAGGTCGTCCTCGTAAGTCGTAGATGAATAAACATTTTTCTTATAATTGTTTGGTTTAAAGTTTTGAAGCAAGTGTCAAATTTTGCGTGAAATAGGAAGTATCCACACTATTATGAGCGGTAGTGTATATACAGACCGGTAAAGAAATCTGACAAACCTGAAATTGGTATTAATGTTAATGTGAAGAACATTGAGCCAGTGGTACGAGATTAACAAGTTTTGAGTGAAAGAAATTGAATAAAACAAGGACAGGACAGTTTATCTTTTCTTCCTATCCTGTATGTACTAATAATTTTGCAATATTACCAACTGTGACATTTTATGCACTTTATTGGCCTCATGAAAATAGACATCAGCTTTATTACTGAACGGACACATACATACGTCTAAAAAAAGTAATTCAAAATAAAAGATTTTCAGGTTAATCGATCTTAATTTCAAACTTACCGCGCCGTATCTAATCAATTAATTAACACATAAATCATATTCCTTCCGTGAAAGACCTTCTCCGGCAAATTATTAATTAAATCCTTCTATGCGCGACACCAGCAAGTCACTACATCATTATAATAGTCCGTAGAGTATCCCCCTTTTATACTTACTTAGTTAATAATAACTAAATCGAATTGAATTGCGGCGATAATTTAAAGACTAAAGCTTTCCGGGTTTACGCGTACACGAACCGGCTAAATCGGGTCGCCCTCTTACGCCAGGAACGTGTACTAAACGCCTTCGACATAGCTGAGAACCTCTCATTAGCCGATAATAAGTTATAATTTCGGCGTAACTGGTACACGTCCAATTAATCGGTAATTACCGGCGAAAGTTCTCCGCTAGAGTTCTGCGTTATGCGGAAAGGGTGTCTGTATAAAGTTTATCGGGGACAGTTGCAAAATTATTAGGGTTATGTTTTTTCATTACTTCCTTTTCCCTTTTTTTTGTTTTCGGAGATTGAGGGGAGTGAATATAAATGCAGTTGTAATAAAAATTAAGTATATATCAAGATGAGCACACATAGTGAAAGAGAATGTTAACTAATAATCGAAATCTACAGGATCTGAAGATTAATAGAGACCGTAACGATATTTTATCAGAATCTGTGGTCGAAGGACGACTTACTAAAATGATCAGCAAGCATGGCGAGTGGTTACTTTCGTCACTCTCCTTAGCGCGTATAATGCGGACGTTAGTTTGGACATCGATGTCTGCTGTCCATTTTAGATTCGAGTCTATATGCAATCCCAAGAACCTAACGTTAGAGTTAGCGTCAAGATTTTTCATGGTAAGTAATAAGTGTTGTTTCTTCTTTGTTCGTTTGTAGTATATTCGCTGTCAACCAAGGGCTTGCTTCATTGACTGCTCTCTCTGATGCTGTCTTCAAACTTTCAAAGGTGGCTGCACAGATAATCAGCAAAGTATCGTCCGCGTACAAGCATATCCCGGCACTCTAAATATTAGTAGTAGTCCTACAGCTAACACATTTTAATTCAAGCGGTCCTCAGCAGGCTATCAGCATCTGCTATATCCAGTTGGACAATGGCCATTCTCAGCTCTCTACTGATGGATTTCTTTCTCAGCATTTAGTTGCCCACTCCTGAACATGTGCCTCCTCTTTTTCTTTCCACATAATTCTATCTTGTGCTACCTGTAATCAGTTCTTGCCAGCCTTCCCCTTTATGTCGTCTACCCATTTTCTAGGTGGTCTTCCGATGTTTCGTTTGTGTAGTGTTGGTCTCCATATGAGAATATGATCTGTCAATTTTCCTCCATACTGTCTCGCTAAGTGTCGTGCCCATCCTCATTTATTTCTCACCACTCTTTCCGCGACATTCTGCAGTTCCATCGGTTAAATTTCAATAGTGTAATAAAGCCGCCGATCGTAGCGCTATCTACTGCATTCTTAACGTGAACGAAGTATAGTTCAGCTTTTTGCTGATAGACTAACGTCATTGAGTAAAATAGAAAATATATTATCGAATAAAGTTTAGAATTTAGAACATTTTTGGAATTAGTTTATTAGCAAAACTGTGTTATTCCATTAACTTTGTTACTCAAGTATAAATTTAAGTATGTTACCGAAAGATTCTCATATGCCCATTAAATCTACTTAAATATCAGAACATCGCCGGTCAATTTTTGCGATTTTACGTTCGTAAATTCGTCGGGCCGGTCGCTTATTAAAAATGGTCCGTCCATCGCGCTTCGATTATGAGTTATTAGCGTTCGAATAATCGGTCGGGGCGCGTCAATCGTGTATACGCGTAATGGCTTGTTTCGCCGGTCGGAGGGAAGCCGTATTTTATTTTGGCGGCGACGGCAAAATTCACAAATCATTGCCGATGCCGATATCGCACTGATACACACGTGGATGCGTATATATACGTACACCACTAAACGACGAATGGGCGCGTAGTTGTGCAGAGGTAGATATACACGTGCGTTCAGCCGGACGATGCTCGGAGTCGATTTACATATGAGCACCGTATAAATCTTTTTGATTGATCGCATCGAGTTGAGGGTATTGCTGGAATGGGACTGGTGCGCGCCGCGCCGTTCGATTCGCTTTAATTTTGTTTCGCGATTCGATCGCGAAGGGTCAACGAATGATGTTACGTATTCGCGGTGTTCTGTTTCTGACGGGCGATAATAGTAAGAGCGGCGGTTGCGAATAATTTTTTTTCCGGCGAAGAATAGCTCGGCTGAGAATAGATTTGATAGAACTGGTTAAGAAACTGAAGAAATCCTTAAAGATTTACATATCAGGCTGAAATTTTGAACGTATTAAAGACATGAACATTGATAAATTCTGTTCTTCCAATTTTCAGTAGGAATTTGACAAGAAACTTTTGTAAACTTAGCGCGTAGTAACTATATTATGTTCTATATGAACGAACCATCTCGCTTCATACTTTTAAGTAGTGTTTCTTGAATAGGCTTTAGATGCCCAAGTTATTCGACCCAACTCCTTGGAAAACAGAGATATATGTTTTTTTTTAAGGATAAAATATTAAAATGGAAAAACAGTTGGACAATGCTATTCAATTCCATTATTCTAAAATTATATATTTTAGAAACTTTTCATGATGTTTAATAACTTTCACTACAGTCAGATTTATAAACGACTAGGTTAAAATGTCAAGCAAAATTTGTTTCAAAATACACAGCTTGCCATAGAAGTTCAGCCAAAAAGGAAGAACCCACGTATATTCCCACATACTGATTTGGATAAATTCTTTAATATGCTCGAAGATATTTTATTAAATTTAAAATATAATGCAAGTAGCTATACCATAGACCTGTTCGGAAATTTCAATTTAAATCTTATGAAGGGGGAGAAAGAGAAGGAGAAGGAGAAGGAGAAGGAGAAGGAGAAGGAGAAGGAGAAGGAGAAGGAGAAGGAGAAGGAGAAGGAGAAGGAGAAGGAGAAGGAGAAGGAGAAGGAGAAGGAGAAGGAGAAGGAGAAGGAGAAGGAGAAGGAGAAGGAGATGAGAAGGAGAAGGAGAAGGAGAAGGAGAAGGATAATGATAAGGAGAAGGAGAAGGATAAGGAGAAGGATAATGATAATGATAATGAGAAGGAGAAGGAGAAGGAGAATGATAAAGGAGAAGGAGAATGAGAAGGAGAATGATAATGATAATGATAAATGATAAATGATAATGATAATGATAATGATAATGATAATGATAAATGATAATGATAATGATAAATGATAATGATAATGATAATGATAATGATAAATGATAATGATAATGATAATGATAATGATAAATGATAATGATAAATGATAAATGATAAATGATAATGATAAGAATGATAAGGAGAAGGAGATAAATGATAATGATAATGATAAATGATAAATGATAAGGAGAAGGAGAAATGAGAAGGAGAAGGAGAATGATAATGAGAATGATAAGGAGAAGGAGAATGAGAAGGATAAGGAGAAGGAGAAGGAGAAGGATAAGGAGAAGGAGAAGGATAAGGAGAAGGAGAAGGAGAAGGAGAAGGAGAAGGAGAAGGAGAAGGAGAAGGAGAAGGAGAAGGAGAAGGAGAAGGAGAAGGAGAAGGAGAAGGAGAAGGAGAAGGAGAAGGAGAAGGAGAAGGAGAAGGAGAAGGAGAAGGAGAAGGAGAAGGAGAAGGAGAAGGAGAAGGAGAAGGAGAAGGAGAAGAAGGAGATGATATTTTGTCCGTGGCTAATTAATCCTGTTAAGAATAATCCAAATTCATTATGTTTAGTTTTGTAGAGTCATCAAGCCATCTTTGGTAATAGTGAATCGTTGATCCTATATTTTACGAAGATGTTCTAATAATAGCATATTGACATGATATGAAATGTGATGGAGGTATTTTAAGATCATCTTAATTCACCTGATAAGCAACAACTTACTTACTTCTTTCCAAGAAATTAGTGCACCACCACAGAAATCGCAAGATGTTGATGATCTACTAACCAATTTTTCTTTCCTACAAGCGGTCCAATTTTATGGCTTTCTCGTCCTTCAGATTCTATACCCCTCGACATTTATTTTTGGCGTTATATAAAAAAATTAAATTTATAAAACTCACTGGAAAAATTTCAAGAAGCTATTATACATCGACGAACTATAGGAAAGACCACAAAGGGTGTCAAAAACTTGCTCAGAAGTGGGTGGAATAAGAAGAATGTATTTGAGCATTTGCTATATCCTTATGTATGCTTTAATGTGCAGTAATACCTTCGAATGCTCGTAATTACACGTTAAATAGTTTCCCTTTTCAAAACATCAGATACACTGGGTGTATTTATTTTTAAATTCATCAACATTTCAATGTTCAATTGTTTTTTTTTTGATTTTACCATTGTTAACAGCAGAAAAAATGCTAGCACCACCTCAATTTAACCAACCTTACAGTTTCAAAGTTAGCCATAATATCGATATCAATTTGACCGCCGTGTATAGCTAAAACCTTGTTACTAAGCAATTTTGCCTACGTTGTGTATCTAGTATTTTGTCAATTATTTGGATCACGTATTCTTACTATACTCCCTAAATATTAGCACTCTTTCATAACATAATTAATTTGGTCTATATCGTTCAACGGTAAACTTTAAACGGATTAGGACAAAATAGAATCATCCATCTTACATTTAATCTCATCTTTTAATTGGGAATAAAATTGTTATACATTTCGGCGTCTTTACAGGCGCAACTGATCAATCGTCAAGGTTTCTAATTCAAACAAATTTAACGATTGAGATTAATTAGAAATTCATTACGCAAAAACTCTTCATACGTACATACATAGATCTTATTCATCTTAGAAAATAAAAGAGAAAAGAAAGAAGGAGAGAAGCAATTTATCAAACTAACGAATAAATACGTTATTCATATTTTGCCGCAAAGTGCCAAAGATGAATTGGTCACTAAATTAAAAACCGATTAAATTCTATATCCGTATATGTGTTGCTGCCAACTTTACAGATTGATAGTCATGAATTACTGCTAACAAGATGAAGGATACGCCAAGAAAGAAAGAATAATCATTAATAAAGAAAGAAAAACCTTCTTTCGGATAATAATTACACATTTTAATACGACGATAATTAATATTGACGACTCTTTAATTTATAACGCTTGGCGATCTAGTGTGCGCCAGTGTACATATATTTCCGTCAAGACGTCGATAAAAAACCACAAGAAAAGATCGCCTATTTATCACTAGAAATTATAAATGCGGCGCATTATGGCATAAAATATCAACGGCTGTAAAAAGTCGGACAGGAGATTTCCGACGTCCGATCCGGGTATAATTGTTCCATTGTGCGTTGATCAATCGACGTGACCTACCTCTATATGTAACTGTCAGGGGCTCGTTATGCACTTGCAGCGCTCACTCGACGTCTATTTCCTGTTTCCGTGCTAAATAAATAACGTTAGAGTACGTAATCGCGAAATGATTACGTTTCAATTGAATTGCTATACATGTATATGTGACATACGTATATACGTACACATATAATGAAAGAAGTTCCTTTGTTCCACGTTGTTTTTTCTAAAAAGCATATCAAACCAAATTTTTAATATGCGATAATATTACTACACCATATATATGTATAAGTTCCAAAGCCGACTTGATATTTCACAACCCCATTATGTATTTTAAGACAAACGCCTTTTGCTTCCTTTCTAACTATCCCCTAACCTATTACGGCTGAATTATTTTATTTCGGCAAGGTTTCACTTTTAGTGTACATAAAGGTCTTATTAGGAGACTATTTTAAAATTATTTTTATAGTGTACAGGATGCTGTGCAAATAGAAAACATCAAAGTTCCATTTTTTTTAATGAAACAGCTGCATATTCTTTTATTTTCGGTTTATAGGTTCGAAATAAAAGAGAGTTTTATTAAGATTTATCTTACTTTAATCCTACGGTTTCTGGAATATTTTGCATTTTTTGAAAATGTAGTACCAATTATAACATGTATTTATGTTCTTTAAACCAAACACTAGTGTCTAATAATTAATTAAGTTTTATGTAGCCCTTGCGAAAAATTTACTAATATACAGTGAAATTCCCCTTCGCGGACACCCCTCTTACACGGACACCTCCTTTAAACGGATAGTATCTCACGGTCCCGACCGGCTCGCATATAATTTCCATTGTATTAACTCTTCCTTGGACGGACATTCTTTTGAACGGACGCGGACACGAGAAAATGTTCTCTTAATCGGACAAAAAATAAAATAAAAAAAAACGCCTTATCTTATTTTTATATCGACAGTATTGCTATAGCATTTCTCAATCGCGCCGCGCGCCAATTTACCTGGGACTTCTCCGAGTAAACTGGAGATTTACCAACTTTAATCTTTCGGTACAAACGCAGCCTATGTCGAGCATTTCTGCCTGGCGTGAATTAGGGACTTCCCCAAGTTGGTCGGGGATTTACCGTTCTTATTCTTTCACGCTTAAACAAAAAATTGAGATTGTTGGAGTTTACAATAAAGAGAAATTAAGTGCAAGGAACTTATCCAAGCGTTTTAATATTGGAAAAACACAAGCTGCAGATATAATTAAACATAAAGAAATCCTTCTAAACAAATAGATGTCGAGCAGCAATTTGAATGAAAAAAGAAGCTTTTTGACGGGTGATGGTACTAAAATTGACAAATTGTGTTATAACTGGTTTACAGCAGCTCGACATAAGGGGAATCCTTTAAGGTATGCATATGATTTTTTTAGATAAAGTTTTCTTGTATTAATGCGTTGATTTTCTTTCCATATTAAATTCTAAAATAGATAAAAAAAATTGAAATTAGCAATAGGTTTGTCGTGACAAAAAAGCAAAAAAAAATATTTTTTTTTTAGGTCCGCTAATATGATGTGACGCAAGAGAAATAGCCGCTTCTAACATTGAAACTGCTAGTACAGCTTTTGAGTTAATAAACAAAATTACACCAATGGACGCAGTTTATTTGGCAAAAATCGCTTGGGACCAAGTAACCAAAGAGACAGTTCAAAATTGCTTCCGCAAAGCAGGCTTTAATCATGTAAATATGCAAAGTGAAGACCAGTTAACTGAGGCTGATACATCTGACCTAGAAGATGATTTGCCTCTTAGAGTACTTTCAGATATCCTCAAAAATAAGAATTTATTGAATTTGGCGGATAATGAAAACCTTAATGATTTTTTGAACGTAGATGAAGATTTGTATGTTGAAGATCCAGATTCAGAACAAGAAATGGCAAATCCAGTTGAAATGCAAGAACTTTCGGAAGACTCTGATATCGATGTCCAGTGCCAACAGAAGCTATCCCAAATTATGGTAAAGCTATTACCCTGACCAATCAGCTTAAAAGTTTTGTCGAAAATCACGGAGATACAGAGTCTTTGGAGCTTCTTTCAAAATTAGAAATACGATTTCAAGACGCCATTTTAAAGAAAAAGAGAAGACAAACAACAACATATGAATTTTTGCATCCTTAAAGTGACTATCCATTTCATTGTTTTGTATTACATACTACATCTATGTATCTATATACATATATTATATTTTGTATGTATATATCTAAAGGAAATAAACTTTTTTTTCTTAAGTTTAAAGTTTCTTATTTATTTTAAAAACATTTATATACATATACGATTTAAATGTCCCAGTTTCTTTAATATATTCATTTTTCGTTAAAACACGATTTTTGTTGTATCTACTACATATTTCTTTTATGCGGACACCCCTCCTGAACGGACATCTTCAGTTGGTCCCGTTGGTGTCCGTTCAAGGGAGATTTCATTGTATACAAGCTGTTCAAAAATTAAGACTAAATAATTGTAAGTTTTAAACATTAATAACTTGTTTACTAATTTAATTGTGCTAACCCCCTACCCTTATAATAACTAGAGTTGTTGTTAGGGCAATTTTCATCGTTCGTTGAACTTGTATAACTCCGACGTTTCGGCAATCAATCTACTTCCGTCTTGATGGTAACCCAGACCAATCATGCTTCCATGATTTTTGTCTGACGTATTTGTCTTCTCTATTTTGTATTAGCGAAAGTTGTGACTGGGGATCGAAGTCGATTATTTGTCTCGATTTCTGAATTCCATCTGACTTAACAACTAAGCTAATATGGGGGACAGTAGCTACTGTGTTAAACTTATATTTAAGTTACAATTTCTCGGCGCAGAAGGGGGTGGCAGTAAACCTGCATAGAAGGAAATGCGCATTGTTGTGTATTCCGCTGATCCGCCTCCATTCTGCGAGGGCATCGTCAACAGTCTCATGTCAAGAGTTCCTACGCTTAATAATAATAATTTATTATAATAAACATCCAAAAATGGACAAAATAATAAAAGATAATACACGTAAAGCATTAAAAACATACCGAAAATATCAATACAGGTGACGCAGCCTTGATTCCAGGCGTGGTACAATGATATTATCCACAGACAACAAATCACGTGAGTCAGTTCTTCCGGTGATAATATTTTCCATAAATTTAACACTTATACGGTTTCTTCTATCAACAAACGTAACAAAGCCATGCCTCTCAATTAGCTCCTCGTCAGGTATACCTCACATAGGATAACGCCCATCGCTCTTACATTAAAGATATTTCAAAACTTTGCGCTGAATCCGCTCAAAAAGATTGATTTGAATGCTGTAGAAAGGATACCAAGCCACGGATGCGTATTCGAGCTTGGAAACTGTAGTATGGGATATTACACACACTGTATATACACAGACGAAATTAGATGCGCATAGTGGCAAAAGAGATAACTATTCTGGAGTGAGTGAGATATTGTGTACCTACATACATGTCAGTGGTTTTTAGTTATTGTTCGCATCCAATAATATCAATCATACAACATATTGGCGACGAGTAAAACTAACAAATCTTTAATGTCTTTTGTCTATTTTGTGTGAAAACAATAATAACAGTAAACACGAGATAATCGAAAAATGAGATTGAAAGGCCTTTTTTAGCGTAGAAAAGAAATTTACGCTCGCTTAACACGATGGAAACAGATGTAAACACGGAATATTTCAAAACTTTTCAATTTGAAAAATTTTGCCCGGTACAAGGGACTTGGACGTACTACAAGCAGCGGTTCCAAATGGAGTTAGAACTGCACGATTTGAACGCGGGTAACGAAGCGGCAAAAGGTAAACGGCGAAACTTGCTACTTAGTGCCGAACCTTTTAAGATTTTAGTAGACCATTTTAAACCGGACAAAATAATAACAAAGACCTTCGATGAGGTAGTCTGCGTTTTAAACAAATATTACGATAAAAACTATTGACAACATGTATGTAGTTACACAATATTTGACACACTCGAAAATACTTCTCTCTTATGCTACTATGCGCTTTCAAGTTCGTCTGTGTATATATAGTGCGTGTAATATCCCATACTACAGAAGCCACGTAAGCGAAGAAAACTTTTACTTGTTATAAAAGTAATTTTGAAAATTTGCGTTTTCCACGAACTTTCTACGTAAAGAATTAAGTATAGGAGAGTATAGCAATATTCTATGCCCAATTAAATTCTACAACCGCTGATTACCGATTGTTCCGCTTAAATTAAATAAATTACTGATTTTTAAAACTTACAGACACTTAGTCTTAATTTTCGCACACCCTGTCTGCATTAGTAAATTTTTCTCAAGTGAGACATTAAACTCTTGTGTAAATTTTGTCTAACAAAAGAAAATACATGTTGAGAATTTACATATTGACAACATTGGTACTACATTTTCGTAAACTATAAAATATTTCAAAAGCCATTAGGTTTAAATAGTACAAACTGTATATTTTAATGACTGAAAAAGAATAATGGAAGAAATTCGCAAATATTATAAAAAGGTCCGAAACCGTTCATGTGTGGGCCCATATTCATTAAGACTTTTTCTGCATATCATCTCCCATCGAAGCTTGTGGCAGTCTTTGAACAGGCTGTACAATACAATATTAATGCTCACTTTCGTTAGATCACAGACACATTAATGTAAAAGGTTTCATAAAAGTTCTTTCTAAAATAAAAGGAATATAATAAAATATTGGCCAGGTTTAACGAATAAATGCTTATATTTCCTTAAATATAGGTTTTGGGAGTTTATTCTTAAAAATTATCTCTTCTAAATATGTTCCATTATTTTGCTGGCGTTCTTCTAAACGCGAGGTAATGTCTTCAAGTATTGTTCGGCACATATTCTCCATCATAGCTCCCATTTCTGTTCCCTTTTAATTCATTCTACCTGTTTGCATGGGGATTAAGGTAACAATGCGCCTCATCTGAGAGCAAAATGTTGTTGAAGGACCGAAACCCATTTCATTAGCGAAGTTGAGCCTCCCAGCAGCACCAGTTGGCTTTAGTTCTCGCACTAACTGCAACATGTAGGGGGTAAAGACGCAAATTTTTACGCAATATACAATGTATGGAACTTTTGGGGAAATTTAAGACATTTGTTCTTTTGCGAACGGAAACACCGCGAAGACTTCCGAACCGACTGGTGCACGTTCTCCACGTTTTTCGTTTCTTGACGTCGTTTGACGCCCCGTCCGAGGTTTGTCCTTTGTCGAACTGGTCTCCTCGAACTCCTGTACTAATTTTTTGACGAGGTGGATACACAATACTTGTCTAATATGACGTAGATGAAAGTTTCGCCGCGCAATAGTGACAGAATTATTGTTTTTGTAAACACACACTTTATAGCGACGAAATTCCCAAGGACAGGCCTAGCGATTGGCATACCCTCACTCTCCACTCAACGAGAAGTGAACAAAACAAAATGAAGAAGACTTTTGGGACAGCCTGTATTTGTCATAAGCCAGCCGCAAAGATATAATAAATTGAATAATTAAAAAGTAATAAGTTGTAATTTTCTTCGCATTTCCAACGGTTCACTCAAAAAGAAACGATATTATATCGGAAATCGCTTACTAACTGCTTACGTCCTCGAATTCAATTTTCCGGTTATTGAAGCCGCCCCCGTTGGCCGCTACCAGTTATGGACGAGGCCCAAGGATCGTTCGCTGTAACGTATCGGGGTTATTTGCTAATTTAAATCTCAATTCAAAGCGAGACCGAACGACTATTAACAATAAATCAGCACGACACCCTCTCTACGGAACGTCGATGCCGCTGTTTTACGCTGGCGTTTTTTTTTTTTTTTTTCAGGACAAGCTGAATTGGGAGTTGGTAGGAAGCTTTATTGCCGCTACTCTTTTCGTTTTGTAAACCGATCAATATTTCGTAAGAAGTAGATGACTTGTTATTAGGAAATGATAAATAAAATATTTCTTAAAATATTTATCATATACAGCCGACCGATTCTTTTTTTTAGTTGACAGGTGTTCCGGGTCCATTTCAAAGGTGGTGCATTCATCGTCAAAGAGTCCGGAAATCGTATATAATTCGGATGACATTTATTTGATTTTCTATGGCAATAAAATAAACGCATTGTTATATTAATACAGTCGTTGGTTATTGCGTTAGGACTATTTCAAGTCTGATTTAAAACATATTATTCTAAATTGATAAATGTATATTACTTTATATTTTTATGGAAAGTGCCTCAACTGGAAATTACCGATTTTGATAAAATTTAGGCGGTAAAAAGTACTTCTGAAGATCGGTCCGTTTCTCGTTTTTTCTTTTTCTTTGTCAGTTGGTCTATAAATATAAAAAAAAATATTGAGACACATATTCATATAGAGTTTGAAAAAGGTTATTGAAGTACACTGAACAAAATAATACGGTAAATTCAAGGAATTTAAATCAGTTAAAATTTTCAGGGTTAAATTAACCAAAATATTGTTAAATGAGCAACCTTCTTGTGATTTAAACAAGGAGAAATGCTTAATTGAATGAAATAGTTTTTATTAAGTTGATTTCATTTCATTCAACATTAAAATTTTTCCATAGAATATACTCCACTGCAGATTGTGAAATTTTGTAATGTAACCTGCTATTTATTCGTCTTTAGTGGTTGGAGAATCATTTACCGATAAATATTGCTAAGTGCAAAGCCATTACGTTTGCCCGTAGAACTGATACAGTAAGGTATGCATGCAATGTTGACGACGAACTTTTAATGCTTTGTGAGGAGTATACAGATCTTTTCATATTTTCTTTATACTAAGTTAACATTTAATAAGTATATTGTAAATATATGGCACAGTATCTTAAAACACTCACCTTTCTAAAAACACATCTAAAAGAATGTCTAGAAAATAACACCAGGATAAGAAAACGCTGTAAATACAGCTTGTATTATTAGATACGGCGACAGAAGCAGCGAGAAAATTACATGGGTTGAGCATAAAATCGTTCGAAACCACGCTGATGACGCCGCGTAAGCAGAAATATGTTCGTGTGTTAGCGTCTTATGTCTCTTCACATGCCTTTCTCGTGAATTGATTTCACTAATACCATGAGGAAGTTATTTTTACAGCGTTTTCTTATCTTGGTGTTACTAACCTTTCTGCCTCGCAATACTAAGCACTTGAGTAGTGTTGTCGTTGTTGCTGCATATTTGTTCGCTGGAAATTAGACTACAGTTCTACTGCGTCGAATCCGGTATATCATGGATATATGAATTTAGTTGAAATGGTACAGTGCAAATTTTTGAAAATCTTATATTTCCATAAACACCAGGTATTTTTTGTAACGTGGGTATTTATATAGTAATCTTGTAAGAGTTTGCATTGATTCCTTTGCCGGATCGTTGTATTACATCATAAATAATTTTTGCACATAAGATTTTAAATGGTGATCTACAGGTTCTGTTTTCTTTTGATACCACATATTTACTCTTCTTTTGTAATGGTTAGCATGGTATGATTATCCTGTAATAAGCCGTATGGTGTTGGATAATAATAATTATTATTCAATGTGAAATCCACGTTAATATTTGGTGCGGTAGGTGCAGTGCTTTCAGAATTGTTTTTATCCATATGTAAGAACGCTTCCGATGTATGTACGAGGGGAGGTCCAGAAGTTCGTGGAATGAAAGGGTTTTAAATAAAATAAAACAGTACATCTATTTTTGCTTTTCAATATAATCACCCTTAAGCACAATACATTTATTAGATCTATGAATTAATATTTCTAAACCATCATAAAAATATTTTTTATCTTTCGCCTCAAAATGGGCCAAAATTGCCTCCTTTACCTCATTGCCGTCAGAATACTTTCTTCCACGAAATTAGCCCCAGTGATTGAGCTCGCTGGACAACCCCAGGAAAGTTCATAAGTAGTGGGGCTAGCCGAAGTAAATTTTCAGTGTAATTGCCTTTTTCTTAAGGAATCTTTCATTTTTCGAGAGTTTAATATTATTGATCTTTTACAACACGTCTCATTAGCCAATCTTTACGGCTCACCTGGCCATATATACTTAAAACTTTTTACAGTTGCTATCCAATATCGGACTTTATGTTATTTCACAAACCAAACCAGGGCTGAGTGTTTCAGCCAGATACATGTTAGATTGTTTAAAAGCTAAGGAAATAACAAATACAGCAGTGTTAACAACAGCCGCATGACTTCCTTGTGTCTCCTTTGAAATTAACTTCATAGTTATAATCTCCAAAAGCGAAAGCTTTTTCGCATACTCACAAAATGCAACTTTCATCTGTCAACGCACTCAGAGGGTTGGTTTAACACGCAAAAAAAAGACAATGTTTGCTTAAACCCTAGAGGTTTTGGGAAATCTCCTTCCGTACATACAAATCGCCTTGAACTTTCAATGATTGGCAGAAGAAATTTCAAGGCGTCAATAATTTTTAACCCAAAAAGTTAATAATTAACAAGTTCTCGATATCTTGAACCGAACGGATTCTCAGAATGTCACGTGATTGGGTACATTTTAACGGACATAAATGCAAGCAGAAGTAATAGGACGTAAATAATGACCGCGACCGTATACGTAGTTACTTATGCCTGCTTGCATCCACAGAGAGCAAAAAATAATATAATTAGCCATCTAGGTATTAAGTAGATCGACAAACACAGGAAATGAAGGTTGTTTCCGTTAATGTAAGTAATATACGGCTCACCTACCTTTCAACTAGTCACTACCACTTTCATTTCTTTCCGAGCTCGGCAAAGTGACACTTGCTGACTCGTTAGACACCCGTCTAGTAATTATTTGCTTCCTTGTTTGTCCCTTTTCTGGAATTAATACCCGGCCTTATTTGCTCTATGCAAAGCAAATTACCCTTATGCTAGCCTTCGCTGCGGTACGTTTCTGTTTGTCGGACATCTCTCGTATTAGGAATACGCCTAATTAAATACGGGATATAAATTGCGTAACGCGTGAATATCTAATAATTAAATTTAAACCGTACATTTGCAGCCGTAGGAAGTGTATCCAATTTAATTATGGAACACGGGTTTTAAAGAATACAGGTACTGTGACTATGTCTTTTATGGAATTTAAAATACCTGCATTCCGCATCAAATCTATACAGGTGTTCTATCTGTTGGATTACGATAATATCAATGAAGTACATTACTAGAAGTAATTATTTTACTTTGTTGATAACAAATTCAAAAAATTTTGATCCAGAGTCTTGTATTTTTCAAGGAAAAGGTTAATTTCGCTTTCCCATTTCGAGAAGTTTGTTTCTTTACAAAATCACGAAATAAGAACAATAATTATTTAATTATATTCTGCATTAAGTGATATCGAAATACTTTCTAACAATGATTAACAAGTTTTAGCAAAGTTACTATCCGATGCGGTTAAGCCAATGGTGGAGGATCACGGCAGTATAAAAAAGAGGCATTCAATTCTAGATATAATGTCACATCAAACGACGACAATAAACAAGCTCTTCTTCAAAAATTGCTGAAATTTTCGATGTCTTGGGTTGAATAGTACCAATAGTTCTTCTTCTTACTGCATATATGAGATTCTAAGCGTGTTACCATCTTTAGTTTTGGTCTGCCCATCTCTTTCGTTGACATCCTATCAATCTTCTTCCTTTCGCCACGTAATTTCATAGTCTGTTGGGTATCCTGGTGTCTTCCATACTTTCCACGTATTCTCTTCAGTTCTGTATGTATTCCCTTATTACTTCGTTACCACTTCTATCTCCAAGTTCTTCTATTATGTCTGTGTTTCTCTTCCTATCCAGTTTTCTTTCATTTGCTTTAGTTATGATGGTCCAGCTTTCAATCCCATATATACCGCATGGGACTGTAATTGCTATAGAATTTCACCAACGTGTCCTTCTAATGTTCTTGTTTGTTCTATTGGTTTATTATTAATTATTATTTTTCAGCCGATTGTTTCATATTTATTAAAAGCTATTAATTTAGCTATTTCTATCGATATACTTAAGTTATATCCCTCAGTTAGTTTATTTAGTTCGTAGGCAGCTCTTTGAAGTGTGTCTTTACCACTAGCTGTTAATACTTGGTCGTCAGCAAAGACTGGTGCCGTCAAATACCTTCGTCTACTCAGATTGACTGTGTAGTGTTTGGTGAGACTAGAGAAGCAATATATTGTGTATTTAAATTTATGAGCAAAGAAGGAAACGACTATGCACCGACTCATCCTTTAAGAAAGATATTAGTATTTCTATTATATTATGCAATGAATAAGAGAAACGTAAAGTTAGAAATTTTCACAGATATTTTATTTTGCTGTCTAGATACAAGAACGTGTGTCATCCGTGTGTGGTGTTAGTATCCAGTATGCAGTCAGAAAAATTATAAACGAGGGCGAACAAATAAAACATGAACTTGTTAAAAGCTTCGAGACACGAAATAAAAAACACGAAAAAGAACGAAAAATTGTGATGAAAGCATTTTAAGAAGAACAATACACATAATTTTTATATCAAGGAAAAGAAAGTTCCTACTTTGAAATGCATCCATAAAAAGTTTTTTGAGGGATACAGGGTGTCAAGGATGTTTTGAAAGTTTGAGAAAAGTTATGAGGAATATAGGATTCCGTTGGCGAAAAATGAAGACAAATAGAAAACTATTGGAAAGGCGTCCTATTGTGTACATAGATGGCACGTATACACATTTATCACATACCTAAAATAAAGTTGGAACTATGATTCCAATGAAAATTTGCTTAAACATCTAAAGCGGATCGTTTAATTATTGTTCATGCTGGTGGGGAAGATGGCTTTGTTTCTGGTGCCTATCTTTGGCGGAGATCATAAAAAAGGAGAGGACACTATGCTTACGAGATGAATTTTGAAAACTATAAAAAGTGAATTGAAGAAAGGTTAATACTCAATTTACGCGAAAAAAGTGTTATTGTGATTGATAACGTCCCTTAGCATATTAGAGATATTGAAAAAAGTCCCACGTTTACATGGAGAAAAGAAGACAAGAAAACATGGTTACGTCTAAGAAACATAAAGTATGATGAACACACGACAAGAGAGAGTTGTACCATATAATTAAAATGCACAAACCACGATTCAAGAGGTATGAAATATACACAGCTTTCAAGAAATATGGCCATAATGTGCTTAGATTACCACCCTATCACCCTGACCTCAACCCAATTCAAATGGGCTGGCAAGTATAAAGCAGTATGTCGGAGTGCGAAACATGACTCTTAAAATTGGCAAAGTAGACAAATTGTATGACGGATTTTTAACACGTTTTCAAGAAGAGACTGGCAAGTAAGGTGTGAACATTCAAAGAAATCGGAAGAACAATATAGAAGCGAAGAACCAGCATTAGAAAAAACAATAGAAGAATTAATGTTTGGCGAGGACGTCTTTTATCATTCTTCCGAATTTAATATGTTTTCTTAGAAGAAAAAATCCACAATTCATACTTGTACACCTAGTATGTGTAACATTCTTTGTATTTAAAAATCTGAATCGCAATTATGAGCAATATATAACATAGAAAACAGATTCTACTTTTTCTTTTTTTATAGAGATCTTTAATTGTTTTGTTTCTCCGTGAAACACAATCTTAGTGCTTTTAAGGTATCTTACTCGACAAAACTATTAATGTGGTAGATTTAAAGTTGAAGTTTAGCATTAAAAGTTGATGATCCAATAATCTGTATAAAGTTTTCAAATTTTAACGCGCACTACCTCATTAAGCCGATTCTATGCGACACTACGCCGCTTCTTCTTGAATTAAATCGTCACGCCTCGTACTTACTTGAGTTATAGAAACAAGTAAAAGGCGTGCGAGAGCGGCTACGAAATGTGAAATTAATTTGTTACATTATTGCTCGGTCGTAGATGGCAGCAGTGCACAATTCGGTAGCGTTCAACGACGGAATAGGACCACACACAATGCCCGACACCGCCGACGTAATTGCTTGCGTTTTGAGTTTTAGAGAAGGACGAAAAAATTATAAACCGGCTACGACGGCGCGCAAGCTAGACGAAGACGAGCGCAGAAAATTATGTGTGAAAGGTAGTCCGCGTCCGTTGCGTTGTTGCATAGCCAGTTATGCTGATGTATTTTGTGACAGATGAACTGTGAATCCCATTTCAGTAAATCATTTTCTCATGAGCTTCCAACGAGCATCGCCGTATATGCGGTGCATAGTTCGGTTGACAGAAGTCCTCCGTTTAACGTGATATGTTTGCCCAAGGACTTCACGGATTCTAGGAGGGCATATAGCATATGTGTGTGTGTGCATATTCCGAATTCTCGGAGTGATATATTGGCGAGGATAAGGGGAAAGAAAAAGAAGCGAGCAGAAAGAATAACAAAAACGGTTTTATCTAGTTATATATTCGTTTTCTCTTTACTCTGGTTTAATTTAATTAAATATTTAAAATATATCGATACGTACACAGTCTGACAATTAAATAACGGAACTTCTTAGATGTAAAATGAAATACACATACATTATGTTATTGTATTAAATTTTTTTATTCGAAATATGTACGAGGGTGATCTGACATGGCGCACGAAGGTTAAAGGGGATTCATTGGCCGGCAAGGGCAACCTTTTTTGTGGCAACTGTCAAAATTTCAGACGTCTACTGTCAATAGTTGTTGTTTAAGAGTGTTTTATGTCGCAAGTTAGGCGGTTTCGCAAAAATGGATAAAATCGAATTTCCTGCAGTGATAAAACACTTACGGATAGCTGGGAAAACGGCCATGGAAATTCGAAATATTTTGCTAGATGTTCTTGGCGGATGTACTCCATCATTTTCGACCATTCGCTTCTGAGTGAGCGAATTCAAACGTAGCCGCACAAGCACAAGTAAAGAACCACGCAGTGGATGCCCAAAACCCTCTACCAACGATGAAATGTTCGACAAGATTCATGATATCGTGTTAGCCGATCGACGATTGAAGAACAGGCATCTCAGAAAAAGGCGTTGGCCATATCCTACACGAAATTTTGGGTATGAAAAAGCTTTCGGCGCGATGGGTACCGCATTTGCTGACATCCGACCAAAAACGAAATCGGGTGACCGTTTCGGAGGAGTATCTGGCCAGGATCCAACGCAATCCAAGGGATTCCCTCATGCGTTTCGTCACCGTCGATGAGACTTGGATCCACCACTACTTACCACAGACCAAGGAACAGTCGCAGTAGCGGCCTTTTCCGAAGATATGAAATTTATTACATGATTCTTTTACAATAGCAAAACAAAGTTGTTGATCTTTTTCTTGACATTCCAAAACGAAGGATACATTTTCTGTCATCTGATTTTAGTTTATCTAATTATTCACAATGTAGTTTTTTCCCAAATTCTATTGAAGATTCCTGGACTAGTCGTCTACCAGGATTTTCGAAGCTTGTAGATGAGGCATTGAATCTTTAGACTTTGCTATTCATTTTAGCAGAGCTAATAAAGCTTAATTTTGCTTTCAATTGTGATGTTTATCACATCTTCAACAATAACACTTCATTTTATCTTTCTTTGCTTTACATAGAACTTATTCTATCGATTATGTTATGCATTTCTAATTAATATTATACAGACATTGCGGTAGAAAATCTTTATCTATCTTGACAAAGGACAACATGCAAATGAAGCTTTTGGTTTAAGAAGGCATGTATTTCGAAATGCATGAATATCTGACAATTAAGTAACGGAACTTTTTGGATATAAAATGAAATCCAAATTATATTATTGTTGAACACTCTTTTTATTCGAAATATCTTCATGTAGACTCAATACAGCGTATGGCACGAGTGACAAATGTTCTTCACGTTCTTCAGCATCTTTGTCACGGCTGCTTGAATAGCGTCAACGTTATCATAAAGTGCCTTCTCATTACAATTTTTCGGAAACCCAAAATCAAAGCTCAGTGATAGATGAGGTGAATACAGTGAATGCGAAATGAGACAAATTTATTTTTAGTCTAACACTCACGAACTTTAAAGGTTTTGTGAGGTGATGTATCATCAGATATTCGGGTCTAACTCGAATAATTTTCGACCACAAACGATGTAAAACTCCTAGATAGTATTCTCCATTCACAGTTTCATCATCTGGAAGAAATTCCTGGTGGAAGTATCTTTTGCATCATAAAAAGTGGCATTGTTTTGACGCTTGTTTTCAGGATCATACTTAAAGCACTAGGTCTCATCACCAGTTATGATTGAATCAAAAAAATTTGGGAAGTGCAGTTTGAATGATGTCTCTAATATGTGCTACACGAGCAATATTTCGGTCTGCATTCAGCGGATGTGGAACAAAACGTGAAATTTCCATCGGTAGCAATGATTTCTCGAATTTTTTGCACAAATTCAGCGCGATTTTAGCCTTGTTCTTTGTTCCATTGTGATTTTACATGAGCACCTAACCTACAGTCACTAATACGTGTGTAACCTTATAAGCTATCATCCGATTTGTTCAAACTTCAGTGCATTTAAAAGGGGAAACCTGTGTGTTTGTAATGATACTACCGTTTCATACATGGCACTAAGTGTTCTGTGATTTAAATTCAAATTCCGTTATTTAACTGTCAGACGGTGCATACGCTGCTTCAAACTTACAAGACGCTGCGTGTACTTCATTCACAATGGAAAAGACTCTAACAAAGTGAATTTCTAAAAGTTGCTAAATATAAATATATGAGTATCTCTGTGCATCTCGGTCCATATAAATATTTTATCGTTTTTTTTTAAGAAATTAAATATAATGTGCTTTTCTTCTATAAAAGAGTACAGTCAAAGTAATTAGAAAATAATAATAATTTGTTAACTATCTAGAGTGGACAAAATAATACATATAATGCATCAGAAATCTACAAAAAATCCATATAATAATAATTAAATATCAAATAAGATAGGTAAATATTAATAACTCAACATATAAAGAAAAAAAAAAGAAAAGTAAGGCAAATCTACATTGGGGCTATTAAAAGTTCTTGCTGAGGAGGAGTAAGAAGCATTACGTGAAACCAACAATTTTAAAAGCGTTCATTATAATTTCATATAGCAGCATATCGAATTCTCGCTATTTCTTTAAAGAAAACATATAATAAGGATATACGGTCCATAATATGCCCTTTTAGGTGGTGGTACGCGAACATAACTCTCTGCGGCTATTTCTGTGGGGTTGTTTAAATTAAGGTAGGCACCCTCTCGAACCGTTCGCAGCTGTAGATTCGGAACATTTAAATAATTTACGAGAGCTGTTGTGAGCATTTACGGCCGATAAGTTTCTGCGCCAGTAATATACATACGAAAAGCTGGAAAAAAAACGGAGATGCTTGATGTGTTGCAGGTGTTTTTCGTCGCATTTTCGTTAATTACGCTCGAAGGAAATGAATATTAATACCGAATTATGGGGAGTATTGATGCGGAAAATAATAAAATTTTAATGTCAGAACGAATATATGCATGTCGTTCGTTTCTTTTTTCACGGAATTCTGTCGTAAAATATTGGTTTCGGAAGTTTAAGTTGGATAATAAGCCATGAGTTATCATTAGAGAAATTATTTCGGAGAAATAAATTCGAATTTGCTTGTGCCCCATTTCAAATAAAGGAATTAATGTATGACACGTTTTGAAGGGGCAAGAATTGCTGAATACAAGTTAAAGGAGTTTTTTTCAATCTAATTCATAAATATTTATATAACGTGTTGCCAAAGCGATCCTCTATGCAATCATGTTTAACATATTAAAGTTGAAAAATTGTCCTTATTTTATTTTATGCACAGTAAATTCTTTTAATATATACTAAGTACATATTCAGTGATGCTTTAGAACACACAGAATCAAGACTTTTTCTGAATGGAGAAAGGTTATTTTCACTAACAGCTTAGAGAATTACAATGATGAACAGAATAAAATATCACCGCCAATTGTATGGTCTGGATATAAACACTGAAAAGACAAAACTAATGGTCATTAGCAAAGAAAAAATTGACAACTGTCATCTCACAGTAAATCAAAAATGGATAGAACGAGTGGGCAGTCTTACCTATCCCGGAACTACCGTAAATAAACGGAAGGACCTCTCACAAGAAATGCGTAACAGAATCGAAAAGGCCAGGTCTACTTATAATAAAATGAAAAATCTGTTCATAAGCCATGACATAACATTAAGCACTAAGATAAGACTCCTGCGCTGTGGTGTTCTCCGTTCTGTTCTACGGGGTAGAAGCATGGACGCTTACTGAAGCCAGAACAAGGAAGTTGGAAGCATTTGAGATGTGGTTATATCGTAGGATAGTAAAAATACAGTAGAGGGAATACATAACAAACCTCGTTATGAGAAGGATCAGAAAAGAAAAGGAAGTGGATAATAATTCAGGAAACTACAGTAGGTAGGACACATAATAAGAAATGAGAACAGGTGTAATCTATTGCAGAATATTCTACAGGAAAAAGTACTGGGAAGAGGAGTATTGGTAAAAGATGAGTTTCATCAAATCTCAGAACGTGATTCGGTATGAATACGACTGAATTATTCCGAGCAGCAGCAAACAAAGCTAAAATGGCCAAAATCCGAAACAGATAGAAACTATTAGAACAAGAAGAAGAAATTCTTTCCATTATTCTTTCACCGTGTAGCTATTCGGAGATATCTGGATGCAATGAATATGAAAGAAAATATTTAGACAACCACAGTGAAGTGTTGTTTGCTATTTGTCATCTTCTGTGGAATTGTGCCGTCATCAGGGCAGGGCTTTTTCTTGCCGGCAGTCAACGATTACTCTGAGTACATATCTTCTTATATTATTTTTTAGTAAACTCGACTGATGTGAGGTTCGAATACAAAGACAAACAAAAATTACTCTTTTAAAACTTGGAAGCTACAATTTCAGCATTCTTTATGAAGTAAGCTAATTTCCAAGCTTGGTATATTCATTGCTATTGGTAGCAATAAATACACCAAAATAGCATTCTGCTTGTAACAGCCTTGGTGATATTATTTTCTTTATCAAGGAGGATTGTTGCGTTGTTCCATGAAACCCTAAGACCTTCCTTCCAAATGTGTTAAACCAAGTGCGACTTAGCGCTTTCTCTCGTATGAATTTGCCTCTGGTGCCTCTTTACTCTGGCTTGCATAGATCTGCTTGGTTTTCCTATATGCGATCTGCAACACTCACTGGTATTTGGTACATATAGTTTTTTGTTCTTTAATTTGGAGAGTAGCTGAAAATTACTTTCAGCTAAGTCCGGTCTGTATGGCGGATGTTGAAAAATTTCTGAAACTGCTGAAGTAAGTCTTGCGTCACTTCCGCTACATGCGGACGTGCATTATCCTGGAGGGGATGACCCCACAGTTATCTGTCTATAAACTTCGATGGGTCGGATGACTTACGCGATCAAAAAGCGGACAATACAGCGCATCTCACAGTTGATGGGATTGTCAATTTTATCAGACAAATTAAATTCGTACAGCTAAGCAGTAATCAACAATATTCGATCGTAGCTGCCGCCAAACTGAAGCGGATGAGCACCAAGGTCAGTGCAGGGTCCGCAGTGGTGGTGGTTGGGGGATCGTGTTACGTGTGAAAACAACGCGTTCTTTACTTTTCGAGTGGCCCTCGTAACTTCCCGAGTAGGTTACTGCCGAATGACGTCACAGCAATTGCTGTCGATATTAACAGCTCATTTTATTCAATTTCAATAGATTATACGGTTTATTCAAAGCAACTGGTTACAAATAGTGATTTTTGAAAGAAAATTTCCTACAAATCCCATTTTCTAACTTCACTTTAGGAATTTATTGATTGCAGTTGTTTTGGCACCTAATTTATAACGTTTACTGTACACGTTTTATACTACACGGTTTATAACTTTACGTCTTTATGTAAATATGGAAATGTTACGCTGTGGCGCCTTCTTTTTTTCATTTTTTTATAAAGTTGTAAGTTACTTACCAGTCACATGATACGTGTATACATTGTAACGTATGTAGATATCGTTAAAATATGCGTTTTCTACCATGTCGTGTAATTTGCACAATTTAAAACTCATAATTGTTCAAGTTAATCGTCGCTACGTGCATAATACGGTGGAGAAGTAGTGGTATCTCTTCACGTTTACGTCCGCTCTTCCACTACACGTTTCGTCAGCGTTGCTCGGTTGGTAGCAGATAACGAATGGAAAAAATTTTCGGTCGTTGCTTCTTGCCGATTACCGATTATAATCATTTGCGATTTTACGGCCTGCACTAATTAACGCCGACCTTATCTAATAATGAGTTCCGCTTGCTTTTAATGTCTTCAGCATCTTAAATGCGTAATACGCCGTAGTTCCAACAACGACAAGAAATAACGTATTAGCAAACGAGCATCGGCGGTAGATGGAAGACAAGATAGCAGCGTGTTGTGTTATCTAATACAAGCACTTGACGGCGTTAAGAGTGCTTGGGCTGATTTGCATATGTTGATGTTCTGATTGCATTAACATAATTATATGACATATAACCGTGTTGTTGCAACGCTGTTTTTATTGGACCAAGCGATGCGGAATCTTTCGAGTTTAAAGTGTGAAATGTATAATACTTTCCTAATTTAATATCTTGTGTATGTATAGATTATCTTTTTCTTATATTTCCTTTAATGGTCTTCTCAAAAATTTTGTTAATTCACTTGGTACTGTTATGGTGTCTCTAATGAGGTGGAGGTCGTTAGAAGGAGCTTCAAAAATACAATTTTGACTGTGCTAATAAGCGAGTAGAATAACTGCATCCAGAGTAGGTTCGAGGGTATACACGTGCATGAGTTGCTAAGTTGTTTGAAATAAGAGCAAAGCATGTTCACAAGCCCTGTCAAACAATGAAAAGCTGCAAGGATTGCGTCATTTAAAATTTCTCATACATCGGAGAAACACAATAAACCTTTTGAAGACGAAGTAGTTGTAAAGAAAGCATTTTTTGAAGTGGGTGACGTGTTATTTTTATTTTAAAAATGAATCACAGATCATGTCTACTACTACAGAACTTCAGTTACCTCGTCCAACAAGTACAAGGTGTTGAAATCATGAACCAGAACTTGGCAGCTAAACTAAAATATGATACTATGGAATGTACATACTTTTCTTTGCAGTTCGACGAATGGACCGAACTGACATATACTGCTCAGCTGTGTATTTTTATTCGAATGGTATTTAATGACGTGTCAGCTAAAGAAGAATATTTAATAATGATTCCTCTGAAAGGAAAATCCCGCGGCGAAAGTATATATGATGCTTTCTTAAATTTTGTGACAAGCTACAAGCTACCAATCAATAAACTAGTGTGTATTACAACAGATGATGCACCAGCCATGACTGGAGACAAAAACGGTTTTATTGCATTGTGTCGGGTTAATGACGATTTCCTTTCGTTTTTCTCATTCCATTGCATTATCCATCAAGTTTTGTGTTTCGTGTTAAAACATGGAGGAGCTTATGGACAACGCAATAAAAATTATGAATTCCATCCGTGCCTGAAGCTTGCAACGACGGCTCTTCAAATTGTAGTTGGAACACACTGATTTACTTTTCACACGGATGTAAGACGGTTGAGTCGCGGAAAATTCCTAGAAAGGTTTCAAGAATTATTTCCCGAAATAATTGCTTTTCTACACGAAGAAGTTGATAACACTCAGATGCTTAAAAGCAAAGAATGGCTGACTGATTTAGCACTTTTAACGGACGCCACAATGCATTTAAACACCAGAATATACCACCACAAAGCAGCTGCAACGTAAAGGAAAACCTATTACCAAGACGATTAACGCAATAAATGGATTCAAAAGTACACAGCAATTAATGATAAGTAAGCTGAAAAGAAGGGATCTTTCCGTCTTTGAAAGCAAGGACTATTGTAGGAGAATTAACAAATATTTTTAGTCAGTTTGGGAGACGCTTTTATGATTTTAGTATATTGACAAATATCTCAATTTTTATCAGTTATCAGATTATCTCAAATATACATCTCAAAGCCACAGCATCTGATACAAAATTCTGGTCTTCTACATCTGAGCATAAACATCTGAATCTAAGGCAAATTGCCTTTCAGTTGACAGTAATATTTGGGTCAAACTTATTTGTGCGAGTCTGCATTTTCTGAAATTAAGTCAAAATATCGCATTCGACTAACTGACGAACATATGTCATCATGCTTGCGAGCGATTAGCACATGATAATTTCGTACCATCCTACGAAAAGTACGCTGAAGGCATGCAGTGCCACGCACCGACATCCAAAGATTTGTAATGCTTTAGTTTAGGAAGTAAAACATCGTTTTGTAAAATCAAATAAAGACGCATTTTTGAATATCGGTTTTTTCGTTAGTTTTTTTGGAGCAGTGACCTACACCTATGACCTACCTACGCCTTGATGTACCCGACTTACCTACCTTATAGTCTAACAATTTTAAGGTAGATCGCCGGCAGTTCAAGTCTGAACACCCCTGCTTTAAACTATAATGACATCTATATGGAACCATATTTTTAATAAAAGATCGGATTCTAAACTGAGAACTTATTTTTGAATAACCTTGTATATTAGATAACATGACAACGAACTAAACATAGAGTTTGGTAAAACAAATTTGTGAAAAAATAATTAGCAAATACATTACATACAACTACATTCAACAGTTTTACTGCCACTAGTTCTTTCGATACCAAAAACAACGATCTGGATCGTAATAAATGACGATTCAGCGCTACGATTTGTATTGATAACGTACCTCCTACGACAAAGTATCGCGTTTTATTTATTGGCCGTGCCTAAAACGTTATTTGTACGATCAATTTAAAATGAATTATGGTCGTTGCGGGCGACGAGTAAGTATCGTGGCCTCCCCCTGTGCACGAATTAAGCGCACCCCAAAAGCGCAGAGGGTATAATTTGTGCGAATAATAAGTGCGACAGTTGTGCAAGCAAGACATAATAATTATTCCGCTTGCACTGATCCACTAATTTAATTTGAAATAAATTCGTGTCGCAGAGGGGAAGGATCTGATGTAGTTTACAAGGCAATTTACATGGCGTTTAGCTTCTTTTTCATTATCTTTCTTTATCTATAGTTGCAGTGTATACTTTAGATTTTTTTTTAACTTTTTTGGCGATGCTATAGGCGTATTGAGTATTCAATCTCCTACATATTGTCCTATAAACTTTGAACTATATGTGCATTGATGTATGTATGTATGTTAGTTCTGATATCGTTGAGCGACAACCTCCATAAGATGAAGAAGTTTCTATCGAAACGTCGAGAAGCAACGCCATATTTTAATGTGGGCCAGGATCGGATGAAGGACAACTCCCAAGAATATAAAACAACTAATGTATGTATGTATGTATATTCACACATTTAGAAATACATACAAACTATCTGTTTGCATTATTCTTTTAACATTGGTATGCAATGTGTGCCTTCTTAAACCAGAAGCTTCATTCAGGTTGTTCTTTGGTAAGATCGATAAAAATTTACTCTTAATTTTATCATTTCAAAATATTAAAAACTTATATAGGTGTAGTTAATAATGCATTACATAATCAGTTCTGCGTAAAGGAAGGAAACATAAAATGAAGTATTCTTGTTGACGACTTGATGAATGTCACCATTGAAGGCAAAATATACTTCAGATAAATGACTAGAACAACGGTTGCAAGGACGATGTGCTTGTATAGTTCACATACTCCCATTGTCAACAATGGGAATCTACGTGTTCCTGGAACGCTGCGTTCCGAATAATTATAAATTTGTGTGGAGTGGCGTTTACTGCGATGCCTGTGGAGGATGACTAGAACATGAATCTTCAATAGAATTTGGGAAACAATTGCATTGCGATTAATTACGCAAAACAAAATCAAATGGGAGACGTTTTGGAACGTCAAGAATAATACCAACAA
Organism: Trypoxylus dichotomus; assembly: GCA_023509865.1. NCBI lineage: Eukaryota > Metazoa > Arthropoda > Insecta > Coleoptera > Scarabaeidae > Trypoxylus > Trypoxylus dichotomus. Next base: position 68,411,542 of record CM042076.1, on the reverse strand, counting down.
AGGATTGAGGGTTGAGCGAAACGTGGGAAAGCTCATGCTCGTTTTATAAGAGAATAATGTAACAAATTTCACATTTTCGTCTGAAATCCTATTGATTATTTTTAAGGGGAAGAGATTAAAAATAAAATTTGTGTAGACGAAGTCCCTTAAAATATTAAGACTTGGAGTTAGAATCTAGAATGTCTTCAATGTAATCCATAGAAATGACTCTAGAGAGTGAGGACAATTAATACCTACGAATATCAGAAACTTTCGTCAACTTGTTAAATCAGAACAAGAGGTCTTCTTCTAAACATGCTAGACTTCAACATGGTGCCTACATATACACAGTGATTATAAAGTAACGCAAAGAATTCGTAATTACTTTATTTGTAGTTATTCTGAAAATTGCAGAGACCCGTAACTTAGGGTTTTAAAAATACTTAGTTTCCTTATAACAAGAACATTCATATCTGTTATCATGGCGACGATATGACGTCTCGATGCTTTTTTAAAGGATATCCTGTTGATTTTATTGCATTTTTGGATACAACCGCTTAGTAATGTAATTAGAAAAAGTTTGTACGTGTATATATATATATATACATATATATTTATATGTATGTATATATATATATATATATATATATATACATATATATTTATATGTATGTAGGATTGCAAGGACTGGGTGGTTGTATAATTCACAGGTATCTGTCTATATCTAAACTCCACTTCACACAAATTAATAAGTATTCGGAACGCAGCGTTTCAGGAGCAAGTGGACTACTATTGTCAACCGTATTACTGACTGTCGGTTACACGGTTGACAATGAAAGAGTTCTGTGGAGTGATTGACACGCACCCATTTTTGTCCATCCGTCCAAAAGTGTGGAGTAAATTTTGCACAGACCGTTGTTTTACCCAAATCGTCGTGAAGAATGATTCTCAAACAATTATCGCCGTACATTTACTGCATCAACCAGAATGTTTTTGATACACATTTACTAAGTTTTACGTGAAATTTAATAGCTGCTCTTTGGCCCATGTTAATATTCCAACATCGGCGCAAAAGTTATTTTGGACGAACTGTCATAATTTTGCGATTTATCGACCAGTTGAAGCAAAGTTGATATTATGGGAAAAAGGAATGTAACAGATTCCAAAGGTCGGTCTGAACACATAGATGCGCTACTAGTTACTCAGATATGGTGCGAGTTTCGGAACTTATTTCTCGCACTGTGTACATTATGCAGACAATTTGTATACAATATCGCTACTTAATATAAGCCTGCTGTGATAGTTTTAACATAAAATGTTTCTGGAAGTTAAGGCGTATTCAAATTCGACAAATTATTACGTTAATTGGCTAAACAATGATTAACCTAAAGCGTAAAAAAGTGTCTCATTACCAAAAGAATCTTCTCTCAATAGACAAATGATATTATAAAAGCTAGCGTGCTTAAAACATATAGAAAATGCAATATATTATTGTTTAAACAGACTATCATTTGCAAAAAAAGATATTCCTAACTATACGCAGTAATTTTACAAGGCTTTTATAGTATACACGTCACCAGCGCATAACCTAGATTATAACCAGCAACACACACTTATACCCATCAGCTTCAGTTCCAGTTATTAAGGAAGATAAGGTTAATACTACACCAGCCTTGTAATTAATGGTTGGTAGCAATCAACTGTCATCTCTATATGTGTACACACGAATGGTGTGTCGGTATTATTTATTTTCTTTTTACCGACTTATGTACGCAGAGTTGCGTGCCTACATTACATACGTATGCGTTATATTTTTGTAGCAATAGGCATTAATAGCTTAATTAAGTCCGCATAGAAACGAATACACAAATAGACGTTTACTAATGAGTATGTAGATTTCAATGATGTCATAAAACGTAAGATATTTCGTTTTTGTTTGAGTCTACGGATGCTAAGTTTTTTCTTGCTAAGTGCAACTACTAAAACTAGATTAACTTGAGTAAAGTGTTTAAATACAAGAGTTTTTTTTGTTATTCCTCTAAATAGAGAGCACTGTCTAAGCAATACAAGTACACTACGTAAGATAATTTATGAATTATTTAGATTCAGAAAGTAAAATCAGCAACCATTAAGATGTGTTATTATTAAAAAGAGAGAAGAAAATAACTGCGAAGGAAGGTTTTTATAGGCTTCATAAGGCAAAGAATCACACCACAAGCAGTGGCTCGTACTATACAGACATAATCTGAGCAAAGTCAACGACGGAGAAATATTTACAATCCTATGTTCCCCCACTATAGCTATGTAGAACATTGAGCGAATGACTAATAGAATGATTGTAAGGGAATACTGCAGCAAGAGAGAATAACGGGAGCCGCACATGCGTGTTGTAACTGTTGGCTTTGCTCATATTATGTCTGTATATGTACATACGTAGGATACAGGACAACAATCATAAGTTTATTTCTGTAACTTTTTCATAATTGCCTTTAAATAAAAGGCAGCTAATTTATTATCTTATTACCTTCCAATTCTTATAAGTCGACTTAAGCTGATATTTCATCAGCAACAATTGTCGATGGCAAAAAGGCGTTTCCTAGTTTGTCTGCAAAGTAGGAGAACAATCCTTATATATAATAGATTCACAACAAATCGTTAGATAATATATTTTCTTTCTGAAACGTCAAAATACAGTGCTACAGCACTTCCAGTGTCAAAGACGTAGGAGTCATTACTTGTGGATTTTTGTTGAGTAGCAAAATTCAATTCCGCTGTAGATTTTGTAGGTACACGTCGTTATTTGGTTTGTGAAAGGCTTCTTCGATAGACATTAACGGTATTTCAGAGATTTTAACCCTCAACTAACTCAATTCTTTTAACACGCCTTGTCCAACCAAATCTATGTCGGTTGTTTAGCAAGGTACATTTTCTAGAATACCCCGTCTAACTTTTGCTTAAAATTAAGCAAATTGATTATAATTTATGCATCAAATTGCAACTAACAAGGAGATGATCTTCTTGCTGGTAGGGTTTAGCTGGAAGAGAGCAACATTGTTCAATGACACGTTCAATTTACAAGGATTTGTTGCAGGCAATCCCTAGTCAAAGGCAATGTATGCACAGTGTGGAAGAGAGGCTGAGTCTCTCTCTGGCGAAGTGTAATTTGTAGTCCAGAAACTATTGGGCTCTACTTTAGGGTTGGTGTCTAATACTAATATCAATGCCAGAGATAAGTGGGTTGATATGAATAAAAATGCTGGCAACGAAACTCTACCAATTCTTTTACGTGGTCCATGATCGTTGGGAATTTGGGATCTTTATGGAGACCTGCTTCAGATATATAGTAAAGGGGTCGTGGCGTAACTCAAAAAAAATAATTTTACGTGATTAAAAATGTGGCGGCGGCTTAATCCTAGACTGCGCGGCATAAGTAAGTTTTGGTCTGATCACTGTCTCATAAATAAGTTAATGTTAAAGTCTAGGGATGGTATTAGCATGCACTATGGCTACAGCTATATTAGCATTGTTGTGACAATTTTGGATAAACTTTCAATGTGGGGTCTTCAAAACGGCAGTCGAAAATTGCGACCAGGTATTTTGTGGAGTTGGTCCAAGGTACCTAAGCTTCTATATGCTGAATGATTATGTTTGGTGTTTGCCGCAATCTGCTACGCTTGTTGTAAAAGAGGACTTATGCTACCTTAAGAGGTATTTCCTCTAAATGACTTGAAATATTAATTTAACATTATGTATCAGCCACCCAAGTTTATTCTCATTTATTTGATAGACTCCTCTGTAACCATGCTTGGATATCATCATTCGATCCTGATAAGAGACAATTGCCAACAGTATGTCATCGTGACAACGAAAACATTTTCCAAATACTTTCAGAGATGAAGATGCTGATTTTGGATGTGATTCTTGCTAATTTCCGTGTGTATATGCATCCGTGCCAAATAATTATAAAGGATGTTTTTTATAGAGGTATAAAACTTTGAAATGGAATAAAACAAAGATGAATTTTTTAAATTGACATGAAATTTACTTTATTCGAAAGATAATCCTCTGGCATATGACCGCCACGGCTGGCTCGGACGTAGTCTATGGAGGTCCAATTTTCGATGACTTTTTCCAACATTTGTGGCCGTATATCGGCAATAACGCGGCGAATGTTGTCCTCCAAGTCCAATTCACGGGTCCGAAACGTGAAACTATGCGGTTGCCAAACGTTTCTTTCAATAAATCAATTCCGGCACGAGCTGTGTGACATGTTGCGCCGTCTTGTTGAAAAAGTCAGTAATCATGGCTCTATAGCGGTCACCATTGACTGTAACGTTCTGACCAGCATGGTTTTTAAAGAAGTACGGACAAATAATTCCACCAGCCCATAAAGCACACCAAATAGTCAGTTTTTCTGGATGTAACGGTGTCTCAACATATACTTGAGGATTACCATCACTCCAAATGCGGCAGTTTTGTTTATTCATGTATCCATTCAAACAAAAGTGAGCTTCATCGCTAAACAAAATTCGCCTATGAAAATTGTTTTGAGCCCATTCACCGAATCTACGCTTTGCTAGGTAATCGTGTGGCTTCAATTCTTGCACGAGTTGGATTTGGTAAGCACGCAAACAAAGATCCTTCCGCAAACTCTTCCATAAAATGGATGGACATATATCCAATTCCTGTGCACGATGGCGGATAGACTGATTCGGGCCTTCCTCTGCGCTACGCTCTACAGCAGCAATGACTTTTTCTGTACGCACTGTACGACGTCTCTGTGGATGCGTATTATCATTTAGAGTAAACGTGGTGCGAAAGCGTTCGGTAGTTAATCGAATTAATTGCTCTGGTGGACGATTACGTTGACCATAAAATGGACGTAGTGCGCGATACGTATTTCGAACAGAACCATGATTTTCAAAATAAATTTGCACAATTTGGAAGCGTTGTTCAGGCGTCAGTCTATTCATGTTGAAATTCCAAACCAAACTAAATATAAATCACGTGACAGCTGACAAGTAAAAAGAGTGTTGCCAACTTAAAGTTTTATACCTCTATAAAAATACCCTCTACAGTAGATTTTACATTCATTCTTTAATAATTTGGAGTAACATAAAGCTTACGATGTTTCTTGCTCCTCTTTTCCTGTTGAGTAATGGACGTCCTCTTGAAGGGAACAGAGGTCCTATAAAATTCCACTACACTATGTTTGTTATATTAATAGAAATTTGAAACGGTTACTGACATAACACTTATTATAAAGCCGCAATGGAGTATTTTTTCATACTCAGCGTGTTAAACGTTAGGACGCGTATATACACGTCTTAATAAATACATAGGACACTTATTTGACGTCTTTTTCCCTAGAAATACACTCTTAAATATAAAACGTATCCTTATTCGCTAGATGCATGCCAATTCTTTCGAATGCCACCCGCGATGGTATTATTTTCTCCTTGCGACATGACAAATTGCCATAAAATACTCACAAACGGATATTTTCCTTATTGAAATATAGATGTCGCTGCGGGAAATTCAATTTACAATATTACGCCTGCTATCGCCGTCAGCCACATATCATTGCCGCGTGTCGTCTTTTCTCGAAAGATAGATTGCATGTACCTTATGTCAATGCTTTTATCCGCTTTTCTTCTACGCGAAGACGTCAGCGAATACCGCGAAGGTGCCACGTAAACAACGTGTTCGTGTTCTTCACGCGCGTCTTCAACGTTTCCGTTCGTCTTTTTTTTTCTTTTCGGGCGCCGGTAGGAAGGAAAAGGTGGAATTCTGTCGGGCTTGAAACCGTGGCGTCGGTGGGTAAGTAAGCGGTTATTGCATATAAACGTAAAGTAATAAAAATACACAATTTTTCTCTCGCGCACTGCCCGTCATCCTGTAAATGTTTCCCCAATGTTCTACCAGTGCTACGGGGTAGCGTCATAAATAATTTGGTTATTACGCGAAGTGGCGTACGATGGTAGGCAGACAGGCTAGTTGGCTGGCTGGTTGGTTGGTGGGTTGGTAGACAGACGGTTGTGTACTACGGCGGGAAACGAGTGGTAGGCGGTCGTTACCATAAACTCAGGGAAAAGCGGATTAAAATGCATGAAAATGATGCATCTAAATATGTCTGGTTCGAATTAATACCACGGGAGTATCTACAATATGAGTTAATGTCAATGTTTCTGTTCTTTTTTTGATTATTGCTACCTTTTAAAATAGAATGACGCGGTTCTTAAATTTTTGTTGATAGTTCAACTTTTAAAAGATTTTTGGTGCCTTCTGGACCCCAAGCGATTTTAAAATTGGTGGTAAATTTTTTGTTAAGCTATTGTCGCTCTATCTACCTTTAAGTTAGCAATACTTATATTTACACTTACATTTTTACAACAAATTAAGGCGTAGTTTTCTTTCAACTATAAATTAACATTAGGGAGGGGCCATTTTGGCTACCACGTCACCATAAGTGTAGCTGTGAGAGCATGGCTAGTTCTTCGAAAAGTGTACAGTTTGCTGGTTCTAACTTTGAGGAGACACTAATGAAATGGTAAGAAGACGTAGAAAGTGAGGTTAGTGAATGCGATATTGATGATGATGTAGCAATCGTGAAAAACTATTATCATAGAAATTGATTTATGTGGGTGTCAGAACCCTTAATACAAAGACCGAGAACACAAAGCCCACTGTCAATTCCTTTATTCTATACCAAAGTTATAGAGGCAATATAGCAATGTTGCGAGAAGAATTTATCAAGCAACCTTCTAAACAATTAGTAACAAATCATCTAAATAGAGGCTAAATTCAAAACTTCCTCGAGACCAATGACTTATCAGTCCACTCAAGAAAAGGTAAACAAGAGGAAAGGATGTGGGGCTTGTCCACTGAAGAATGATAAAGAAATCTTGTCAGTTTGTATATGTCAAATTTAATCATTTTTCAGTTATGAATTTCTTAAGCGCTGTGGTTTTTTATTTAAAGTTACATTATCTATCATTTACTATTTTCTTAATGTTTGCCCATATACAGTGAAATTCCCCTTCGCGGACACCCCTCTTACACGGACACCTCCCTTAAACGGACAGTTTCTCATGGTCCCGACCGGCTCTCATAAAATTTCCATTGTATTAACTCTTTCTTGGACGGACATTCTCTTGAACGGACGCGGACACGAGAAAATGTTCTCTTAACCGGACAAAAAATAAAATAAAAAGAAACGCCTTATCTTATTTTTATATCGAAAGTATTACTCTTGCATTTCTCAATTTCGCTGGGACATCCCCGAGTAAACCGGAGATTAACCGACTTTAATCTTTCGGTACAAACGCAGCCTATGTCGTGCATTTCTGCCTGGCGTGAATTAGGGACTTCCCCAAGTTGGTCGGGGATTTACCGTTCTTATTCTTTGGGTGTACGCTTTCGATTGAATCTGCTTTCAATATTAGTCTGATATCTATGCGGAAAAGACACAGTTGTAGAAATGGCTCCAAATAGAAAAATTCTTACGCTTAAACAAAAAATTGAGATTGTTGAAGTTTACAATAAAGAGAAATTAAGTGAACTTATCCAAGCGTTTTAATATGGGAAAACACAAGCTGCAGATATAATTAAACATAAAGAAATCCTTCTAAACAAATGGATGTAGAACAGCAATTTGAATGAAAAAGAAGCTTTTTAACGGGTGATGGTACTAAAATTCATAAATTGTGTTATGACTGGTTTACAACAGGTACACATATAATTTTTTTAGATAAGGTTTTCTTGTATTAATGCGTTGACTTTCTTTTCATATTAAATTCTAAAATAGATAAAAAAAGTTTTTACTTTCAGTCGGTAACACGGTTGACAATGGGAGCCCACGTGCTCTCGAAACGCTGCGTTCCGCATAATTAATTAATTTGTGAGTGGAGTTTACTGCTGTACCTGTCAATTAACAGTTATTTTGCTTTCCCTTTAATAAAAAATATTACTATATACTCTATTTAATTAAATTGAAGCGCGAAAAAGTAGACTAGTTGTTGGTCAGTTTTTGGTAAAAATTACACTAGCGATATTTAATATTTCCGGTCGTCATATTATTACAACTGGTTGACGTTTAGATGTGTACTTTTCTGAGTGGTTTTGTATTTTCTCTCTACAAATTTGCGTTGTAATGCCAATTATGTAACTACAACTTATATAAAACCCTAGCTATAATAGTTTTGAAAAATGCCATTGTGTAAACGCGTCTTTTCATTTTACACCTCCGAATTAAAAAATAGAGTATAGAGTACAAAATATGCGGAATATGTAGATGGAATCACGTATACTACCTTTTTTCATTCTCTATTGGTATTTCTGATTAAATTATTTAAACATTTTAATCAGAAAACATTATCCCACTAGTTTACAATTTAATACATCAGTAATTCACATTTTAATAAAGTTAAATGTTTCCAGTTACAAGTTTTACGGTGATGGACTGATATTAAAAATCGAAAGTTAATGCGAGATTTACATCGTAACGATTAATTATCGATAGTACTACTGCACTTACCGGACCGGAAGATATAAAGGAATACAGCTGTCGATGCTAAATTCTAGGTAGCTCAAATACTCGTAACTGTAGTAACTGTTCACGTAGACATTAAATATTCGAGATTACACTGCACTCAAAATCGTAATATCTTCGACGTACAATTACGGAAAATTAAATATAACACTTTGATGAAGCACCAGATTCTTCCAAAACGCGTTTTAATACAAAATAGTTTTTAGGTTATGTACATTTCACGTCTATTCCACTTTATATGTTATAAACGCAACAGCTACATATCTTATTATTGCCTATTTCAGTATCATATTTTTAATGTATCATGTATCTTTTCCCGTATACAAGGTGAACGAATGTATTCGAACAAAGTGCGACGACACATCAACATTACTCGCACACTGGTTGTCAGATCGGATCTTGACGAATTACGGATCGAAATATTTCTTGCATGCGTAAGTCCGTGTCCGCAAAGTTAGTCGCGATTCGATCGGATAAGCTTCTTATACGAAATTTACATCATTTATCACACACTCGTAACCTGTCAAACGTTATATTGAATTATGGACACGAAGTTCGTGCGTTACCGAAGCAGTAGGTACCAACGGAAAAACCTTTTCGAGTTCGAGAATAGAACAAGAATAAGTCGCGAACGTAGAGAAGTTGTAATAAACAAAGTCGTAATTCGCTTATAAAATTTTCCAATCTTGAATAAAATTTTCACGTAATACCTACCTTACTGCTTACCATAATTCTGATTTATTACGTCGAGTCGGTGAATATGTAATATCGAGAAATACGGTAGCAAGTAAAGAAAGGCTATTTATTAACATCATGAATACAGGTTTGCGCTTTAGAAAAATCATTTGCAAATGTAATATAGCTGACATGTAGACAATTAATAGTGATTGTATATTAAAACTAAAATAGCAGATGGCGCTATTATAAATTTAAATGTAAAGTTTACTTTAATCGTGGACTTTTAAATTAAAAGTTGATTAATTGGCACAGAATAAATTATATGGTCGTATAGTAACATGGAAAACACCGTCTTTGAAGCGACGGAACCAATCTCCGTAAACCAGCCGCTGTTTTCTTGGAATGAAAGCAGAACACTTCCCGCAAATAACTTTTGACGTTATTTATAAATAAATCAGCATTTTTCGCGCCATTATTTGTTTCATACTTTTGGACAGGGTTAGTACGCATGTTCGTGTCAAGGCATTCTTAAAGTTTAGGATTTGAATCTACCGCACTATGAACGCAGTATGACAACTCTGTTATTTAAATTAATTCTTTTCTAATAAATCAAGTGAAAAGTGCATCTTCTTTCCCATCGTATCTATCTTAGTTAGGGCACATATCTATGAGCAATTTTCCGTAAGTTGTTTTTAATTTATACTTTAAATTAACAATTTTGTTTCGTATACAAAAGAAAATGATATTCAGTGGTATATTTTGCTCCACTAAATACTAGAAAAGCGAAGTAAAGTAGTACATACTATAATAACTTCGTTATTCATACTGTTGAAGTGTGTTTTATAGTTGATGAATTTAGTTTAAACTAAATTTTACAAAAACATTTTCCGATATCCGGTAAAGTGTAATTAGTTCCATCTATGAAGATTCACATAAATTTACCACTGCTAATTTGCTTTAAGTATTATTTATAACAATGGTATACAAAAATCTGATTAAAATAAGTAAAACATTAAAAAGCAATCACCTGCTTCAGCTGTGTGTTTGTTTGGATATTCAAGGTAAGTACCGTTTTAATATCAACAGTAATGTAAGTACACATATATTAAATATATATATATATATATATATATATACATACAGTAAAATCTCCCTTGAACGGACACCAACGGGACTAACTGAAGATGTCCGTTTAGGAGGGGTGTCCGCATAAAAGAAATATGTATTAGATACAACAAAAATCGTGTTTTAACGAAAAATGAATATATTAAACAAACAGGGACATTTATATCGTATATGTATATAAATGTTTTTAAAATAAACTTAATGAACTTTAAACTTAAGAAAAAAAAGTTTATTTCCTTTAGATATATATGTACGTACAAAGTATAATATATGTGCATAGATACATAGATGTAGTATGTAATACAAAACAATGAAATGAATAGTCACTTTAAGGACGCAAAAATTCATATATTGTTGTTTGTCTCCTCTGTTTTCTTTAAAATGGCGTATTGAAATCGTATTTCTAATTTAGAAAGAAGCCCCAAAGACTCTGTATCTTCATGATTTTCGACAAAACTTTTGAGCTGCTTGGTCAGGGTAATAGCTTTACCATAATTTGTATTTCAACTAAATTTGAAATTTCTTGTTATGAATATGGATCTTCAACATACAAATCTTCATCTACGTTCAAAACATCATTAAGGTTTTCATTATCCGTCAATTTCAATAAATTCTTATTTTTGAGGATATCTGAAAGTACACTAAGAGGCAAATCATCTTCTGGGTCAGATGTATCAGCCTCAGTTAACTGGTCTTCACTTTGCATATATACATGATTAAATCCTGCTTTGCGGAAGCAATTTTGAACTGTCTCTTTGGTTACTTGGTCCCAAGCGGTTTTTGTCAAATAAACTGCAGCCAGTGGTGTAATTTTCTTTATTAACTCAAAAGCTGTACCAGCAGTTTCAATGTTTACTAGCAGATGTTTGAGTATTAGATTTCGGTAATAAGTTTTAAAATTCTTTATAATACCCTGGTCAAGTGGTTGACAAGCTGATGTATAGTTAGGGGCCAAAAATAATATTTTTATATTATTTAAGCGCACGTCTTTCGGATGAGATTCCGCATTGTCTAAAAATAACAAAATGTTTCTTTTTTATTTAGCCATTTTCTGTCATAATTTGTCCTGTTATCCAATTTTTCTTATTGTATTTCCAAGTTACAGACAGGTTATTTATATTAATGTTTTTAAAGGCTCTGCGTTTAGCTGCCCTACCAATGACTAGCAGTTTTTCTTTTTCACCCGCTATGTTTGCACAATGCAAAATTCTAAACCTCTCTTTGGGATACATACCCCCAACATATTTTTCCTTCTTTATTGTAAGCGTTTTGTCAGGTAGAGCCCTAAAATATAGGCCTGTCTTATCGGCATTATAGATGTCTCTCGGTGAATATCCCTTAATCAAAGAAGGACATTTTTTTTTAAAAACAATGAAACATCTTCAGCATTAACCGAAACTCTTTCTCCCGAAATCGCTTTAAAACTTATACTGTGGCGGATTCTAAATTTATTGAGCCAACCAGAAGAAACATTTAATGTAGAATGTCCCAAAGAAGCAGCTATTTCTCTTGCTTTACATCGTATTAGCAGACCTAAAAAAAATAAGTTTTCTTTGCGTCTTTCTCACGACAAACCTATTGGTAATCTCACTTTTTTTATCTATTTTAGAATTTAATATGAAAGGAAAATCAACGCATTAATACAAGAAAACCTTATCTAAAAAAATCATATGCATACCTGTTAAATAAATCCCCTTATGCCGAGCTGCTGTAAACCAGTCATAACACAATTTGTCAATCTTAGTACCACCACCCGTCAAAAAACTTCATTTTTCATTCAAATTGCTGTTCGACATCCATTTGTTTACAAGGATATCTTAATGTTTAATTATATCTGCAGCTTGTGTTTTTCCAATATTAAAACGCTTGGATAAGTTACTTACACTCAATTTCTCTTTATTGTAAACTTTAACAATCTCAATTTTTTGCTTAAGCGTAAGAATGTTTCTATTTGGGGCCATTTCTACAATGAATGTGTCACCCACTGTGTTTTTTCCGCATAGACATCAAACTAATATTGAAAGCAGGTTCAATCGAAAGCGTACACCCAAAGAATAAGAACGGTAAATCCCCGACCAACTTGGGGAAGTCCCTAATTCACGCCAGGCAGAAATGCACGACATAGGCTGCGTTTGTACCGAAAGATTAAAGTCGGTAAATCTCCGGTTTACTCGGGGAAGTCCCAGCGAAATTGGCGCGCGGCGCGATTGAGAAATGCAATAGCAATACTCTCGATATAAAAATAAGATAAGGCGTTTCTTTTTATTTTATTTTTTGTCCGGTTAAGAGAACATTTTCTCGTGTCCGCGTCCGTTCAAGAGAATGTCCGTCCAGGAAAGAGTTAATACAATGGAAATTATATGAGAGCCGGTCGGGACCATAAGAAACTGTCCGTTTAAGGGAGGTGTCCGTGTAAGAGGGGTGTCCGCGAAGGGGAATTTTACTGTATATATATATGTATACAGCATGCCTTGGGCTTCTTTCTGGCATTCCTAAGAATAGCTTTATATATATTTTAGTTGATAGAAAAGACGAAGGTACAATAGGCTCTTCGTATAATATCGGAGTGTTCGACTATACTCGACTCAAATTTGTCAGCAATTATTTTCTTGTTATTAAACGTGGTTGCGGTTACGTTTTATAATTATACGTGTGTCTACGTACAAATCGCTGCCGAAATGAATCGAAGAGAAGATTAAAAGCTGCAAATCTTCACGACCGCATTACAAAAAAAAACCTACTTCGACGTGAAAACAGGCAACAACCGAAAAAAGAGAGAAAGGCCAAAGAATGTTGAAAGATTGTGCAGTGACGACTGTCAAGCAAGGAAAAGGTTTTGTGCTTATTTGGGGTCGTTTTTCCTATGGAACAGGAGACTTGAAGCGAATCGACGTTATTTTGCAAAAGAAGGGTTATTTAGAAATACTGCTAGATAATTCAATATCACCCGGGCAACGTTTAATCGGCGAAAATTTTGTATTCATACAGGACATGTAGTAGTGTTTGTATTCAATCACTCAGCAGATAGTGGCACATTAAAAATAATATCATGGTCGCCGCAAAGCCCCGATCTAAACCCCATCGACCTATTATGGGATGAATTGGACAGGAGCGTTCAAAAAGTATGCCTTACCTACGTGGACCACCTATGGAAAATAAAATATGTCAAAATGCGTATGCAGCTGAAGATTTTGATGATTAGATTGTAGGAAAATTATCCACCATGGCTCAATACTTAATATTATAAAATTAGAGGAGGATTTAGCAGTAGTCGTTACACTTTTCACGTGCTTTCAAACCTTTAGAAGCGAATACCGTCTAGATTAGTCCTCTTGTGCCAATTTTGGTTTTAGAATCCTATTCTGTATGGTTGGAGATAGCATTCGGTAAGCCTTGAACCAAATCCTTACGTTTTTTGCGAAAAATCGAAGTTATCTAAAATGTGTTAAGATGCGTATGCAACTGAAGATTTTGATGATTAGATTGTAGAAAAATTATTCATCATGGCGCAATATCGCTTAGTATTCTAAAATTAGAAAATGGTTTAACAATAGTTATTCCACATCTCACATGTTTTCAAATCTTTAGAAAACGAATACTATGTAGATAAGTCCTTTTGTGCCAATTGTGATTTTAGAATGGTATTCTGTAAGATTGGAGATAGCATTCGGAGAGACTTGAACCAAATCCAAAATAAGTGAAATTTCGACGAAATTTCAAATGTTTTTTTTGCGAAAACAGCCTTTTAAGCTGCACAATTCTAGCCGAATATTTTTGTCATTAAGATCATTGGAGTGAAATATTGTTACATTAATGTAAATAATAATATCAAAATAATTGTGTCAGTGTGCTAAACATGTAAAATTGTAAATTTCCGCTTTTCACCATACAAGAAAGCGCTTTTGTTTGATACATTTCGTATTGATCTAAAATTACTATGACAACTGATAATTAAGCATCTGATTATGTTGTAGACGCCTACGTTACGTTTAGTTTGTTGTATTGTTGAGTATGGAAGGAATTTATTATTATATTCTCATAATCGTCCTGCTTAAGACCATTTGAAAAATTTGCGAGTTTTGAAGAATTCCTTACTTGGTAATAAATTTATTAGTATTCGCAACACTGCACTAACATATTGAACGTGAAATGGTAACTGTTTAATACTGACTATTTACTAACATAAGCCAATCAAGGTGTTTCCATTATTAGAGGGGGTTTTAAAAACCTTTTATATTCATCGAACACCTTACTACGAAAACAAAGTAATTCGGTTTATTCGCGGTAATACCTTATAGAACCGATTCTAAATCGGAAATTACGAAATAATCCCCGCATACCGAAGCAGAGAGATGTATTGCGTTCGAAATGCGAAAATTGAACTCGAGGAAGTCGCAGTTCTCAACCCAATTAGTCGTCAGCCAATAAATCGCGCCTCGTTTTCGAAACGGCGGATTCGCCGGGGGAAAGCGGAAGGGGCGGCATACGGCGGAGAGATCGACCGCATATGAAAAGATTTCCCAGGAGCGGCCGTCGCTTACGACTACTCCGGTGGGATGCGTTTGACACGTATGTATATACGCCATGTTTAGGGAATTGCCGACGTTGGATTCTCATAAAATTGCGAACGTACCGAGGATACGGCGATACTGCCGGTGTATTTTCGGCGAGCGATGGATAAACGAGGCATGGGAAAGTGCGAAATTTTGTTTCGATCATCGAAAATATTGATGAACACGTTGCATGTTATATTTATGATTGGGAAAGTATCAAGTGACCCGTGAGAAAAAAATATAATGGATATTGTTTCTTGTTGGAATACGCATTCGGTTGTTAGAAAACGAAATAGTAAAGCAATATCAAAATGTACTGATTTATGCAAAGACTACTGGGAATATTTATAAACACAGCCTTCTATTAATGCCATTTTTCAAAGTTTGTAAGCGTGAATGTTTCCATAATAAGAACATCAACAACTTTTGTATTACCTACGAGGGCGGGTCCTCATGCCCTACCCCTCACCTACTTCTAATTAGTTGTTTGATTAATGTTTTCACATTGAGCTACCTTACATTTCTACATAATATCAAGTTTGTATTTCAAAGTGTTGTTATGCTATGGCTAATTCTTGAATTGTGTGTCGTGATTGTTCATAAAAATGGATCATGTGGAATAAATAGCCGTAATAAAATACCTGCAGAAAAAGGGCGTGATATCCTGTGAAAACCTACATGCCCGTAGCCTTCCCATAACGGTGACAACAGACAAAAACATTAAAAAGGTACATGATATCGTACTGTAAGACCGAAGAGTATGCCTCAGGGACATTGTGGAAGATACTGGCTATATCATATATATCATGTGGTACACAACATACTGACTAAAGACTTAGATATGAAAAAGATGGGTGCCCCAAATATTAATCATTGATCGCAAAAGAAATCGAGTGTTGATTTATAAGCAAAGGTATTAAGCAAACAAAGAGAACTTTCTTAATCGGTATGTGGTCATGGATAAGTCATGGGTGCACCATTGTGATTCCAAGACTAAAGTACAAAGTAGAAAGTGGAAATGAATACGTAGGCTTCCACGGCCAGAGTTAGTAACAAGCGAACTACTTCCGGAATTGGACAGTGTCATGATGAGATACGTATATAGAAATGAAATAAGAGTAACAGTAAAAAGAAATAAAAAGAAGGGAAAACATGAAAAGGGGTGAAAAAGGAGAAAAGATGAAAAAAATTAGGAGAAGAAAAAAGAGAAAGGTGTAAACCACGCTGGAGGCGAAACCACTTTCTAAACAGTTCTTTTTATTTCTTTTCCTCTTACTTTTATTTAATTTCTATATTATCTCATCATGACACGGTCCAATTCCGGAAGGAGTTCGTTTATTAGAATGTGGAAACATCACGGTTCTCCTCCTCCACGCAAATTTAAGGTCGTGCCCTCTGCTAGAAAGGTCTTGCTATCTGTGTTCTCGGAAGCTCAAGGAATTGTCCTGACTGACTATTTGCAAAAGGGACAGAGCATTACAGGGGCCTACTACGCACAATTGATTTCTAAATTGCGAGACGCTATTAAATAGGAACACCGGAGAAAGTTAAGGCACGGTGTGCTGTTCCGTCAGGATAATGCTCCTAGCCATTTATCTGGTACTGTTGTGGCTGCTATACACCAAACAGGCTTTGAATTAGTGGAGCACCCGCCGTATTCGCGGAATCCGGTTCCTAGTGATTACAGGGTGTTCCCCAAATTAAAAGAAATCTTAAGTGGGGCAACATTTTCCAGTAACTATGAAGTGATGCAAGCTGTAGGAAGGTGGTGTCCAGAGGTCAGGCAAAAATTTTGCCAAGAGGCTTTTGAGATGTTGGAGCACCGATGGACCAAGTGCATTACTGTAGAGGAAGTGTATAGTTAACTCTGCTATTTTGAACTTCGCGCCGTGCGCCACCTAGAGAGAACAGAGAACAAAGAGCGAGGTGGACGGAAAGGGGATGTAACCGTCACTACCAAGGTATGTAACGGGCAAGCACCACATGTTTGTACAGTCAGAAGTAAAAGTGGGAGAAACCAAGCGGTTTTATTTAAAACATAGCAAGGACTCATTATTTTATTCAACAGGGAGACTATGTGGAAAAATAAAAAAATATAATGCCGGTGTAGCTTTGCTGGAAGGAGTTATTTTAGATATGCTCGCGCTTTAAAGCTAGTATATAGGTATGCCTCAATATTGACCAAAAGGTGTTGGCAATAGATGGTACCACTGAATTTAATTTACTCTATTATAAACAGTGCATTATCAACTGTTGTAAATGCAGGACCAGCATAAATGGCAAGAAATAAGCGCTGTATTTCCTCAAAGTACAGCTTCCATTGAAGAAAAAAGTAGAGAGATAATAGAGTAAATTAAATTCACTGGTACAATGTATTGCCAACACTTTTTGGTCTATATTAGTGTACCTAACAATGATGTTTTCATATCACCAATGCGGTTACTACCTTACTTTACCTGTTTTATAATTTTGACGACCTTATTGCTGCGTTTACTTAAGCAAAAATTTTGCACATTTGTACTGCACATTATCGGAACTGTCAGTTTCGGATTTTTTACTTGTATGATCATATTCGGAAATATTTTCATCATTGTTAGATGCTTCGATGCAAGCTTGTATTTTTTTGTCATTCAAAGATCTGCGATGTGCCATGTTGAATGTAAAGCTGCAAGGTGAATCATAACTACATCGATGCTTTGGTCTATAGTGTTAGTAAGCACAGACTAGTCCAAATGGTGCATCACGTCTGCATAAATTTTCTTGCAGGTTAAATTGATCCGAAAGGTCAAAACAAACATACACTTAGCTAGTAGTTCCTTGATAAGAAATGGCTTTAAAAATTTCTCCATTAATTAACGGAAAAGAAGGTTGGTATTCTTTTCCATGTGATTTCTTGTAACCACAATGACGAGAATCACTTCCATAAATTTGAAGGAATGTAGCCTAACTAAATCATGGGAATTTTACCCAATAATTTCATTTTCCTTTTCGCTGCGCCACTGTAAAACGAAAAATCCCAATTCATTCCGCTAAGTAGTCCTACCATTAGGTAAATACCGTAGTGATTCGCGTGATGTTAAATCCATCATAAACGGTTGACAAGCTGACGTGACTCTGCACGTGCAGTAAATGGTGGTGCGTACAGAAGGAGGAGGTGCGCAACACGCAGCGAAAGTGTCAGATGTATTGTTCATGTCGATCAGATAACATCTCTTTAATGACTAGTCCACTGTATTGACTAATCGAATTGTTATAAGCAATGCAATGTGTGTTTCAAGGATTGTAGGGAAGAAATTTTAAAATGAGCACACAAATTTTCTTATTTCTGTAGCGAAAAAGAATATTTATGTATGTTGAAATAATATATAAATACTTATATCTCAGAGTAATTGTTTTATGACTGATGGTGTTGCAACCACGTTTTGTATGGGACGTTCTCTTAATAATACGTATAATAAATAACTTAATACATGCACCGTATAAACTTCATTGCTATACAGAGGTAAATTAATTAAATTGCTCAAACAAATGTCATCTTTCTTAAATCTCCTAAACGATTTCGAAAATTTCTAAATGGGTTTCTGACATCCCTCAGCTACCATGATCAATTCTCATATGTTAAGGACGATGGCTACAGGCAGTATCTTATTATCTTAAACATTTTCAAAAACAGGGACTTTAATTTTATCCTCAAGAAATAGCATTTACTAAAGACTGTATCAGATGGTGCACCCCAGGGTTCTAAGTTTACTCCTTTATTGTTTATATTATAAATAATTTTGAATCGCACTTCTTCTTAGTATAATAAAATGCGACTGTATCTCTTGGGTATGTACTCATTAAGGACTTAAAACATTGTGCATTTTCAACCATTACATAAATTGGCCCTTGCATCAGCAGATAGAAAAAGTATTGAAATGAGTTTGTACATAAGTAAGACTCTTAACACATCGAATTCTTCCTTGAAACGTTGCCCCATTCTCTATCAGGAGCAACATGTACCAGGTGTATTGATTTGACGCAAACGTCATTCTATTCATCTACTTCAACTACAGACTCACACAAGTTGAGTCCGCAGAAAAACTAGCGTCCTTGCTTTATCGTTCAGTGATTATGACGAGTTTTGTGTCTGAAAAAAAAAACATTTGCGGCACGCATTACTTTTCTTATTTAATCAAAAGGAAATGGCTGTTGAAAGTCATCGTTTGCTGGTAGAAACATATGGTGAACACGCTCCATCGATTAGTACATGAGAGACATGATTTCGACCATTTGAAAGTGGTGATTTCAATGTGAAACGCAGCGAGCGCTCTGGTAGACCACAAAAATGCGAAGACTAGCAATTGTAGGAGTTATTGGATAATGACCCAACTCAAACTCAACGGCAATCAACAGAAGCATTACATGCGTCACAAGAAACAATTGACAGAGGTTTGCGAGCAATAGGAAAGATCAATAAACTCGGTAAATGGATCCCACACGCCTCGAATGATCGTCAAATAGAAAATCGCAAAGTCACCTATGAAATGCTGCTTCAACGACACGAAAGAAAATCATTTTTGTATCCAATTATGACGGGTGATGAAGAATGGATTAATTTTGAAAACCTGTAGCTGAAAAAATTGTGGCTTTCACTTGGTGAAGCCGGTCCTTCGACACCAAGGTCAAATCGTTTTGGCAAGAAGACCATGCTCTGTGTCTGGTGGGACCAAAGCGGTATTGTGATTGAAATGATTAATTTAAACCACGCATTAATCGAAAGACGACCGGAATGGGCTAGAAAACATGGCAATTCGAGGAAGAAGGAAAATAGCTCGACGAGTGGTTTGCCGCAAAAGCAAGCAGTATTTCTGGCATGGTATCCATAAATTACCTGAAAGATGGATAAAATGTGTAGAAGGCGACGGTCAGTATTTTTAATAAAAAAAAAATAATTTCCCTTGAAAATAACGGATTTCTTTTTAGCGAAGAAACCGGAAGAAACTTATGCACATTGACAACATTGCGATTATTCAGATTATTGCTGTGGCAACACGCGATCTCTCATTTCAATTAGCTACAGATGATTCACATTGTTCTTGAAAGTAATATACATATTCCCTTTCATTTCTCATTACGTAATCGTCATAGAACGTGGTGTTAGAGGTATTAAAGCTACTGCGGTTGAACGTTACACAATCGAATAGAGTCGATATGCATGAGGCCTCTTAAAGCCCTATCGGCCACCCTGGTCGTCGGGATATCCGATATCCGAGGTATCGCGTAAGACCGCCCTCGTCCGAAAAAAACATATCCAGAGGCATGCCTGCGCACACACCTTCAACATATTAACGCGCCGGTGGCTGTTCGGTCGCTGGCTGGCAGCCTTTTCTGACGTGTTGTATTATATGGACGTATTTTAGTTATGCGTGCGCGTTGTAACTTTAGAAAAGCGTTTCGGCAATATATCACTTTTTATTTTGGAAGGGCGTCAGGTTCCCAAAAGAGCAGCAGGAATAAAACTCACACGTAACACGAAGTTCTCTATATATACATGTATATACATACATGTAGCGAAGGTATAAGTTATAAGAGCTTCCGAAATTAAGAATGTGTAGGGTGTGTCAAGACGAATTTTGGTTATGGAGGGATATTCAAAATTAAAAAAAGTTGGACACCAAATCATTTTATTATCTAAATGAAATGATTTGGTATTGGTTGATTGAACAAGATCCACATCCTTCAATTGTCCTTTAATACGAAGGCGACCTGAAATGTTTCCGGAATCGACAAGAAAATCACGGTATTGGTGTGGTTTTTTATTTTTATTTTTGATGTAGTCTTCTCGAAGATCAATACATTTCTTCAAACCGTCAGAAAAGTAGGATATTTTGAGGTTTGCAAAATAACCGTTTGTAGCGGCGATGACCTCCTCATTTGAGGCAAATCTCTTTCCATCCAGTGACTTTTTCAGGTTTGGGAATAGGAAAAAGTCGCTAGGGGATAGGTCCGGTGAATATAGAGGATGAGACAACGATACGGGATGAATGAGCCGGTGTATTGTCGTGGTGGTGCATAGATTCGGGTCAACGATTAGCCGTAGTATTGCCTCGTGATTGTCCTTTCCTTTTGCAGATATAATGCGATAAGGATCACACCTTAGGAATCCCAAAAAATGGTCGCCATGCGCTTGGAACGCTCTTTGCTTTCTTCGGAGCAGATTCGCCCGGAAAAATCCCTTACTTCGACAGTTTTTTGGTTTTCGGTATGTGGCGGTGGATCCAAGTCTCATTCATGGTTACCTAGTACATGAAGAAATTCTTGGATTCTTGGATCCTGGCCAGACACTCTTCCGAAATGGTCACCCGATCTCGTTTTTGCTGCGGTATGAGCAAACGCGGTACCCATCGTGCCGAAAGCTTTTTCATACCCAAAATTTCGTGTAGTATATGGCCAACGCATTCTTCTGAGATGCTTGTTGTCTCTGCTATCTCTTTCAGCTTCAATCTACATATTAAAGGCTCTCTTAGTAGGTTTTGAAAAATTTATAGACTTTTCTGGGCAAACTCCATATGTGTTGTCGACTATCCCGCTAACTGTTATAGATTGAAGAAATCTTCGTTGCTGAATGCCAATTGCGGCATTTTTAAGTTTCGGAAACCAAGGTACAAAGAATACGAAACAACAGCGGTCAATATTTTCTGACGGTAAATAATGCCAGGTTTTTGTTCTTATTTATTTATGTGACAAATCTAAATTAATAAAAGAAAATTGGAAGAGTAAATACGTTTTTGAAATAGTACTGTCAGTAACACCTAAACTTCAAAATATTCTTGATCTGCAGAGAAACTTTGAAAGTTTGCGTTGACTAAAGACTACTTTAGTTTGGAATGAAACAATCACAACAACAGGTCAAAAATGTTATGTGTCATTAACTATGCTTGTTGAATAAATCTGACGGTGGTAAACTTGAGGTGTAAAGGGAATACGGAAGCATCCAGTTTTAGCACCGGAATCCTTGCATGAGTGTATTCGCTTCAAACGTTCATTTAACAAATTCCTGACACAAAAATCTGTTGGAATCTTACTAATTTGGTTAGTTAAATAAATACTAATTCATTCTACTGTCCTAGTTTCCACTTCGTGCTGCTTTTCAAAGCTTCAAAAAATTAGGTCTCTAACACAAAACGTAGATGTCTAGCAAATATCGTCAAAACGTGCCAAAATAGCAACTACACTAATAACTATAGAAAGTCTCACAGTCATAACTATATGTATTACAATGCTAACTTATTACACTCAGTATATTATTAAAAACATTGCTGCTACGTTGAATTTCCTACACAAGTACGCATGTTACATACGTCGTTTTAGTTTTTTAATACTTCCTCCTACAACTAAATCAGTAACGTTGAGTTGTACTCCTCAGTACCGCTGCTACATAATATTGTTAGGGACAAACCGTTCTTCCGTTAAGATCCATGCGTGGGCGGGGATTTTAAACATCGGTCGGTTAGTAATTTTGTCGTGACTGCTGCTATCTGTCTAATAAACAAGGTTGACAACATAAAGTGTCCGCATGTCTCCTACGAGTAATTTTTCTTGTTTCTATCAAGTCTTTTAGGAAGTAACGCATTTAATATGTTTATTTTCGAGCATTACTTGAAGAAAGATTAGTCCGATAACAAGTTTACGACTTTATAGTTTAAAACAAAACCAAGAACACGAGAAGAATATGTTGTTTGAATTTACGGAAGAATAAAGCGTGATTTTTGGTATAGCAATGGATTTTTTAGGCGAACAAAGATAGTTATAGTCTAAAAAAATCCTATCGACTTATCACTGGACTATTTCCTATTACACTATTATCCTCTTATTGTATACCGTCATATACTTGAATAAAATTTTAACTTTTTTATTATTATAAGTATTGGGACGGGTCTATGCATTAGAGATTGCAATCACTGTGAATTAAAGGGTCGAATGAAACAATACCCTCAATGTGGTTAAAGTCGTTGTGGTACGTGTCAGTTACAGAAAAACTAAAACTGCTGTGGGACGAGAATGCATCACACCTTTGATACTGAAATATGCAAACAAAATCGTTTTAAAAATAAAATTAAAATACTACACCGCAAAGAAGAAGCTATAGCTAGAGAAAGTACACTAAGAGAAAGAAAGACTTCTGGGGAATCGATAGTTTAAATTATTTTCTTGAGCCATCAGTACAATAAATTCGTCGATAAAGATAAGACATTTGTTAAAATACGCTGAATGAATGTTTGTTCTTCATGTCATACACATTATCCAGACCCATGTACTTACCTTTACTATTTTATTTTATATACACAAATAACATATATACATACATTCACATATTTTTCTTGTATAACGCTCAGTTGTTTACTAATATATGTACTTGATGTTTTGTTGCAATTGTTATTGTAGTATACAAACGTTTTATTGTCACTGCTATTGCTGTTGTCATTATTATCGTGCATGACCAAAACATCATTTATGACTTAACACCCCAGTTTCTGCTAAAGAGTCTGACGAATGTTCTTCCCAAATATTTAGCTTCTTAGATGTGATATAATTTCATCACGTTTACCGCGGAGATCATCTACAACAAGACATCAGAAAAGAGGCAATAATATCCCTCCCTATGGACAACCCCAACTGGCTCTGATCGTTGTTGTTTCAGATTTTATTTAGTAATCGATGGGTGCAAATATTTCTCTATACTTTCGAAAAGTGTTGTTGAAGATACTCTCTATATCCATTCAGAGAAAACCATGTCTTTTTTTGCCAGAAGTGTCCCCTCCAGTTTGGTCGCAATTGTATGGAAGGACGTGGTTATGGATTGTGCTTTTTAGTAGGCTTGCTAGCTGAGATGAAGTGGCTTATTGCTAAGAACTTAGCAACTTGCTCGTTAGGTACTAATCTAATACCTTCTCAATTCTTTTAAATAGAAATGACGAGGGACTGTTGAATCTGCATACCATGGGCTCTTTCGTGTGATTGCCTTCCTCATTTAAATAGGAAGGAAAATCATTAAATAAATCACAAACTGTACTAGGAAAGCTGAAAATAGCAGTAAGCTATTTCTCTATCTGTCACTAGGTGTCAATATAATCCAGCTTCATGATGTCCAAGCGACAGCCGCCGAAAAAAGAAACGTCCAGGCTTACTGACGAGAGGACTATTGCTGCATCACGATAATGCTAGGCCGCATTCGGCCTACTTGACCCATGCAAGAATTGCAGAATTAGGGTGGGAACTTCATGAACATCCGGCTTACAGCCCTGACCTAGCCCCAAGCGACTATCATTTGTTTGGTCCACCCAGAAAGCATCTTGGCGGTAAATATTTCGAGGGTGATAACGATGTTCAACCAGAAGTACGCACGTGGTTCAGATGGCAACCCAACCACTTTTATGCAGCAGTCATTTTGCAATTGATAAAGCGATGGGATAAGTCTATTAATGTAGATGGAGACTTTGTTGAAACTTGTTTTTGACTTATTTCTATAATAGTTTTTATTAACCTACTTACTGACTTTCCCTCGTAAATACTAGATTTTGCTTGGCATACATTGACTAGTATAGGCTGGAGCATCTAGGCATTTCTGACGGACCATAGACTAATTATAAAAACAATACTCCAGAATCGACAAGATTCCAGTAAAGAATTATAGATATTGTGACGAAGCTGGGGATTAAGAAGCTATTTTAATGAAAGGAAAAACTTCTTCGAGCTTACATTTTGTATTTTACAGCAACATCTTACTCTCCTATAATCTAACGCCTCACTTGCCAACTATCTGACTACTACTCTACACACAAGATACTTGTGTCTGCATTGCCTTCCGCGCCTTCCAGCGGTTCGTCTGCCCATTCCCGCGACGCCACGGATTTGGATGAGCATAACGTATGACACTTGAAGATTTGCAACATCTAGATATGCAAAATACCTAGATAAGCGGCACTCCTCCCCTTTAACAAAACATCGACCCCGATGTTCAGTTTCTGCTTAATGACAAAACAACGAAGACATGGACTGAAGCAGCCGTTGGATGAGATCATCTCAGTGAAAAAATGATGAAAAGTAAAAATAAACACATTAACATATAAACATATCTATGAACACGTTACCATCGCCATTATACACTGCAGAGTTCAACTGTCGTAGATCAGCCAACAAACCCACACCGACAATAAGAATGATGAGAGCATACAACAATAGAAAAGCTAATAATTGTTTTTGGGTACGCCCTTCGCGTGAACACGCATAAGACTATTAATGTAATAAAGCATTAAACCAATCAACTGTCATACATTTTTTTTGATGATAAAGAATACGCAGTTTCTTGACAATTTCGTTATGCGCTTACTACAAGCGAAAACATTTCACTTTTCTTGTACATAATTACATTATTAGCTAGAGGTGAAGTTACACTATATACACTATCTAGTTGATGAAATTGACTTCCATTTCGAGGGTGCAGGTTTGGAGGGGGTCGCACCAGCCACCGTTTACCAATATTTTCGCTCCCTCTGGGGAAATCTATCACCCTTTCGAATTATCCATAACTTATCCAATATTAATCTAGCGTGAAATGAAATGTAGCTCCCTCCCGTTTCCACCATACGCCGCCAATGTTACGCGCGTCTTTTTGACGTTATACGTGTATAGTTGTTGCTGTTCTTCTGTTGTCGTTGTTATAGTCGTCGCTATTCGTCGAGGGCCTTTCCTCTCTTCTTTCCGGCGTCCCTTCCTCGAACGTGTGATTCCATTCACCCGACGCAAGCTCTCTCTATCGCCGCTAATCAATAAAAACATTGTAGAACGCTTATTATGTCGTACATTTGTCACGGTGGGATGGTTTTATGTCCGTATGCGGTGCGGATGTGCGCGGCGAGCGTGTTAAGACGAGGAAATAAAGTGACTTATGACGGCAATAAGTCGTTCCGTCACGTCGCCTAGCGTCTAGCACCGGAATGGGTGATGGTAGTGGGAGGTGGAGGGTGCATAGTGGACATGAATTGTGTATGATCGGTAAATGGGTAATTTTCGTATCGTATAAGTAAATTATGTAGTTATGTGATAGGATTGGTTCGCGTTGTAATGACAATAAATCAACGCCGTCTAGATTCTACTTTAACAACCTGTAATTCTTGGAGGCTGCTGATATAAAATGTTCACGTTTACTCTTATTCAGAAGTATTTTATCAAATGAGGAAGTCCCTTCAAAACTCGAAGCATTGTTTTTAGCTTCTCTTTGTGACCCTTACACAATATTCACGTCATTTTAGATATGCAAGAAGCAGTCCCCACAAACAAAAATAAACAACATAAAAAATGTAACAAAAGAGCTAACGATAATAAATAACAAAGACGGTAAAATATAGAAGAGTCAAAGTGGAAAAGTAAAGAATAGCATGATGGCTATAACCTTATAACTTGATCCGTGGCAGATTAACAACATTCGTTCTATTCGCGTAACTCTAAAAATGAATTATTTGGTAAGAACTTACCTTAATAATATTGTGCCTGCTGCGATATTACGATATATCTACAGACATCTCGGTATTAAAAGTGATTTGAGCTCACATTTGGTCTTGTGGCATAGTGTTAGCACAATGCGTCGGTACGCAGAGGTCGCGAATTCGAATCCTACCGTGACTGATATTTTTCAGGAATTTAAAAGTATTGGTTAATTGCAAGAAAATTGTAATTTTATCAAAAAGTATTCCCGTGACTGATTCTTTGAATGCCCATAGTGTTACCAGAAGTTGGTGTCAAAAAATAAAACTGTAAATATTTTAAATATGGCCAAACAACCGACGGCAATGGTACAATCTATAGATGCATTTGTGAAAAGAAATTACTTTAAATTATGTTGTAAAAAGAATAAGATCTGTTATGATTTGCAGGGTATTTGTAGAGATTTTGAAATCGTGCTAAAGTTTTCGAAATAACTGTATTGCAAAATCAAGCGATTCGGTTACAAAAAATGGTGGTGTTCTAATACCAAAATCCTTTTATAGTCATTCAAGTTTAGTCGAAATCTGAATTTTCGGGTGTTCCACTATAAATGTATTTCTTGTAAGCGGCTTCTTAAGAATTATCCATTACGATGACACCGCCTTCTAGTGAATTTGGTAGCAAAGTACTGTAAAACTACTCGTCAAGTTGTAATTTTACCAAACAGTGTTCCTGTGACTGATTCTTTGAATATCCGTAGTGCAAACACAATAGTTATTCACAGGTATAGCAGTAAACTCCACTCACACAAATTAATTAATTATGCGGAACGCAGCGTTTCGAGAGCACGTGGCCGTCGGTAACATGGTTGACAATGGGAGCCCACGTGCTCTCGAAACGCTGCGTTCCGCATAATTAATTAATTTGTGTGAGTGGAGTTTACTGCTATACCTGTGAATTGTACATCCACACAGTCCTTGCAATCGTAATTTACAATAGTTATTATCAAAAAGCCGCTTGTACAAAACATGTGACCACTAAAATGTGGAAAAATACTTTTGTACACGACTGTATCGAGATGACGTAAGGAGTTACGGGTCGCAATGGCAAAGGCGTCGCGGTATAGTGGTGCCGACATCTTCCGATACGAGCCGAACGATCACGATAGAGTGCAAAGTTGAAACCATTAACGTCTTATCGTGCCTTTTGCGAAATTGCCTCCGTATTTCGCTGCCGTATCTCAATAATGTATCTGGGACGCTCGCAGGAAGGCAGGAACGAAGGAAAGGGAACCGCATCACCAACACCGAGAACGGATGCTCTCTATCTTTCGATTGGCGTCGCATCCTCCGTCTGCCTCGCGCTAGCGGCGCTCGTACGAATTTCCCGTCTCCGTCGACTTGCCGAAACCATAGCGAGAAAGATAGGGGGGTTGGGTTGTTTTGGTAAAACGCGATGCGGGAACCTCCGTGACTATTTGACGCTATCAATGCCCCTGCTCGCCGACGATGTAGAGTACCGACGTACATACAATCTTCGGGATACGTTGTTTAAGTATTTATTGGAGAAACCCGATGTGTTTCATGGATGCGATCCGTAGGAAGCGGCGGGATCGTTTTCGTTCTTTTTCGGGCGTTCACATGGCGGAGATGAAATGAAATACGTTTACTGGTTCGGATTTTAAGGGAATACGCTCCGGACGAGTTAAATAAGGTCGATAGCACGTAATAAATTGACTGGTGGCAAATACGTCTCAATAGGTGATGGTATTTCTTTAACAAGTCGATAATTGTTTTTGCATAAGCTTTTCATAGATTTAGAATGCCATTAGGAACATGCAATCGCATATTCTGATTACTAATCTTGACACCATTACGCAGTTAATGTGATTTATTATGAAATGTATTGCCAAAATTTAGTGCTTTTGGTAAGAGTGCAGTTCCTTTTCGCCTTATGGCTTCTTACCTTAGCAATCGATAGAACCACATACGTTCACTACAACGGTTTCTGTTCTTATGAATTTGTTTCTACTTTCGGCGTTTCTCAAAGGCTTAAACTTAGGTCCTTTGCTTTTCGTAGCTTTTATTAACGGCCTTTTTGAAGATCTTGACTGTCACATGCTTGCTTACGAGGATGGTGAGAAAATCTACGTATGTATCTCATTTGTCCAAGCTATTGGTTTATTGCAGTATAATTTAATTTTTTTTTGTCGATTGGTGCTTTACTAAGAGGTTGAATATCGACCTAACTAAGTACTGTTCTTAATCATATACGAAGAGCAACAGTGTGATTTCCTCCACCCATACGGAAGGTAATTCTCTAGTTCTACCATCTAACTTCTTCAGTAATGTCGGTATACTTTCTGACGCTGAACTGTGATTTACTTCTCATTGAAAATCTTTTTTCTGCTGCTTGCAGAAAGTTGGGATTTGTTTTTTTAACCATGGCCGGGGCCTTCAACCTCGAAGAGCAACTCGGCCAGTACCTCGCCTATTGTGCACCCATGTGACTTTAGTTCGCTCGACTAGGATGTACTTGAGCAACAAGGTCCATAAACTGCTCGAGCGGTAATTTTTCTAACTTGGGTTCGTCAAGCTGAGCATCGCTAAGGTAAACCTGTCTTTCCCTGCAGACTGCCGGGTAGTCGACAAGAAGGTGCACAGGAGTTTCCTCTGCTCTCCCATACTTTCTATGTTACATGAAGGAGAGTCTACTAGACCCATGCGATGCATGTGTTTATTCAGTGCGCAGTGTTCAGTTAAGCCCGCTGCGAGTGCTATCAGTTTGGTCCTGCTCATAAAGACTATCTTACGCAGTCTTTCCTCGCCTGGATAAATCCCGAGAGATTTGCAGTGTCTGAAACCGTCTACACCGTTCCAGTAGGACCGGTGATTGGCGGCGAGCTCGGACTTAACATAGGTTTTAATACTGCCACACGTACTCCCACACGTCGGTTCGGGACCTGAGAATGGTCGTCCACTGGCATCTCTTGTTAATTGGTATTTGATACTTGACACCTGTACTGATATTTCTGGTAAGAGATTGATGTTTTTTCTGTGTTTACTTTTAAAAATATTGCAACCTTTTAGCCCTGATGATGCTATTAAATTATAGCGAAATATTAGCAATTTAATAAAATAATATACAACTTTTGAACGACTAACTATCCTTATTCGCTAAGTAGAGTTAGAAAAAGTTTACGCGTCCTTTGGGAGCTTCCCTTCTCTATTTCTTTAGTTGTCTAATAACAGCGTATGTGGTATGCTCGTTTTACCCCATCTCAATTTTGACGACATCGCATACTCAGGTTGTATTACTAAGCAAAATAGTAAACGCATTCAGCGTATTCAAAACTCACGCTTTAGGTTCATATACGGTATTCGTAGAAGGCATGGAGTATCTCGTGTACTCAGACAAACACGCTCCCTAAACACGGAGAAAGTACGTATGTTACATCTAGCAGTATTTTGTTGGAAGGTGTTGGAGAGTAGAAAGCCTGTTTATTTGTGTAATAAGGTGAAGTTCGGACGCTAGCAATCTGTAAACATCCAGAGCTTCAACACACTTTCTATACCTAAGCTCAATTTGCAAATGTCTAAACGTAGTTTCTTCTATGAAGTGCCAAGTTTTAATACCATAATTCATAGCGTTGCATCTAGCCAAATATCCATTATTGCACTTAAGAATATCATAAAGATTTTTCTCTTGGCTAAACAATAAATGAAAACCATCACTATATAGAGACAATATAAAGCATCACGTAGCCAAGAGACTTAGTACAGTTCTAAGTAAAAATCAATATTTGTAGAATGTGCAGTTTATACAGGCACATATTTTCATCAATGTAAGCTGTTATTTCTGTGGGTTCCTTATATAAGAATAGAAACATTAATATAGTCTTTGCAATCACTGTAATCTTCTATTAGCTCACTTATACTACTTTCACTTCAATCCAAATACGTCTGAAACATAATCCAGAAGCTTCATTTCTCCATACGACGATAACCAAAACAATCAAGAGATGATAACTCCCTCTATTTACTAAATACACATAGACACACGTCCGGTTCATATCTGCGCCCAATGTGTGTACTCGAAACACAATAAAACCGCTCGTTTCGAGCGATAAGGCGCCCGCAAGATGGATATTAGAACGTACGCGGGGCGCTTAGCTCTCCGTAGAGTCTCTCCGGCGTGTCTGAGTGGTAACAGTACCCGTCGTCTCCCATCGCAGGACGATCACCATCAGCAATAACAACGGAAGTCCGACACTTTACCCTATCGCGAACACCTATCGGCTGGTGTATAGTGATGTTACAGCGATTTAAGTAAATGGTGGCTGATGGCCTCGGTTATGCATCACGGCGTTATCTGGGAGCTTTTTCTGTAGAAGTTCCATTAAGTCGACTTCGACTATTATGCGTCTTCGCATTTGGGTCTCTTCAAACTATCGCCATTGTCGTCGTGGTTATGGGTAGTGGCGATGAGGAGGACTTCCAATGCTTGTATTATCTTTTACGTATATCTAGGATTCGAATACCTAGCTTATAGATATTCCTTTGAAATCTGAATGTACGAAGATGAATACGTTGTCAATTCCTTGAAAAATTATCAGTTAGATCGAAGTATATTTTGAAGGTAAGTAGTCAGGCAAAAGCGTTATCTTATTATCAAAATTCAAGACTACTTCTTCTGTTAACTTTAAAACGACCACAAAACCCTAATCCGTAATATCGGAATGGGTTATGATACAGAAAGTAACAAGTCAGATTTAACGTGCCAAGTGACAGTTTCTGTTGTCTTCATGATGAATAATTTACAGAGTTCGATTATTTTTCCTTATTTCATCAATGACTCCCGGTAAATGAATGGCGATATACCAAACATCGTTTAGAGTTCTTCAGTTGTCAAAACTACTAATAACTATAAGTCCAATAAAACCCAAAGAACAAGTGACCGTTTGCTTTGCAGCATTCAGCGAACGAATAACTTTTGTTGATTTCGGATTACCGAAAATTCCAAACTGCTTACTTGTCAACTTATGATTTCGCTACTGAAATTCTTGTGCATTCTTTCGCGCCATTTGATAGGACCTTATTTTAAGCTTCAATCATTCAACGATTACAGAATTTTTGTAAGTATCGTTCGTCCACACTCATATGTATTGGTTTCATATTAATGTAACATTGATGCTTCGATTTCATGGTATACAGCACATGGTATCTTCCCGATTTTTATTTTTCAAAACATCGTAAATTTTTAATTTTATAACGTCCGAACACTGATTGCTTAAAACAAACCCACTTTGGAGCTTAATAGCAATAACATTTTTAAATTCATGAGGGATAAAATCTTAAATTTTCTTTTGAGATTAAACGACGAATTTTATAATATGGGCAGGGTATTCAATTATAGGGTGTTATTTTTACTTAATAATTACGTAGTAGTACCTTAAGCGAAAGCAAGTCATGGATAACCACGAATAGAATCAAAAGCAGAGTTACGGCCGTGGAAATGAGATTCCTAAGAAGAGTAGAAGGAGTAACTAGAAGAGACACAATCAGAAACACGACAATCACTAATAGTCTGGGTATCAAACCAGTAGAAGTGGTCACAGAAGAGAGACAACTGATGGCTTGGACATCTACACAGAATGGAAGAAGATCGAATCATAAAGAGGATATTTGAAGCCAAAACAGAAGGCAAAAACAGAATTGGTAGACCCCGAAACACATGGAAGGAGCAGGTGTATAGAACATTCGAAAAGAGAAGTATGGGATGGATTGAAGCCAAACAACTGGGTCAGAACAGGAACGTGTGGAAGATAAAAATAAGAAAATAAATAGTCCGACACCGCAAGGTATACAGGAATAGGATTAAAAAAAAACTACCAACTCTTTTGATTCGTATATTAGATATACATATGTACGGAAAGTAATATATCCGGTAATATGTCGTATTAATCGACCATATTCACGACAAAGTAGCGAAATATAAACATGAACACAGCAAGATATGGACATTAATAGCCGCCGCAACATAAAGCAACACTTTACATCGAACATGATTCCAACGCTATCTACGAAAACATTTTTCTTTCGTCGTGGTTATCGGGACCCCAAATAACAAACAAAATATGGTGTATGTACATTGTCGCCCATTAGCTTAGTACCATTTATTAATAGGATTTTACATTGAATTCACTGGAAAAGCAAATCTAATATAGATTTGTATTTATGTAGTTCTTAAGCTTAACGTTGATTTGGGTTTCATTACAGTCGTAATATAGGATGCTTCATAAATTCATCAGATAATTTTATATGGATAACACTACTCGCCAAGGATAATGGTTTTTATATATATAAATATTTTCATACGAGGGGCTGCAATTAAGTTCCTGGAATTTAGTTATAACTCGGGAATTCCCGACACTGTATCCTTCGTAAACATATGTCTGGAAAGAGAGGACCTTCCTTTAGTTCCAGTCGAAGTTTAAAGTCGATAGCATGCTTGGCTTGTGTTTTAGGTATTTTTTGAAAGTAATTTAGTGTCTTGATAGTGAGCGACTCACATTACAAGCAACGTGTTGTGATCCTATGTTTAATAAAATCTGGGGACAAACCTTCAGAAAGTGACCGGACAGTTCTATATTGGCGTCCTGAATCGGCTGCGGCGGTGAATTTCTCTTTTGCGGTCCGAACTCGCCGAAGCGGCTGGATCTTGCACAACGACAACGCGTCGGTCCTTTTCTCATTTACTGCGCAAGAGTTTTCGGCGCAAAAAGGCACTCCAACGTTGCCGCACCCATTCGATAACTATGCACTATGCGCTATGATATCGCTCCTTGCGACTTTTTTTATTCCCCAAGATGAAGTCGTAGCTCGAGGGAAGTCATCATGGCGGCGTACAGAAGGTCAAGAAAGCTGTAACCGCGGTGCTGAAACGGTTAACTTTGAGGGATTACCAAGGATGCTTTCAATTGTGGGAGCAATGTTGGAATCGTTGAGTTGAGTTAGAGGGAGACTATTGTGAAACTCAATAATAACATTTTACTCTTAACTTAATTTGCTTCTGTTTTATTGACAAATTCCCGGAACTTAATTGCCATACCTCATAGCATGTAGTATTCTTTTCTGCTTAAATCTACATTTTCAGAACTGTAGACAATATTATATCGAACACTCTTACGAAATTACGTCATTGATGTACGTCACTCTTGCTTATTACTAACATTGATCCTGCGGAAAGTTGGTCAGAGGCAACTTCATTAGTTTAGTTCTTCATCGTAGTTAGTTATAGCTCTTTTATTACTGTAGTGGATTCACAGGTATTGCGGTAAACTTCACACCACATAAATTTATTAATTATTCGGAACGCAGCGTTTCAAGAGCACGTGGACTTTTATTGTCATCCGAGTTACCGACTGACGATGAGAGTCCATGTGCTCTTGAAACGTTGCGTTCTGAATAAGCCATATCGTCATTGCAATCGTTGTGATGACAGTGCATGTTTCCTTCATTGCGTCTTTTAAGATGTTGTTAGCTGTTTGTATCAGCAGTGAACTTTTATTTTTTTCAAATTCGTGTCTACTCAGTTTATGTTCACAGTGCGACATTGAAACAGCCGTTAGTGAATAAAGACATTCCTTAAATGTTTAATTTTCCAAAATCATATTTCTCGCCAATTTGTGATGTGTAGTACATGTTGACGTCGCTACGTTAATTACTGGATTTACTAGCACCTTCCCTGTAACTGTTTGAATCAACTCGTCATCAACGGCAGTAAGTTCCGTACCGAAACCATCAGAAGCACTTCCTGACATTTTAAATTAATGCATGACGACTTTAAGCCGTATTTTACAGCACCGTAATAAGGACATGTCTACTGGAACTTTTTACGTGCGATATTAGGAAGTTTTAAGGCAACCTACTGTAAACAACACATTAACGCTAAAGCGCCGTGACCACATACGTACGTTAGGTTGTCCTAAAACGCCCTATAACTAAATTCTAAAATCATTAGTGTTATTAAAATATGATTCAACGTTGGACAACACCTTAGAAACATTTATTATTATGACGGTTTATAAACAGCTAATTTTGCCATCTACCGCATTCTAATCTGCTAGAAGCTATCCCTAAAACCATCTTCACTCAGTCCTTTCTTCTGCATAGCTTCTCCAATTCCTTTTTACAAACTCCTTCTTGGTCTTTCTTTTTTCTTTCTCTTAGCAGGTTTCCATTTCCAAAACCTTTTGTGGTAGTTGTCTCCATTCTGTTTCATGTATTAATGATTATTTGCATTATTTCTCTTATTCTTTCGTTTCTTTCATGATCTACTCTTTACAGCAGCATTTCCAGCGCATCATCTCCGTTGACATTATTTTGTTTTCCACCTTCTTATTTAGCGCCCACATTTTACTTCCATAGGTAACACAGCTTTCAACAAAACAGTGGAACGTCCGAGTTTGTATTTTCTTCGAAATATTGTCATTCCACCCCACAGGATATAGTTGTCTGATTATAGTTTTTCCCTTTATTACCTTACAATCATGATGATTATATAAATAAAGAAGTTTCATTGATGAAAATAGATAAAAATGTTGTGGTGATTGACCTTCAACTAATGAGCAGTAGTGTACCCCCCGTCGAATAATTTCCATTTACATGCATTCGCATGTTGTGGACGGCGATTACGGCAAACTGTTTAAGTTCAACACTAACGATTACGTGCGACGCGTTGTACATTATACTTTGTACGGGGGCTTTGGCTCGGTTCGGCTCTGTACCGCCGCATAATATGTACATATTTTGTTCGTATACGGACGTATTAGCTTACCTACGGAATAATACGCGTAATGGCAGAATCGCTAATTTTGATTAAAGCCCGATAATGCGCCTCATAAAGCGGTAACTGATTATCTGATTTATAGGCGTGTGCATTTGCAAACTCTCGGTGGGCAGCGCGCGGAATAATTAGTTTAAAAGATTGATTCGATGTGCGATGCGACCGGTGTAATCTTTTAGCCGAACGCGTTGTGTGTGGATTGGTTTTTAAACGTCGGTATTTTAATGGAATTTAACTATTAACGGCGTCAACTGTTGTCTAGGGAATTACTTAATTAATTTATATCAAGTTCCGTGAAAAGAATATACAAGGGCTACCATTTTATCTTTACAATACATTTCCAAATCAAAGGTATCAGCTTGAGATACACTGGTCATTCTCAACAGATGTCATATATTTTAATACATTATAATTAATATTCTTTATGTTAAAGTTCCGGTTTTGGGATGTGTTTTACGACAATCCATATTAGTGCGCATAGAAACTCTATCACATATTTTCAAATTGTAGGGATGTCTATAATACGTAGGAATTCTTTCTTAGCATCTCCATAGAGTAAATGCGATATGATCAGTGCTAGAAAAAAATTAATCTTAGTCGATGAGGATCACACCTTGGGAATCCCAAAAAATGGTTACCATGATCTATCCGGCCTATGGAACGGTCTTTGCTCGAAAAAATCCACTGCATCGACTGTTCCTTAGTCTCCGATATGCAGTGGTGGATCCAAGTCTCATCCACGGTTACGGAACGCATGTAGAAATCCCTTGGATTGCATTGGATCCTGGCCAGACACTCCTCCGAAACGGTCACCCGATTTCTTTTTTTCCTCGAAGATGAATACATTTCTTTAAACCGTCAGAAAAGTAGGATATTTCGAGGTTTGCAAAATAGCCGTCTGTAGCGGCGATGACCTCCTCATTTGAGGCAAATCTCTTTCCTTCCAGTGACTTTTTTAGGTTTGGGAATAGGAAAAAGTCGCTAGGGGCTAGGTCCAGCGAATATGGAGGATAACACGACGATACGGGATGAATGAGCCGGTGTATTGTCGTGGTGGTGCATCGAACCAGGTCAACAATTCGCCGTAGTATTGCCTCGTGATTGTCCTTTCCTTTTGCAGACAATCGATAAGGATCACACCTTAGGAATCCCAAAAAATGGTGGCCATGCGCTTGCAACGCTCTTTGCTTTCTTCGGAGCAGATTCGCCCGGCAAAATCCCCTGCTTCGACTGTTTTTTGGTCTCCGGTATGTGGTGGTGGATCCAAGTCTCATCCATGGTTACCTAACACGTGAAGACATCTCTTGGATTGCGTTGGATCCTGGCCAGACACTCTTCCGAAACGGTCACCCGATGTCGTTTTTGCTGCGGTATGAGCAAACGCGGTACCCATCGCGCCGAAAGCTTTTTCATACCCAAAATTTCGTGTAGGATATGGCCAACACGTTCTTCTGAGATGCCTGTTGTCTCTGCTATCTCTTCCAGCTTTAATCGGTGATCAGCTAACACGGCGCCATGAATCTTGTCGACCATTTCATCGTTGGTAGCGGTTTTTGGTTATCCACTGCGTGGTTCTTCACTTGTACTTGTGCTGCCACGTTTGAACTCGCTCAACTAGAGGTCGGTGGTCGAAAATGCCTGACTTGCTACACAAAACACACTCTTAAACAACAACTATTGACAGTAAACATCTGAAATTTTGACAATTGTAATGAAGCCCTTTCCGACCAATGAATCCACTTGAACCGTTTGCGTCATCTCTTGCCGATTCGGGAAACATTTTAGGTCGCCTTCCTATATGTAATGGGATTTTTAATACGATCTCTATTCTCCTCAAGATTGTGTTCTTTTATGACTACTTAGCTTTTAAATTTTGACTACTGTCACGTTTGAGTTCCTTTTTAATAAAATTTATTGTAAGGGAGGATGTATTGGTGGACTGGAGTGATAAACTTTTCTGAAGTAAAGCCTATATTACATAAAATTTATTATAAAGATATTTGGTACGCACGCACACACTCACGGTAATTAATTAAAGGCAAATTCAAAATCAGCGTCTTCATCTCTGGAAAAATATGGAAAATGTCTTCATTGCAATGATGACACACACAATTGTTACCTGGCGTTAGGATCTAGTTGCCTTATCTACAAAATGGTGCGGCAAATAAAAGATAGTTTGGGTGTTAGTGGCTCACGTTTTGTGAGCCCCTAAACTTTTATTTCTCCAAGGAAAGGTGGAGGAAAGTTCTTTAAAATTTTTATGGAACGCACTGTGTCTGTTATTTGTCTAACAAAACATCCTGCAACCGAAGCAGAAAAAGTCAAAAGTAGCCGATAGAATAGATTGCTTGTGTCTATAAAAGAATTAAAATTATATTATAATATAATATTTTGGTTTGAAATTTTAAATTTTATTATTCCAATATATACATATATATATATTTTAATAAAAAAAATTAAATTAAACAACCTGCGCTTACAAAGTGGAACCTTATTAAATAGCTCTGAGAAATTTCAGTATGATATGTATGATTTACTGGCTTTCTAATTAGATATACAGAGTGATTTTATATGTTTGAAGACAGTTTAAATTTCGCGCGGTGGATTGTAGGGCATTGGACATGTTAAGAGTGGCCATTGTGAGTATCGGTCCTGTCAACTGCCTGTGCGGCACGTTATTTATTATTCGTTATTCATATTCATTTTATGCGTTATTATTTGCTTCATTTTTGCTTGTAATCTGTTCTTCTTAGAGCTACTGTTTATCAGTACTATTTTCCATTTTGCTTAGAAAATCAATATGAAATTGAGTTTTTGAAGATCTGTTGTCAATATTTTATCACCCATCCAAAATCTATTTGCTACGCTACTGGTTACGAATTCAAAACCAAATCGCCAACGTGACAAAAATTTAGCAAGGCGCGAAATTTAAACTGTCCTCAAACATTTAAAATCACTCAGTATACAAAGACAACTTAAGAAAAAAGGAAAATTAATCAATTTCTTTTATTGCAGCCAGCGTATGTTTAGTACCATTGTAAGTGCATCGTAACTTTAATGCGCGGGGGTGCGGGTAAACTTTTGAGTTTTAAATTACAATGCAGGGCAACTTG
This sequence comes from Trypoxylus dichotomus, assembly GCA_023509865.1. Lineage (NCBI taxonomy): Eukaryota > Metazoa > Arthropoda > Insecta > Coleoptera > Scarabaeidae > Trypoxylus > Trypoxylus dichotomus. Next base: position 68,373,230 of record CM042076.1, on the reverse strand, counting down.
CACATACCTAATAGAGTATTGAAAAGCAAACACTTTGATTTGTACTATTAACATTGTGTCTAATTTTATTACGCAGATATACGTTAAAAAAGACGTTAAGTTCTAACGAATGGTGGGGTATTCACACCCTCAGCGTGTTTCTCCGCACTAAAAAAAAATAATTTTTGAGTATGTACTACGGTGGACAATTCACATATAAAACTTCAAGTTCTTCTGAATTTTCTGGTTGGGAGCTTCCTTACAAGTATAAAATTGTAAAATATACTCACTGTATATAATCAGTGTAAGTTGCAAGTTTTAATCATTTGATTAGTATCAGTTTTACAATGGTTAAGTATTCTTACGTGTTTATCGTGAATTTACACTTTTAAATGAGCCTTTACTTAATAAATTTTACTATATCAAGTCATACAATATAAATCTTTTGATAGATTTACGCACGTGCAATTGTCCGGTTATAATTGTTTATATTCAACAATTAACGTTAATACAACATCCATCCAGCTTAGTTTATGTATGTGTTCGGCCAACCCCTTAGCACGGTTAATCTATATTATTACTTCCCATCACGCAACAGCCTTAATTTTAATTCATATCTCCTCATTAACTACCAGAATGCAGAACGTTTCGCAATTTGTCCGATCGCTAATTCGGATACATAGCGGCGAGCGCTTCGTCCTTGCATCATTGTATCAAATTTCCGAATCGGCAACATTTCTCGACGGCGGCGGTCATAGGGTGGCGCTCCTGCCGAATGCCACGGGAGCGCCGGTCTTTTTTCGTTCGGTAATTTCGTGTTTCCCTTTCCCTAGCAGCTTTTACGGTTCATAAAATTATATCGTCGTCCGTATTAAATTCGTTTCTCTCTTAACGAAGCCGAAATTCTAATGAAATTATTCGGTTTCCTTTTTACGGCCGTAAAACGCAACAAATTCGAACCGCGTGCGTGTTCAAGAACAAGCTATACGCATAACGTAGCTAACCTGATGCGTATTTTTGGTGCAGGCATTCGTAGAAGAATGCGACGTACTTGAAAGTCAGTCGTTCGCGTATGTTGCTAGTTGAAGCTGGTGGGTAATAAGAGTGGGTTTCCCTAAGCTGAGGAATATGTTAGATTTTAATTTATTATCGGCAGTATCTGCTTACAATTTTTGTCTCAGATAACATTTCCGGTACGAACATCTTGCTGATTGAAATGAATACGTAGGCTTCCACAGCCAGAGTCAGTAACAAACGAACTACTTCCGGAATTGGACCGTGTCATGATGATATATATAGAAATGAAATAAGTGTAAGAGGAAAAGAAATAAAAAGAAAAAGAGATAAAAAGAAAAATGAAAAAATGGGAGGTGAAAAAGAGTAAGAGAAGGAAAGAGAGAAAAAAAGAAAGAGAAGAAAAGAGAAAAGTGGGATCTCGTCGTTTCGCCTCCGTCGTAGGAGGCTTCTTCAGGAAGAATAGAGAAACCAAAGTGTCACGGTAACTCAACGTGTAAACGTCTGAAGGCGAAAATCTTCTGAAGATGGTTTGCGCCTCTAGCGTGGTTAACACGTCGAGGTGCCGTGGCCTTCTTCCAAAGTGGTTGGCTAATGGAGAAGCGATTTTCTTTTTATCTTTGCACAATTTTTTCGCTTGTCTAGTTCGTTTGCTACAATTTGATGACTTCGTGTATAATCATCTTTAATGGTTCAAAGTTTAATTGTATACCGCAGCTCGGTATTTGTCTGCATTTTACATGCGACTTGGTATTGGAATTTAATGGTAAACACCTGACGCTCACGCCACTAACACTAAACTGAGTGGTCTGCGTCAATTCTAGTTGCATAGTTACTCCTTCCACTAACATATAGTCGACTCCAGCGACGTCCAGCGCACACAATTCGTTCTTATTAATTCTGAGACATACCTCGTATATCTAGAGCACTAGGTCAGTTTGGTTGGGTAAATATGAATTCGCGTAGGAGGTTGTTGTTCTAGAAGATCATTTTGGGAAGGATATCTCGGTAACTATACAACAAAGTTTTGTATAGGAACTGTATTAACTCCTCCTGGTTTGAAGAAGTTATACATATTTATTTTGTAACACGTTCATAATAAAACACCTAAATACGATATTTATACTATATTTACAGATAATTATAAAAATACTTAAAATCCAGTTATTTTATAGAAAATATTTTTATTTACGTTGGCAGCAAGAGTAAATGTTATGCAGGCTGTAGAACCAGCTTGAATACTCCTCCATTCAACAACAACACCACCAGCAGTTAGGGCTTCAAGTGTCCAATTTAATTTATCATCTCTGTGTCGATAATTTATCGCTAGATTAGTGGTGATTATGAAAGCCCAGACAATTCCTACCAGTGGTAAAGTGAAGTAAGCATATATACCCAACAGTTAAAGATATGTTCTTTCCTTTGGAAAACATAAAACATTAACGGTAGAGATAGCTACACCAATCAAGGCTTTATGACTACCCACAGCTTTCTGAAGATGTCTTTACCTTTTGGTATGTCGAAATAATTATACGGCGTTGATTTAGCTATAATCAGAAATTACATGAACTGTGAGATTTTCCTTACAAAACGGATCCAGTGACACCTTGCTAAATTTGTCGATATCTTTGGATGAATAGTATCGCTTCCGTTTGCCTTTGAAATTGTTTCTAACGTGTTGGGAAGCTTTACTGAAACAAGTGGCTGAAGATGCATTTTGCAGATCAATGTCTGATTTAATACTTGAATTAGTCTCTTTTGACAGGATAACTAGTTCTGATTGGGTAATTATACTATACTAGGAATTTTCGAATTCCGAAATTTCTTCGTCGTTTATCTCTGATATATCTATCCCAGCAATCCTCAGTTGAATTTCGTGATATTGGACGAATAGCAACTTGAAGTTACTGTAATGGTTCTGAACTTCTAGGAAATTTATTTCATTCGCAAGTCTGTTAATATAAGTGGCAAATCTTGTAACAAAATTCTTGATATGATTACGCCTTGACTTCAGCGTTTTTAGCTCTTGTTTAAGGTTATTAAAGGAGTAAAACTAAGATAGGTAACGCAAAATAAATGGAGACTGAGCTGTTCGTTCAATGTTGCGGTAATCACCGTGGAAGGTGCTAAATTTCCTGAGTGAATCTTCATTCTTAATCGGACTCGAAGGACTAATGTTGGAACTCCTCCTGGTTTGAAGAAGTTACGTATTTTTGTAACTACCTGTAAATATGGTACTGATATTTTATTTACGGAATTTATTAGGAATGTGTTACGAAAGGAACATTATTTCTTCAAACTAGAAGGAGTCCAAACAGGATTTATGTTCACAGGACTAATGTGAGACATGGAGCTTGTATTTGCGTTAAAGGATTAAAATCCCAAATTTTGAGGAGATATTTTTCTTATAACCAAAGTAAAATATGATACTATACGGTTAATATAGTATCCCAGACTTTCACGGCCGTTTGACATAGTAGTAAAGCTTGTCGCGTTCCGCCATGTGACTAAGTTTTTGTCTCTGATGTTTTGCGGTAGGTACCTTTGAACGAACTACAAAATGCGACTATATGCGAACATTTCAAGTTGTTTTCTTTGGGGCAGTAGAACTAGCAACCTGTATGAGCTGGATTTTAACCGTACAATTATGTACTGCTGTTATTAGATCCTATTTTTCTTTTCTGTGGCCAAAAGTAGTTTTTCCTATTTTTTAAACTTTTCCTTACTAGCACGGGAATTAAAAATCAGTCATTAGCAAGACTCTAGTGATTGACATTCTCTGCTGTTTGATGTATGCATATTTTGTCTTTTTTCTGTTATATTTAATATTGCATTACGTTACTTTCGGAACAATAAATTCATGTAGATTATTATTTATTACGAAAATGAAGGAATTTGTAACTAAATGCAAACTTGCAGATTAAATCGTCTCGAAAACTAATTCCCTCGTAAAATAAGACTATTTTAAAATCGTGCAGCTCTTTTCCATTCGCTTGCAACGATTTTCTATGCATCGTTATGCCGAAGTAATATTTCAAACACGCACAAAACCAGAAATTCTCACCAAAGCGAGCCCGGAGGAGATGAAGCGTTCAGCTAACACGATATCACCGAACGAAACACATAAATATTTTGTGTTTGATTAATGACGGAGTTTGTCCACCGTATACGGCGACTGAAACAAGAAGGCGACTCGCCAAGAGAGACAACTACCAGGGTCACCTCTCTCGCAGACCGACGTCGCATTAAAGCGCGACAAGGAGGGCGAATTAAGAGGCGAAAGATGGACTGACTAATGCTCGCAGTGATTGATGAAGACCACCAGATAAAGAAATGTCTTCGGGACATGTATTGACTAAAGATAATTATCGTTTCTTGTAGTATTTGATCACACTACAACGTTAGTTCTTTTCCATTTTCGATCCTACTCTTATATATTATTGTTCTTCGTCTTCTTGACGTTTCCTTCTCTCTCTCTCTCTCTTGTCGTCCAGATGATGATGATGATGATGGGCATTATTTCGGGTCCTGTTTTTTGAGCTCGTCTATCCGTCTTTCGTTTGTTTTCGCTTTTAATCTGCTTGCTCGATGTCGTCGTTGTGGTGTTATTTGAGGAAAGGGATTCGACACGGATACAGGTTATTTTCTTATCTATTTACATGTTGTTTGTTCTTGTAAAGTGGTCGTAATAACTTTAATGACCTTTTTCAGATGTTATACCTCTCTTTTTTATGTTTGCCCTTTTTTTAGTTGGAGCGTGAGTAAATGATTTTGTTGAATATTTATCGAATTTAATTGCGATTAAGAATGCTAATTCATGGTTGCTTTAGCTTTTTAAGCATTAACGCTGAAAGTATTTTGTTACTATCATAGTACGCAATTATTGCATTTCTTTCTCTCATTCCATTTTGATTGCTGATTGCCTTAAGTTTCGAATGAGTTGTGGAAGTTCTCTTCCGAGAAATTGAAATTTTATTTAAATGATGCTGGCGGTTGCCAATAAGACACCTGTATTCCTTATGCAAAACTTCTGGAAATAGTTCTAATCAATCTTTGTGGGCAAATACCGTAGCAAGACTGGATTTTCTTTAAAAAGGAAAACAAGTTATTACTTACACATCTAATCTGAATCACACTGAAAATCTCTGGGAAATATTGTCCACAAAAATATATGCAAATTAATATTAATATGCGTCAGTGAATCGGAATCCGCGATAAAGAAGTGCTGAAGAAAGATTCATATTTCATTATTGACCAAATTGGTTGGTAGTATGAAGAAACGGATTTTTTTTAATTACTTTGAAGGAAGGATCCAACACTCAACGACTCCGATAGTTCTGACGGAAATTGCACGAAGGATTTGGTGACTCAATGAGTTGTATAACTGTCCAATACAGCACCACTGTCTTTTCTATATTTTCGAGTTCTTGGCTGCACATTTCAAGTTACCAATGAATTTCATCCGTTAGGATATTCTAAAATATTTTTCAATAACGATGTGCTACGCGTTATACTGACTAAAATTAACAGGTGCACTGAACAGCAACCAAGAAATACAACAAATATGCGGTTGCTTATTGTGATAAAGGAAGTGTTAGTATTTCTAACTATCAATATAATTGAAGAAACTGTGAAAAAGCCTGGCGATAGTGTGTGCCGGTCTTCAAAAGAATATTTCAACGATATTTTGAACAATATTTTTAATGCCAATTTTTCCGAAATTGATATTTATTCATATCCAAATTTGAAATTGAATGAAATGCCAATCGTCGACATTTTCTTCTATTTACTAGAAACACTTACATTTGACTGGAAACTATGTATCCTTTTGAAGTGGCCTCGTTTTGTCATTTATGTGAGTCATAATCCAGTTACTTGTATTCACCCATAATTTATACCAGGGAAAGGTACAGCCCTAGATGATAAGTATAAGCACAATGATGTCTCAACTGGTAATATTGTTAGCAGATTCTTTAGTGGATCAAGGCTACTGCTTCACTACTATCAATGTTTGTCCATCAGGAGTATTAGCCGATTTCCTTTACTTCACGAAGGACAGACATCTAATGAACTTTACACATAAACGGAGAGGAGAAACCAACTGACATACGAAATAAAATATTAAAGAACGGAGAAGTCGTAACGGTTTTCGGGTTGCGCCGTGTTACTAGGTTTCTTGTTCCTAACGTTTTGCGAACAACTGAGGTTTGCATTTGTATGAGATACTAAAGAACGGAGAAGTTTTAAAGAGTTTATTCTTTTTCGAAGTATTCTCCACAATGATTAATGGGTTTTTGTATGCGCTCGAACCTTCTCTGGAAGTAGCTATTCCGCTCCTTTATTGGTATAGTAAAAATTGTATTAGGAGAAGAATGTTAAGCGACAAGAATAAAGAAACAAGAAAACCAATAGCCTCACAACCTCAATCAAAGAGGTAATCAATGGAATGACATCACACAAGCTTATCGACGACAAAAAAGTTCAAAGCAGTGCGTTAAACTGTAAGTAAATCGCACAGAATAATTATGAGTAACAGCTTCAATTTTTGGATTACTTTACGTTTTTAAATATGCGTTAACATTTATTATAGTAAGATGTCTCTGACTTTCTTAAGTTGGAAGTGTCAATTTTGCTGTTCTCATACAAATACTTTTTTTTTGTTACTATTTTTTAAGTATATAAATATTCTACTTACACTACAGTTGAATAGCAAAAGAATTGATGTTATAGTTAAAAATAGAAGATAAAAGTAGGTAATAAGTGAAATACTTACCCTTGCGACAGAGAAAATCTTAACTTCTGAAAAATAGGGGGGAATCCAAAGTTTATTCATTTAAATTTCCTCTTCTATTTGGGCTAAAATTTAAATCAACTCAGCTTGCAATACTTTGGTTCACTTATTGGTTCTTAAAGGAAGGTTGCAGTTGAATAATAGACATCCATAATTTAGAATATTTTATTCTTAATTTTTTTTCTCATCTTTTACACAGTTGTATACAATTTTTATTACCCTTCTAGCATCTTTTGACATTTTCTTTCTCCCAATTCACATTTAATATATTTTCTCTCATCAATACAACGCGTTAAGGGTACCGAACCCTACATAGCTTCTATCGAACAACACAATGCCCTAGCACGTGTATTAAACGTCGAAGGAACGCGGTTTTAAGTACATTCAAGTTATTTTCTGCACTTCCCATGTCTTTCTCTCCAAATCGTTCACGCGCGCTTATTTTCTTCATTCGTATGCATAGTAGATAGTAGGCTTATGTAGTATGTATGTGTATAAATACAACGAACTCTTGAAGCAGCGTCAAAAACCGATACTAATCAACAATGCGAGGAAGTTTAACGTTCTACAGCTCAGTTATCGTGTCACTCATCAGCAGTCGTCTTATTGGAAGACCGCCGTACACCCGATATAAATAATGATCTATCGGGGGAGAGGACTTAATGCTTTCTGCTGATGAGAGACAAGATCGCTTCAAGATATTACATTAGTTTGGCGGAGAGTGTCCCGTGTATGTGTGTACGTGTATGTGTTTACAAATTTTTTGTTTTTTTGTTTTTTTCGTTTTTGGATTCACAAACATCGAGGGTGTACAATAACATAATAAATTATAAATAATAATATTTACAAAGGGGCATTGTACACGTTGCTTTTAATCATTTAAATTGGAACTAATGTCCCTTTTCAGATCTTCTCTGCTTTTCTGTTTTGGTTTTCTCTTTGTTAGATTTTGGAGAATATTAGTGCAAAGCACCTAAAACTTCTTCGTGTTGGTTATGGACCATGTTATATGCTATGATGAGATTCTAAAGGATATTCGATTTTTTTGCATTAAAAGCTTTCAATGTAGGTGCAGGCATAGTTCATGTATTGAGTTTGCCGTAACCAATTACTTCTTACAAGGTGTATGCAGAAGTTTTTTCTGGTTTAACTAAGAGATGGCGCCAGCGAAAAATATGCAGCGTATTAATTTGACACATGTGTCATCTTGTTCGTCTGACATTTGCACTACAAACACACAGAAGTTGAGTCTGTCTTTGCTCTAACGTTCAGTGATCATGTCGAGTTTTGTGCCTGAAAAAGAACATTTGCTGCACGCATTACTTTTCTTATTTAATCAAAAGAAAAGGGCAGTTGAAATTCATCGTTTGCTGACGGAAACATATGGTAAATACGCTAAATCTACTAGAACATGTGAGACATAGTTCTCTGAATATAAAAGTGATTTCAACATGAAGGACAGTGAGCGCTTTGGTAGATCACAAAAATGTGAAGACGAGCAATTTGAGGAGTTACAACGGCAATTAGCAGAAGCATTACATGTGTCAGAAGAAACAATCAGCAGACGTTTACAAGCAATGGGGGACATCAATAAACTCGCTAAATGTGTCCCACACGATTTGAACGAACGTTAAATAAAAAAATCACAGTCACCTGTGAAATCTTTTTTGTATCGATCTGTGAAGGGTGACGAAAAATGGATTTATTTTGAAAACCCCAAGCGGGAAGAATCGTAGTTTTGATCTGGTGAAGCCGGTCCCTTAACACCAAGGCCAAATCGCTTCGCCAAGAAGATCATGCTCTGTGTCTAGTGGAGTATGTGTACTATGAACTCTTGAATCCCGATGAAACCGTTAATTCACAACGCTATCGTTAACAAATGTTTAATTTAAACCACGCATTAATCGAAAGACGACCTGAATGGGCTAGAAAACACGGCATTGCGAGAAAATAGGAAAGTAGCTCGATGAATGGTTTGCCGCAAAGGCAAGCAGTGTTTCTAGCATGTTATTCATAAATTACCTAAAAAAATCTATAGAACACGATAGCCAATATTTTGAATAAAAAGGAACTAATTTACATTGAAAATTTCGTGCTTCCTTATAGCAAAAGTCCGGAAAAAAACTTATGCATACACCTGGTATCTAACGTCATACTTAGTTGGTCTTTGCCTTTGGTATAATTCAAAAAGATATGTTTCAAAACAGCATATAGAAGATCAAGCATTTTTTGAAGTTGGCAAAGTTTGTCGTCATCTCAAATCGTTGAATATGAATCTATATTTAACCAGTGTGAATTATTTGAATCTATGTAATGGCAAAGAACTCATTTTGGATAGAAAAATTTTGCCTTGCTTTCGTCTTGAAGATTTTGATTGCAGTAGATGTACGAGTTAAATACGATTTTACGTACTTCAAACCCTTTCCTTCCCCAAAGCTTTTGACAAAGACACTTCTAGCAAAATAAAATCCTGAATGATTTCTAGCAGATGCATTAGAGTGTCCTTCTTTCAAATAAAGTATGCAAGGATGATCATTAATTCATAGTGAATGCATCCCAAAATATCATTACAACGAAGTCATTTGAAAAGCTGTAGGAGTGAAATCAGACACCCAAAAGTTTCTTGAAGCTCTTTGTTGACAGAGAAAGGTTATTGTGGCTGTAAATATAAGAATGGTTATAAAAACCAAAGAAAATCACAGGATTCCCAAAGAAACCCAGCGAAAGCTTGGGCTCTGAGGAAGATGGAGACGATGAACACGTAAATTCTATACCGCAAGAAGTCGATGATAAATTAAACCCAATATGAGGAAAAAGTTCCGTGTTTTTTAAGCAATTTTACATCATCAAATAAATGTGAATATTCTGTAAAATTGTGACCATACAGATAGATTTCTGGAACCAATAAGAGTGTCGGAATTTTAATATATAACATCGGCAACATTGCTTGGAATGTCGCAGCTGTTTTTACTACTGTCTGGAATGTCATTGTGGTAAGATACAGGATTCAATATCTACTAGAAGTTATTAAAATTTGCTATCGAAATGCATATTGGATTCGACAAATTTTTCATTGAAAATTTTGGACGAAAAAGATTCAGTTGAGAACATCCCACCAGTTAAAGGTCGATGCATATTTTGGCTCAAAAATTATCTTTTCAGATGAAGCACGTTCCTGGATATAGTCGATCCGCGAACAAATAAAATTGCAGGATTTGGGCTGCTGAAAATCCTTCAAAGATTCAAGAATTACTCCATACTGAGAAAGTAACTGCTTGGTGCGGTATTTGGACTTTCTTTGATGTGGAAAATCACGTCACAGTCAACGCCATCTCAGTTTTGGTTTGCACAAATTTCAGAAAGCGTAGCATTTGTTATCAATGACGAAAGATAAGCCATATATGTCGTAATTGCTTCGATGCTGAAGAATTCGGTTTTTCAATAAGAATAGATTTAGAAAAACAGTATCTACCAACTTCAGACAAATCCAGATAATATGTTTTATGTCTTTAGTGATAAACGATGACATGGGGTTTTCTTTTCTTACAAGAATTAGAATTGGCAAGTAAAAGAATTGGCAGATAAAGCAATTAATTCCTCCAAATTGCGTGTAAGTGCAACCAAACAGGTTATCAAATAGTATACTGCAGGTCCTTCATTTTTAAGTATTGAGGAGCTACAATAAAACTAGCAAGCCGAGTTCACCGATCAAAACCAAAGGCCACTAAGCTCATTCATAATGAGAAATTCTCCGTTTCCTTTGTTGATCTCACCACAGCAGAGAAGTAGACGTTTTTAACTAGGACGTAGCCAATCATATGTAACCTATTTTCATCACTCGAATAATGAAATAGAAAAGCAGAGAAGTCCGAATAGGAAAACAACTAAAACATTTTAAAATAAAACACAACTTATCTGCTCATATAGTCACAAAAATTTACACAGTAAGCTCCACAATTACAAAATTATTTATCATAATATTATCCACTTCTATTACTTCTCTATTACATTAATAGTACTCCATCTTCGTTATTACTCGCTTCATTATTTTATTTGCCTCCTTATTTTTTGTATTATCAAATAGGATTTATTTACTTTACTCTTTTTTTAAATTTATTTTCTCTAAGCATAAAAAATGCCAATATCACAAATGTATTTATGTAGTTAAATTAGGCAGAGTAACGCCAGTCCTAAGACGGACTACTAGGCGGTTCTTGCTCGTCACGCAAACTGGTATCCGGCGAGGATCGCGACGGCGGGGCGTACGGGGAGTATCTGTGTTGGGCCAATGGTCTAGCCAGGGGCGATATTGGGGACGCCAACTGTGAGGTCCCCGCGGCGGCTACAGCGAGTTGATGTTGATGTTGAGCGGCCAGAAGTGATGGTCCAAGACATGCCCATTGATTCCAAAGGACTCCGGGTGAAACGGCGGTTGCTTGGGAACCGCTTGCACCGTAAAGACCTCCCATTAGAGAACCATAGGGTCCTGCCGCTGCGGCGGCGGCCCGAAGGAACAGTTGAGACCTGGCTGCTAGGATAGCCTTGTCTTCCAGGGATAAGTTATTATTGTGAGTGTCTAATTCGACGAATGGTCGTAATGGAGAGCGAAGGTAATGCTGTTCCGCCAACATTGATTCCATGGTTTCTCTGCGGAAAAAAGAAAATATTTTAATGTTATGACTAAAAGTTAATTGAGAAATCAAAACTCAGTTGATTTACCAGTAGAATTATAACACTACCCAACACAATTTTTGCTGACTTCCATATGAGACTTGTTTTCTACTAATTTTGGGGTGGCGAATCCGAAAATGATATTAAATTTCGCGTATCACGTCAAAATTTAACAATTCACTTGTTTATTTAAATACAATATTAGCCACCAACATAGCACAAGTATTTATTTTGGTTTGGCAATCCCTTTGATCTCTCCAACAGCACCACTTGGTACTGACTTTCTATGGTTTTTAAATTTTAGTGAAATTTCTCGCCTTATTCATCGCTCGCAGCACCTGAATTTTTGGGAAACCCATCAAAATCACTAGGAAATAGGAAGGAAATAAAGCTGTATGCTCATGTTACAACCTATACGGTGAAATTTTTGAAGCATTGACATCACTAGATCTTTGTAATTAGAGGGTATCTTGTTTCCAAGAAAATTTTTCGCGATCATCGTGAATGTAGGCTTATTTCTCAGCCTGATTCATTGATGAAATTTGGATCCGTCGTTAATGTTCTAATTCGCGGGCCATCAAATTCCCCAGCTTTAATTTTGTCGTACTTAGCCGTGGAAACTTTTGACACATGTACTAGAAACAGTCCCCTTCTAAATCTAAAGCTTTAACATATTGCTTCATGTGGCCCAATTTGATGTGAAGAGGTTAAAAAATTCCTTTCTCTCTGTCGGGTAAAAGTTCACTTACAATATTCTTTTAATTCAACATCTAAGGATGTTTTGGGACCCAATGTTTCTGAATATATTGTTGGTTTCTAGCTCGATTATCCGACAAACTCAAAAAGCACGGGAATTTTGTATATCACCTTTGGAGACTAAGTAAAAAATAACCATTTTGAGATTCACACAGATAAGCCAGTTATGGTCTCTATACTTTGTCAACTTTATAACCTTCTCAATATCGTCATATGTTTCCTTTAATGTAACAAAATGTTCCATGGCAACTGAACCGAAAACATTCCCGTTGTGTAATAGGACACATTTGAGGCTCTTACTGGAACTGTCGATAAACAAATGCCACTCACTTGGGTCATATTGTACAAGGCCCATTTTAATTAGCAAACCTAGCACATTATTACAATAAACAAATTTACATTCTCGTTTAAAATATTGCACAAGATCACTTTTCTTGTGACGATAAAAAGTTATCTTCGTAACTTGCTCGAGTAAGTTCTTTTTTATTTAATTACATATTAGAAAAACGCAACGTAATACGGAACATGGGTTTCATAATTGTCATTAGTCATTAGCGTACCTATATGAGTTAAAGACAAGTGTCAGATCTTAGTCAGCAGAAAAAAGATCATTTGTTGGCCAGTATAATAAATAGCAAGGAATAGAGATGGGCAAAAACGTAAAATATCGAAGGTATGAATACTTGCATTAATTAGTAAACTTTCAATAGAGATTTTGAAATACTATAAATGATGGAAAAGCAACAAAGCGTAGTTTTATGGATTTGACTTAAAACCACCTTTATTCAACAAAAAAGTCTCTTTTTTAACATAGTCTCCTTTAAAGTTTATACACTCTATGCAGCGATACTCCCATCTCCTTAATTCATCCAAATAGTAGCTGCTACCTTGTTCTGCATGTCCTTATGAATGCAACCCTCATCATTTTTAAATTTGGCCGATTTCTCGCAAATTCTGTCTTCAGCTTATCAAGTAATGGTGCGTAGTATGCTACCAGCAGTAATCAAGTAGGTAGATGAACTTCTTCCGCTGCACTAAGCTATGTATTTCTGTTTTCTTCAGTTATTTTTATGACAGTTATTTTTTCATTTCATCATTAGTCAGCAACACATCATTAGTTTGTTCTGCGGTTTGTTCTATGATTAACAGTTGATAGTTATATGCATTGTCATGATACTCATTTTTTTTATATTTTGTTATTTTTAATAGATAGTCTTAAACTGGAGACTAGAAAATTTGAGAGGTATCTTAAATTTTTAATAAAAATTTTGAAATACCCGTATAACATTTAAATTCATACCAATATTCATCTATTTTCCATAATATATGATTGTTTGGATGGTAAACGTTAAATATTAGTATTACATAAATAAAACCTATCTTAAAAACAGAAATATCTCAAGAAGCTAATAGCACCATCAACATAGCTAGTAAGTTATTGCAGGGCTAGCAAGTATTTGCATTATTTACATATATTACACATACATATCTAACACCTTTAGCGATGAGTAAGCTTAATTCCAAACTATTTAGAATTGAACGTTATATTTTATTTCAAAAAATTCGTTCATCAGATTTCCGATTCTTTAATCCGTTTTGTCAGTAAGTATAATAAGTGATCCCGTATAAGAGCTTATGCATATCCAAAAGTAAAACGTCATTAGTAAAGAACGAAACCATCATCAGCAAACAAACTAGCAAAAAAAAATAATAAAATAAAACAATCGCAGGCATCCTCAGAAAGAACATACCGTTCGAACTCGGTTAGCCTCGAGGAATCCCTGAATCCTTTGGCAAATGGGTTACTGTCAATCTTCAGTTTGGTAATCTGTAACAAGAAGGCCCATTAATTTCCGAAATAAAACACGGCGTTTACATCTGAAAAGAAAGAAACATGGGTTGGCATTTCTCACGACGTCGATGAGGAAGAAGATACCGACTGCCATGCTGTTCGTGCGATGTACGAAGCGACAATTTCAATGGCAGCTCTTCGAGAGCGAGTCGATAGCCGGGTAGATAGAACGAACGGAGGGCGCTGCGGTGTGCGGCCGGCCTCATGAACCGAATAAATTATCAAATTAATATTGACGCGGAACGAGGGCTTAACATCGCTGTTTTGTCATGTTAAATCAGTCTAAATGCTCGAGCTTAAGGAGGGGCATTTCCATTAAGATTTATTTTGATTTTATAGTATCAGCGACCGTTGAGCAAATGGATTCTTTTATCAACGCACGGCTTCATTATATTTTTATTTTTTTTTTAATATATATATATATACCGATTTAAAAAGTTTCTTGACAGGCTAAAGTCTATGATATCTTCTGTTGAACTTTAGTTAGTGTAATATTTATGAAGAAAGTTTCTTTACAAGGCGTTCCACAGGAAATTTAGTTACTAGTTAATATTTGTAAACCGAATTTAGATAAAATATTTTGACATGTCTACTGCTTCTGGTTGTATCACTTGATAGCGAGTTCATGCAGATTCTCTATTTTTGAGATATTTAACAATTTAGCAAAAATTTACCATGCGCATAGACGAAAAATCTTAGTTCCTAATAGCTGCCCTCAGATCTTTTACTGCATTTTTGATATTTTCTTAATGCGAACTAACTTTACAGGGTGTGTCCATAGGAGCCTACAGTAAATTAATTTCTACAAACTTAGTCAACATTTTTGAATGGAGGTTTACCATGTTTGTTGTATTTATGCTCTATGCCAAAAGAGAGGGTAGCTTTTTATAAAATATGTCCTCAGAGCCCACCTTCTAAGATCTTCGTTCTATTATTTCTCATGGCTAACTTTTTGATACTTTAATTAGCTTGAAATGTCCTTGTTTTAAGTAAAGCTTCTAACAAATGTGATACTTTCTTTCAGAAGCTAACAATGAGAATAGTGTAGTATTTATGAAGCAAAATTTTCTTACAAGACGTTCCACAGAAAGTTTAGCTTTTTAAAATTACCAAAGCGAAATTAGACAAAATATTTTGACATATTAAATTATTTTTCTATATAGCTAGCACCATTGCTCAGTTTTTGAAATTTGTGGAAACTTGTCACTAAGCAGTCCTATTGTGGACCATCTGTTTTCACGAATTTTCTCATTTGCTTTTATAACCAAATCATCAATAACAACAGAAGGCCGTCCACTCTGTGCTTCGTCATGTACATTGGTTTGTCCATCATTGAATTGTCTAATCCACTTTCTCACCATTCCATCTATCATTACATTTTCACCATAAATCTTTACAAGATGACGATGGCTTAATATTCCTTGCGTTCAAAAGCCGTATTACAGAACACACTTCGCAGTCGGCAGGCCCAGAAATCGTCTTAAACATTTTGAGCGATTATTAGCAAATGTAAATACAACATAATCCAGCTGTAATGGCGTTGAAAGGCAAAGGTAAACTGCTCTTGGGGACCCACAATGACATCTCTTAAAACGTCGTCTAGCCCTTGCTCTTGTCGAGTTGTAAGCGTAATGGCGATATTTGCAGCTAGAAATCTTGTATGGTGCTGACAATGTTGATTGTCATCATTTTAACTTTAAAATATAGAAAGCACTAAATTGCATAGACTTGAGAGCATTTAGAGGTTTAACACCCCAAAAACGTCCGATTAACCACCTAGAAAAATTATCACCCACAATGTTTCAATTCTTTTGGATTTTGGATTTACCACCTATTCATTTGGGAGTCATTAAGGCAACAAGGATGATAATAATAACAGTTTTTACGCCTTTATGGTTAGATAAATTATTTAAATCTTAAATTAGCAAAGTTGTTGTTTTAATCAATATTTCTTCACCAATACTTTCCCCGTAAAATATTTTTAAACTAGCATAACATCACCACCGAGTAACTATCTAGAACTTCACTTTTAACTTTAGCGTATATAATGTATGTATGTGTGCATTAAGATACAGAATATATAGAAATAAGTACGTTATTTTGATATATAAAATTATTATTTAATCGCTATGTATACTGTTAACATAAAATAATTGAAAAACAATTATAGTTGTTTAATAAAAGGCGTGCAAACCCTAATATTGTGTTCATTATAAATGCTTTTGTAACAGGTACAAGTCATTTTACTTGTCTTGTCAATGCTATATAGATACATTGCATAACTTTTCTTCTTTATTGCCGCTGGATGCCTGTTCGATACTTTTAAAGCTTCTTACAAGTGTGATATTTTCTTTCAGAAGGTAACAATAAGGCACCAATTTTGTATTGGTAAGAAATTGTCCAGTTAGTTATACGAGAGTTTAGGACAATTTTAATCTGGTTGCCTGCTTATACTAAATCATCAATTATGTAACAAAAACTTGATTTGTGCATCCGAAACATTACTAGACTCTACTTAGAATTTGGCATATATTGAAGTTTATATCTTCTATGATACGCAACAACAAGTAGCTCGTTTGTAGTAACATGCGCATATCTTATAGTGTTTCAGAAAAAGCTTCCAAATAATTAAATCTCATTGCTAATTTAGTAGATTTTGGAATGTTCTGGGCGCATGCGCATATGCAATTTACGTCATTCACTTTTTCGAATCGGTTGGTTAGGTATAATAATAATAGTAGCAGTATATTTGCTCAATAGATACATTCCATTACAAGGATACCATGTATATTCAGATGCAATAGAATCAAAATCTTCTCGATAACAATATATACATAGTAGCACATTTTGAGTAACCATTACAATAGGCTAAATTAACGTGTCCCACCCAGTGCACAAGAGGTGCTTTACAAAGAGTATCGGTTCTATATACGGAACGCAAAATATCTAGCTGGTATTGTTGGTACGTTGAACTACAATAATGCTAACAAATTAGGGCAGTCCCCTTTACTGTTTGGCACATCAAACATAAAGGTTTCAAAGGTGATATTAGTTAAATGCGCTCTTACTTCCATCATGTGAAGTTCTCAGAACAAAGAAATAAGACAGAAACTGGTCTCCAATCTATAATGATAATACAGCTTGATAAAGGAGATACTGCCAATCACAACAATAAATATCCATGACATCTGTCCTCAATACACCAAACAAAAAATTTTTATTCATATTGTGAGATAAACAAGTATGTTTTGGAAGCTTGTTTGAGCAAGAATCACACAACTTCAGCGTTTCAATATCGCGATTTAAGATACCGAACAGATAACCTCTCATTCAGTTCATTACAGCATTTTTAAATCAGAAAAAGTGACCCGAGGACCAATATGTACCAGCAATACTGCAACAATATTTTGTCTTAAATCCATGATACACCTCTTAAAGTAATTTAAAGTTGTTTCTTTTTCTAAATTTTACGTCGCTTAGTTTTTACTTTGAACATTCCCTTTGTCGATTAAACATCCTACTGACAGTGTAGATAAATTAAGAATTTCAATTCCAAAAGTACAATGCTTTTGATCATTTTACTGTATTACTTATTTCGAAACCAGTTTTCTCGGAGAATTCCATTGCAATATTTTCGATTTTTTCCTTAATTCGAACGCATAGTATAAGTCATACATAGTCAGTTCTCGCTGTCTAAGTTCGTCTCCGTCCTTTCCCATTCCGTCTCGCTCACGTGGCGTGCAAGCGGGGAGTCGCATTCCACGCATAGCATATCGGGTGCTGTCACTCCCTGTGAACAGATAATTGGCCCACCCCGGGAGCCCCGTCCTGTTTGTTTTTAACTGATTCCATTCGACTATATGTAGTAGTTTGGTGCATGAACGTCGTAACCATACGCATATGGTTACTGCTGCTTATGGCATACCATCTCTCTTGTCTTCCTTCCTCCACGTACGAATGTACGTACGTATCCCGCGCATATGACGTCCCGGACGCATTTAAGACTAATTATTTATAACCAAAGCGTTTCTCTCTCGCTAGCATCCCGATGTGAGCGGACAACATTCATCACCCGTGAGGAAGACGATTTGGTTCGGGTACCAATGTATTATGAGAGATAGTCGACATGTCTGGTTTTACTAAGGGAGGGTTTCCAGATGTTTCGTTCAGAATTTGATGAATCTTGGTATGCTTGCAAACCTTATCTAAATACTACATTATATGCAATTCAATTAATCTAGAAAGGTTGCAATATACAAATTTTTTCAAGCAAGTTATTATTCTACTCTTATAAATAATTCCAGAAATGGTGTTAAAACTGTACTTAAATAGGTTACTAAGCAAACAAGTTTTATATTAGACTCTTTTACTTTTCTTGGCATTCTGCTTGAATAAACGCAGAAACTACAGATTAAATATAGAAAAGGTTAGAGTTAAGTTAACAGTTATTTGCTAACTTAGTCAATACTACTCGACCTTTTTAGGGACGATTTCTAGCGCCAAATTACGAAGAATTATGTTGTGTAACTTTCGTTAATATCATATAGAAAACTCTATAAGATTTATCGTTTGTATCAAGAACGTGTTTAACTTCTCCTTTTCATATAGAATTCGCTGACAATATTTTCTATTGTAGGATAATTATTACACGTAGCGTGTAAATAAAGTAACGATACTGCCAGCGGAGAGTTTAATCTGGTAAGACTGTTGCCCCCTCCCTCCCCTCTCTGGTGAGTAAATCAGATTTTTCTAGTGCGTTCTGAAAATGAGTGACAATACGTAAGCTTGAGCAATGATCAGACTTGGACACAGTACGATGGAAACTTTCGCAAAGTTTGAAGAGGATGTGTTGTTAAACTTTCTCTGACTTTCAGGTGGTTTAAGGCATTCCCACAAAGCCCAGTCTTAATTGAACATGAAGTTCGCAGCGGAAGGCCTTCAACTGTAAGAAGTGATGGGAATGCCTAGAACGATCGGGAAGGAGTTGAATTTGATTCAAGCAATCGTTCATCAGATTTTGATCATTGAACTAGTGATGAAGGAAGTCTGCACGAAAATGGTTCCCAAAACACAGAGACAAAGAAGCAACAAGAAGGGAACCATCCTTAAATATTGCAGCAAATTGGAAAAAGACCATTTTCTATAAAGTCTCATTACTGATTACGAATTTTGGAATTTTTTAATACGACCTGAGAAGACCTTTCGCCAATGCATTGAGAACGAAAGAAAGTCTGCGTGAAAATGGTTCTGTACAACTTTTCGCCAAATCAAAATGACAACAGGAGAGAAACCCACCTTGGCTTTTTCATGCGAATTGAAGGTAACTTTGATCTTCTTGAACCTGCGATCACTGGTAATAAATCCTGGACTTGTGAATACGACAGAGACACCAATTCTAACCTCGCCACGGCTAAAAACAGAATGAGCAAGTCAATCATTAAAAGCATACTGATTTCTATACGAGTCTTGCGCCTTAAGGTCTAAATGTAAATCAACATTTTTACCGAGAATTCACCTCAAAAATATTATTTTAGACAGTCGACACATTTGAAACTATTAAAGAAGGCCTGCCCGACTAGCTGAAGGCGATTCCACTATAGTTGCAGTGCTACTATGAAGAACGGTATCTAGCTCTGCATCATTTCTAAATGCAATTATTTAGGAGGAAACAGTGTTGAATTAAGTTAAAAAAGAATATAAAAAACAGTTTCATTCGCATATTGTAGTTTACTTCCAATTAGTTGAATTTAGTTTTTTGTCAATACTATAGTAGAGTGTTACCAATGTGTTGAACTCTTCTGGTTACGAAATCAAAATCCTTTTTTGTTGTATTTTTTTACACGTAATATTAAGTACAATATATAGTAATATAAAATATGATAAGAACAGCCAATTTCGGGCAGCACTCAAGGAATTTTACAAATTACCTCTTCGTACAACAAACACATATCTGTAATGCAAGTAAAGCAGTTTAAGTATTTTTGATTTTACTAGTAATAATAGTAACTTCAGATGTAATTTCATTTTATTTATTAAAGGAAGATCATGTGTTCAGAGTCCTTGCAAGTGTGTTGGAGGAAATATATTGTTATTCAGTAATAAAAGAACTATTTCTGGGATTGGATTATGTCATAGTAAAAGTGAAATACAGAAGGAAATGAAAATAAAAATAAAAGGGAAAATAGGACAGCAAGTTGGAAAAAACAAAAGGAAAAACGAAAGGAAAAGAAAAGTTATAGAAACCTAAAAGGGTTCCTTCTTTTTCCTTCCTTTTCCGTCTTTATCCTTCTTTCTCCTTCTTTTTCGTTCTTCCTTCTTCTTTTTCGTTCTTTTTCCTTCTTTTTTCTTCCTTTCCCTTCTTTAGCCTTCGTTATCATTCCCTCTGCTTCTTTTACAATCTTTTTCCTTCTCTTTCCTTATTTAACCTTCGTTATCCTTCTTTCTCCTTCCTTTTCCTTATTTTTCCTTCTTTTTTTCCTTTTTCTTTTCCTTCCCTTTTCCTTATTTCTCCTTCTTTTTTTCCTTTTTCTTTTCCTTCCCTTTTCCTTTCGCTTTTCCTTCTTATTGTTTTCTCCACTTTCCTGCCTTTTTATCTCCCTTCTGTTCTCCTTTTTTCCTTTTTGCTTTTATTTCCTCCTGTACTTTACTTTTAACATTACACAGTCCAATCCGGAAATAGTTCAGGCTCTGGCCGTAAAAGCCTACGCATGTATATTCTCGTTCCCACGCGTCAGCTGTAAATAGAAAAATCAGTAACACTCATTTGGTACCCGATGAGTTCATTGAAACAAAATCACTACTAAGTCAATCCTCAACACAAGCCCTCTCAAATAACTTGTCAACATTCCTAATTCCAAAAATTATTATATAGTGTTCTACTACGTGAGTGGCACAGGCTACAGTATAAAATGTGAAATAAAAACGAGAAGAACGAAGTGTAGCCAAACACTAAACAACGCAACGTTTAAGACGCTAGTTGGACCGGACACTTCGATTGCCCCGCATTGTACAAACGCCCAATAGTGCATGCGTCCGGAAAGGTAGATTCGCGATGCACCTTGACTCGCCCCGGATCACCGGTTATCTTATTAAATAATGAAGTGTATTAATTTCTATTTGGCCGCTGACGCGGCGAGTCAGTCAGATCGAGAACGACGATTAACTGGCGTCCGTGGATCGTTTGATTTATGGACGATGCGTTCGCTCTTTCGTGGCGTTCGTCGCTTGTTTGCGAAGACGATATTTCTTTTGTTATTACTCTTGTTCATACCACTGTCGTTTTCTTTTTGCCTTTCGGAATTGTCTTCGACTCGTCGCAAGGTTGTCGTTTTGTTCTGGCGTTCTTATCTTCGCGATGCTGAATGTTTTGTATGCATGCTTTAAATTCGTACAGTTACGGTTCAATAACATGGACACAAGTCCCTACAGTCTTCAGGTTGATGCATTTTTAACGTATTTTGGAAAGTTTTATTGAACCAACTTTTAGAAAGGAAATTTTTTTTGTCATATAATCAATATCCTTTTTGCATTTAATCTGAAATCCCAATTTAAACATCCTCTTAAATTAATATTAATATTAATATGAAACTATCGTTGGTATTTGTAATGATAAAATTATGATTACCGTGCACTTAACCAACATATTTAAATTCCTGAAAAAATATCAGTCGCGGTAGGACTTGAACCCACGACCTGTGCGTTACCGGCGCATTGTGCTACCAACCGCACCACAAGACTACGAAACTGAATGTGAATTCAAATCGTTTTTAATACCTACAAATAAGGCGAAACGACCCCGAACACCCAGCAATAAGGAAGAATTCGTGGCAGCTGTTACAGAAGAGTGGTTAAATATTCCAGAAGACACCATTAATCATTTAATAGATTCTATGCCACGACGACTCGGAGCACTTCACGCAAATAAAGGTGGATCGAGGAAATATTAGTCTAATTTAAAAATTTTAAAATATTTTGTATATATAACGAGAACAAAATCTTTTTTCTAATTAGTAGGTGTCTATTTTATTCACCCTAGTGTATGTGGATGTCACAATGTCAGCAGATATATCTTAATATCTCAGGAGACACAATATTATTAAAGGCAAGTTCCTACTAACTAAATTATTATTAATATTAATTTGATCACAAACATGCACTTTTCAATTGTTTAGTTGTTTTCTTGTTAGTGCTTCTACAGTTTTACTAAAAAGTTGTAAATTTAGTATCAAATAATTTATATAAGGATTCATTTTATTGATTAAAGTATTCTAACTGAACCGTTGGTATACTTTACAGCAAACCTCCATTTCGAGTACAGTGGCGGAACCAGATATGAAAAAAAGGTCTGAAATTTACCAGATTTTATGTAATGATTGTTGAATTAAATGATGTGTTTTACTTTCAGTGGATTGTATTTGAGTATTTGGCAACTAACAACCACGTGCTACTTCACTTGTGAGCTCCAATAATTTTGTATGCTTCGCCAAAGAAGTACAAGGCCTCGCATTGTCGAGGTGGAACACGATTCCTTTACGATTTGCCAATTCTAGCCTTTTCTCTTTAACTACTTCGTTCTATTTCATAAGTTTTTGGTAGTAAGCATCCGAGTTCAGCGTTTGGTTGCCTGGGAGCAGCTCAAAATATACAACTCCTTTGTAATTCCACCAAATAGAGAGCATAATCTTCTGATGTATTCATCTTTCAGTGGTTTGTGCTGGTTCGTCATGCTTGGGCCGTGATTTTTTGCAACTAATGTTATTCCAGACGATCCATTTTTCATCTTCAGTATTAATATGTGACGCAAATATTGATCTTTCGTGATTTTCAATGGTTGTGTGTGACACGTTTAACTTCTTTGCCTTCGCATATCGTTATATGACGATTCAATTCAATTATAGCTTTTATTTGGTCGTCATCAACTTCAGAAAGTTGACCAGGACGTTGGTTATCTTTAACTGAAAAATCTCCAAAACGAAATTTTTTAAACCTATTCTGCCACGTGCCTTCTGTTAATCAATAAACATCGTAAACTTTACAAATCTCTTTATGAGCCTCAGCGCCGCTTTGTTGCTTTTATGAAAATAAAAAAGTGAAATATGTCGAAAATGTTCATGTTTACACTCCATGTTAAAATTGACAATAAACTATAAAAGCTGTAAACAGAACTACATGGAATTTGTTTCTGTTGTAACCTGAAAGCGTTAACTACCAAATCTCAGGAGAAAAGAAATTGTTACATTGACAAAAGAATGACAATATCAATATAACGCCATCTATCTCTGTAAACCGAAATTACTTCCTTGTCAACTTCTATTATTAGGCAATTTAATATCCCTCGATTTTAGCCATTTATTTAAAACAACTTGTTTAAAAATAAGTCATTTTATTATGATCGTTAGACATCACATGCCCAATAATAGCTGTTTCCCACAGGGTTCAGTCTATAATCATTTTCTTTTTGCATAACAAACAATTTGTTTTTGTGACCAAATTGACTTTACAAAACCACTGGCCCATCCAGTGCTTACTAATTTGAATACTGAACTTACATTTGAAAAAATGTTGATACGTTAGTAAATAAGATGTTAAATGCATAGTTGATTGCCTATATTCATACGGTCTACCATCTTGTGATTTATTTGTATCCCTGAAAATCAAAAATAGAATTCTAAGCAATTTTCATTGCCTAGCAACTGTTGGAAGGTTCCAAATTCTGCAGTTCATAGTATCAGCAGCAGATTGGGAAAAATGTGTCCCAAATTGATTGCAGCGTATGCAAGAGTGTCTTGACGTCAAAGATGACTTGAGTTTCCAGAGACACTGAAGCACATTTTTAGAAAAAAATAGAAACCATTTTCTTGATGGTAAAGACAGTTTCAGAATCTATCATTTTTATTGAGAGCTGTCACATTTCGCGATAGAAAATGTTTAGATTATTTGAAACCCGTAAAAACTAAAATAGCTTCCATAATAACTGTGAAGACGCTTGAAAGACATTTTGGTTTTGCTGCTTCTTTTACTTTCATACTTTTTCTTCCATTTTAGTTCTACGATGGCGAACTTAACATGCTTACGCATTATTCACGCGATCTCTATCAACTTTGTGCACAGTTAATGAGATTAGGACTGTGACCATTTTACTGGGTGGCTTGCAATAACAGCATGATTATTTTAAAGCTTACATCCGATGTAATAAAACCGGAAAGGTCAAAAAAGAGCAAGCAGCGGATTTGCTGTTTGCTCATTGTATACATTTGCATATAGATGTATTCTATGTACACACAAACTCGCCCCGTTATATATGTGTATGTATAAACATACATGTCTAGCAGCAAATGCGAACCACACACATCGACTCCGCCAATAATAAAAGATTTCAATTACTGCAGAAAATTTAATGCGACTCATAATTTCATTACCGTGAAATCGTTTCGATCTAAATAGCTTTTGCGCTTATTCCTCTTGATACGCTGTAGAACCAAAGGCGGACAGAAGGGACTGCTGACGATGAAACGCTGTATACGCGTGGAAAATGTGAACGAAATGGGTTTTTGTTTTTGCGAGAGACGCGAATGTATAATTAGCGAAACAAATCTAGGTCTTTCCCTGGCGCTGGGTATGAAAGTCGAACGTAGTTCTTGTTTTATTATCGAATATGCCGTAAAAATTAATCATTGTTTCAAAAGGTATTAAATTTTGATTAAATATAATGTTACGGCTTACCTTCTGCATCTATGTAATTATTTTACAGAGCAATAAGGCACCTACATACAATAGCAAGACAATGATTAACAATTTAATTTTAAATTTATTATATACTCATTTTTTAATTAGGAGTGTTTCTGCATTAAAGCTCCAAAAAGAAGGCTAACTATTTCCGGCCGCCATATTGTTACAACAGCTAATTGATGTTTAGATTGAATACTTTTCTGAGTGTGTTTGTATTCAGTTTTCTCTCTAAATTTGAGTTATTGTAGTAAAAAAAGTTCTTTTGGGAACTAATTGGCTGACATATTCTCCGTGTAAAACATTTTCACAACGGTTTTCCTGGATATGGAGGAAGTATCAACTACTTCTGGTACTCAAATATCTCCGCCGAGAAGGCGAAAACATTTGAGCTTAGATCATATATCTTTGATAGAGAAGCAAAATATATTGAATATATTCAAAAAACTTCGAACTGATAAGCCGAGAATGAGAATTACTGCTATTATTGCAAGAATATCAAGATAGGTTGGTGTTATATTACATTGTTATCATTATACGTATTATAATGTTATCTTATTTTTGGGGGTGGCACAGTCTACTGTCTATCGTACCATAAGAGAATACAAGGAAAAAAGATAAGTTACCCCACCAAAGAAAACTTCGAAGGTAAAAAGGCAACGGATTGCCATAAAGAAATGAATACCGAGGTATTTGAAAGATTGTTTCATCAAATATTGACAGTACTGCTAGACAATGCTACACATCACAGTTGAAAAAATGAAAAAATTTCCACAACAACGTCTAGAAAACTCGATATGCAGATTTGGTTGAAATCAAAACATATCGAGTACGATGGAGAGATGGTTCGATCTGAACTTCTTCCTTTAACTCGCCTTAATAATTAATATAATATGCATGTGACAAATGAGATGGCCAGAAATTGCAACAA
Source organism: Trypoxylus dichotomus (assembly GCA_023509865.1). Lineage (NCBI taxonomy): Eukaryota > Metazoa > Arthropoda > Insecta > Coleoptera > Scarabaeidae > Trypoxylus > Trypoxylus dichotomus. The sequence continues at coordinate 68,347,511 of CM042076.1, read as the reverse complement.
AACTGTGCACTCCAATTGAGTTAGTATGGGCTCTCATAGAAAAATGAGGTGGCAGCTAAGAATATCTTATTCAAGTTAGCAGATGTAAGGGTACTTTTACTACAGGTAATCCAGAATGTCACTACAGACGATTGGAAGAAATCTATCAGTTAGATGGATTAATTGATGATAGTATCGAGCTGTTTTTTATATTAGTTGGCAAAGATAGTAGTTCAAGTGAAATTGAAGATGATAGTGAACAATTATTTTAGAAGGTAATGTAATGTATTCACATATATTTGATTCACAGGTATAGCAGTAAACTCCACTCACACAAATTAATTAATTATGCGGAACGCAGCATTTCGAGAGCACGTGGGCTCTCATTGTCAACCGTGTTACCGACTGTAACACGGTTGAGTCGGTAACACGGTTGACAATGAGAGCCCACGTGCTCTCGAAACGCTGCGTTCCGCATAATTAATTAATTTGTGTGATGGAGTTTACTGCTATACCTGTGAATTGTACATTCACACAGTCCTTGCAATCGACATATATTTGAGGTTAATTTATTATTTAATATGTATGTATATGCTATATTGAATATTAGTCTAAATTGTTGTTCGCTTGTAAATAAACATATTAAAATAAGAATTATAGTAGAATCTAGTAACATTTAGAAACTTCCATTAAGAAAGGTGCGATGTATAAAGTTGAAATCTAGTATGTTGTGTATTTGATCAATAAATAATATACTGCAGTATTTTCTATATTTAATTGATTAATTATTTTTGTAATGAGTAATATATAGTATATATAATTAATTAACTACGTTACTACAATTTATATAAAATCATAGCTAGTTTAAAAACTGCCGCCAAGAAGTAACTTTGAAAAATTCCATCGTGTAAACGCGTCTCTTCATTTTACTCCTCCGAATTAAAAAACCATGATGTACTATCGGGGACATCGAAAATGTCCGGGTGTTTCAAGTACAACATGCGCTCCTGTTACCATTTTCATTAGTTCGTTAAGCGAATTTCGTATCAACATAAGGACGGCTTACTTCCCGATATATGCATTGTCTCGTTTGAATCAGCAGGTAGACAGTGTGGAGAGAAAAAGGGTACCTCAATTAAACAATACGAAATGCATCCGTTAAGGAGCACAGAGACACAACTCTCCATTTTATTTTTATACACATTTCTTCGCATATTTACTTTTTATTAGAAATACTCATATTATTAGGTCTGGCAAAGTAATTATTACGTAGAGTTATAGACTTTTGTTTTCTATTTCAATTAAAAATTATTTTGGTTTTTATCAATTTTGAATAGTTCAACAAAGATGCTCTCAGTACAATAAAGTCCATAAATCGATCGACGGTACACTGATGATGTTGTAGTATCTCAAAAGTAAACATGAAAATAATATAGGTAAGGGACAAATCTAAAATTGGTGATGTTTAAATTAGTTATGAAAAATAACTGTAAAAATAACTTTTAGAATTCCATGCATAATAGGTAGTTAACAGACACGAGCGAGTGAATGACAGTTGCTTCAACAAAATGCTGTGGCGTTCTCTCGTATAGTATGCGTATTATAATAGCCCCACTATTACAGCAAATTGCTACTTTGTGCTTATAGGCTATGAGTTCTCCCACATTTCAATAGATATATAAAATTGAAGAACTGGAAGAAATCTTTGTGGTCCAGGATAACTCGCCAATATACAAAAGCAGAAAAGTGTAACTAATAAAGTAAAATTAAAGTAATAATAGTTATTACACTTTCCACATGTATTCAAATCTTTAGAAACGAATATCGTCTATATTAGTCCTTTTGTGCCAATTTTGATTTTAGAATCGTATTCTGCAAGATTGAAGTTAGCATTCGGTGAGTCTTGAACCAAATCCAAGATGGGCGAAATTTCGACAAAATTTCAGAGGGGTGCCTCTTATGTTTTTTGCGAAAAATGGAAGTCATCCAAAATATGCCAAGATACATATGCAACTGAAGATTTTGATGATTAGATTGTAGGAAAATTATCTATCATGGCTCAATACTTAATATCCTAAGATTAAAGAAGGATTTAGCAATAGTCATTACACTTTTCACATGTTTTCAGATCTTTAGAAATGAATACCGTCTAGATTAGTCCTCTTGTGCCAATTTTGGTTTTAGAATCGTATTCTGTATGATTGGAGACAGCATTCGGTAAGCCTTGAATCAAATCCAAGATGGGCGAAATTTCAAAAGGGTACTTTTTTGTTTTTTTCCGAAAAAAAACAGCACCAGAAATCGCCGCCGAAATGAATCGCTTTTTTTAATTTATTTGTGCGTCTCCAATTTCATTTAAATTAATAAATTTACTAATCTATCAATTTTTGAGAATAAACAAATCAGTGAATTATTTGAGCGTAATTGCTTAGAAGTAAAAGGCTAATCAGCTGATAACTTTCCTACGCCATATTTTACTCGTAATATACTTGTTATCTTCAACAGCAAGTCTCTATCGACATCAACATGGTATGCAAGAGATACATACTTCTAAAATATGTTGGTACGTAATATAACATGTACATCTTAACATAGCTTTATAACAGCAAATGCTAAGGATACACCTGGCCTGACTGGTTCTCTTCTGTATTCCTACAGAAATGTATTCGTCTTCCCACCACAGTAGAACAAAACGATACCAAAACTTGTCAAAACAAAATCCCTGGAAGTGAAAACAATAGTAGCAACCATAGGACGACAAGAATCAAACTGACGCCTCAACGTGTTTTCCCGTAGTAGCGAAATGTACTCTGGCAACGTGATCCAAGCAAGTATACCGCTGTAGTAGCATAGCAGTATCAGCGCAAAGCGAAAGCGTCAACAATTCCCCCGTCTCGAAAGTAAACATAAATAATAGTTTTTAAATGAGACAGGACGTTTCACAAGGAGAAGCGTGTGTGTGGCAAGGAGATGCGATGTGCTTGTCGAGTGACGGATTGCTTTCTAGAGCGAAAGAGACGGGAATCGGGATGTAAGCGTTGGGGAAACGTTCGAGAGGAGAAGAAGCGCCTTCGACGGGAAATGTAACGAGTATAAGCGCATCTCACCTATATAGATGAGTAGAGGATGGAGGTATACGCAGGCGACACACAGGAAGAGATATACGGATGACACGCACCCGCTCGCACGATACATGACACATTTCACAACATCAATGTGTTGGGAAACGACTAATGAGATCGGCTCCTCTTTTACGAAAGGCGTCAGGGACGTCCGCATGGGTGAAAGATGCTGTAAATTACGGGCCCCCGGCAGAATTCTTAATATACGTCAGTAGAACGTGCATTTAAGAGAAGGCACATGTGTATTCGGGTATAAATGCCGTTGATAATTGTAAAGTGTTTATAATTAGAACTGTTTTCGGAAGGAGTGGGATAAAGATGCGTTACGGCGGCGCATTCTCTTTGTGAATAAGTATTATTTAATTGTAAGGACTGATACAATTTTAAGGTCTTCATTAGTTAATGTTCTGCCTTGGATTTTCCTTTAATAAATTAATAAAAAGTGTTGTTCTGACATTAGCCGAATACTATTATGATTATATCTTTCCAAATTCAGACTTAGTGGAAGCCCCAGTTATTAATAGGTTTGCAAAGCTGTTTACTTTAGCGTTTATACATTCATTAGTCTAGAAATCGCTTGAAATATTATGCATCAGGTACATTATTATATTTTAATAACAGTGTTAATCATTGCAGACAGATCCTTCTGCAGGCGTATTTACGCTCAGATATTTCTAATTAATTAGGTATAACTCAAATATATAAAAGACAAACCTCAAACAGGGGGCTAGAGCTTTAATTCATTCATTAATTGGAGAAACATCATTATAGTATAGTTAGTAAGAAAGTGTTTTATTTCGCGAGTAACCATTTAATTCAATTATCTGTTATAATGTAACGGATAGTTATATGGTTTTCTGAACCTTAGAACAATAGACGTGTCACCGATAAACCCATCAGAACCGTCAGTCGCAACAGATGTTATTCGGTAAAATTCAAATAAGTGTCCTAAGTTCTTGTATTAAACACCATTTTAGTAATATATATAACTTACCACAGTTAGTAAATTAACCCTGAAGGAAGAAAATACTTTGACAATTATTGCTTCAAAATTGTATCCTTTTTCAAAACCGTGTAAGTGCCAAACGATACGTTAATTACTGGGATGGAGGTTCCTGGTGAATTATCCACGTTCTACAGTTCTACAGTACGCTCTTTCAGTCTACCACTTCCTTGTTTTCGCTTCACACTCCCTCTTTTTCTAAACACTTTCTCACAATGTTTAACAATATGGTGAAAACGATCATAATCAAATTCCAAGTTTGGAAATTCGTTTTAAAATTCTTCCAAACAGTCCCCAAGAGAACAAAGAAACTGTCCATCAATCTTTCGTCTATTTCGAAAATATGATTCAGTCTTAAACGGTTTATGTTCAGTGGAAGAAACGATTTTAAAATTGAATTGATTCAAATCTAAATATATTTTGACAACTGTGTGATTGAACTGTCAGTAAATCACATGCACGTTGCAAATACAAACTAGGAGATACGCTTTCATAGTCAGAAACTACATGACGCGGAATTTATTTGATAGCTTGTTACATAACATTCTATGAATGCATACTACTAAATTTAGGCTGAATAAAACAATAAATATCCTACTCATTAGTTGTAATATGAATCTGATGAATTATCTCGCTATATTATTTGTACGTTTGCTAATATTTTAATAGCTACGCTATCGATTCAGTTTAAAATCACCTATTTTACTAGAACAAACTGTTAAAAGCTCAACATTACGACAATATAACTATGGTTTCAATATAGGATCCAGTAATATTTCTAAGATTACGAAAAATGCTTTAATTAAATCTTAAGGCAGAGTTTTCAAGGCGGCCTTAAATTTATGGGCAATAGTGTATTTAACATTGGTCATCTAAGATATTAGAAGCAAAAAAACACTGATAGGTAGCAGTGGATCCTCCTTCAATACGGAGGTTGTCTTCTAAGTTTTGAATATAGAGCTGAAATAAACCAGACTATTGTTTTACGAAGTATACTCCACGAAAATTATTGCACTGTTACATGAACTTAAAACAAATGTGAAAGCAGTTATTCCGCTCGTTTGTTGGTATAGTCAAAATTGCGTTTTTGGAGGCGTCGACCGCCCTTTCTGACGACTGGAACCTTTGACCACGTAGTCTGTTGCTGATTTTCGGAAAGGCAGAGATTATTGGGACTTAGGCCCCGACTGTACGGAGAATGACCTAACAGTTCGACTTTTTGTTGCGTTAGAAATTCAATTATCTTGGTGGAGGATGATTTGTCCTTTGGGGTCCTCAAGTTGAGCAATGACTTACGGGAAACAGGTGGTTGTGTACCAATCCGTAGGACCAGTTTTTTAATTTTGTAGAGAAATTGTTGCTTTCAGGACAAACGCGGGGACCATTTTTTTGGAGACACTTCGAGAACAGAGACTTGCGTCGGCTTTTCTTAGCTTTGGCGCGCCCAAACAGGGAACTGGTGTTTATTTTGTGGCTCGTGTGAGTAAATCCAAGACTCCTCACCACCAACGATGCTGTACACGTATTTAGAGCTTCCAGCGTTGAAGCAGTCTAACGTTATTTGACACCAATTAATTCTAGCTGTTTTCTGTTCTTCGGTTAACAGATGCGGTAACGAATGGCAAACTAATTCTTTTGCTCGTAAGTCTTCATGCAAAATTTTCTGGGACTGAGGCCATGTCTGATAAGGTGCTTCATTACCAACTCGCAGAGGTGTTCTTGTTAAGAAGGCTATTCCGTGGAAATGTTGTTGGTTTAATTCCATTTTTCAACTAATTTGTCAACTTTGATAATTCATTGTAGCTACAACGCTATACGTATCGCACTGGAGCTTTCGATTTAACTTAATTAAAGGGGGTTCACTTTTAGTGCTGACATTTGAGTAATGGCGCCCTCTATGTACCAGTATGCAAAACTGCAAGTACATCCCTCGCATAACGATTTGCTACCAATAAACATTCTACCCATCTTATCCAAAGTTACTTCAATGAAAAAATTACATCATGGATTACCTAGAATTTTTCGGCCATTTTACCTGCAATTTTGTTTACGCCTAGCGTTTTAAAAAAACTTGAATTTTGGAAATAATTTACATTTCTCCTCAATAAAAACTTCATCGGAATTACGGCGTTAATACGACATAGATCCTGCCCGAATTAAAACGACAATTTATTATACGATCTCTTCGCACACCTCGTCCGAATCCGACTTGTCCTTCCGCAGCTCGTATACAAGGAGACGTAGTATTTCAAACGTCCGCTTCTGCCATACACAAATACTCTCGCTTACGTGCGTGCCATTAACAACCAAGCGAGAGTTGACAAAATTATCGGCTCCCTTCTACTTCTAGCTAACGAATTTCTCCGGTCTCCTGACTTTTTTTTGCCTCGTTGAGCGTCGTTTTCGAAACCGACGGCGGTAGATTATTTCGGCGTGGCAGGTCTCGTTGTTGACAAAATTTATCGAGCGGATGAAAACGCGATCGTGGCATGATCCACGATTAACGACTCATCGGCTATATCATTTCGGTAGATCCTCTTTTCGAATCAAAACGAAAAATAAAAACAAAGGATGCCAAAGAATTCGACAATATTTATCGCCCGTGAAGTTTTCGTTTCTATTTCGGCGAAATTTCACCGGCCCAACTTGATGACAATTTAATTTTTGTAAATAATGGCTCATTTCGAAAGCGATGACAGTGGATAAAGGTATGTTTGTTATCGTAAATTGAGAGATTTCTTTCATTACGAGATTTCAAAGTTCTAATGATGCATCCACGAGAAAATATTTTTTTATTTCAAAGATAATATCGAGCTAGAATGTTCCAGTATTCTGAATTCAAAATAGAAACGTCTATCTTAAATAATATATGAAGTTGTTATAGTATATAAACAACTGCTATCTTGCTAAAATAAAGACATTCTAATATTGGAATAGCTATCCGTTATTTAAAACTGAGTAAAAATAATGAAACAAAAATTACCAAATACGAGCGTTGCTATTTACGAGGGCGACCTGAAATCTTTTCGGAATCGACATGAAAAACACGGTATTGGTGTGGTTTTTTTATGTTTACTTATCGATGTTGTCTCCTCGAACATCAATACACTTTTTTAAACGGTGTTCCAGTCTTTTCAAGCCGTCGGAAAGGTGGGATGTTTCGAGGTCTGCAAAATAGCCTTCTGTAGCGGTGATGACCCCCACATTTAAGGCAAATCTCTTTCCTCTCAGTGATTTCTTTAGGTTTGGAAATACGAAAAAGTTGCGAGGGACTAGGTCCAGTGAATATGGAGGATGAGAGACTAATTCGTAGCGCAACTCATCCAATTTGGATATGACGATGCGGAATGAATAAGCCGGTAAATTATCGTGGTTGCCACTGCAAACGAGGCCGTTTCCCCTTTAATAATGCATCGAATGGGGCCAATAAACCGCTGTAGTATTGTTCCGCGATCGTCCTTTCCTTCTGCAGATAGTCTATGACGATCACACCTTGGGAATCCCAAAAAACTGGTCGTCATTACCTATCGGGTGGATGGTACGGTCTTTGGTTTCTTCGGAGCCGATTCGCACAAGAAAGTCCACTGCTTCGACTGTTCCTTGGTCTCCGGTATGTAGTGGTGGATCCAACCCTCATCCACGGTTCCGAAACACATGAAGGAATTCCTTAGATTGCGTCGGATCCTGGCCAGACACTTTTCCGAAACGGTCACCCGATTTCGTTTTTGCTCCGGTGTGAGCAGACGTGGGTGAAAGGTTTTTCATGCCCAAAATTTCACGTAGAATATGGCCAATGCGTTCTTCTGAGATCCCTATCTCTTTCAGCTCCAATCAGCGATCGGCTAATGCGACATCTTGAATCTTGTCGACCATTTCATCGTTGGGTGCGGTTTTTGGGTGTCCATTGCGTGCTTCGTCACTTGTGCTTGTGCGGCCACGTTTGAACTCGCTCATCCAGAAGCTGATGGTCGAAAATGATGCAGTACATACACCATGAATCTCTAGCAAAATATTTTGAATTTCCGTGGCCGTTTTCCCAGCCATCAGGAAATTCGATTTAATCCATTTTTGCGAAACCGCCTGACTTGCTACAAAAACACACTTTAAACAAGAACTATTGACAGTAGACATCTGAAATTTTGAGAGTTGTCATAAAGGAGGTTGCCCTTGCCCACCCATGAATACACTATAACCTTTGTGCGTCATCTTTTGCCAATTCCGGAAACATTTCAGGTCGCCCTCGTAATGTGTCGGTAGAGTGAATCAGTGTCGATGTAATTCATATTTTAGGCTAAAAGTATTCGTCGATAATATTGAATATTTTGCAGATCAACTCTTTTATAAGCGGAAAATATGTCGTTGTTTGTAGAAACTGGATTAACGTTCTAGGTTTTAAAGTATTGCTGCAGTTTCACCGACCATGTAGTAATAAGAATTTGTCAATATCTTACGCAAAATATCCAACAATAGGACTATAAAATAGGAAACAATTTTAAGGAAATCTATGCCCGACTTCATCCGATATCTTAACCATTAATAAAAGAAAGCTTCGAGGGGAAACCGCAGGCACGTATGGCAACACAACTCCGAGCTAGATATACTTGGATAAATAATAAGCGGCGAGCGATAGTTAGTTCTTCGGTGGTCCTTTTTAAAAATACTTCAGCACCGCTAGGCGGTGTCATAAATTCCTCGTTTATATAAAATTTTCTTTCCAGGCCGTATTAAATTTTTATTGACACGTATAAAATCAACTAAAAATACACCCGACTAGTAGTACACCTAATACTCTAGCCTCCCTTTACGAGCTCTTCGCTTTCGCCGTGTTGGCCTTTGAACTGAAACCGACAACAGTCGCAGCCTCTACTAGTAGTCTGTTTATACGCGGGATCTTAGAAGAGACGAGCGTCGAATTTTTGATGGTCGCTACTCATCTTTTTATTTCCGTGCGTGCCCCTCTACCGTGCATGGTCTTTGTAATAACGATCTTACAGTACGCGCTTTTTAATTACGCCTCGAGACTCGACTACTCGAGACCGATGACTACCTTATGCTGGATGATGAGGGTCTCGGAAGGAGTTCAGTTCTTCTCGTTCTCGTTTTCTTTTCTTTCTCCGCGTCTCTAGATTTTATGCGCACCATCTGCCTATATATGCGAGCGCACAGAGAAAGACTCGGTAATAAAATAGTTGTTAATGGACTTCCTTGATGGGAGAAGTTGTTTTGGGAAAGATAAATAAAAAGGACTGTGTTTTAGATCCAAGTGCCACCCCTATCGTCATTCCATTTCAATTTTTCTCTACCATTTTATTCTGTCCAATTCCGTTATTTTAATAAGTAAAATCAAGTATTAATTGCAAATTAAGGGTATCAGATTTGGAGCTAAGATCTCGGAACAATTACAATAAAGAAACAATCCCGAAATATAGGAGGTAATTCAAAATTTCCCCGAGATCCAGGTATCGCACCAGTTTTGCCCTTTGGTTCAAATCTTATTAGCCTTGAAAAAAAATTGATTATATGTCAATTAGTTCTCCTACAGCTTGTTCTCATTCGTTGTCATTCGTTCATCACAATTTCGTTGCTCTGAAATCTAGGTCTTTTTGCAGGAGTGTAGGGGGAAAATTCATCATGTTATTTTATAGTAGGAGATTGGTCAAAATGTCTTCAAATAAGAAAGGAATGTTTAGAACCGTATTAGGTGAAGCTTGAAGGTGAAAGGAGTATCAAAGATATAGGGGCTTCCACACGCAAATCCTCCACGATGATTTCGATATAAATAATATTAATGCAATGGGGTCCCTAATTCATTGATAATAACAATAAAATTGTACCTCTGACTTTTGTAATATTCGTTGCTGCTTCCAAACTTTTGAACGGTACTGTACGTCCGATATGGCTCCCAATGACAAATATCTATTCAGAAATTTGAAAGATGACCTTCACGGGTACCGTTTCAGTAACGACAAAGAGATGAAGGGCAGTTTGAAGTCATTTTGAAGAAAAAAGGAAGGAATATTGTTTTAAGAATATTGAATCGCCATTATGAATGTGTGGGTCTAATTCTTCAAACACAATCTTGTAATCTCTTCACTGTCTCGGAAAAGCATTGTTGATTGACTATTTGTTCTTGTTAAAATAAATTCTCGATGGACTATTTTCTTGTGAACACACCAGGATGCTCTTTAACTATGGGCATGGCACGATTGTATTTTCGGGAAACTGTGAACCCAAAGTTTTTCACTGCATACTTTAACGTTTAGTTTCTAGATCATACTAGAAGCACCAACTTTCATTACCAGTAATGACTCTCAGAAGCAGGTGTGAATTTGATAGGTCAGTCGCAATATCAAACCTACGCAGCGAATTATAGAAATCCGTCAAGATCTGAGGTACAGACTTCGTAGAAATCTTTCACACACAATTTTTTAATTAAAATCAGCCTAACAGTTTCTCTACTATCGTTCTCATACTTAGTTGTTTGTTGACCGTGTTGTATTTCGCATTCCGGGTATATTAACGTCTGTCATTATTGATTTGGACTGTCCGCTTCTGGAATCATTAGTAACATTTCGCCTATCTTGAATCTCCTATGCAGTTTTATCAAATGCTACTTCCAATAGTTGTAATGTCGCAGTAGCACATTTGCCGATTCTCAGACAATACTACATGCTGCTCTAGATCTTAGTTACACCTCATGTTTTACTTTCGATCATCATTTCTTGTGGCACTAGACAATGCTAGGAAAGCTCACTCAGACATGTTGTTTATATGCAGTATATTAGCCTAGAAGGGATTGTGATATTAGGCAGAAAAAGATGCTCGAAACTGCGCTGATGATGCCAGATAGACAGAAACATGTTTGCGTGCTAGAGTTTTTTACTTTCCCTACATTGTCTTTCCCGTAAACGACCCCAATGAGTAGCTAAATTTAGCAGCATTATATTAACACATGGGCTGAAAAGTCATTGAGCCTAACAAAGAAAACACAGTTTTTTTGGTTCAAAATTAGCTTTATTCATCAACGTAGTCTCCATCAAGAGCAACGCAATCAATACCACTCTTGTAGAACGATTTATCTTTTGCCTCAAAATAGGCCTCAGTTTCAGCGATAACCTCTTCATTCGTGTGAAATTTCTTACCGGCGAGCATTTTTTTGAGGTCTGCGAACAGCCAGTAGTCGTTGGGAGCCAAATCTGGCGAATACGGTGGATGTAGGAGCAATTCGAAGTTCAATTCATGTAGTTTTGCCATTGTTTTGATCGACTTGTAACACGGTGCGTTGTCTTGATGAAACAACATTTTTGTCTTTGCCATATGCGGTCGTTTCTTTGCAATTTCGGCCTTCAAACACTCCAATAACGCTATATAATATTCACTGTTGATGGTATTTCCTTTCTCAAGATAGTCGATGAATATTACACCACGCACATCCCAAAATACCGAGGCCATAACCTTTCCAGCCGATTGTTGTGCTTTCGCGCGCTTTGGACGAGGTTCGCCAGTTGCTGTTCACGCAGATGACGATCATTTTGATTCCGGAGTGAAGTGATGGATCCACGTTTCATCCATTGTCACATACCGACGCAAAAATTCCGGTTTGTTACGTTTAAACATGGCCAAACACTGCTCAGAATCATCAACACGTTCTTGTTTTTGGTCAACAGTGAGCAAACGCGGCACCCACTTTGAACAGAGCTTTCTCATAGTCAAATGCTCATGCAATATAAAGCCAATACGTTCTTTTGATATCTTTACGATGTCAGCTAACTCACGCAACTTCACTTTTCGATCATTCAAACGATTTTGTGGATTTTTTTGATGTTTTCTGGTGTTACCGCCTCATTTGGACGTCCACTGCGTTCTGCATCATCGATGTCTCTACGACCACGTTTGAAGTCAGCAAACCAACGTTTTATTGTTGTTTCTGATGGAGCGGAGTCCCACGCACACGTTTCAAGCCATTGCTACGCGCGAACGGTATTTTTTCCCATCAAGAAGCAGTGTACAATTAAAACACGATATCGTTTTTGATCCATTGTTTTGAAAATAACAAAAGTAGCGTGACTCTTAGCACAATAACTCACAAACTAATGAATAGAATACCATGAAATTTTAACAGCTGTCTTTTGAAGGTTAGTACTAACGGAGAGAAAGGTGACTGCAATAAAACTAGCGTCATCTATGTGTTAGGCCCGGGACTTTTCAGCCCATGTGTTAAGTATTATTTTCTAAACATTTTTCTATGTATTATTTCTTATATTTATATGATTAAGGGATCGCGTTAGAAGAAGAGTTCGTAGATAAATAAATCAAATATTCGCATTCTTTTCTTACGAATACCAATGAATGTGAAAGGTAGCAGCATTCACTTTTTGGAAGTATGACATTATAATGCATCATTGTATCATACCGTGACATATTGAACACGCACTAGAAAGGTACCTTGTGCAAAAACGTAATTAATAACTGATATCTCACTACCTCATACATCACTAACACCAGCTCGTACAGAAGATATGTACATTAATCTATGTAGGTGTCGGTAGATCATTGCGCGGTACAACCAACGTATCTTATCGCGCATAAAAAATTACAACTCCACGTTGTAGCTCGATTGTGAATAATGGCTATACGTGCCGCTTCATCGAATAGGCAACGCACGTTAGATCTTATTGTAAACCCATTCGTGTGCAGCGTACGGCGTGTAAATACATACATCCGCGCCGGTACATTGCCGAGACGCACACATGAAGTCTGTTTCTGTAAAAGTCAGGTTATCTGTCGCGATGGTTTATTGTGGAGATGGTATCGACGCTAAGATTTATATCTTAATTATGTGCTGGAGGGATCATATTTTGGACGCGCCCGAACCGAGAGGTATACGGTAGATGTTCGAGGACGAAAGAAGCCAAGAATTTACGGGAGCCGTAGGAGAAAGAAAAAACACGTATTAAATTTAAGACGCCCATTAAATTATACTTGAGTTGTTATTTATCTTCCTCCTTTGGAAAAGAAATGGTTTTCATTCTTCCTCTGTTCGTATTTTTTTGTTGTGATTGTTGGTGATTCTCCGCTATTTTTAAAAGGTTTAGTTTCTTTTCTTCTGCGTATAAAGTTTTTAGCGAAAATAATACATGACGGTAGTAAAACCGACGGTGGTATGTAAGAGACAAACGTAGATCCTAACCAGCAAGAATGAAATAAAATTGAGGTGGAGTGTCGGAGACAAAGATATTGTGGAGGATATTTGGGGGGACAAAAACTAAGAAAGGAACATGAAGACGAACAACAAATGGACAAATAGAGAACAGTATTGACGTAATGGTATAGATTAAAGCACAAAGTGGAGGCAGTTAGGACATGTTGGTACAGTACCAGGGCATGCTGGTAGAGTACCATGTGAAGAGAGGATTGCTAGAGAGAGAAGGAGAAAAAATAGAGAGAGATACCGAAAAAGAAATACTTAGGTACTGTGATGTCAATAACTCATTGGAAGAACTTTAATGGAAGAAAATTCTTATAAATGTAAAATCTGTAATGCTTAGAATTGTAAGGAGTGATACTAATTCTGGGACTTTTTTTCATAATACAGCCCGCGACAATAGTAAAGGCCACCTATAAATTTTAAGGAGAATAAGATTTATATTGAAAAAATCGAGTAGGCAATCCATGTCCCAAATGTCAGAAATTGATTGTAGTAGTTTCTGGTATTGGCATTGCGAAAGTGGTGATGAGCAAAAATATTCGTGGAAAGCCACTCATTCAAATGCGACAAAATAGGCAATGCCATCAGTTTTAGTTTTGTCCTCAGCGGGTACAGTGCAAACAAGTAAAATTTTCTATAATAAAGTCTTTACATGGTGTACTAATTGTTAGTGTTATTAATCTGCTTTCCACATATCGAGATATCATGTAGCAATAATTGGCTAACACTGAAATGGATTTAATTTCTACTTGGCGCGACAAAAATTGGTCAGTTGCAAATATGGCAGCAAATTTGAGCAGAATTCGTCTTGTAATTCACAATTCCTTCAATAAAGGCGAAAATTACGGAAAAGCATACAAATCTAGAAGACCCAAAGCGATAATAGAACGTGAACGTCGCACAATTTTAAGGTTTGCATCATAATCAGTAATGACTGTTATCAAATAGCGCAAGAAGCAGGTGGAGATTCCAATCTGCCAAATGTTCAACGTCTGCCGAAAGCAACAGCTCGCTCAAATCGAAAACGACTACAAAGAAAACCTCCTTTAACGTATCATCACGAAGAAGTCAGATTAGCATTTTTCAGTTTACATTGGTGTAAAAGCTAGCGAAAAATCATTTTTACTGATCAGAAAAAGTTTAGTTTAGATGGTTCTGATGGCTGTCAGCGTTATTGCCATGATCTAAGAAAGGAGAAAGCATTTCTGAGCCGTAGGTATATGTGTGGTGGTAGTGTAATGATATGGGCAGGTGTAGAATGTAACGGAAAAACTGAGATCAAGTTCTGTAATAGCTCTAATCATATAAATCTTATCGTTGACCAAATATCATGACATGTGCTGTTGTCCACCGTATTCAAATTATGAAAGATTATTTTCGAAGAAAGAATATATCAGTTCTTGAATGGCCAGTCCGTTCGCCTGGCTTGGATATGATCAAAAATGCCTGGAGTGTCTTAGCACCCCGGAGGAATTAACAACCAGTATTTTAGTGGAATGGGAGTGTATAGGGAAATAGCTTATATACAAAATTGTTTGAGATTTTGCCAAAAAGGAGGCTGGCAGTGATAAAGAAGCGAAATCGTCTAACGCACTATTAGAAATTATTTATAAATAAGTAAATTTTACATCAATAGATAATGACGCTCCTCATGGTATTGGTGAAATCATTCACGGAAAAGACAATGTGAAGGGACTTAAAACACTAACACACAGACATGCTTCTGCTTCTTTCTCGTGAAAGATTTCACCAATACCACGAGAAAAGCTGTATTTAACAGCGTCTTCATCTTTTGGTGTTATTTTCTAGGCATTCCTTTAGATGAATCATTTTACATGTTTATAAATTTAATTAAATCATGTCCTATACATTTGACGCACCTTTATTTCGTCCATACATATAACTCCAAACTATCCTTATATCGCGTTTTTGTTCAAAGTGTAGATGAGATGAGACGTATATAGAAAACATTTCCAAACTTGATATAATAAAACGAAATTTGTTTAATAAGTGTAGTGTCCTGTACTTTTGTTGTAGACTATATTACTTCGATTCTTAATTAATTTCATAGTTTACAGCAAATCATTTTACAGCATGACAACTTCGAACAGAAATTTATACAAAATTTATAAACAATAGCTGCGAACTCGCTCCAAAGAAGATTTGTTTAAATTCTTCGATCTAATTTCTATGTTCAAAGGCCTACTTAACTAATACTCTTTTATAGTAATGGTTTTCCAATAATAATTCACCCTTTGAAGCCCACTGCATTTACTCGATGTTTGATTGTGAGTATCGACTCAATAATTTTACGGTTTCTAATAATATCCTCACAGATTTGGTAATTTTTTTAACTGTAGCTTTTAGGTTATTTGAATCACTTTTGGCTTCACTATGAAGAGCAATTATTTCAGTTTTAAATATTCAGTTATATTATTAAGTTATATAATCATGACATGGATTCTCTTTGTAATTTTGTTATTTTGCAATAGGCGGTCCTGATCTCACAGTGATTGTGTATTGCAAAACGGAATTGTAGGTATATATATTACCAACAAACAAGAATTACTGTATTCGAAAAAAATGTGAAATATTTAGGCGATTTTAATGATTTGACGCAGGACATAAAACGCAAAAATACGGATATTAAAACGTCAACCTACACAATTACACGTCACCCGCGAACGATGGTTATCTTTAAACGGAATTCCAACGATTCCCTCAACTTTAAAAGCTTCAAATTGTGAGTATTACGTTACAGAAACTTCTCCAAACCGCAAAATTATAAAAGAGTAAAGTTCCAAAGTGATCGTTAGCCATTGGTATTAAGGAGAATTCTGTATATAACGGGAGTTTAAAATTTAAGTGCAGTTTGTTCGTCCAATGGTAGCATTAACAAATAAAGATCAGAATAGTGGAAATTCTAGAGCTGGTATTGTATTACATTTGAAAGCATTTCGTCAGGCATTCTTGGTAGGGAATATCATCGAATGCACGCCACTGTGTTGGACGTAGAATCTAACTTCGTCGAGTTAGAACAAAAACTTATTTTCTTCTGGATTAAGAAGCATCCAAACATCCCGCTCAAGAATGTCTCCTACACCACCTACATTTATTATTGTAAGTCAGATGATTGAAGTATTCATTCAGTAAACAGGAATCCCTACTGGAAGCATTAATATCATGGTCCTTTAGATCACTACATATACGGGATGAAAACCTGCTAGCTGTTGATTGCATTCTGGGCGTTTGGAAAATGCATCGAATACCGGCTTCACTTAAAACGAACAACGCATGTCTACCAATATACTCCCCTCACCTCGCAGTAATACGGAATGAGGGCTTCACTAAATCGATTAAAATTGAAAAGATCGTTGTGAGGGTAGGTTTTTGTGTTAGAAGTTAAATAAGGATAGAGAATACCGTTGGACACGGCTAGCATACTGACACATACTCGCCCTGCAGAATAGCATGTGTATCCTTCGACTTTGTTAACTTATAGAAATCTTATTTCATCCTCCTCTTATTCACAATTACGCCTATCGACACGTCGAAAGGGCGCGCATGGCATATGGAACACAAGTAGTCTTTATATTCTATTCCAAGCCTTCCCCTACAGAAACTTGAATTGAATTTGCAATCCTAAGAAATATGTCGACCTTAAATTCAGAAGCATCTCGGTAAACTCCACATAAATTAATAATTAATTCGGAACGCAGCGTTTCAAGAGCACATGGACTTTTATTATCAACTGAGTTACCAACTGTTTGGATTTTTGGAATAGTGGGGCTTGAATTTATTACTTTAACTTTCAGTTGTTATTAATTAATGGAACAATTCGTAATAGTATCTCTGGTGCCTCTTATGACCGAAGGTAGGACGTCTTTTCTTAAATCTCTGCTTGGTCCCAATAGTCCCCATAGTGTTGACTCCAATGCAATAAACCGATTTGCTCAAAATGACTATTTTGTTTTCTTTATCCGACTTTAGCTAAAAACAATTTTTATTTCTGAGACTCTTAATAATTTCTATCTTTACCACAACTGTTAATATTTTCCATGTTTCTAGAAATCTTTATTTTGCATAAGTTTCAAAAAAAATCTTTCGTAACAACATTCAAGTTTTAAATGTTTGTTTATATTAATGCAATTGATTAAGGTCTCACAAGATTATGGTCTCCTATCCATAATCTTCACAATGTTTTCGTCCTACTGTTTTTGGACAGAATTATCTGTATTTTTTACCTTGAGAGTCGGTAACTTTATTGGCAATGAGAGTCCGTGGACTGCCGCGTTCCATAGAAATTATTAATTTGTATGGTGTAGAGTTTACTACGATGCCTGTGAATTATACAGTTCTTGCAATCGTTGACGTCCTTAAATCGTCTACAAGTTTACTTTGTTCCGTAGCACCTCTAACCGACGACATAAAAATAAATTATTAATCTCATAAAAGAAAGTATTAAAAGATATATGACGTCGTTTTCGAAAAAATATGAAAGATACATATTTAACGGCCCTCTAAAGAAAGATAAAAGTAGAAGAAACCCCGCAACGACATGCAAACACAATAAAACGAATGACACGCATCAAGAATTAGAAATAATTCCCGACATACTTTACGACATGTTACGCTCAAAAATATGATTTTTATTGCACAATTCCTGTCAGATACAACACGACGAAATAACACGGTATTATTTCGGTCCAAATTTATTACAGGGCTTTATTAAATGATAAAAACACACATGCACATAGAAAATTATAGACTCGTATCGCCGATAGATTTAAAATTTAAATTAAGAACGGTTCAGCGTAGCGTACGGTAAGCGTATATCCGCAAGAAGAAAGGATCCGCTTACCTTCTTAACAATAACCACCATCAGGACGCCACTGCATTATCACGGACGCGTCCAAGCCAATAAATATTCTTCTTTAGATCGTTATCTCTTCTTCTTGCTTGCATCCAGACTAGCGCCTGTGGTGGTGTTATTTTTACGTGTGTAGCTTGCGTTGTTCGGTTCGTCTTGTTTGGTAGTCTGTCTTTTTCTTTCGTTTTATATCGCTTGTTTGCTTAAAAGTACCCGAATGAAGTTATTGTCAAACCAGAGGTGGCCTACCAGGTGTTATACGTTGCCCCCTGTGCTGGTAATAAATATGGATGGACATTATTATCGTGTAGATGTCCCACCCCCAGTTTCTTCTTTGGAGGAAATCAATTCCCAGTTCGATTAGAATTTCCATTATTTTGCGGCGAGGACGTCGTTGGAAACGCGAGAGGTTTCATAATTATACTTCGAATTTATCTGCACTTATGTATGTTTGGGTGTACTTTCGAAGTACGATAATATAATTTTGACAGCTGTCAAGACATTTAGAAAATTGAAAATTGTATGTGTTTATTACTACGACTTTCTACTGGAAAAGTATTGTTAATATGAAAGCAGTACCACCACTTGCTTTATCTATGAAGTAGTTTCTAGCGAATAGAGAGATTTAAGATTCAAACAGTACCTTTGTAATATAGGCTGATGGATTAATAATATGCTGCGCAACATAAAAACGGCGCCAAGAAGAAATGCATACCTTTTGACCAAACTCGGTAGAAACGTATACATTTTATAATAATTTTTTTTTCTTGATGATGAATTATTATTATATCTATTATTATATTATAAGCTATCCAGCTTGTTATAAAACCCTAGGAGTCTTGAAGTGTAAGAATAGTGTTTCATAACCGTTGTTACCCCTTTGCTGCGCAGGATGAAGGCCCATTAATTATTTTTCCAACAGCAAATGGTGAATCGGGAGCGCACCAAATTCATTCGAAAAAGTACTGCCACTATACTTGATGGACGTTGGTTTCGATCGCATGACACCTGAGTTGCCAAATTGAAGTGCGGGCCCTCTTACCACTGGACCACCGAGCTATTAATTGAAGAAGTGACTACAATTTTGTTGCGATGGATCAAGTGGTTATGGTATCTCACCATTTCTTGCAGACTTTTATCATATTAATGCTAGGTGTATTTCTTGCGAATTTTGATTCAATTTTTACCGTTTTCTCTTATCATACTTTTGTTTGGGATATTTTGAGGGTTTGATTACGCCCACAGCTAAATTCCTTGCTAGATTGAGAAGAGAATGTTCTCGTTTATCCACAGTGGGTTTGTCATCAATAAAGTGTTGGTAACTATAAATATTAAGGTTAGGGGGAAGAGTGTATAACACAAGCACAGAAGCTAGTACCAGGTGTACAAGTATGAAATACATATTAAATTTGGAAGAATGATAAACAGTGCATTATTCAAAGTATGCTCCAACGCTTGTTATACATTCTATCTTTCTGGCAATTTGTGAATACCATGCCAGTAAAATCTTCCTTTTTTGCTGCGAACCATTCATCGAGCCATTTTTTCACATCTTCTTAGCAAGTGCGTGGTAATCGGAAGGAGGTAAGTCTGATGAATAAGTCGCACGGGATAGAACTTCTCAGCTGACTGCTGCCAACATGTCGCGAACCGGTTTTGGCGTATATGATGGAACATTGTCATGAAGAAAAATGACTTTGCGTTGCTTCTTTCAATTTTCTAGCAGCGAACGGTTCAAATCGGTCAATTGTTACTGGTAACGTATAGTATTAACGGTTTCTCTTGGTTTTAACAACTCATAATAGACCACACCCCGCTGGTCCCACCAAACACAGAGCATTATCTTTCTACCAAAGCGAGTCGGTCTTGTGGTGGATGTGAATGGTGCGCTAGGGTCTACCCATGATTTTCTGCGCTTGGGATTTTCAAAATAAATCAATTTGTATAGGAGACAAAAACTATTTCTTTTTGCACCGAACGAGCAAAATGTCACATGTGTTTTTACGCTTTTCGATTTGCCTGTCATTCAACTCATGTGGTATTCATCTACTTGTCTCCTGAATCTTTCCGTAGCCGATTGAAAACAGCGTGCTAACTAACGCCTAATTGCTGGGCCGATTGTTCTTGTGTTTGCAAATCATCTTCATCCAACAATTACACACAATACTCTGCATACACTTTTCCAATTATAATTATTAATTAACACAACAAAATGGCGCAGTGTCAAATCTTTATAGCACAAACTGCATTGGTGCGCCATCTATTGTCTGAAATCCACATTTCATACCTGTACACCTGGTATATAAAAAGAGGTTGAAACTATAGGGAGAGTTACATATTGAAGCAGTCCAACGTTGCTTAGCCAACACATATCGGGAATTTCATACAAATCCCTCTAAAAAAAATGGCAACAATAACGTCTTTATAAACAAAACATTAGAAAAAGAATCGAGAGGAATCAGAACTTCTTATGAACTTCTGGTTAACAGTATTTTTCCAGTTGAATGTCAATGAGAAAGGTTAAAATATTTTCTTTCTTCGAAAATAATCTTAAACAATTTGAATACGGTGGACAGCAACGTTATCTTGCTGGAACACAAAGTCCCGACATCTAATCTGTTATGGTATCAACGATAAGATTTATATGATTAGAGCTTCTCATTTTGCCATTACAGAACTTGATGTCAGTTGCACCGTTATACCCCATACCTGTCGATACCATTACACTACCGCCACCCATCTGCCTACCACTCAGAACTACTTCCTTCTTTCTTAGATCATGGCAATAACACTGATAGCCATCATCTTTTTCTCGTCAGTAAAAATAATTTTTTCGCCAGCGTTTACGCCAATATAAACGCGCGGTTGCAAATGCTAATCTGGCTTCTTTATGCTGACGCGTTAAAGGAGAATTTCTTTGTAATCGTCGTCGTTTGGAGTGAGGTGTTACTTTCAACAGACGTTGAACATTTCGCAGATTGGTACTTGCGCCTGCTACTTGTGCTATTTATCTAGCATTGTTGAGTTTGACGCAAACCTCAAAATTGTGCAACGTTCACGTTCTGCTATCGCAGTGGGTCCTTCAGATTTCCGTGCTTTTCCGTAATTTTCGCCTTTATTTAAGGAACTGTGAATTACAAGACGGGTTCTACTCAAATTTGCTGCTATTTCTGCAACTGACCAATTTTTATCGCACCAAGTACGAATTACTGCCATATCAGTGTTAGTCAATTATTGTCCACATGGCATCTTAATACACCATGTAAAGACTTTATTATAAAATATTTTCCTTATTTGCGCTCTACTCATTGAGAACAAAACTAAAATTGATAATATGGCCTATACTTTTGTAGTACTAGGATGTGTGGTTTTCTCCGAATATTTTTGCTCATCACCAGTACCAGAAACTACTACAATCAATCTTCTACGTTTGCCACACGGGTAACCTACTCGAATTTTTCAATATAATTCTTATTTACTTTATGATTTATGGATGGCTTATACTATTGTCGCGGGCTGTATGTAGCTACATTTAAGGATCTAGAATTACATTTTCTGGATTGTCTCGCATCTGTCTACCACCGCAAACAAGACATGATTAAAATTTATGAAGACATATGCTTTCGTTTCCTCCGAAATCAAAACATTGTCAACCATAAAGATATTTACACCATGTATCTACAGCCTTCGCTCGTGAAAGATACCATCAATTAATCTTGCGCGTATCCTTCTGTTCGCAAACATATGCGTTACATTCACGACCTCTCCGACGCATCGCAAAACACGTGTAAACAACATCAAAAAACGCCCTCCGTAACTTAATCACGGCCGAGATGAAAGAGTATCAGCGTCTTGTCGCTGTTAGCGTCATATCGCAAGCTTACAGCTACGATATTTATCCACGGTCGACTAGATCAAGTTCGAAAAAGTTCGTTACCCGCCGCAACTGGTCTCGTCGACGCGGTCGCGAGCTTGTGTACATTGACCGGGCGCGGCTATCTCTCAATTAACAGGATCTCGCCTCGACGCCGCGGCTGGCCCGTTGCCAGCTCGTCGTCGGCCCACCCAGGGCCCGGTGCTGATAACCGAATAAATGGTGTCGGCCGTAGTGACAATTTTACCAATTCACGGAGTGCAGAATGCATCGGTATGCACCGCAGAGTCATCAGCGAGACTCGACCACACATTAACAGCGGCATCGACGGTTATTCGGGCGCTGAACGGGCACGCGGCTGCCGAAGCTGGTGTTGGACGTAGCGTAGATGCGGCTTTCGACCGAAGCGAGATCATCGCTTTTCGCTTTTTGATCGTTTTTAGTTGGCGAACATGTTTTAGGTCTAATGAGTGCTAGATTCTGCTAATACGTTTTTGATGACAATGAACTGGTTTGTTTGCGATAGTTTGTAAACGTAATAATAGTAACTGTTTTCATATTCAATTAGGATTCTGAAACATTCATAGCGATAATAGCACTAAGGGATTAGCTTTTTAACGTTTCTTCACGCAGAACTCGTGGAATAAACATTTATTTAAGAGCAATTAGTTACTAAAAGCTATTAAATTGAAAAAATGTTAGACTGTTCAGAAAAACTATTTTTGCAAAGAATAAAACAATCAATGAAGTAAAAAACTCAAAATCTCCTACAATTTGAACATGCACTTCAACTGTTTTGCCTCTTTAATTTCTATAATACACTGCCGCTCACAGAAGTTTGGGCAATTGGATTGTTTTTAAAAAGACAGTCAATTAACTTTGAAGACAAAAAATACCAAAAATATGTGACATAACATTCATTTCCTTAACAAAGTACAAAATAAAGGGACCATGTAAATACACAATATTACGGTAACATAAAAATGAAGGTTTTCTCGTCGACAGCATGTTTACCAGCAAATGCAGTTCATATAAACGTGTCATTTTCGCAATTATTTTGTAATTGTTTCTCCATTTTCTTTGGAGTTGGAACAGATGTTGTTATCAAGTGAGAGTTTAATTTGAAAATAAATAACTAAAAATAATAAGAGGTAAAAAGAAAAGATAAGAAAGAAAGAAAAAAATTAGAAAAAAGGGTGAGGAAAAGGGGAAGGTGAAAAAAAGGACGCTGGATGGCGTTCTCTTTTCTTTCTCTTTCCTTTGTTTCTGTCCTCCGTCTCTCTTTTCTCCTCTTATCCTTTTTTCACCTTCCCCTTTCTTCGCCCTTTTCACTTTCTTTAATTTTTCTTTTTTCCTTTCCTTTTTATTTCTTTGTTTTTCCTCTTACTTTTATTTCATTTTCTCTTCTTATACCTTACCATGACACGGTCCAAATCCGGAAACTGTTCGTTTATTACTAACTTTAATCAATCTCGCCGCTGTTCGGTACGATAATGCTATTTTCCCACACGCTTGAGTAATGCCTTACTGTACGATCACGAGCACTTTCAATTTTTGACCAATATCGTTATTCCTCTTTTCTGAACATTATAAAAACGCCGAACACAATAGTTTAGATCGGCCCAGGAAGCTTTTTCTCGCCATATCGCATACGTTTTGATTCGGAAACTAGAGTCCATTTATTGTAAGATAGATGTTTCCGGAATCGGCAAGAGATGGCGGACGAAGATTAAAATGGTCGGCAAGGGCACCCCTTCTTATGGCAACTGTCAAAATTTCAGACGTCTAATAGTTGGTCATGGCGACCATATTTTGGGATTCTCTAGGTATGATCCTCATCGACTATTTGCAGAAAACAAGGACGATCACGGGGTAATACTATAGCGATTTATTGACCCGATTCGATGCAGTGTTGAGGGAGAAACAGCCTCGTTTGTAGCGGAAAGAAGTGCTTTTACACCACGGCAGTGCACCAGCTCATTCATCCCGCATCGTCGTGTCCAAATTGAATGCGTTGCGCTACGAATTTGTCTCTCATCCTCCATATTCACCGGACCTAGCCCCCAGCGATTCTTTCTTATTCCTCCCTACATACGACTATTTTGCAGACTTCGAAAGATTCTACTTTTCCGATGGTTTGAAGAGACTGGAGCACCGTTTCAAAAAATGTGTTGATCTTAGGAAAGACTACACCAATAACGTGTTTTTCTTGTCGATTCCGGAAACATTTCAGGTCGTCGTCGTATGTATTAGCAGTGAAAATGATTCATTCTATCTCGATTCGCTTCCATGGCAGTGTTGCTATTGTTAAAGTTTCGACCCTCGTATAATGGGTGAATTTGTCTGTTCTCTTTTATTGTGGTTAAATATCTTCGTCTGCACCTAATTATGTCTTCATGTTCTATAAGAATATATTCTTGATTAATTTTCATTCACCTATCCTTGTATAATCAGTAACTAGTAACTATTTATAGAATCCTATTTTGAAAGAAGATATAACACATGGGCTGAAAAGTCCCGGGTCTAACACATAGATGACGCTAGTTTTATTGCAGTCATCTTTCTCTCAGTTAGTACTAACCTTCAAAAGACAGCTGTTAAAATTTCATGATATTCTACTCATTAGTTTGTGAGTTATTGTGCTAAGAGTCACGCTACTTTTGTTATTTTCAAAACAATGGATCAAAAACAATTTCGTGTTTTAATTTTACACTGCATCTTGATGGGAAAAAATACCATTCAAGCGAAGCAATGGCTTGAAAAGTGTTATGAGGACAGCGCTCCATCAGAAACAACAATAAAACGTTGGTTTGCTGACTTCAAACGTAGTCGTAGAGACCCCGATGATGCAGAACGCAGTGGACGTTCAAATGAGGCGGTAACACCAGAAAACATCAAAAAAAAATCTACAAAAACCTTTTTAAATGAACGAAAAGTGAAGTTGCGTGCGTTAGCTGACATCGTAAAGATAACAAAAGAACGTATTGGCTTTATATTGCATGAGCATTTGACTATGAGAAAGCTCTGTTCAAAGTGGGTGCCGCGTTTGCTCACTGTTGACCAAAAACAAGAACGTGTTGATGATTCTGAGCAGTGTTTGGCCATGTTTAAACGTAACAAACCGGAATTTTTGCGTCGATATGTGACAATGGATGAAACATGGATCCATCACATCACTCCGGAATCAAAACGATCGTCATCTGAGTGGACAGCAACTGGTGAACCTCGTCCAAAGCGCCCGAAAGCACAACAATCGGCTGGAAAGGTTATGGCCTCGGTATTTTGGGAAGTGCGTGGTGTAATATTCATCGACTATCTTGAGAAAGGAAATACCATCAACAGTGAATATTATATAGCGTTATTGGAGCATTTGAAGGCCGAAATTGCAAAGAAACGACCGCATATGACAAAGAAAAAAAAAATTGTTTCATCAAGACAACGCACCGTGTCACAAGTCAATCAAAACAATGGCAAAACTACATGAATTGAACTTCAAATTGCTCCCACATCCACCGTATTCGCCAGATTTGGCTGTTCGCAGGCCTCAAAAAAATGCTCGCCGGTAAGAAACTTCGCACGAATGAAGAGGTTATCGGTGAAACTGTGGCCCATTTTGAGGCAAAAGATAAATCGTTCTACAAAAGTGGTATTGAAATGTTAGAGCGGCGCTGGAATGATTGCGTTGCTCTTGATGGAGATTACGTTGATGAATAAAGCTAATTTTGAACCCAAAAAACCGTGTTTTCTTTGTTAGGCCCGGGACTTTTCAGCCTGCTGACAAAATTTGTTACTATTGTACAGTGCGAAAATATAAATGAATAATTATTTAATTTTAAAATTATTGTACTAGTCTACTTTCAATATATTGTCTGTCACCTTGCGCATTCCTGTTGTCTTTTTGCGAAAAAAATCCTAAACATCTTAAATATTCGAATGCTTGACGATTATAAACAAATTTAAGATCAACTTTCGAAGAATACTACTACTACTAACACTCCCCAAACTTGATCGATCCTTTTTCTAACCTAAATTTAGCCGTACACGCAAGCGACTAAATTTATACTCCAGCTAGTAAATCTCCCTCTAAACTGATGTATGGTGCATCTTTCGCTGGGTATTAAAGTGTCCGACATAAATAGTGGCTGTCAAAACATGAAAATCAAGAACTATAAGCAAAGTTTACAGCTCGCGCCTACCGTGCTAAAATGAATTACGTGCCCCCGTCTGTAAAATACGGCCGACTGGATGCCTTAAAGACGTCTAGTCCGTGTGAAAAATGATATATACGTAAACGTTTTAAATATTTACTTTTTTGATATGTAATACACTTAATGCCTGTAAAGAAAATGTAAACAATATTAAGAACTTGCAAACAATACAAAAGAAAGAAAATAGCACTTTATTAACTCAATTTTCGTTAGGAATCTATTACATTAGCAAATTGTAGAGAATTTGACACGGATCAGACGAGGAAACCAGAGCATATACATACGGGGGTCACGTATATTTTGAGATGCGACGAAACTAGAGGAGTTAGAGCTGGTATTACTGCATTTCTAAATACTACCATCCTGAAGTAGTAAGCTCTGACTGACAGTTGAGTCGCTGCTGTCATAGAGCAAACGCGGTGCGTACGATTTGGCATCGAAACATGGACTTGTCAAGAAGACATGTGCGCGTAATGATCCTCTACAATTTTAAGGTCGGATATCACTTGGTGATGAGGCACGTGCTGGTAGGCCCTGTTCTTCAGTTACCGCTGGAAATAATGAGAGAGCGAGACGTACGATCGACGAAGATTCAAAATGCGATTGAGGCAACTCTTGGTGTTGGATCCGCAACAGTAAATTCCAATATTACATCATCATTTTCGTATGAAACAATTGTTAGCCGTTGGGTGCCCCACACGCTTGACGATTTACAAAAGGTAGAGCGAGTAAGAATAGCTCGGGAAACGTTAGAAATGTTAAATAATGATGGACGTCGTATTCTACCTAAATAGTAACAGGTGATGAAACTTATATCCCATTTCACGACATCTCTACTCGGCAGGAGAGCCGTGTGTAGATCCACGAAGATACACCAACACCAACAATGACCAAAAGGGCTGTCAATAAAGTAATGTACGCAGTTTTCCTTCCTAATACAGGATTAGTAGAAGCAATCAAACTGGAAAATCAACGTACAGTCACAGCAAACTGTAGAAAGATTTAGCTGCTAGATGTTTCACGACGGAAGATAAGATAGATGAGACGATTTATCAATTTTTTAAGAGCATTCCAAAGAATGACTGGCTTCAAGCTTACTTTACATTGTACAAGCTTGGGTTGCAAAAATGCATTGATGCAGGAAGTGATTATTTTGGACATGTAAAAAGACTTGTAGTATTCTTGTATCTCTAAATATATAGCCCGATCCTCGTAAACTGGAGAGGAGGCCTACGTCCATCAAATGCTACTATGTGCTGGTGGTAGGACTAACAAGACGCGACCTTCAAAAAGGGACCTAAAATGACCTAAAAGCCAAGGTAATTCTCTGGGCACTCCTAGCATAGTAACTGGAAATTCATTTAGAAAAAAAGAAGCAGTCCCGTTTTATTTTGTTTTATAATAGAGAAATCTTACTGAAAGATTTATCCTATGTAAGAGATACAATAACAAACTAGACTAAACTAAACATTAATACTCGCTTCGTGGTATAAAACTTCCTCATCTGGAGTTTCAGCGTATTTTCTTTAAACGCGGTAAACTGTATCAAGAAAGTTTTTTCTCATTTTCTACATTGTTTAGAAAGAAAAGAGACAAGACGGCATTCATATGGTAGTTCAGATTTGGAAAATTATGCTAAAGCTAATTTAAGACCTGTCACTGGACGAAAATTGTAACCTCAATATTGCTAATGAATTGAGTACGAGTCAGATACTTCAAAAATGAAAAGTGAGAGAACCAAGAAAAGTATATTAAGAGAGAAATAGTAATTCTAACACCAACACAAAAACACAATATGCTAGTATTTTTATGAAAAAAAAAACATAGTAAGAAACATGAGAGAAAGTAAAGAAAATCTTCTTTAACTGAACTACGAGCGCGACTTGAAATATTTCCGGTATCGACAAGAAAAGGTCGGTATTGGTGTGGTTTTTTATTTTTATGTTTCGATGTAGTCTCCTCAAAGATCAATACACTTTTTCGAACGGTGCTCCAGTCTCTTCAAGCCATCAGAAGAGTAGGATGTTTCGAGGTCTGCAAAATAACCAACTGTAGCGGCGATGACCTCCTCATTTGAGGCAAATCCCCTTCCTCCCAGTAATTTATTCAGGTTTGGGAATAGGAAAAAGTCGCGAGGGACTAGGTTCGGAGAATATGGAAGATGAGAGACCAATCCGTTATGAAACTCATTCAATTTGGACATGGTACATTGTCGTGGTGGAAAAGCACTTTCTTCCCCTGAAAACGAGGCCGTTTCTCCTGTAATACTGCATCAATTCGGGTCAATAAATCGATGTAGTATTGCCTCGTGATCGTCTTTCCCTTCTACAGATAGCCGAGAATCCCAAAAAAATGGTCGCCATGACCATTCCGGCCGATGGAACGGTCTTTGCCTTTTTCGAAGCCGATTCGCCCACTGCTTCGACTGTTCCTTGGTCTTCGGTACGTAGCAGTGGATCCAAGTATCGTCCACGGTTACGAAACGCATGAAGAAATCCTTTGGATTGCGTAGGATGGGCAGGATCCTACGCAATCCAAAGGATCGCATACGCGGTATCTTCGCACCGAAAGCTTTTTCATAACCAAAATTTCGTGTAGGATATGGCCAACGCGTTCTTCTGAGATACCTGTTGTCTCTGCTATCTCTTTCAGCTTTAATCGGTGATCCGCTAACACGACATCATGAATCTTGTTGACTGCGTGGTTCATCACTTGTGCTTCTACAGCCTGGACTTGTTCACCCACAAAGTGATGGTCGAAAATATTTCGAATTTCCGTGGGCATTCTTCCAGTCATCCAGAAGTATTTTATCACTGCACGAAATTCGATTTTATCCATTTTTGCGAAACCCTGACTTGCAACACAAAACACACTCTTAAACAACAGCTGCTGACAGTAGGCGTCTGAAATTTTGACAGCTGCCATAGAAAATGTTGTCCTTGCCGACCAGTGAATCCACATCAACCTTCATGTGCTATCTCTTGCCGATTCTGAAAAGATTTCAGGTCGCACTCGTACAGTCCTACAAACAAACGTGGGAAACCATTCCCCTCCGATTTTGAGTAGTTTTCTTGTGTCTCAAAATATATAGCATGACCCTCGTATATATATGTGCATAAAAAACGTTCTACATCTTTTTTACACATGTATTTAAGACGGCCCTAGGGACATGTAGATAAATATTTTAAGCTATAAACCGTAATGACACTTTAATCCTCTCATAAATATAAACGGTCGTAAAACCGTAGAATATAAAGTCATATTGCCAAAAGCATTCGTGCATATCGCATCCTAATAACTTATTAAGTTCTCTTAAACATTGGAAGAACGGATCGCCCACCAAAATGCTGCCAAGCAGCACAAAAATAATTAATTGCCAATCGTAAAAATCCACTTCATCAACGTATTAGAACGCGAGCATGCAACTAACATGTGTTAGATGGCAGATATCTCGAATTAATATCGGTACTTTGCCATCCTAATAAACCTCGTCCGTTACTGGTGCAACTGCCAAAGAATCTAGTCGTGCAATCGAAAAAAAAAGCGACCAAGCGATGATCAGAAACATTCTCCCGGCTCATAAACACTTGCGGCGGACATAGTTGCAAGATCATAGATGCCGCTGCAGCTTTCAAAATCGGAATACTGACGTGACATACAATCGGTAGCGCGCCAACAATGGCCACCTGGACGTATCGACACAATTAGGCAAGCGAAAGTACGAGAAATACGAATAGGTATGCTGCCAAAAATAATAGCGAGATATTTAATTGGATGGGTTCGATGACAGCGCACAGGTAACGTGTGGATTTTGGCAAAGAACAGAAGCTGGTTGCACCTGTTCATTGCGGTATAAAAATTATTTTTACAGAAGCTGGTTTATCCAGGCATTGTTATTGCTGACTGGAAAAGGTTGCAGAATTCTTAGAATACCGAGTGTCCTACCCCATAGGTACGCCTTCAACTTCACTGATATTTGTGTATTTATAAGAGATCATTTAAAAACATATCTAAAATGCCTAGAGGGCGCGCAGCAACAGTGCATAGGGTAACTGCACGTGTAAATGATTTCTCAGGCCTAATATTCCTAATATAATAATATCCTAAATACAGCTAGTCATAGTAATGTTGAATGACGCCGGGTAGACAGAAACATGCGCGTGTGTTATCGTTTTCTGTCTCCTCACATTGTTTTCTCGTAAATGATTTCACCAACACCATGAGTATCTGTATTTTAACAGCATTATTATGTTAGGTATTGTTTTCTAGGCATTATAGATGTGTTTTTAATACGTCGCGGTAAGCCTGAGAAGTCATTCACATGCGCAGTTACCCTATGCACGATTGGTGCGTGCTCTCTCTGGTTTAGCAATCCATGTCTTGATCGGGAGAAGAATTTGGAAACTTCACCCGCTTGTTTTCGCTGCGTTTGAACCGGCAGACAAATGTTTTATTCTTGTGTTACTAGATAGCGCCAAGAATATTCACTTTAGCTGTAAGGTTAGATATGGTGATAGTGGCAGAGAGGGAATTGGAATGTGTTGAGCAAAAAATCGCTGGAAACTACGTTTTTTCTTTCCTCAGGTTGTCTTCCTCATATTTTAACAGCATTATTATGTTAAGTAGATCATTCGACTGAAATTTTGGAACTACTTAGGAATTTAGAGCACATTTGCAATCTGCTTAACTAATTAGCAACTTTCTAACGCTTCTACCTTTGCCGAAATTATCATAAAGCTTAATATTTCATACAGCACAGTATATGTTTTTGAATTCTGCATAATTTTCTAAGTACATTTAGGAGATCATAGGTTAATGAATGTTACTCGTGTAACCTGGGAACATAGCATTGTTCACATGGAAAATAGG
Organism: Trypoxylus dichotomus; assembly: GCA_023509865.1. Lineage (NCBI taxonomy): Eukaryota > Metazoa > Arthropoda > Insecta > Coleoptera > Scarabaeidae > Trypoxylus > Trypoxylus dichotomus. Next base: position 68,316,378 of record CM042076.1, on the reverse strand, counting down.
GTAGTCATGATTTTCTATATTTTTGATGTTTCAACATCTCCAAATTATTCAAATGTTCTATTACCTATTACCTAAAATTTATAGTCGAACGACTAATGTAGAAATTCGAATGAATATATTCGCTTCATAATATTCCCGTACTAGTGGGACAAAGAAGTGTAAGAACCGAAGAAAATATTGCAGCTATACATCAAGGTGTTAATGATCTTAGGTATTAGGTAGCTCTAAGAGCAAATATTGTGAAAACATCTTGGTCTAGGAATACTCGAACAATAATTATAGTATCGAACATTTTGATCTTTAGAGAAATTTGAAAATGACCCAAAATTTCACAACAAAATTATTTTGCGAGAAAAATATAGCTTCTTGATGGTTTCTTGAATAATAAAACCTCTTCTATCTAGTCTGAAAAATCAGTCAGAAGCATTGCATCTACTTAAATTGCACTTCATGCTGGAGGAGTCATTAAACCTTAGTATTTCTTTGAACACTGTTGGTAACGCTATTACTGTGAATGGAACTTGCTCTGTTGACGCCATACTGACAATTAAACAGTTTACTCTCTGCAAAAGATTTGATTATTTCCGGAAACTGACCAGTCAATTTTATTCATCTTTCGTGTGATTTAACACTACTAGACTTCTTTCTGTGGGTTTACGTTGTTGTTGCTATTACAGAATCCATCTTGCATATCTAGGTATAGACTACTATGATAATTAACCAAGACCACTATAATTTTGCAAAAGCCATGTGATCCAGATTCCGTTACGGGCTTTTAACTTGTCAAACATCGTATTGACACAGGGCTTACGCTTTTACTTCCATGTCCGAATAAAACGGCATACTCTAATTTTATCCGTAATTAAAAATCAACCATCGTGGTCGGGGTTTCAACCCGCATCCCTCGGATGCTAAGCGTTCGACTACCGGAACGGTTGGGTTTTTCTTAGGTAGTTAGTTTACGCCAACAAATCAGCAATATTACAAGACTTGCAGACCAACACTGAAAGTACCATAGTTGAGATTCGACCAAATTTATGCGAAAAAGTCATGGAAAATTGGGTTTCATGAATTTATTCCTATCACTTCATTCATGAAGGACTGAATGATCTTGTATTCCATCAGTAATGATAATAACGAACTAGTATATCTGTACTTATATTCTACTAATATAATGCGCCGCATTGCCTTTTACAAACATTATCCTACCAACACCCCTTAAAAACTACTTTATCATGATTATCCGACTTTGCTTAGTTTTTTTTAATACACCATATACCGTTATATCATAAAGTTTTTAGGGCGAAGATGGTATTAAAATAGAAAACATATGTCTGATCTTAAGTCAAGTATTGTAACTTAACGCTTTGAAAAATTATTTTGACAATGACAGTGACTATCACCAACTAATGTGGCAGAGCTGCTGAAAGCAAGTTTGAACATCGAGTTCGAATAAATTCAAATACGATTGACAATACAGTGCAACAAACGTATATGATTGAAGCCTATTTTCGAAGTGGAATACGAATTGATGGAATTTGGGTGTACAGCCAAGGTGCAGGTCTGGATGATTTTAAAGAACACTTTCCAGATTTGCCTATAATTCCAAAAAATTGTTATAACTGCCTTTCTGATTGTGTTAGTTCTGTGGGCCATAAATCACGTTGGTCTACTAGTAGACCAACTCTTCATTTGCAAGAAGTTATAAATAATGTTCGTCACCTGATGGAAAATAAAGCGACAAAACCTTTGAAACATTCGACTTTCTGATGAAACATGCCAGTAAATTGTAAAGAAAAGCTTATACTTGCTTGCTGCCAGTGGTTTGCAAATAATTTAATGCAAGATGATGACGTGCTATATTTAATATTTTTCTCTGATGAAGCATGGTTTTATTTTTCTGGTTATGTCAATTTCCAAAATACTGGGATGTGGAGTAGTGAAAATCCTCATATTTTCCGCCGCAGAGTTGTTGGACCCATTTTTTTTTAAATTTTAGAATTAACTCTAGAGGAGTAAAAACATTTTGAATGAAATTATTGAACAGATGCACGAAGATGTACTACAATATTATTACTTCCAGCAAGATGGTACAATGGCACACACAACACAAGAAAATATTGCTTTTCTTCGTAAGTTTTGAACGATCGGATTATACGAAAATTGAATTTCCAAACACGATCACCTTATTTGATAATTATGGACTTTTTCATGTTTCCTCGGCTAAAGAATAGAATATTTAAAACTCCCGTTGCTAATTTGCAAGATCCACAGCAACGAATTTTTGAGAAATGTGCATTAATAACTCCATCAAAGTTGCAACATGCCCTTAATCGCATGAGAAGGAGTATGAACTTGAGAATTGAAAATAGTGAACAACAATTTCAACACTTTTTTTATTAATAAAATGTTCAATTCCAGTTGAGTTTCTTGTTTAATTGTATCACGATGACACTGTCAAAATAATTTTCCAAAGTTAAGGTTGTGTTACGGGTATGATAATATGCTATCTTCGTCTACCGACGTTGACATTATTTCAATAACCTCCTTTTCCTTTTTTTAAATTTAGAACAGCTTTGACATTAAACCTAAATCTTCACGTCAACGCCTCCGACAAAAATTCGCGACATATTTCAAACATCAAACAAAACACGAATGTAGATAGGAGACGACGCGAATAGCCCCATTGTCTATTAATATACACGCATTGTGTTGCAAGACAAAAACCTACAAGCATATCTACCCAGCTGCAACAACAGAAGCCTATCGATGCTTTGACATTTTTGTTGGCACCAACAAGTCAATTAGCACATCGTGCACGCACACGCTATCGTTTGAAGTCGACCAAACGACTTAACGGTATTTGATTTCGAAAAAAAAAAGAAACGAAAATCGCTATACCCATTTCTAACCGATGAAATCTTAAATGTTAAACGCGACGGCATTCTTTTCGGAATACGTCGATTAAAGCAAGCATCCGTCTGATTAGATTTTCTTCATCGGAACGTCAAGTCGACGTAAATCAAAAGTCCGATCGCTAAACGGTTTTTTGCGCTGCGCCAATAAGCGCGCGAGATCCGCAAAGTACGCCGTAAAGAGTTTATCCGTTGAAACGAACGTGTCATCATCGTTATTTGCTGGTTTACCGCAACGCAAGAGTAAATAGCGGAACGGGAATTTATCGCCACTCACCAGCTGATTTTGATAGGCGGTCACCGCGGTGAAGACCGTCTCCGGAAAGATGAACGTCTTGTACTCTTCGTTCTCCAGATCGACGATTTGGCCGGGTGCACCTTCCGGTCTCTTCACGAGGTGTATTCTTGGTTGGTATTTATGCATGGAGTTGAGAACTAGCTGCAAAAAAGATAATTAAAGGTGAATATTTTAGTTTTCAATTGAATCTTTTCGGATAGAATCGAACGAATTCATTTATTTTTATTTTTCATTCATTTTATATGGATAGTAGGTGTATGCATAATTTTTTCCGGTTTAACTAATAGATGGCGCCAGCAAAAATTTTTCTAGCATGGTATCCATAAATTACCTGAAAGATGGATGAAATCCAGAGAAGCCGATGACCAATATTTTAAATAAAATAAACAATTTCCCTTGAAAATTACGTGTCTCTTTTTAGCAAAAAAAAAGGAAAAAACTTGTCCATACACCTGGTATACTTTAGTACAGGATGGGGAATAGATCTCCCACAATTTAAAGAGATATAAAAGATGAAATTTAGAATATAAAATATAGTTTTTTAATGTGTTCTAGAAATTATATCAGGCAAATGACGCCCACTGTTAGTACATTGGTGGAGACGTTCTCGGAAATTTACCATCACTTTTCACGTTAGTTGAGATGGAATAGCGTAAATTTTCACTAGGTTTTCATATGGAGACACCTACTAAAAAAGGGTTTTCAACGTCGACCTTCACTTCTTCAAGATTTATAGAAAATGATCTTCAGCTAACGCGAAGGGTGAAGGTAAACTTCTGGGAACGTCTCAAGCAATCTATGGACAACGACGGCCGCCATTTGTCTAATATAATATTTAAAACATTAAAAAAACTATAATTTATTCTCGAAATATCTTCATTTTTTTTATACCTCTTCAAAATGTGAGAGATCTTTATGCCTCACCCTGTATATCATTCGATATTATAATAAAATTTATATGTAATATCTATGGAATTAGCATCACTTAAGTTGGATAGAAAACGCTGATGGTAATGGAAGTTACTCCGATCTGCTAAATTAAAGTTCTATTCAATACCACTTTATTATGCTAATTATTCTCTACCTCACATTTCGGATAGTATTGTATTTTCCAAGTATTGCCATGACGTTTTCACCAAATGCCTAGAACTTTCATTTAGGACATATATGAGCAACCATCGGCCCGCGAGACATTTTGAAAAACTCAATTAAAAAAAATTACTATTTACTCATATTCACTCCAAATGAGGAAGATCGAGTGATATGGGGTTTGTCGCGGCCCGCGAACGTGTTTGCACACTAAAGTTTGGCACACAACATGTCAAAGGTTGCCCATACTTGATTTAGGAGAACAATCAGGTTGTTTCAGGGTTCGTTAGAAACGCGTGCAAAATTCAGATTTCTAGGAATTTAGAAAATGATAAAAATTGCGGCCAAGATAGGAGGAATTTAAGAATTATTAAAAGTCTGAGAAATAAAAATTGTTTTTATCTTAAAGCAGATAAAGGAAATAAAATAGTCATTCTGGACAAACCGGATTATTATAATCGCGTCAACACTATGTTAGCGTCAGGACCGTACAGAGAATTAAAGAAAACCCCCCTACCGTCAATGATTAGAATCACTAAAGATACTATTAAGGACTGTCCCAATTAAATCAATAATAACCTGAAATTCAAAATATCAAGTTCAAACCCTACCATTCCAAAAATGTATTGTCTTCCAAAAATCCACAAACCAGGCAATTCCATGAGACCTATAGTATCCGGCATTGATTCTCCAACATACAAATTGTCCAAATGGCTAGTGAATGAATATAAGAACTTGCCCCATAAAGTAGATAACCTATGTGTAGAAAACTCCGTAGATTTTGTAAATAAAATTGAAAAGACTGAATTAAAAGATGGGGAAGTCCTTGTATCATTCGACGTTTGTTCACTTTTCCCAAGCGTACCAATTCCAGAAACGATGGAGTATTTGGTTGAATTTTTGAAATTAAATAACGTAGATGATGTGAAAACCGCGGAATATATAAGGTTAACTAAGTTATGCATGTCACAAAATTGTTTTCAAATAGGCGGAAAATGGTTCGAACAGGTGGAAGGCACGGCGATGGGTAATCCTCTATCGCCTTTTATTGCGAACCTTTTCATGAGCAAATTTGAAACAAACCTGAAAAAAGAAACCAAATATTTCCCGAGAATTTGGCTTAGGTACGTAGATGATATTTTCGCTGTGTTTGACACCAACAAAGGAAACATACAAGATTTCCTAGCAGAACTGAACTCAAAATTTACCACGATCAAGTTTACCATTGAAGAAGAAGTGAACAATCGCCTTCTGTTTCTAGATACTCTAGTCATACGCAATAATAATAAATTAGAAATAGACATCTACAGAAAAGAAACTAATTCCAACAGATTCATCACGTTTGATTCGCACCATTGCGAACAACAAAAAATGTCCGCGATTAGTTTTCTGGTCAATAGACTCGTCAGATTTCCGCTAAACAAGAGCAGGTATGACAAAGAATTAAAATATATCAAAGATGTAGCGAGGTACAATGGTTTCTCTTCTATGGATGTCGACCGTATTTTAAGGAAGGTCCAATACAAACAACACATCAGGAATTCCACGACTTTGACATCAACAAACACCGGTAACAAGAAATTTATAACTCTTCCTTTTCACCCAACAGTAAAAGGGTTAAGTAAAATTTTCCGACAACTAAATATGAACGTGTCTTTTGTGTCAAAAAACAACTTAAAGAATCTCTTAGGGAATCCCAAAGATAAACCGGAGATGATAAAAAGTCTGGAATATACCAAATCGCATGCAATGATTGTGAGAAAGTTTATATTGGACAAACAAAAAGGAGTATCGAAACGAGGTTCAAAGAACATATTAGACACTATCGTTTCGACAAACCTGAACTATCAAGCGTAGCAGAGCATATGGTAAAATCCGGACATAAGATTGATTTAAAAAATCTGACACTACTTAAAAACGTGAACTCGTATAGAGAATTAGACGCGTACGAAACGGTATATATGAAAAAGAACGGAAACTTATTGAACAGAGAACCACCCCCAATTGCACACTCGAGTTTGATGGATTTATTACCATAGACCCTGTTAAATGATACGGTTCGCTTTCGGTCCATCCTTCCCCGTAAAAAGGCATGAGGCCACCTAGTAGATTGTAAATAGTCATATGGTTAGAAATTTTAGAGCCTGCGTAGAAAATAATTTGCATGTGTGATACAGTTTTTACTTTTAGTCGGTAACACGGTTGACAATGGGAGCCCACGTGCTCCCGAAACGCTGCGTTCCGCATAATTAATTAATTTGTGTGAGTGGAGTTTACTGCTATACCTGTGAATTGTTTCAGGGTTGTTCAATAATGTAAAACTCTGGATTCTTACGACTAGTTGAACAATTCAACACAGAAATCATATCACAACACATTACTCTACGCAACTTCATTGAGTGCATTGCAAAAGTTCAGTCAAGAACTACTACATACCATCAAACAGTACATAATTTCAATCAGAACACAGTAGAGTCGATACATTTAGATCAGAATATAAGCTCAGCGGAACACATATAACTTCAAAACCAATGAAATTTCATGTTCTAAAACATTCAGAACAGCCATAGGTCACAATTCGGCAGCATTGATCACATAGTTCACGAGTTTGCTTTAGCTAGAAGGAATTCGCGAAATTGTAAAGTAAAGAAGATATCGAAAAATTGCCGAAACTATTCAGTTAAACATTTTTGTCTCGAACTGTACTGATTGCATTTTAAAACCATGTCATATTTTTAACTGCATCTTTCATTTGCTCCTCATATATCGCACATCAGTTAGCAGTAGAACATTTCCGCATTAATATTCGCAAAATCTAGCGCCAACGAAAATACATCACACGACATAAGTAACTTTTAACGTTATCTCGAGAATTGGCAACAATAGAAAGCACCTTTCATCATCCCTGTGTTAGACAGCAAAACGAAAATAGACTACTCTAACGTACACGTTTCTACGCACGACAATCACATTCTAAACTTACATGTCCGTGCTTGTCCATCTCGTTGTTGGTCAGCTTGACCTTTTCGAAGGAAACCACCTGCTTCCGAAGCTGTTCGCCCGAATACGGTGAATCGGGATGAGCGTACATCCTACACGGCGCTGGAGGATCGGCTTTGCCGGCGACCAGCCACGACGATCGGTGATACGCGTATCGGTAGCGCTTGTTGTCGACCGGAACGATGTCGAGAAGTACGGCGTATCGTTGATCCGGCTTGATTCCGGTGAAGGAGACCCTAACGGTTGGGAACATCCGCCTACAACAGAGTGAGAGTTCTTTGGTAATTGGCAACTTAGCAACAAACTTTGTAAGTGTACTTTAAATGTATTGAGTATATTTAGTGATATTTGTATTAGTGGAAGATGATAAAATAAAAAAATTATATGTAACTAGCCTAACAGTTTGCTAATAAAATTGCTATATCTACAGTTCAAAGATACTACTACCTCTATTCTTGGTTTCGTTCTCATAGTCATAATTACATGATTGAATCTGGAAGAATGATCTCCATAGAAGTTCAGTGCGTGTCTTTTTATGACAATTTATCTCAATAACAAATGAACTCTTTTCGAAATTGGACTGTTTCATGATAACGTATAAAAGGAGAAAATGAAAGAAAAAGGAAGAAGAAAAAGGTGAAAGGAAGGGAACGACAAAAGAAAAAGAGCAGAAGACGGAAGGGTGACAGAAACAAAGGAAAGTAAAAAGAAAAAGAAAAAGAAAAAAAATGCGGAATCTTTCTTTTTCGTTTTATTTCTTTGTTTTATCCTCATGACACGGTCCAATTCCGGAAACTGTTCGTTTATTACTGACTCTGGCCCTAGAAGCCTACGTATTCATTTTAATTTAGCTCAGCATTTACTAAATTGTCTTCAGTGGGACTCTAGAGTTCCGTAGATCTTTATTCGAAGATTCGACGAAACATAAGCATAACATTCCAGAAAGTAACTTAATTACGGAGTCTCGTACACTTAAATATAAAGAGTTGGTACGGATAGCTAAGCACAACAATCATTTACTGATGTGTTTCTTAAAATATAAGTTGAGTGAAGTTTCTTTTTTATTTTAAGCTTTTGTTTACTGATAAAATTTATTGATTTTGTTTTTGAAATGTTAAAACCCAGAAATTATATTAATAGTTTGTATTTCATATTCCGCTGTTAACAATATTATTAATATAATCAATCATTTAAACTTTATATTCGGTTTTAAAAGGTAGCCGACACTATAATCTTTATCTTAAAGTTGTTTTCATTGTAAAAGGTCGCTCTCGCTTTATGTATTTGATAAAAGGAAGTTGCCAAGGTACTCTGATCTCTCTTCAATGCGAATAAGTCTTTAGCCTTTGCTAAAGATTTCCGTGAAGAGCAGCAACTCAAATGAGTCTTGAATAATTCTTTGTGTAGCCGACCTATAGCACTTGTATCTTATATAACGAAAATCTATGAACGAATGATCAAATTGAGATTGGGTTGGGGGTTAGAAATTAAAAATATACTGCCCGCTTAGCAATACGGTTTTAGGACATCGCAATGTACCATTAATGTTTTAACACAATTAATAAGACTTGGACCGTGTCATGATGAGATAATATAGAAATGAAATAAGAGTAAGAGGAGAAAGAAATAAAAAGAGATAAAAAGAAAAAGAATGAAAAAAGGGAGAGCGTGAAATAGAGAGAAAGGTGAAAAGAGTAAGAGAAGAAAAAAAGAGACAGAAAATGGGGGGAGGGGAAAGAAGGAAAGAAAAAGAGAGAAGAACAAAAGAAATATTTATCGACACCTTTAAAAGAATGGTAATCAATTATTGGGCCACGCATCACATCTTCTGTTTTCATATCTGTCAGAAGAAACCAGAATACGTTGATGTCAGCTTGCTGAAGTGCTTACACAATATGTTTATTTTTATTAATAAAATCGCAGTATATGAGGTAAGAAAGACTTCCATCTCTTTAATGGTCTTCCAAGGTCTCTTCTTTCCATTGCTCCTTGGTCTCTTGCTATCCTGATTAATCTGGATGTCTCTGCTCTTTGCACATGATCTTTTCACTATATTCTTCTTTCTCTAGAGAATCTAACTACATCTCCAATTCCACATTTCTCTCTTATTGTTTCTTACTGTATCTCTGTTTATTTTCCCATCTGTCATTCTTAAGGTACTCATTCTTGTTGTTCTCATCATCTGTTTGATTCTATTTGTATCGGCTCGTGTTTCAGCTTCGTATTAAAATTATTGGTTTTATTATGTTTTTATATATCTTTACCTTACAGTCTGTGAAATAGAAAGAAAGGTGAAAAGAGTAAGAGAAGAAAAAAAGAGACAGAAAATGGGGGGAGGGGAAAGAATGAAAGAAAAAGAGAGAAGAACAAAAGAGAAAGGTGGGTTTTCGACGTTTCGCCTCCGTCGTAGGAGGCTTCTTCATGAGAGATAGAGGAGACCAAAGTAGCACTGTAATTCGACGTGTAAACCACGTTAGAGGCGAAACCACTTTGCAGAAGGTTACGGTGACTCGGCGTGTTAACCGCGCTAGAGGCGAAAAGCTACTGAAGGTTTTCGCAATGTGCAAATCGTCTTTACGTAGAATACAACTGTGGGACGTATTTATTTAAACATCCAGAATACTTATAGCACAGCCAACTTAATATATTGGAAGATAAATTGATAATTATAGGTTTATCGTCGCAAGTGTCTCGTAGAATCGTAGACTTTTTCCAAGATTTTAAATTATTTGTCAGATCCAGTACAAATACAGTTTAATTTGTGTACATATGATCTGCATTATACCTATAGTCACAATGTTAATATCATCCAATATGCTGATGATATTTGCATATACTTGGTCGATAAGAAAAGAAGATCTTCCAAGCCCAAGTTTATTGAGAATTGGTTGCACCTTTAGCACTACGTAGACGCATGGTAGCAATTAAGTATATGCTAAAACTAAGGTCGTTGTATACGTTTCCTATCTTGTTAAAGATCAACTGCTCGTTATTGGTAGAAAACATAGGGCTTCGAATCTTGTAATCTTATACTTTAAGTACGTAAAACCCCTGAATATTGCCTTTCCTCCTTACATTGGGCAACAGGACCAGGACGTGCAGCTTTGTACATCTAATTTAAGACTCCACCAGCAAAGTTTGATTATATTTACAGACGGATCCAAAAGTAGCAACGGATGAGGATGCGTCTTTTACTGTTGTAACAGTGCGTACAGAAAGCTTTTTCTAAAGACATGGACGGATCAGTATTTACTGTGGGAGCCACAGCCATTTTAGAAGCAATTCGTTATAGTGCCTCGACTCTCTCTGGTTGCGCTTCGCACAGAAGCACTATTGACTCACTTATCAATCTTTTAATCTCACTAAAGTTCCCACTGCTTACACCTTTGCATTCTAACAATCGAGAAGTGTACAATTGATGATGCATGAAAATTAAGATCTGAGATCCAGTGGACAACTGTGTTAGTGACCTCGATAGGCACTGGGATATAAAATGGGTATCCCTGTTGTACATCACCATGGTTGCTTTCACTGAAGGTCAGTAACATTATTAATTCCCAATTCAAGTTTCAATTTTTTTTTATTATTTCCTCCGAGGTAAGTGGGCTGTGATCTCCAGGCACCACTTATTAAAAGAATGCCTAAATTTGAACGATAATTTATTGTCAAATACCTGTCTTCCGTTAGAAACTACGAAAGGACAAATTAAAAACAATGAAAGCACAATTAGGAACCGTGAAAACTTTAGTTTCAGATTAACTTACGCTCATATTTTAAACTTTATATTATTTCTAACTATTGATTGCTAATGTTATTTCTTCTGTCCGGTATTTCTGGAGTATGGTGTATATACACTTCCTTCTTTTTTTCTTTCAATTGTTGTGTTAGCGGTTTTCCGATTTAAATATTTACAACCCAGCATCAATGCAGGTGTTGATTTAGCGATTACGGAAGTATCTCACTTGCACGCTGGCAATTTGCGTTATGCGTGTCCAAGCTTGTTGGATGTGTGTTTAGCTTTTCCCGGTATCCAGTACTATGGAACTGAATGATCAACATGTATTGGAAACAGGAATTTTACGTGTGCCTATACCGTATCCATGTACTAGTTGTGCTAAATTTAAAGAACGACCTATTTCTTAGTTGTGCCGTTTTTAGCTCTAAAAAGCTCTAGTTCCTTCGTCACCAACCCAAGAAGCGTTTGATCTACATCTTCATGTATCAAAAACCTCTCGAAAGACACGCGCCCATTACAAAGCGCGGCGAATGTCGATAAATCTAAGCATTCCGTCGTAATTGGCGAGTCGAAAATTGAGAAATGAACCGGCGATCTGCCACGGTGACAACGTACCGTAACAAGAACCGCACGCGTACGTTTCACAACAAAACGACGGGGGAAAAGGAAACGCGGCGCAATTATCCGCGGTACAAAAGCTATAATAAATACGTTGCGCGGCAGTTGAAGTGAGACCATCACGGCTCATTTGCGATGTCGCTCGCTTTGCCGCTTTTAACATCTATTCCGTTAATTAAAACGTACGAGGCGGTAGGTTGATGGATTCGCGTTCGGACTTGGTTTCCAGTCCCGAAATGCGACGCCGGTAAGATTCTATATTTATGTCGAAACATCGTTCATATATATCATGAAGACTTCGAAAGGTTTCTTGTCACCGATCCGTACTGCGGAAAGGTACTATTATAATGGATTCGCAATTATCCCAAACGGTTGCCGAAATATTTATCGAAACCTTTGAAAGAATGGTAATCAATTATTGGGCCACACATCACATCTTCTGTTTTTATATCTGTCAGAAGAAACCAGAATACGCTGATGTCAGCTTGCTGAAGTTCTTACACAATATGTATATTTTTATTAATAAAATCGCAGTATATGAGGTAAGAAAGACTTCAATCTCTTTAATGGTCTTCCAAGGTCTCTTGCTATCCTGATTAATCTGGATTTCTCCGCTCTTTGCACATGATCATTCCACTATATTCTTCTTTCTCTAGAGAATCTAACTACATCTCCAATTCCACATTCCTCTCTTATATCCTTGTTTCTTACTCTTAAGATACTCATTCTTGTTGTTCTCATCATCTGTTTGGTTCTATTTGTATCGGCTCGTGTTTCAGCTGCGTATTAAAATTATTGGTCTTATTATGCTTTTATATATCTTTACCTTACTGTCTGTTAAGAGGTATTTGTTTTTCCAAATGATGTCTTTCAATTATCCAGATACTCGTGCTGCCTTCATTATTTGTTGCTTGGCCTCTTTATAGCTGTTCTATCCGCGCGACACGTCATCTTCCAGGTATATAATGAATATCAGTTGTTAAATAATTTTGCTGTTTATTTCAAGTTTGCATCGTATATGTTCTTTTGATATCACTAGTGTTTTCGTTTTTTCGGTGGATACTATCTAATAACGAAATACCAAGATATCTTTCAAAATGCCTGCACTTTGCTGTAACTTCTCAGGCTCTTCCCACAAGTTATTAATTCCATTACCTTTTGGTTTTGGTGAACCTGGACGAACTAAGATCTTATTGATGGGTCGATGTGATCAACGTTTCGCGGCAAAGATGCAGTATATCGGGCAATTCAAAGGTACGAGATATTTCACCAGATAAAAGATTTATTATGAGGTGGAGGTCCGCGAACAGCAACGGTTAGAGGCATCTGTGTGAATGTTCAGTTCAAGAAAATCATCAGATTTACAATGAGATTGGGACCAAAAATCTGCCACAAAATTCTAAAATTCGTAAAAATGAACGTTTGCAAAATGCATATTGTTCGTGAATTGACTGAAGGTGATCCAGGTTGAAAATTACACTTCTGCGAATTAATTACAGAATTTCTTTCGATTTGTAAATCAAATAACCTTTTCTGATGAAGCATGTTTTGTCTTAATGGTACCGTTAGCAGACATAATTGTCGTTATTGATTGGCTTAACAAGGTCCATACACAGTATACTCAAAAATAAATGTGAGCTGACGTTTTTCTTGCAAGGTCAAGGTTATAAAAGTCAACAGGATAATCTTGAACACTTAGGAGAATTGAAGAAATTGATTATACTACCGCTAAGCTCTAGTAAACGGAGCACAATCTGAATATTTATTATCTCGATCAAATTTTAACTGTGCTTTCAAAAAAATCTCGAGATATCTTTTTCTTTTTTTTTGTATTGTATCTAATTGTCTCATTTAAAAAAATAAGTACTAACTGGTTACTATCAAACTGAAAGTCAAAAGTGATTATTCTATGCTTTTACTTAGCTTGTCCGGGAAGTCACTCAAATAATTATTAATAATAAATTGGTAGATATTAGTATATGTACACTTCCGGTATTGACATATGGAGTGGAGACTATATGTGGGGGTAGGCTTAAGAGATAAAATAAGTGACCGTGAGATAAGAAAACGAACTGGAGTAGAAGGTGTTATGGAAAGAGTAGCAAGGTATAAACGGAGATGGGCAGGACACCTAGTGGGACAGGAAGGAGTAATATAGATAAGTCATATTCTCAAATGGGGGCCAAGATTACACAAATGAGACATCGGAATACCACCCAAAAGATGGGTAGACGACATAAAGGGGAAGGCTGGCAAGAACTGGTTACAGGTGGCACATGATAGACTTAGGTAGAAGGAAAAGGAGAAGGCATATATTCAGGAGCGAGCAACAAAATGCTGAAGAAGAAGAAGAAGGAATAAGAGGTATTAGTAATATATCAGTCACTGTACTGAAGTCATGTACTTCAATTATTGCAAGCCAAATTGCAGAGCTTATAAACTTTTCTATTGAGGTGGGTCAATTTTCTGATTCCTTTAAAATAGAAAATATCTCACCCATTTAAAAGGGGAAATGTAAAGGATTCTAAATAATTCTAGACCCATAGCTATTTTAGCAACCTTACCTAGAACATTTGAGAGAACGATGACAGATAATTATAATAAATTCAGCATATTGTCTAGTTAGCATGGGTACGGGCAGCGTTTTTTACAGAAGCAACATGTAGCGAATTTGGACAATGCATTCGTGAACTGTTAAACAGAGAATTCAAAATTGCTATACTTTTGGCATTTGATTCAGTAAGTTACTCTCAGAAATCAGGGGGGATATTAATACCTATCAAACTATCTTTCTAATAGAGGAATTAGTGTCAAACTGAATGATATAACCTCAGATATCCACTTACAAACAACAGGTGTACCACAAAGTTCAGTGATGGAATCACTGCTTGTCTTACTTTCCATCAACGGTCTACCAGATCATATTACTTTGGAAATGTATATTTGTATGAAAGTCTCCATATATGGAAAACTAATTTACTAAGCATCCTCAGTGATTTTCATACTTCGTATTATAAAGACAAATTAGTAGCTAATACGGAGGAAACTAAATTTATCTTGTTGTACCCTAAACCAAATAATAGGATTTTTTTGCAAGATTGGTATAATTTTTAATAATCACGTATTAGAATATACTCCAGCAGTAACATTTTTAGGAATTTATGTTGAATACAATCTGGATTGAATCTCACTTCTTAAAGTTGTCTGCTTATTAAAAGGCACATCAAAAAATACTTTCATAATAGCGCTGCTAACCCACCAATACTTGTATACTTGTATTTAGAAGCATTATTGTGTTAGGTGTTATCAGCTTATATTTAAATTCTGCTTATTTTGCAGTGTAAAATTTAATGACCTTTTAAATAGGAAACCACTTTTATCTGTATATTACTTACTTACCCATTAAGTACTGCAATATAATATTCCTGTTTGGGCACTATCGATTGAGCGGCGTAGAATTTTATTATTCAGAGAAAATTAATACGTGCCATTTTCGATCTAGAGCCAACTGATTCATGTCGTCAAGTGTTTCGTGAAAATCATTTACTTACTCTTATATCCTTTTTCATCTACAAACTATTGCACAATGTGTTTGTTCACAGGAATACATTTAATAGTTGTAGTAAAGTTAATAGTCATGATAGCAGAAATAAAAGTAATTTAATTGTGACTACTCATAATTTTGAAGCTTTCAAAAAGTCTCCTGTACATACTAGAGTACGCTTATATTAAGCTCTTTCGGAAATGACCAGGGCAGTAATAGCTTAGGGATATTCAAACAAAAGTCAAAAAACTTATCCAATATCTGAGGCTTCTCATACCATGAGAGAATTCTTCGTTGAACATTGTCATTTTTGTTTAATTTATTGCAATATGTTTGAGGTTTATATACCTACTTATGTACAAATGTCTACATTATGAAATGAATCAAATAATTGGTCACGTGATCAATATATTATTATTAATGTTTATTATTATTATCATTATTATTATTATTATTATTATTATTATTATTATTATTATTATTATTATTATTATAGTTATTATTAAAAAACATGCTACTAGTTACCTGCTAGATTCTTTTTTCTATTTTTTCCTTTAACATTGTACTGAAACCAACAATATAAAGAGACAATTCATGTGCGTAAATCGACGCGCTTATAGGCTCGCTTAGCTTTCCTGCCATTTCGAAAATCGATACTAGAAATTTATATCGATAGAAGAGACACGACTTAGCAACGCCCTCTAACTCTATCATTCCTAACTAGTTTATGTAGCACGTAATAATTGCCTCAGACTGCCTCTAAAGTACCGACCAGTTCTTAATTCGCCGTTTTATTTGAAATGTATGTCCAACAGAAATAAAAACCCAGAATTTATGAGCAATTATATACTCTCCCGTAGCAGATAATATCTAGAAGATATTGTTGTAGATTAATAAGGTATGACCGATATAGCCTTTCGCATTGTTTTTGGTCATATTTTCTAACAGCATCTCTTCTCTTTTACGGTCTACAGTCACTATATTATCACTACTAATAATATTTTTTTATTTTCCACAGTCACGAATCACGATATCTTTCTTCTTTCGTAGTTTACAAATTCAATTTAATTCTGATAATGAACGTAACAAATTGGTAACATCAATTTTATCTCCTTCTATTTTGATCCGAGATAGATAGTTAGAAGATTTTCCAGAGTCTTTTAATGTGCTTAAAACCATTAAAGCTAATATATGTAAACCATAATATACCGTAATATCCGTAAGACCTGTTTGCGTTTGTACGTCGGTAGGTACGTTCACGTATGCATAATACTATGTAATTTTTTCGACTAATTATAGCTATCCCGATAATTGCCGGTTCGCTAGGAGTAGAATTAATTACGCGCATGAAAATGAGCGACTACCTTTTTTCTTATAGCCGTATTTTGTGTATGTAATTGAGGTGAAATTAAATAAATTATTTAACCGTTGAAATCAAAATATTTGTTACCGTGCTTCATAAAATATGTTCTACGAGGGCGACCTGAAATGTTTTCGCAGTCGGCAAGAGATGGTGCACAAAGGTTGAAGTGGATTCATTGGTCGGTTTTATGCTAACTGTCAAAATTTCACACGTCTACTGTGTGTTTTTTAAGAGTGTAGTTTGTGTAGCAAGTCAGGCGGTTTCGCAAAAATGGATACAATCGAATTTCGTGCAGTGATAAAACACTTCTGGATGGCTGGGAAAACAGCCACGGAAATTCGAAATATTTTGCTAGAGGTTCATGGCGAATGCACTCCTTCATTTTGGAGCATCACCTTCTAGGGTAGCGGGTTCAAACGTGGCCGCACAAACACATGTGACGAACCACGCACTGGACGCCCAGAAACCGCTACCAACGTTGAAATGGTCGACAAGATTCATGATGTCGTGTTAGCCAATCGCCAATTGAAGCTGAAAGAGGTAGCAAAGACAACAGGCTTCTCAGAAAAACGCATTGGCTAGATCCTACACGAGATTTTGGGTATGAAAAGTTTTCGGCGCGAGGGGTACCGCGATTGCTCACACCAGAGCAAAAACGAAATTGGCTGATCGTTTCGGAGAAGCATCTGGCCAGGATCCAACGCAATCCAAGAGATTTCTTCATGCTTAACCGTGGATGAGACATGGATCCACCACTACATACTGGAGACCAACGAACAGTCAAAACAGTGGACTTTTCCAGGCGAATCGGCTCCAAAGAATGCAAAGACCGCTCCATCGGCCGGTGTGACCCTCGTTGACTATCTGCAGAGGGGAAGGATGATCACGGGGCAATACCTAGCCCCCAGCAACTTTATCCTATTCCCAAACCTGAAAGAAATCACTGGGAGGAAAGAGGTTTGAGGTTGCCTCAAATAAGGAGGTCATTGCCGCTACAGATGGTTATTTTGCAGACCTCGAAGCATCCGACAGCTTGATGAGACTGGAGCACGGTTTGAAAAATGTGTTGATCTTCGAGAAGACTACACCGAAAAATAATAACAGAAAACCACACCAATACCGTGTCGATTCCGCAAATATTTCATTTCGCTCTCGTAAATATTTTAAAGTTAATCATTCTTATTAGTTCTGAGACATCGCAGTCGTAAGTGTTTTTCAGGGACAGTCAAGAAAGAGGAGTGACTGATAGATTCAATATTTTTCTAAAATGCTTCATTCAGTTCTCATTTAAACAAATACAATAATATTTGCTTAGAGCGGAAGTACTTAGCACCAGAGTACTAACACAGGTTTTATATAATATTCTGGGCGTAATGGAAACAACAATGAAATTACAAAAAATCCATCCAATATTCCATCTTGTACAGTTCGATAATATAAAGTGTATCTGTTAACCAGATAATAGTTTCGCGCTTTACTAATAATAGAAGTTAATATAAGATTCCTTAGTGTTTCTCCCCATTCATTTCATCAACGCTACCATTATTGTTAATTATTTCTCCCACCGATCATCATGAACTCTACAGTTACGATTAAAGCGTAGCACCTCAAAAACGTCTGATAAATGTTCTACATCAAGCTCCAGTAACAAAGTTAAAATACGGTGACTAGATTAATAGAGGGGAACGTAAAATATCTGCCCGGTCGCAGCATCCGATGACACTCCGTCGTTTTCCGTACGCCGTTGAAGCGATACGACGACGGCGGCGACGTTCAAAATATCGCCGTTCTCGCATCGTCAGCGAGTATTCTTTTTCTTTCGACCGGCGAAGCTCACGGCGCGGCCCGTCTGGCTTTTATAAATGATCGGTAACGCACAATTAGGCTGCCAGAGGCATGTCGCCACGCCTGAGCTCGCCAACTGACGCTCTCTCGGTCTCCATCACTAGAATTGATTCATTACCGGTCGCCTAACGTTGCGTTATTAACAACTGCAACATTATTTAGTTGTCGCCGGTAATTTATTAATCGTTTATACGCGCTACATGAGAACATGCGCGCTCTAATAATTATATAACAATAGATAAGCGATGGGATAGTACGTTTTACACATGTTAGATTCAACAGGGAATCGGATACAATTACAAGTATTGACTTAAAAGGTAAATGCTATAAATTACCGGCGTGTACGAGGCGAATTAATGGCTGGGAATAATTTTACTATTAAACCGTAATATTGTTTTTTCTACATTCTGTAGAAATGTAAAGTTATTTAACCTTATTTGAACCTTAGTATCTGTTGATTGACGTTTCTACTCCTAAGGGCCGGTTTATTCACATTCTGATAAAGGGACAGATAACCGCCAGCAAGATAAATTTATCAGGTTGTAGACATCTCATTTTCACCAAATTTTATATGAGAGGTAACAAACCATGACTGTCTAATGTTTTTAGACTGTTAATATAGGGTAAAGCTGAAAGATAGACTTATGTCCGTTGTAATGAGAAAGATAAACACATAATTACGGTTTCGATTTGAACATAACCTAATATTCTTGTATGTACTGTTCGTCAAATGGATAATGGTGTTAGATGACGCTTGCTGATGCATCTATCAAATCTTTTAAAAAAGCAATTAATTACAATTTTTATGCAATTTCCACCGTTTTTAAATTTTCTGAAAAGATATCGTTCTCGGTAGGATTCGAACCTATGCCCTCTCCCTTACCTGGGCAACAACCACTAGACCACGGGACCGTGTGTAAGTTCAAATCACTTTTAATACCTAGGTGTCGTAATGTCTGTAGATATATAACAATACCTCAGCAGAAATAATGGCAATTGCAAATAACATCATGTCTGTTAGGATATTGTTATATATTTACAGACATCAGGACATCTAGGTATTAAAAGTGACTTGAACTTAGATGCAGTCTAGTGGTAATAACGTTCCCCCGGTGAGGGAAAGAGCGTAGGTTCAATTCCTACCGAGACTGATATTTTTTCAGGAATTTTAAGAAATGACCGACTGTCGGTAACACGGTTGACAATGAGAGCCCACGTGCTCTCGAAACGCTGCGTTCCGCATAATTAATGAATTTGTGTGAGTGGAATCTACTGCTATACCTGTGAAAGTTGATAATTGCAAAACATGGAAGATACTCAACTTCACGTTTAAAGGAGTTTCCATAGTAGGTTGGAGGATTCTTCGTTTGCATTAGGATATTGTTTTGAATTTTTAATGAAATTATTAGATTTTTTTGATTTATATTCCTTCAATCTAGAGTTTTAGTTTCAATTTCATTCTTTTAAAACGAAGAAATTATTTATTTAGAGTTTACTTTTTTAAGAAAAGATTATTCTAAAAGTTTTTATGTCAGCATTGTTTATTTACGCTTATTAACAGAATTTTTCATTTTAAATTATGCGTTTGTAACTTTTTTATTTCTTAGTTAGTACAGAAAATTTTGTAGATGTTTTAATTAAGAACTTGTTTCAAATACTTATTATTAATTTCAAAAATAAAACTAGAAACATTTTCAATTATTCTACGTATAAATGCCCTGTTTTATCAAGTCAAATATACTTCCGCTACATTAAAAATCATTCAATCTATCTCCAATTCAACATGGCACCTTACAAATTTTAACCATAATACAAACGATAAAATCTGCATGGTTATACTCAGAACGCTCTCACTTCAATTAAATATGCAATCAATTTCTTACGCCAAGAAGCAAAAGCCTCGTAAAAAAACCAATCACAACTTTTATACATAAGCATGTAGAATTTGACCCAACGAGTACAGGTTCGTATACGATCTGTCGTACTGCAGCGGACCATAAATCGTCATTCGATAACCGCACGATTTACTTCCACTGACAGGCCGTGAAACAAAAAAAAAGGAAGGCAAAGAAAATGAACCGAACAGGTGTTTATGCAATTAGGGAATTCCTCAGAGTTTCTGCCGTGGTGCCGGGTCGATTCGAGGTGTCAAAATTCACCCATTTCTGGGACTCGAATTATGCGCAGCCTGTGTGCATAAGCTAGCGCGACGGTTCGTGATCCAATACGTTGGCGAAGATCGTTAGGTATGAAATACTTAAGTAGCGAGAGCAACAGTGGCGATATCCCATCGTAACTTAACCCCGATGTCGTACACCAGTATAACAGCGCTAACGGTTGACATTTGCTTGCTGCCGTAAAAGTGTGGACAGACCACACACCTCGATGCGAAATAAACCATGTTCTTATTAAGACGCGTGTATACATTGCCGGCCAAACGTTAGATTTGTGTTGCATTTCTATTTTGGAAAGAAGACAAAGACTTGAGTTTGGCCCGCTATTTTTTATGTAGTTTGGAAATTTTGACGATAACCACAAGACGAGAATCCACTAGAGGTTTGTGCGAGACACTTTTTACGACATGCTTAGTCTAATGGATAGAATTTGTACAGTGACCGCCATAAAATTCATACCAAACGATTTTTTCCTTCGTTTTAAAAAATACAATTTGTGCTTTTCTGAAAACTGAGCCAGTTCAAAATAAATCTAAAGAACTATTACTTGTTATGGAATCAAAATCACGTTTTTTCTTTGAAAAGTATAAAAAATTTTAACCAAATCTTCTTATTATGTATTAATTTTTAACCAAACCTCAAATCAAAACAAAAATGATTTGTCAATTGTTTTTTAAAAATAGTATTATTTTAAATTTTTTCGAAAATTTAATGACTAGATTTGGTATTAGAGATTTCAGTTTTCTAAAGGTTGGATTACTTATTTATCATTATACATAGTTCAAGAAACTGACAATAATTTGCAGAATGAAATTCTCGAAAAAGTTATGTGAAAAATAATTTATCGCGATTTTGAATGTTTCTGGTACAAAATATTTCCCAAAATTTCAACTTATACTTAAATTAACATAAACTTTATTTACAATTGTAAAATAGTGTTTTTTATATTAAATTAACTAACAAAATATCGCAGGACGTGGCATTGCTTAATGTTGTCATGATGTAATTTAATGAGGTTATTGATTGTCCAACTTATCAAGGTATTTGCCATATCATATATTTTTGTCATTTGACAAAATTTAGCCGAAATCCAGTATTATCTTGTTTCTGACGGTTCCTAAAATGCCATTTACTTCTAAACAAGTAGTAGCTCATGAGATTATTTTGAAATAATTTAGTTTTCAGATAGGCGCAAACTAACAACATATTTGAAAGAAATCGGAAATAAAAAGATTTTCCAATTGGTGTGATTGGTGTTATGATTCTTCTGCCATAACTTTTTCTGTGAGAGCGGTTTATCGTGAAATTTTGCATATTTGATTTCCGGAAGGACTTCCTAAGGATACGCCATATTTAGTTCACTGAAAGTCTTTCATAATCTTAACAAATTTGTTGAATCTGCTGCAAAGTATCAATTGTAAAATGATACAACAAACAATCATCGAAAGACAGTCAGTACTTGGTGGTAAATTCCTTTTCATCATTGAGTTCTTGACAGGGCTGAAGCATGGACTCGATGAGGTGGTCGATATCTGAGTATAAGATATTCTCCCACTCCTTCTTCAATTGTTTCCAGTTGCTACCACATGTGTTCGATTGGATTCAAGTCAAGTCAGAACTCTGTCAGGATGTTCTCTCTTTTTGCGACTGAACCAATCCTTGACGTCGTTGAAAGTGTATTTTAGGTCAATGTTTTGCTGATAAGTTAACCTCCTTCAAGTTTCTGGCGTGTCAATAAAACCACGTCATCCTGCAGGATCTCCAGACATTTCTTTTCAATACGGCGAACAGCGCCCATTTTTTTGACGGAGAGTGCGCTCCAGACCATGACATTTCATCTCCCGTGCTTGACCGCAGTGAGTTAGTACCTTGGATTGAACCCGGTACCAACTGGACTTCTTACATAGGTCAGGCGACTAAATCCAAAGAATTTCGATTCATCATTGCATTACACATATGCCCAGCATATGTACCCACATATGCTCTTTGTCCACATCGAAAGCTTACGTGCGGTTTCGAGTCGAGGCTTTTAGTTTTTCTCAGAGACTGCGAACGGAACGGCATCCTTATAGTTCAGTAGCACTCAGGTATCGTCTGGTAGTGTGGACAGATGCCTAGGATAGGGCGTCAAGGCGATTCCATCAACCTGTCGAGTTTCAGAAAGAGAAATTCTCTTCAGAAGCGCGGATATTGTTGACTGATTTGTGTTCTGGCCATTTATAGCCTCGAGTTGGTGCCATGGTAAAATTATTTATATAGAGAAAAGTGGAAAAAAGCAGTAGCAGTAAAAGGAACCAATGTATCTTTCAAAGAGAATTTGGGCTTTATTAATTCAAATGTAAATATTTCAAGCTGGGTTGAGTGTTAACAAAAGATTAAACTCAGTCTAGAATTGAAATAGACGTATCAGGAGACAGGAAGAAATTTTAACCATCCATACTCGCAGAGTTGCAGGCTAACAATCATTTCTGAATACCAACATAATGTATTATTGGTAAGCGAAAGTGGCACCGAAAACGTGTTTAGATCTGTAGGAACATAAAAAGGCAGAACACTACTAGAAAACCACTACTTGCTAAACGAAAACCGCTTACTTGTTTTTTGCATCATGGAAATTAAGTCTAAGAAGACTAGGAAAATGTTCTTTGGAGCGACCAATTCGAATTCCAAGCTTTCGGTAGTGAACGGCTAATTTTTGTATGGAGTACGTCTAAGGAAAGAATGTTGCTACAAGCTATCGTGTCATCTATAAGACACGGAGGGGGTTCCGTGATGGTAAAAAATAAAAGAGTAATATAAAGAAATTTTGGAATAGCACAGGATGCTACCTGTTTTGTCTTGTGCAAAGCTCTGCAAAAACCATTCACAGCAGAGGGACTCAGTAAACATATGATATGGCTACTGGAAATATGGGATCTCAATCCTATAGAGAAATTATCGGAAAAACTGGATACAAAAATAAGTCGGCGAAGTCCAAACTCGGCAAAATATTTATGGAAGCGCCTTTATTTTAACGCAGAAGCTTTAAATAGATGTCAAAGCTGTGCCAAACTGTAATGAAGGATAGAAGTAGATTTTCTTGATGAAACCCCAATTTAAATGAAATTTTAATAATTTTTTTTAGGAGCAGTACTATATATTTTTGGTAAAACACTTACTTCTTTGTATATAATTTCCATTTAAGTTAAATTTTCGTATTTGTCTTGATTTTTTAATATCCTTAATCCCTTTAATATCGCTGGTTCTACTTGTTTGGAATTCGGTCTTTTTTCCATTCGAACAAAGAACAAAACGATATTCTCTCTTTCTTTCATTCTTAATGAATTTCGTAAAGGAAACCTCGAAGCTACATTGTTATTAGCTCTCCGGTAGCCAACTAAGCAATAGTTAATGCCAGTTGGCCTCTGGCGGAGTGGATAATTTCAATTTAAGCGGACCGATTGCGTTGAAAGTATTAATTTATTGTGAGCTGCGCCGGCTGTAAGTATGAATGATGCCAAACCATTAATAAAAATTTCAATCTCGTTTCTCATTCTCTGTCAAGCTAACTACTACGACTTTTGGCAAGCACCTTCACTACTATCGAATCGAGCGTTCTAATAGATATTCCAAACTTGATAGCGTATCAACGCTTTCTACTTTTGTAACTAATCGATGGTGTTGTATAATTGATTGAATTCGTTCAATTGCTTTAATGTTATCTGTGATGAAGTAACGCGTACTTTCGGTTCGTTTTAATAATAGAATGTGTTGGAAAGTGAATTTTATATTTCTTTGTCCATTCTAATTGAAAAAGGAAGAAGATTACAATAGTTTCGAAAAGAAAAGTACTAATATAAAACATTTCTAAAAATAGACATGCCTTTGAAGTTGACATAAACAAAAAGCATTTTTTCTTTTGTTTCAAATATTGGAACTAATGGCCATTTTCTAAAATTCTTGTTCTTGGTAGACTAATACAAAGCAATTAAATAAATTACGGACACATTTGCAATTTAATGTTACTATGGCCATTACAGTTGTTATTTGAGCTATTTCTATCGTTCGAGGAGTTTTGCCTCTCCAATAAAAATCGCTATTGGATCTATAGGAACTTATTTTGGGGCTAGTGCCTTTATTTAATATTTTAACTGTGTTCTTTTATCCAACTGCTTAGTTAATTACTATTTTCCCAGGATTAATAGGAATAACTTTCTTTTGCCGCATCAATGACTCTAGTTTTTTTCTGATGCTTGTCTTTCAGAAAGTAGTTCATTCTTTGATTGCTTCTGTGTACTGCTGCATAAATGTTTGTGTATTCTTATCCATTGGTGACTTTTTTGCTATTTTGCCTGATGTTCTGGCACTTTTCTTTAAATTGCTATTGCTTCCGCTATCCTCGCTAGTTCTATAAGCAATTCCTCTGGCCCTATTGTTATTGACTGGAGTTTTAATCACCAAGACGTTTAGTATGATGCTATGTTATCTCGTTTTATGCAGGAAGATGAGGTGATTGGCTTCCTTGACAAGTTTGATAATGATGTTATGGTATTGGCTCTTCTCATCGTTCGCAGAATTTTTTTAATTCAATTCGCTAACTTACAGGACACAAACTTTACCCTTATGAAACTTTTATTTAAGCTACAGGTACTATTAAATAATTAATATATGCGCGAACAGATATATTTAGTAGGGTGTGCATAACTCCTCTTCTGTTTATTGTAAATCCTGGGGAACCAGATATTTTTAATCTCCAGACTTGGAACATTGATGAAAGTTAGTGTTTTGACTATGTACGGTGCTTTTAACAACTCTCTTTGTGTCGTCATCCTCTAGTATTGTTCTCAAGCGGGTTGAACCAAACGCCACTTATCTGCTTTTCACAGTCGAAGCATTTGGTGCGTCTTGGTTCTCACATGCAAGCATCTGCGTCTTTCTTCTATATACACTAGGGTGACAGAATAAAATAGACACCTACTAATTAAAAAAAAAGATTCTATTCTCGTTATATATAGAAAATATTTTAAACTCTTTAAATTAGACTAATATTTTGTCGATCCACCTTTACTTGCGTGAAGTGCTGCGAGTCGTCGTGGCATAGAATCTTCTAAATGATTGATGGTCTCTTCTGGAATTGTTAACCACTCTTCTGTAACAGGTGCCACGAGTTCTTCCTTATTGCTGGGTTTTCTGGGACGTTTTGCCATATTTGTCTGGATTATGTGCCAAACATTCTCTATCGGATTCATGTCTGGTGATTGGCCTGGCCATGGTAAAATCCGAATCCTCTGTTCCTCTTTCCATGTGGTTGTTGTTCTTGCTTTGTGGCAGGGTGCTCCATCCTCCATAAAAGTGGCGTCTTCTTTAGATAAAATGGCGTTGTCGAATATCGGTAGTAGTCCTTCTGTTAATATTTGAATATATTTTGCCGCATTTATATTTTGTTATATGTTCACATCGCCGTATATCACTGTCTGATGCAAAAATTTGTCGTCCAGTTGCTGTGACGAACGTCTCCATACCCACGTACGACCACGATCACTGAATTGGCGGTATCTGCTTTCGTCTGAAGAAATGACAGACCGCCAAAACTCTTCGGGCTTCGTTCGCATTTCGATTGCCCAACCCATTCGGCGCCGTTTTTGAAACGCCGTAAGGAGAGGTTTTTTTCTTTGCCACCCTTTTATACATCTCCACACTGTGGAGGTATCGCAGAACGGTGCGTTGACTTTTCGGTGAAGTTGCCGCAAGCTCAGCTACTGTAGTTTTTCGCGGTTCTCTTAACACTCCGCGCACAAGCACCCTTTTACTTCTTTCAGAAGGTCCGGCACGACCTGGTCTCGTCTCCACTGTTGTTTTTTCCTTGCGTTTAAATTGTGTAATCACACGGTTAACTGTGGATAACGGAATATTTAAAAATTTACTTATTTCACGTTGGGAAGCGTCGCGTTCACTCTGGCCTACGATGCGACCCCGGGTGAAGTCGCTAATATCACTCAAACCTTGTAAGCGAGGCATAGTTGTAACGATACTAAACTATGACGAATTCCTTCCGATACATCTACCCCTACCCTAATGACAAGAGAAAGTTCTTAATTCGTTCTTAGAATTTAGCTGTTTACATATTTATACCGCTTTACTTGGTGTCTATTTTATTCTGTCACCCTAGTGTACTTGCTTCTATACTCACATGATTTTTGATATATATAGTTTGTTGTTCTCGGGTTTACTTAGCTTAACTTATTACGCGGAATTGCGTATACTCTTTGAGAGACAATATACTAAGCAGTTTGATTGTAAGTTGTACGCTTTTCTGAACACTATTTCATTATTGTACCTGTCTGTGTTAGCCATTTTTTAATGGCCAATTTGATGGAACATTGTGTTCATTAAGGATTGGATTCTGGGTTAAACACAACCCAACGACCGGTTTAAACGTTTCAGAAATGACCGTATATCAGTTAATGACGGTAACCGTTCTGGTCAACTTTCAACTAACATCACCCCGGAACATATTGTTGCTCTTTGGAATGTAGTTTTGACCAATTATAGGCAGACTACGTGAAACATCTGTATGATTGCGGGATTATCGTATGGCACATTCCAAAGGACTTCATTGAAGGAATTGAACGTAGGAAGGATACCAGCAAACTTTCCAAGCTACTAGACAAAAAGAGCAGAAACAATTCATTGTGGGCCGGTAAATAAAAACCCGACAAGTCACAAGCAAGATATACTGATCTGTTCTTCCGATATTGATGACATTGTCTGTAAGAAGTTCATACCTCTATATCAGGTAATTCATGTAGAATTTTAACCTCACATTCTAAGGCATCTAAGGGAGGATATGGAAAAAAAATTGGGCGGAGAAATGGTGCAAAAATGATCGAGTCCTCCACCATGATAACCACTTTTGTCATACAGCTGTTGTTTCTCATCTATGGTAATCGCCCGACTTGCTTCCTTTACGATTTTGTCTGTTCCCAAACATGAAAATCAAGTTCAAGAGTTGGACATTTGACGCAATAGAGGGGGTTAAACCCGAGTGTTAGACGGTGCCTGATACTTTCCACCACAAAGACAACAATGAAGATAACGGAGGTGAATGAAATTCTGGTATATTATAATTTTATTTATTGTTAGTTTTCGAAGACTTTGGGATACAATCTCGTATATCAGCTTATAATAGAATGTTCTTGATTTTGAAAGGTAAACCTGTAGCTAAATCAGTTATTCACTAAAAACATATCAACATTATAACAGTATAATAGAAAAGGCCCATGCACCATAGATGTGTATATAAATGTATTATCCCCCCATTCGTATGATATTTCTAGAAGGACTTCTTTAAATCTAATTCAGAAAAAGCTTATAATTAAAAATTTTGTCGTCTCTAATATCGCCCAGCTCACACACCTTAAATACATTTCGTTTGTTACGTGAACACGTTTAACTTTTCTTACTTTTCTTTTCCAACTCGCTGAGTGGCTCTAAGGTGGTGACCGCTAGGTAGAAAGTTTTTCTTAGGAAAGAAGGAATTTTCTGGGAAAATTCGCCTCTTTTAACCTCTAACATAGTTTTACAATCTCAGAAATTTAATGAGACTTTTCTAGAACCCTGTAAATTTAAAATGAACGAATATGAAATGAAATGAGGAAACAAAAGAAGAAAGAACGTACCTGGGTTTCAGGGTCAAATGGAACATGTTAAATATATTAAAGAAATATTGGCTGCTACTAAATGATTTGGGACCCTAAATAATTCGTTCCAACATCAATAGCTCCAAATTACAAAGAAGTTTGGGGTCCGATCCCGAAATAAGGAATTTCTAACTACTACGAGCACGACCTAACAACGAGAGAGTGTGCAACACGTGTGCTCGATCCTAACAGAATTTGAAAAAACACAAAAGGTGATGCAATTCGCATTGCTTAGAGGCAAGTATACGGCGTGGTGAAAATGTAAAAAGTCTCACTAAATTTCTGAAATTATAAAACTATGTTAGAAGTTACAAGAGGTGTCACCTACTAACTAGGGGTCACCATCTTCGAGTCAGTCAACGAGGTGGAAAAGAAAAGTAACAAATTAAATTTTTGCACCTAACACGTTATCAAAGGAAGCTCAATAATTTTGATTATAAAGTGTTGTACAACATAATCTCATTTCAATATTTGCAAATGAATCTAACTCAGGTTGATTAGTTATCTTTCCACATTCGAACAATTTGGCACTCCTTCAGAAAATATAAGAAACATGTATCAGTTTATACTTGATAGCAATTAAGAAGTGCCTCTGAGAAATATTCCAAGAATACATATGTGTACATATGTATATAAAATATGTTAGTTCTCCCATAGATGTATAGACATGATTTTTAATCTTCGTGTTGGTATAGGCTAATATTTCATTCACATTACTCAACATCATTTCCGTGCGCTTTAGAGTTAGCGCTGGTACATCATTAAAAGCGCCGTCGTATCACCGTCAAGATGAAAACGGAGTCCGCCTTGAAATTATAAAACCGCAACAGCAAATACTGGCCGGCGCGTTATCGACAACCGAAACGGTCAAATCAGTGAAACGGCTCGCACAACACCGAGATCGGCCGTTTCTTACCTTTCCCGCACTTGAAGCGGCCGAGCCGACCGATCGTCCGGATAGAGTCGGATCATTCTTCTACGTAGTACACGTTGCAATACTGGCTAGAGCTCTCTCTAATATAAGGATTTGAATTATGAGCGCGGCCATCTGGACACCGGATCATTACCATCGATATGCGAAGCGCAACATAATCGATTGTACCCGCGGCAGATCACAAGCGATGAAGATAGCGGCTCTGAAAAGCCTATAATTTCAGTGCTAATTTGTTTCGATATCTCTTCGGGATATCTACGAATCGGTGAGAGGCGCGGGAGGGGTATAGGCGTATTGAAGGGAGAGGAGGGGGAGGTGGTGCAACGGAATTGAAGAAAAACGGAACGCAGCGGAAGAGAAAGAAGGGAAAGATTGAAGTGGTGCTAAAATAGGTACCTACTTAGATTTTATACCTCTTTTTTTTCTCAAAATAAAGCATATGAAAAAGAAGAAATAGCAACAAAAGTAATAATAATGTACTCTTTCTGTATAATAATCACAATAGTTTTACTCTGTTAAGATGGACCTCTTAATAACACATGGGCTGAAAAGTCCCGGGCCTAACAAAGAAAACACGGTTTTTTGGTTCAAAATTAGCTTTATTCATCAACGTAATCTCCATCAAGAGCAACGCAATCATTCCAGCGCCGCTCTAACATTTCAATACCACTTTTGTAGAACGATTTATCTTTTGCCTCAAAATAGGCCTCAGTTTCAGCGATAACCTCTTCATTCGTGCGAAATTTCTTACCGGCGAGCATTTTTTTGAGGTCTGCGGACAGCCAGTAGTCGCTGGGAGCCAAATCTGGCGAATACGGTGGATGTGGGAGCAATTCGAAGTTCAATTCATGTAGTTTTGCCATTGTTTTGATTGACTTGTGACACGGTGCGTTGTCTTGATGAAACAATTTTTTTTCTTTGCCATACGCGGTCGTTTCTTTGCAATTTCGGCCTTCAAACGCTCCAATAACACTATATTCACTGTTGATGGTATTTCCTTTCTCAAGATAGTCGATGAATATTACACCACGCACTTCCCAAAATACCGACGCCATAACCTTTCCAGCCGATTGTTGTGCTTTCGGGCGAGGTTCACCAGTTGCTGTCCACTCAGATGACGATCATTTTGATTCCGGAGTGAAGTGATGGATCCATGTTTCATCCATTGTCACATATCGACGCAAAAATTCCGCTTTGTTACGTTTAAACATGGCCAAACGCTGCTCAGAATCATCAACACGTTCTTGTTTTTGGTCAACAGTGAGCGAACGCGGCACCCACTTTGAACAGAGCTTTCTCATAGTCAAATGCTCATGCAATATAAAGCCAATACGTTCTTTTGATATCTTTACGATGTCAGCTAACTCACGCAATTTCACTTTTCGATCATTCGAAACGATTTTGTGGATTTTTTTGATGTTTTCTGGTCTTATCGCCTCATTTGGACGTCCACTGCGTTCTGCATCATCGGTGTCTCTACGACCACGTTTGAAGTCAGCAAACCAACGTTTTATTATTGTTTCTGATGGAGCGGAGTCCCCATAACACTTTTCAAGTCATTGCTTCGCTTGAACGGTATTTTTTCCCATCAAGAACCAGTGTAAAATTAAAACACGAAATTGTTTTTTGTCCATTGTTTTGAAAATAACAAAAGTAGCGTGACTCTTAGCACGATAACTCACAAACTAATGAATAGAATATCATGAAATTTTAACAGCTGTCTTTGGAAGGTTAGTACTAACTGAGAGAAAGGTGACTGCAATAAAACTAGCGTCATCTATGTGTTAGGCCCGGGACTTTTTAGTTCATGTGTTACTTAGTGTGACTATCAATGAGAATTACAAAAAAGTAACGAGATGATAGAAGGAGCTTGTTTTTGAAGTGTTATGTTAATAAATTCTGAATCCTGAATCCATTCCAACCTTCGTGCACCGATTCCGGAAACACTTCAGGTCGCCCTCGTGACAAATACATGTAATGTGAATCATAAATTCTTTTGGATCATCCTTCAATTCATCCAGCTTCCGCATTGCTTAATGAACTAAAGTAAATTAATTGGAAGAAAAAAACAGGAAAAGCAAATACAAATTATTGCATATTCCTTTACTAAGTAATTAATGCAGTTCTAGCAGTTTTCAGAAGAAACATTGTCGTATCTCTGTTCGACATCAATATAGACTGAGAAGAGAGATCTGCATTCCTTGAAACTTACTACGGGACGTAGGTGACATAGGGTATAAATGAAATATCATCTTCTTTTTATCGAACTACGATAAATTAAGGAATTTTTTCCATCTACATTCGTCATTCTACTTCACCAAAGCGGAATCTATCGGAACCATCCAACAATCCAAACTTTTAGGAGAACCTGCAACATCACAGGCTTCCCTCAAGCTAAATTACGATCATTAAATCATTCGTTGTTATCGTTTGAGTCAGTTAGAAATAATTTCTGTACGAAAAACTCATTTTCAAGGCAACGGTATAAACAAAATAAAAAGAAAAGCGTAAATTTTCGGAAGACGTTCTTAAAGTCGTACGTTATTCGCGTAAAAGATCGCACGCGAAGTTTTTGATAAGTTTTTCGCGTAAACAAACCACTTGCGTTCGTATAAACGTTATTTATGCTAAGCTGTAAAGCTCCACAGTTTATTGTAAAATATCTGTTAGAATATAATATAGTATAACTACCGAATGGTTTACACTGAAGCATTTTTTCTGCCGTTCTTCCTACTTTTTATGCATATAAACTAAATGCTTGGTAGAGGAATTTATTATAAACTAGCAGAAGCTGTACAATAATCCGCTCGTTATTTAATTATCAATTTGCAACTAAACACTCTAGCGCCTTTCTAACTCTCTAACGATAAAATAACATAACATTTGCTTGAAACTGTTATTGAAGGTTATTTAACGTTTTAGTATACATTCCCAAAGCAAAGTATTAGGTTTAATTTTACTTGATTTTTTAATAAGTATTTGGTGAAGGTAAGCGGCTAATATTAAAAAATATGTAATGTTATATATTTCTTGAGCATGTAATTAAAGAATACAGTAGAACCCGGTTATAACGACAATCACGGAGCTGCGAATTTTTTGACGCTATAGGCGGAGTTTTTACGAGTTCCATGTTTACATACAAGAATTGGTGGGAAGCAATATTACGGGTGGTAAACAGATACATGTGTGAATTTCATTAATTTAATGTACTTAACCATATAACCTTACACATGTAGGTACATACTAACTTGTTTGTCTAATGAACGGATGCAAAGTCGTCGAAACAAAACTGGTTTTCATCACTCTGATTTTGCTGTCACTTTTTAATAAGTTCACATAACGGAACGTCATCTTCATTTAAGTTGTCACAAACTGAATTACTCCTTAATCTCGAATGACTAAAGCAGTTTGCTATAGTCTCAGAGGTTATACTACGCCAAGCCTTCTCTAAAAAGTCCAACGCGTCAAGAAGTGAAACTGCACAAGGTGCATTCTTGTCCATAACCGTAATAATTTAAGAAGAAATTTTCTGTAAAAACATTTTAAGCTTCTTATTACGCCTTGGTCCATTGGTTGAACGATGCTAGTGCAATTTTGGGGCAGAAACACCAAATTAATATTTTTCAAGTGGGCTAATTATGTGCTGGGCAGTTATCGACTATAAGCAAGATTTTTTTATCTTTAACAGCAAGTTCTTTATCCCATTTTCGAATATCATTTCAAATATTTTTGAAGCCATCCATGCTCTTTTGTTTACGCAGTAATTTGTTGAGAGTGTTTTTATGTTTTTGAAGCAGCTATGCTTGACTTTCCTATGACAGAATTTTACGTTTCTCCGTACCGGTCATATTAGCACACACAAACCGTTCTATGGCTAGCTTATCGCCTACACATTTTTCGCCTTTAAACCTCGGAGTCTTATCTGGAAGAAGTTTATAAAAAAATCCAGTTTCGTCGCCATTATAAATTTCATTGTCTTCATAATCTTGTCTTAATTTAGACCACACTTTATTTAGCCACATCTCTGCTTCTGTCATATTAACACTTTTCGCTTCACCACTCGCTTTTCCGAACGTTATTGAATGTCTCCGTTTGAAACGCTCCAGCCACCCATTGCTGCACTTAAAATTGTGTCTTCCAAATTCTTCGGCCTTTTGCATAAGCAGTGGTCCATTAACGGGTAAATTTGCACTTCTACATTGTTTAATGTTTCACCTTTCTTTCCTTTTCACAAAGGTATTCGTGATTTTATTCTTATTTTTCACAATTATACAAATCGTAGAATTAACTAACCCAAATTCGCGACACACGTCCGCTTTCTTCCTGCCACTTTCGACTGCGTTGATTGTCGCGACTTTGTCGTTCACGCTTAAACTTTTTCACTTTAAACCTGACATTTTCGATAAAGAAATCTCGATGTTTCACTCACACGATTCAAATGCGGACTAAGGAAATTTCTTAGAAACTTTGCCTGGCGCATTGCAAGAAACGGTAATATTCTTGGAATCCCCGAACGGTCGAACTTTGCAGGCTAGGCAAATTGCAAGAAATCTTAATTCAACGAACGGTAATATTCTTGGAATCCCCGAACGGTAGGTTGCAGGCTAGGCAAATACCGGGAGATGAGCCATAAATGATAATATAAATACATACCTCAAGTGGTAAATATTTATCGTTATATTAGAGGTTATTGACGCTAAAACCGGGTTTTCCCTCTACGTTTGAATAGTAAAGTACGGGACCGCTTAAAATTTGACGCTAAAGGAGTGTCGTTACAGCCGAACCAGGTTCTGCTGTATTTAAAAAACTTGTTATTCGGATACTAATTTTTTAGTCGGAAAACTGTAAATTTCTAATATATATAATATATATTTCTAAATTCAAAACAAAGACCTGCTTGAAAGCGTTAACAAATCATACCCAACTTGCCTAACCCCAATAACAATTACGAAATTACGAGGGTCTTTCGGAAAGTAAAGAACGTTTTATTTTCTAACGTAACCACGTTCTCCCATCATCACCACCACCGACACACTACTGCGCTTGCTTAGATATGCGACTTTGAAATATGTGACAAAATTGACGATCCCACCAAGTGTGAGCTGCACGGTATTATCCGCTTTTTAAACGCGCAAAAAGTCCGATCCGTTCGAATTATATAGCGATAATACAAGTTCGTATGCGGCAAGAGTGACATAGGAGTTGCTTAAGCAGTTTCGGTGGGAAGATTTATTTGAGTCGACAACGCTATAGAAGTGATGATGAATCTAAAGAAGCCGTTAGTCAGTGGCTCAACAACTTTGCGGCAACTGAGTGTGCAGAAGGCATAGAAAAGCTGATAAAAGGTTACGATAAATACCTAAATTTGAACAATCACCACGTAGAGAAGTAACTTGGGTAGCTAGTTTTATGTAAAATACAGTTTTATTTAATTATATCTAATAAAAATTTATATAGAGCAAAACGTTCTTTACTTCCGAAAATGGCCCTCGTAATTGCCAGATTACTAGTGATGCTAGCTGCCACAGATTTCGATGCGAAAAAAGTTTATACGCCTGTGCAATTCTGGATCAGACATTTTTACATTTTTAACATTTCGTATTAACAATATTTCACTATCACTTTATTGTTGCCGATGCCAACGATTGTAAGGACTGCATGGTTTTATAATTCGGAGGTATCGCAGTAAATTCCACACCATACAAATGAATAATTTATTTTAAACTCAGCATTTCAAGAGTACATGGACTCTCAAACGCTGCGTTCAGAATAAATTATTAAATTGTGTGGTGTGGAACTTGGAATACCTAAGAATGGTGTTTTATGATATTGGTTATATGTTATTTTAATTTTGGTTGCTGTTAACGTATAAATAACAGCATTTCTCATAATCCAAACTATTAACCGCGAATAGTAATAGAATTTTTGTCAGTTTGTAGATCCTATTGGGTGTTCCTCAACGGTACCTTCTGTTCCAGCAAGGTTGCATATTTAAAGGATGAAATTTGGTCTTGAAATTAGCGCCAAATTTCATTTTCCTAAAATAAACTTTGAACAGTTAATGATTATACTTATACCATTGATTAATTAATAATAGACTTTTTCGGCTAGTACTATACATATACAGAATGTTACAATATAGACGTAACAATTTACGTTATGCTTATTTGTTCAAATCTGAGAGAACGGCTATAATAGATGCATTAACTATGAAGTAGTGTAAACAGAGGTAATACTGATAATATCTAAATAGAGGACTATCACTATTAGCCAATACACAAAAGAAATCATATATCTAATTAATATTTAGTCGCTGTTAAATACAGCTACCCATGGTATTGATAAGATGATTCACGGAAAGATAGAGAGTTGGTAAACTGTACCCGCTTGTTTCGGTGTGTTTTGAATAGCAGGCGAGTGTGTATTCTTGCAGCACTATATAGCACCAAGAAATTCTCGCTTAGATTGTTTGTTTATTCACTATGATATTGTTTCTATAAACAATAAATATGATCAAATATACCATTATTAATAATATATGATTAAATTACAATTTCCTTGCAATTATCCAACGTAAGTAAATTACTGAAGAAATATCAGTCTCGGAAGGATTTGAACGCACGACCTCTACGTTACCGGCGCATTGTGCTGCCATTACATCACGAGACCACTTGTGAGTTCAAATCGCTTTTAATACACTAGATGTCACAATGTCTGTAGATATATCGTAATATCTCACATTATATTATTATTAAAGGCAAGCTCTTAACAATTAAACTAATATTGATGGTAAAGTCTTCTAAAAAAATGCTGGAAACAGCACTATTGAGCAGGGGTATAAAATTCTTTGAAATGAAAAGGCCTATGTTACTCAATGAACAAGTACCCCTCGTCTGAATTATATATAACCACTTTTAATATGCCAAAAATATAAAAATAAGCTTCGATATTTCGTAGAGGATATAGTTGCTTATGGAGCAAAAATTGTAACTTTATTGTCATATTTTGATGAAGCATATTAATATCAATGTCGGATAGACCCATGATAATGACTCCTGAAGTCAAGAAATAGAATAGTATAGAAGCAACCACACTTTCAGCAATTACATCCACAAGATTTTAATGGACGAATCTACTACGAACACTGGTTTTTAAATAATTTATTTGCCTATGGGAACTCACCGCGTATAGAACTTGGTTTCTTCAAGCATTCGTACTATGATTACGTCATTAATTCTTAATACTTAAAAATATGAACTCTACAGATTTTATGCGTAAGTCTAATAAACGATTCCTGCACATATTCATGCTTTCATGTTCAAAAGAATCCCGATCTTAAAAGTTAGATAGATTGAAAAGTTTTTCTTTTAAATTACAACCTACCAAACGTTCGGTCGAGTGAGCGATTGCGTAATGGGTAGTGTGAAAAATGAAACATAGGCGGCCGCGTATCCTTAATCACAGCGTTGAGAAAATTTATGAGGTATACGCCGTTCGTAATTTTATTTATGTCTACGTCCGGACCGGCTACTACCCCCTGAAAGCTTAAAGAGGCCGCCGTGCCCGAATTAGAGCCTTCGGTTGATCGGTAGGTACCTCATTTTAGTTCCTAATGTGGGCGCGTATTAGGCGCAGATAAGATCGAAATAAGCGGTGGTCTTTGGCCGGGAGGACGTATTAGGCTCTAATTTGGCGATAAATATGTCTTTAGGAAATAAATCTCTGCGTTTTGCAAATTTTCAGATCGAAGATAAAAAAGGAGAAATATAATGTTAAGTTCGAGACTTCAACTCTTTCAGCTTCAATAACTTCTTTTTTAAGTAAAGGCATCTTAAAAAGGATAAGAAATATCAACCGAGGGGCATCCGGCGATAATAATTTTAATCAAAAATTGTGCTTCCTTCTATGCTAATACGAGGTTGGATCTCTATGCTGTACACCTGACCCCTTGGCTGAGGAACAGCCCATAATCACTAGGGGTCAGATCCGACGAATATGGCGGATGCTGCACTCAAAGCTTGCTTGGTGTATAGTAGCCATAGCAATACCAGATGTAGGGCAGGGAGGATTATCCTAATGGAACAGCACACCGTGCCTTAACTTTCTCCGGCGTTTCTCCTCAATAACGTCTCGCAATTTAGAAATCAATTGTGCGTAGTAGGCCTCTGCAATGCTCTGTCCTTTTTGCAAATAGTCAGTCAGGATGTTTCCTTGAGCATCCCAGAACACAAATCACAAAACCTTTCCAGCACATGGCGTGACCTTAAATTTGCGTGGAGGAGGAAAACCGTCGTGTTTTTACTCTCTACCCTGTAATTTGGCATCAGGTTCATAGTGGTGCACCCACGACCCATCCACTGTCACATACCGACTGTTTGCTTATTACTTTTCCAAAAGACGCTTACAGATCAACACCCAATTTTTAACCAAGAATTTTAACCAAGTTTTTGAATGGTGAGTTATGTAAAAGATTTTAGGCCCAGCATTATGTTCTCCTGGTTTGAAGAACAGATGCCGCTAGTTACCTGCTCGAAATTTACCCATATAATTCTTGTTGAAAAGTATTTATATTATTTAATACTTGTTTGTTCTAATGAAATTTATTTAAACAACGTCTTATCTCACAAAAGATACAAAAAAAATGTACGTAAAGTGCATGGTTTAAATTTTTATACATAAACTACAGGCACAATGTATGTAGATATACTTCTCTGCAGAAATGTAGTAATTCAGTCTCTGTATATGTGTACATTGGAAATGCAGTTCAAGATTAAAGATTTACAACACGAATGCGACGCATTTAGCGAGTTTGTGTCCCTGTATTTCTTCTCCTTAGTCTATATTGCTTCCTACTACGGCATGCTATAACTGTGAAATTAACACCAACTAGGTCTTGTGTGATATGGGCACAGAATGAGAATGTTCAGATCATTGGCCGACAGCAACCGCATCTTCTCATTACATGGACGCTCGTACATTTCATCAGATAACTGGTCTTAAGCCTAATCTCCTCTAACCAAGTTTCAGTACCTTAAACATTAATGCCTGCGACGATATAGTCCAAAATGTGCGTTGGCTACTGTAATAAAAATTAAAAGGCAATATGGTTGCATTAATACAAAGACACAGAAGTCAGGTGTACCAATATCGCATAAATAAATATCTTACCTAGCATTTTGCGAATTATCTAGTCAAACGATGCATATGACTAAAATCCCATGGGCAAATTACATTAGTATTCAGAAGCAACGCGACTTAATTGTCCTCTACGTCGACGTATATTTAAATTTTCGCTCTTAATTGGAACCGTCGCATGTCGACTTCCTTTGAGCCTGAAGGCGTTAACATCAATAAAGGAATTTGCATACGTAAAATCCGAAGAAATTGGAAGCTAGTTTCACATTGCAAATGTCATTCATAAATTCCGTATGCGTGTGCAGACGTAGCAGATCCATAGATAGATATTTGAGCCGTTTCGACACGCCAAAGCTCGTTCGATTGAGGCGAGTCCGAGGTATGACGTCAGTTGCAGATCGGTGGATGTAAATAAGAAAGCAGAAAGAAAAAGAAAACAGAGGTAGAGGTAAGAGCCTATACGCAAGAGCTTGCGCCGATGGAATGGTAGCGAATTACAGTAATTTAAATTCATAAAAATGCAATTACACGTGCGTTATACCTGTAATTTGAAATTGTTATTCTGTGCTCTTCGTTTTTGTAAAATTTGCAATTATATATCGTTTCGGCTTTTTCTCCAATCTAAGCGAATTTAACGATATTTTGGAAGAACATACTTGGAGATGTTTAAAGTAGACAATTTATATGGAAATGTGTGAGATGCTAAAATCAATACTCTCAAGAATTAGCAGTATTTGAAAAGGAAAATTTTCAATTGGAATTGCCAATGTTCAAAAAAGCAGACGCGATATATTTAAA
Source organism: Trypoxylus dichotomus (assembly GCA_023509865.1). Taxonomy (NCBI): domain Eukaryota; kingdom Metazoa; phylum Arthropoda; class Insecta; order Coleoptera; family Scarabaeidae; genus Trypoxylus; species Trypoxylus dichotomus. Next base: position 68,277,250 of record CM042076.1, on the reverse strand, counting down.
AGCTAATAAATTATTACGGAGAAACTTTAATCTTAGAGCAAGGTAGGACATTCTTACAGTATAACGGCAATATGAATATGAAACTATCTGAACATCTAATGGTATTACAGTATTGATTAAAAAAAGGTGACGTTCAAACTGAAATTATTTTTTGGGGAATAAAACGAACCCCTGCGGCACTTTAAATACATAAAGAGATGTGGGGTTCCTGTATAACTGATAAAGAAACAATCCGCTTTTTGTCGTAAAGCGATTATTTTGATGCCTTGAGATTTATTGTTTTTACGGATTCGATTGCCGTACGTTAAAAAGATATGTACCTAAAAACGGCCAAAGTTTCGCTGAATAGCGTTTCTAGCTTTTTCAGAACATGTTCCCGATAGAATTTGAACCTGCAGCTCCACTTCGCTAGACCAGTATGTATCCATTTACACCACAGAGACCGTTTGAAGAAAACGCTGTTTAGATCGCCATGTAGGTTCATATTCTACCTTTTCAAAATTAATTTATTTATTAAAAAATTTCACCAGAATCTAATACAATTAAATTCAACATTGGTAATAACGAAGAATTTGCATTTATAATGTAACTTGGCATAATTATTAAAATATCGTGTCTGCTTAGATATCAGGGGGAAAAGTTAGAGAAATTACTGGGACATGCAAACGTGGACACTTAACCAGACTAACCAACAACAAAGGAAATACGATAATTAATACAGCTGAATTGAAGCATGTATGGGAAGACCTGAACCGTCTGAAGTAGTTGATGATACGGGGCCATATATCCTCGTTGATGAAGTCGCAGACCCAATAAAATCTATGAATGAAGGAAAATCACTAGGACCCGATAACATAAATAGTGAGTTCTTAAATCCTTTTGGATGATAACTTCCATGTTCAATATAATATACACATCCGGAAAGATTCCGCATGATTAGCTTAGATTAGAATTTATGACCTTGGAGAAAATGCCAGGAGCTAAATGCTAATGTAAAGAATATAGAAGTTTGATGAGTCACCTTCTAAAACTTTTCCTCAAAGTCATACATATAAGTTGGTGAAGCACCAAAAAGTGGTAGAATTCTGAAAGACGTGGGCCTAGATGAAGAAGACATCAGGATAATAGTTTCGTCAGAGTCGGGAATGACACAACAAAAGAGACTATGAGGTTTAAGGCAAAGTTGCATTCTCTCTCCATTACTATATAATATATACTCAGAGCATATATTCAGGGAAGCTTTATAACACACAGAATCTGGAATTCTACTAAATGGAAAAAGATTAAATAATGTCCGTTATGTAGACGATACGGTTATTTTCGCTAACAGCTTGGAAGGATTATAACAACTTATGGATAGAATAACAAATCACAGCCAATGGTAAAGTCAGGGCACAAACACCAAGAAGACAAAATTTATTGTCATTAGCAAAGAAAAAATTAACAACTGTCATCTTACAATAAATCAAAAACGGATAGAACGAGTTTTACCAGTTCTAACAGTTTTACCTATCTCGGAACTACTGTAAATGAACAATGGGACAACTCGGAAGAAATACGTAGCAGGATAGGAAAAGCCAGGTCTATTTATAATAAAGTGAAAAATCTGTTCATATATCATGATATAACATTAACCACCAAGGTAAGACCCCTACGTTGTTATGTGTTCTCCATTTTATTCTACGGGGTAGAAGCATGAACGTTTACTGAGGCCATAACCAGTAACTTAGAAGCATTTGGTTATATCGCAGAATATTAAGAATACCATGGACGCAACACATAACAAACATCGAAGTTACGAGAAGGATGGAAAAAGAAAAGGAAATGGGTAATACGATGAAAATTCGGAAACTACAATACTTAGGACACACAATGAGAAATAAGAGCAGATTTCAGCTAAAATGCAGAATATTCTACAGAAAAAAGTAGCGGGATAGAGGAGTATTGGTAGAAGACACATTTCTTGGTTGAAAAATCTCAAAACCTGGTTCGGTATGAATATGATTGAATTATTCCGAGCTCACCACACAAAGTTAAAATAGCACGTATGATAGCCAACATCCGAAATGTATAGGAACTATTAGAATAGGAAGAATTACCTTATCATCCGTGGCCTTTCATGTACGTAAATCGAGATGACAGATAGCTTTCCTGTTACTATCTCCCTGCGCTGTCGTCTGATAAAAGTTTCTTAGTTAAGGATAACTCAGGAAGCAATGTTCTTTTGCTTTACTTTCTCTTGGTGTATTATTTTTTTATGCACATAGCTTAGAAAGCTGCTATCCTGTAGTAAGCTCTTGTTTAAGTCAGAATTGGACTTCCTCCAGCAAAAGCTTTAGGAATAACATAGGAAAAAAGACAGCTAATAAGCATTACAAAATGTAAATGTTCCAATTTGAGGTTATTTTTCAAACTACTTCAATTGTATATCTTCCCATCTTTGTTAACCGTAGTGTTCTACTTTTACTTCTGCTACAGCTACAACATAGTTAATCTCAAATTGGAATGCCCTTTGCATTATGATAACATTTTGTACACGTTTCTACGACTAATACACGACATAAACGTTACATCAATGTACAAAATTATAATACAGCTGAAAGGAAAGACATAAAAACGAATAAATTAAACAATTATTTCGACGACTAGCTATATACTTTTCTATAATTATATACAATAAACATGCCGAATGATGCTGTGGGATGTTTCGATGTTGGCAATTTGACACTACTATATTTAACCGGTCGACGGCGTGAGAGGCGAAGGAAAGGCAAAAAGCGATGGTGTGCCGTAGATGAGAGAACCCAAAGAGTGATGAAAATTAATGACGTGAACAACGGTTTAAGGTATAATTAGATTCGTAGGAATATATATAGACGATCCGACAGTTCGAGAGGAAAACGCTAACGAAAAAACCGCAAAAAAACACCCAACGAAAGGAAGAAGATCGAAAGAATGGAGTTATTTTTTAAATTTAGAGGAAAAAATGTTAATAATACCATTTAATGGTTTATATCCGTTTCAGATTGACGCGTTGTTAAAGGATGAAAGAGAAGAATTCTTGTTGACATGTTGTTTACAATTTGATTTTTTTTTTTATAAAACTTTAATATAGATGAGCGTTAATCGATTGGAAACGAAGCCTTTCCTGTTAACACCCTCTGCGAAAGATGATAAACATTGTAAATAAATAAGTACGAGCTGAAGTGAAAGAAAGTTTACTTTACCGGTAAAAACAGGTTATTCTGAGGTGCAGTAAAAGGGAATTTAAATGTGTAGTTACTCAATGATGAGTAATACGAGAACAATAAATTTGAAATTAAGAAAACACCAATGAAGTAAGATTTATTTAAAAAGAGGGTGAATAAAATAATTTGCATTATTCTTAAGACTATCTAATACACTTGAATTAACATGAAACTTTCGTTGGTGCATTTAAAGTCAAATGCGTTGGTAATTACAAGGAAATTGTAATTTATTATTCTTATTGCTATAATTTCCGAAATGTTTACAGATGTACAATTTAGTGATCTTCTTATGAGGATTTCGATGTTATTTCCGGTGGCTTGTCTCTTGTTCTTATCTCGAAGGACCAGTGCGCACTATCGGGTGTACACCGTTAAGAGTGGCAAATTAAACTAGTACACTTAAAACACTTAACCACCTTTATTCGCGTGCACAATGTTTGCTTTTTATAATTCGTGATTGTTATTTAGTTGCTTCCGAACTCCATAACTAAGGAACCCTCATGAACTATGTGATCAATGCTACCGAATTGGTGCTATGATTGTTTTGGATACTTTATTACTTACTTGGTTAAAGTTATGTTGAGTTCTGTCGAACTTGTACTTGAATTGACTGACTTTGTATACTGAATGTTCTAACGAACTTGTGTATTGACTTCAGTTAACTTATCCACTTGAATGTTCTGATGAACTCGTGTGTTCACTTGAGTTGCAAGGTATACTGGCTTTAATGTTGTGATGAACTTGTATATTGAACTGAGTGAACTGATGTGATTGAATGTTCTGATGAACTTGTGTATTGATGTGAGTTGTAACATATACTGACTAGTGTTCTGATGAACTTATGTATTGAACTGAGTCAACTGATGTACTGACTTTCAACGTCTACTGTGGTTATTTTACAAGCAACTTCGGCTTTGCATTAATGAGCAACCCTAAGCTACGTGATTATTCTTGTAGATAGAATGCCTAGATATTTGGTAATGATTTCGCAGCAATAATACCCGAAATGTGAGATGAGAAGAAAATTAACATAATGCTAAGAATGGATTTCATAATTAGTAGGTTGTTACTGGGATTACCTTACTTCAACATTTTCTACTTAAATTTAAGCCATACTAATTATTGAATACAAATATAGATTTGATTATAATAGCAAAGATATACTAACTATGTCTGTACAAAATAAATGAAATTTAGAAATGAATGTAAATACAAATAAATGAATTGTAATAATACATGGGCTGAAAAGTCCCGGGCCTAACAAAGAAAACACGGTTTTTTTGGTTCAAAATTAGCTTTATTCATCAACGTAATCCCCATCAAGAGCAACGCAATCATTCCAGCGCCGCTCTAACATTTCAATACCACTTTTGTAGAACGATTTATCTTTTGCCTCAAAATAGGCCTCAGTTTCAGCGATAACCTCTTCATTTGTGCGAAATTTCTTACCGGCGACCTTTTTTTTGAGGTCTGCGAACAGCCAGTAGTCGCTGGGAGCCAAATCTGGCGTATACGGTGGATGTGGGAGCAATTCGAAGTTCAATTCATGTAGTTTTGCCATTGTTTTGACTGACTTGTGACACGGTGCGTTGTCTTGATGAAACAACATGTTTTTCTTTACCATATGCGGTCGTTTCTTTGCAATTTCGGCCTTCAAACGCTCCAATAACGCTATATAATATTCACTGTTGATGGTATTTCCTTTCTCAAGATAGTCGATGAATATTACATCGCGCACATCCCAAAATACCGAGGCCATAACCTTTCCAGCCGATTGTTGTGCTTTCGGGCGCTTTGGACGAGGTTCACCAGTTGCTGTCCACTCAGATGACGATCGTTTTGATTCCGGAGTGAAGTGATGGATCCATGTTTCATCCATTGTCACATATCGACGCAAAAATTCCGGTTTGTTACGGTTAAACATGGCCAAACACTGCTCAGAATCATCAACACGTTCGTGTTTTGGTCAACAGTGAGCAAACGCGGCACCCACTTTGAACAGAGCTTTCTCATAGTCAAATGCTCATGCAATATAAAGCCAATACGTTCTTTTGATATCTTCATGATGTCAGCTAACTCATGCAACTTCACTTTTCGATCATTCAAAACGATTTTGTGGATTTTTTTGATGTTTTCTGGTGTTACCGCCTCATTTGGACGTCCACTGCGTTCTGCATCATCGGTGTCTCTACGACCACGTTTGAAGTCAGCAAACCAACGTTTTATTGTTGTTTCTGATGGAGCGGAGTCCCCATAGCACTTTTCAAGCCATTGCTTCCCTTGAACGGTATCTTTTCCCATCAAGAAACAGTGTAAAATTAAAACACGAAATTGCTTTTGATCCATTGTTTTGAAAATAACAAAAGTAGCGTGACTTTTAGCACAATAACTCACAAACTAATAAATAGAATATCATGAAATTTTAACAGCTGTCTTTTGAAGGTTAGTACTAACTGAGAGAAAGGTGACTGCAATAAAACTAGCGTCATCTATGTGTTAGATCCGGGAGTTTTCAGCCCATGTGTTATTATGACGGTATTAGATAGGTATAACATAAAATAGAAATTTCTTCGGTTGCATCCGAACAAGAAATATTTACAAATCGCGTAAATTTTTGAATGAGGGGTTGTACTTCGACATTGGCGATTTGACCGTTAAAATACAACATGTTGTTCTTATAGGAAAGTACTCTTCTAACTTTTCAAGTTTCGCGAAAATGTAAATATTCAGATTGCAGGTATTTCCTGAAATTATTTCTTTAAAGTACCTTCTTAGTAGTGAGTAGTGAATTTACAGTGACAAATAAAATATATTTGTCATGTGTACTGTATTGGTTTATTGGCATAAAAATGTTTACAATAAATCACAAAGTTTTCATTATCGAATCATACCTGGTGTATAACAGGATAGAACTATGCGTCCTGATTGTTAAACATTATTATCAAAATGACGAAAATTTGACTGCCGCCACTCGTGAAGAGTATCCAATATTTGCTCCTAATTCATATACTTGTGAAAAGAATAATCGAAACATTACTGGTTCGGTTAGTGATACGAAACACAACAAAAGCTTGTAGAGGCTCTTCAAAACGAAACATCACCACAGTTCGCAAAAGTGTGGTCGAAAATCCACAGACGTCGATTCTTCATCGTGCACAGGAATTGGACATACAACAGCCACTCTTCAGCGTATTCTAACTGAAGATTTGCATTTCCATAACAGACAATGCACAGCGTAGAGAGTTCACCAATTGGATCCTTGAGCAAACAGAAGTGAACGCCGATTATACGGACAAAATCATTTTCAGTGATGAAACTCATTTTCACCTCGGTGGCTTCGTTAGTCGGCAAAACTGCCCCATTTGGGGCTAAGAATATCTAGAAATGATTCATTAGAACGCAACGAATCTAAAAAGTGTCGCTGTCTGGTGTGCACTGTAATCTGGAGGAATAATTGGACCGTACTTCTTTAAAAATGAGGAAGGTAATGCAGTAACGGTGAATGGCGAATGCTATCGTGCAATGAGAACGCAATTTTATGTGTCTCAATTGGAAAACATTGCTCTTAACGGCATGTAGTTTCAGCAGGGCGATGCCACTTGTCATACCGCTCGTGAAACATTGACTGTCTTGTAGGAGGACTGCTGCTGGTCATTTCTCAGTTTAGTGACTAGAATTAGCCGCAATTATTCTTGCGATTTAATATATTTGGACTTCTGGTTGTGGGGTTATCTGAAGCCACAGATTTATGCCAACAAGCCCTTGACTACCGAAGCATTGAAGTCCGAAATTAGATGCGCTATCAATGAAATACCACCACATGTATACATTAACGTTATTGCAAATTTTGTCACAAAATTATGCATATGTCAGCAGGACCATAGCGGTCATTTACAAGATGTTTTGCTTCATACATATCCTCAAATGTATACATTGTAACAGGAAACCGTGTTTTATTGAACCTAAAAATCTTGCGATCTTATTGAAACATCCTTTATACAAATGACGATTGTAAGGACTGTGTGGATGTACAATTCACAGGTATAGCAGTAAACTTCACTCACACAAATTAATTAATTATTCGGAACGCAGCGTTTCGGGAGCACGTGGGCTCCCATTGTCAACCGTGTTACCGACAGTCGGTAACACGTGCTCCCGAAAGCTGCGTTCCGCATAATTAATTAATTTGTGTGAGTGGAGTTTACTGCTATACCTGTGAATCCTTTATACAACCAATATTTTTTGTTGAATTTGTTTTTTTTTTTATTATACTATTATTATTGAATAGTATGGATGGGCAGAATTTCGCCAAACTATATGAGCACGGCTGAAATGCGATTCAAAAATGAAAAATATTAATGAAAGCATTGAACCAATTTTATAGGTTTGCATTCACATACGTATATTCAAAATTTAATATTAACAAGTTTAAATCGGTCATCAATGCAAATGACATTATTATAATTATTTTCGATACAGTTTATAGAGTTCAGTTATTGTTATAATTACGGTAGTAGTCAATTTGTTTTAATTATACGTAATCAATTTCCTAACAAATTAAATTATACATAGCAGTAATCAAGGCACCGGTGGAATTGCTTCATATATTATAAATAAAATCGAATTAAAATAAATGTGTTGCTAACCACGATAAAAGCTTAAAATAGACAAGCAACCTGTAAGATTATTAAGTTTAAATTTAAACCTCGAATGTAGTTTTTAATTGAATCTCAAGCTCCTGAACAACGTACACAATCTAGAGCCGCACGGATTTAAACGTAAACGAGACTATTTTCCGTATAAAGTATGCACGTATAGATCGTCGTCTAGCAAATTGGATCGAGTTAAAATAAATAATCTCAATCAGCTTAATGCGAACCAATTTCATTAAGCGTCAAGACGTAATTCAACCCTTTCTCTTTCTCTCTCTCTCTCTCTGTGTTCGGCGTGATCATTCCCGAAGGACGTACTCGCCAAACCCCCGACATGATGTAATCTCAATTACTTTACGGAGTATGAATTTCGAAAACGATTAACGACTCGTCTAGACGCGTTCAGCTAATCAAAGCTTTAGCGTTTTAAGTGGAGTTAAGCATCTGACTCAAATTTAACTTCGCGAACTCGTCCTCATTTTCAATCGTTAAATAATACCGAGTATTACTTCATCACCAACAATGTCATATTATAAAGAATAATAGGGATATGTTACTTTATATTCATAGGTTCTTAGTTGATATCAATATAATCTTCATATCAATATCCTGTCAACTTACAAAATCCATCATGTAAAATTCTTCTGGAATATATAGAGGGGATTTTGATAGCAAATATCACCCTCAAGTAACATAGAGTCCTTCTCTACAAATACAAAGGTTATGAAAAGCTAATAGACAGATGCGATGCAAGTGGAAAGATTAATAATAGTACAGTTTATTATCCAATAGTCTACATAAACTATATTAAGGACAATATTAAAATATAACAAAATAAAAGTAATGAATTAGCAAAAAATTAAACACAAGAACATAAAAAAACAAAAAAAATAACAGTGCGTAAATTAAACAAAACTAATGACGATTGCAAGGACTGTGTGGATGTACAATTCACAGGTATAGCAGTAAACTCCACTCACACAAATTAATTAATTATGCGGAACGCAGCGTTTGGAGAGCACGTGGGCTCCCATTGGCAACCGTGTTACCGACTGAAAGTAAAAACTGTATCACACATGCAAATTATTTTCTACGCAGGCTCTAAAATTTCTAAACCATATGACTATTTACAATCTACTAGGTGGCCTCATGCCTTTTACGGGAAAGGATGGACCGAAAGCGAACCGTATCTTTAACAGTACCTATGGTAATAAATCCATCAAACTCGATTGTGCAATTGGGGGTGGTTCTTTGTTCAATAAGTTTCCGTTCTTTTTCATATATACCGTTTCGTACGCGTCTAATTCTCTATACGAGTTCACGTTTTTAAGTAGTGTCAGATTTTTTAAATCAATCTTATGTCCGGATTTTACCATATGCTCTGCTACGCTTGATAGTTCAGGTTTGTCGAAACGATAGTGTCTAATATGTTCTTCGAACCTCGTTTCGATACTCCTTTTTTGTTTGTCCAATATAAACTTTCTCACAATCATTGCATGCGATTTGGTATATTCCAGTTATCATCTCCGGTTTATCTTTGGGATTCCCTAAGAGATTCTTTAAGTTGTTTTTTGACACAAAAGACACGTTCATATTTAGTTGTCGGAAAATTTTACTTAACCCTTTTACTGTTGGGTGAAAAGGAAGAGTTATAAATTTCTTATTACCGGTGTTTGTTGATGTCAAGGTCGTGGAATTTCTGATGTGTTGTTTGTATTGGACCTTCCTTAAAATACGGTCGACATCCATAGTCATATGTTTTAGAAATTTTAGAGCCTGCGTAAAAAATAATTTGCATGTGTGATACGGTTTTTACTTTCAGTCGATAAAACGGTTGACAATGAGAGCCCACATGCTCTCGAAACGCTGCGTTCCTCATAATCAATATAAACTTTCTCACAATCATTGCAACTGTGTAATAGCAAACGAAAATGCAAAAACTCCTTAAACAACAGAAAATTGCTCAAACAAAAGTTGCCTCAAGGTATTGATAGTAATGTTAAACAAAGCAAATCTAGATGCATATACATTAACACTGTTACATACTGACTTAATTGGTAACTTAGAATGGTGGCATGTGTTAGCCACGGGAAGATAAAAAGTTAATCTATCCCTGCGTTAAGCCTGACTATATAAAAATTCCAAAGGGATAGCAAATCCGGAACTTGTAGATCTATTCAGAATTTCTGTACGCAAATTAAAATTAGAACATCTGACATGCGCAGCTTTTCTAAAAAGCATATATTTTCGTAATAATTTCTGAGTACAGAATTGTAATCGCAGTTAATGATCGTTTTCCCTTAGTTCTTGTACAATCTGTAACTTGTCCGGATAATAATTTAAATTACGTTGAAGGATACGGCCAACTATCTCTCAGGATAATGTGATCGCTTGCACTTCTTGATCGTCCTGTCGGATTCCTTTTGAAAGCAGATCCAGTCTCTTTAACTTTGTAATCCAAGCTTTTATCGTATGCTACGAGGAGATCTGATATTGCACCCTAAATTAGAATGAGGAACTCCCTCTGCACATCATTTGAGCCATAACTGTTTTTGTACAAGGCTTTTGCGGTAAAAAAACGGTATTGACTGATTCACTGCCCCATAATTACTAATTGGCAAAGTTTCCAGAGTTCAGGTCATAGAAGATACTTTACTGCTTAGGTATTTTGTGGTTTCTATTATTTATACAGCAATTACGAATGATGACGTGGATCTTCTGTGAATGTAAATGATTTCTAGATATCTCTAGATATACATATAACTTCCTCCAAGAAAGAATTAATAAGTGGATTCATTTTCAAATTGTCTATAACTCATTTTTTATTACTATATTTAATCAAGTATGAATTAATTTTAACCATGGGAAAACGAATATTTCGATCCAAGAGCAGTTGAGACATGTACTATACATAAAATATGTATTTACCCAATAAACCGATTTTCTTTAAAAGAAAAATAGCTGAACGCTCTTATCAAGTTTTCCATTTCCAGAAAGCGCTCAAACGGCTGACCTCCCTTGTTGAAACCTTTGCATAAGCGACGTATTCGAGCGAAAGCGGAACGATCTCACATCGGCAATTCTCGAGAGAGGGAGACGACGGCGGAACAACGTTGACGCGAGTAAAGTTTAATTTCTGGGTTGATTAAACTGACGGCTTGTCAGGTACTGGTGACGGTAAGTTGACGCGTAACGCGATCGTTCCTGTTGAAATTACGGGATCTTCGCGAGCGCCCTCTAGCCCCTAATAAATTAAAGGGGTTTTAAATTTTGAACGAACAACCGGGAGGATGACGGGTCGTGGATGGGGAAGGGATGGATAGATGAGCGTGAGATGGTAGAAGAGGCAAACGACGGCGAAACGTGGAAGAAAAGGGGTTTTTGACGGCGTACGTGGGAGTACGAAAGGGTGGGTTAGACTTTCGAGATCGTGACGGTCTGACGCGGGTTGAAGTGAAAAAGTGCTTCGACGCAATTTGCTAAATAATATCTCTGAATTATTTAGCGCGAAATGCCGACAAGGAAAACTGACGGCGCGAGGATGGGGACGAGAAAAGGGAATTAAAAACTTCAGTTTAAAGCGATATAATCGGATTATCATTTCCGAGGGACGTAATAAGAAGTTTTCTTCAGTGAAAAGTTCTAAGAATATTAACTCACTTATCCAGTAAAAGTGGGTTTAGTAGTCATAGAATACCAGTGAATTTTCCATAATTCACATGCTTATTTATCCTGAAATTTTTTGAATTTCAAGAAGCACCTCGAACTTCGAAATATACCGCGAATTTCACTTAAGTTAACTTTCCCGCTCTCTAGCAGGCCATTGCTGGTGCGAACTAGTCAATCTTAGACAACTATGCAGATGTTAACACTGCTTGTAGTGAATTTTATAAGATAATTTATAGTGTCCTTCATAAATTTCTCTCTCTCAACGAGTTAGATCTAGGAGATTTACAGTGTGGTATACTGGTAAAATTATTAGAAACAATAAACTTAAATATAAGTTGTGCAAGAAGTATAAAAGTTCGAAGACCTTAGTTGATTACATGATATAATTTTAGAAGAATTGCGTACCAAACTAACAAAATCATTGATTAGGCAAGGTTATCGCTGTTGTATATTTAAGATTGAAATGTGTACGTGTCTGGATGCTAAGAACTTCTGGCCTTTTATTGGTGCCCGCAGAGGATCTAGTAGAATTTCCGGAGTAGAGTATAGGAATAGGGGGCCTTTTACGAATCCACAGCTGATTGTCGAGGCCTTTTCGGACCAATCCTTGAGTGTATTTCAAGTCTCAAATCGACCCCCTCCTGATAAGGATATTAACTATTATTCTAGTACTCACTTTCACTTAACTTCGTTGGGAGTTGATGAAGTATTACCTGCAATGAAAACCCTTGAAAACAAACTAGCTTCCGGGATTGATCAGATTCCTAGTTTCCTGCTGAGACACTGAGCCACCGCTCTTTCACTACCGTTATTTACAATATTTAATTTGGTCCTGAAGACATGCACTTTTCCGTCTGCATGAAAGCTTGCCAGGATTTATCCAATTTTCAAAAATGGCAATGCAGCTGATATCGTCAATTATCGTCCATATTCCATTCTCTCCCATATATCAAAAATTTTTGAAACTGCGCTAATAAATTACATCTCCGTAGCCCAGCATGGTTTTATTGAAATGAGGTCTACTATGACTAACTTAGCAAATTTTATGGAGTTCGCTACAGAAACATTAGATGCGCAGGGACAGGTGGATGTCATCTACACCGAGTTGTCGAAAGCATTTAACAGAGTTACATAGCCTTGGCTTTTCTAAACGCTTGCTAATTTATTTGACTCTTACCTTACCCACCGCAAATATTAATTGTCTTACAACGGCTTTCGTTCTCTTACTAGTGTTATTATATCAGGAGTACCACGAGGTTCGAGTGTGGATCTCCTACCGTTTTTGTTATTTGTCAACGACATTTCGGATCTGATCGATTTCGAGATCTTGATATTTGCTGACGACATTAAAATTGACACAACTACTAGTTTCTTTATATCTTTCTTCGGAAACAACTAATTGCGTTAGCACTATACCTACTTACATCCAGAAACAATAAAGCCTCTCCTTTTAAGGCATAAACAACTTCGTTCTGGTCCGCTCTTAACAAAATGCATTTCGTCATATTTACCACAAGGTGCATACAATCTGCTACGTAACTGCAACTAAACGATTTAAAAATTTGAGTTTGGTTAACACAATTAATACTCAGATGTTTTTTATGGATTTCTTAGAGATGTATTTTTTTTATGGTAAGCAGCCCATTATAAGGGTTATAAGCTATTTTAGCTTGTCATAACCGCAGGAGCCTTAAATGTAGGAAAGTTTATGTAACATGTGTTACTGCACCTTCTCGCCGTAGAGGGTGAAGTGCTGTTAATTATTTCCCCAACGGCGACTCGAAGGCATATCGAACCCATCCGAAAAAGTACCGCCACTGTATTTGACGCACGTTGGTTTCGAGCGCACGACACCTGAGTTATCAAATTCAAGTGCTCCCTCTTACCACTGGACCACTGAATCATTTGTCGCGGTTCATTTTGTCAGTACTGTATATGAACATAATTAATCACTAAATCAATTCTCCTACAATCTTTTTAAGTAATGTACACCACTTTACCATCTTACAATTTCACCATCCTCTCCCATTCCACCCATCCCACATTTTATTCTTTGTTGATGACTTTGCCTACTTTCTGTCTAAGTACACTACTTGATCGTATATGCAAGTGCTGTAAAGTTTTATAACAATGTTTCGGAGAATTAAAGAAAGTAGATATATTGTTACAAAACCTTTTACCTATTCAAATATAACGTCTCGAATTTTATTTAAAGCTATTTAGAACAAATAGTGGCACAAATTCGACAGGCGAATAAAAAACAAGCTCTCATAACCAAACAACATCTACGTATGGATCAAAAGAGCATGAAGAGAAGTTATTTGCTAGAATGTACTAGGGATATAAACCTTCAAATGTGATTATGTCAACGAGAAGATAGTCTAACCTTTACTTTATTGTTTTGTTAACCGAACAAATCTAGTGCTACATTTGATTTTTTTTTAATCATCTCCAATTTGCAAAAACTGCTGTTCACTAGACACGTTTGCAAATGGCACAATTTTATTCCATGTCGACCGACGATGTCATCAACGTTTAATTTAAAGGATCATTTAGTTTTAATCAATGATTTTTACGATGCACATTAGGCCGCATTAGTAACGCCGAGAGGCCGCTTCACACGTTTCACGTTTATTTTCAATTAAATCCCGGTAATCGATACGCGATAACGTGTAATTTTTTCTCCCGAAAGGTACCGTAATTGATAAGGCACATAGAGGCCGTAAAAGCCGATATTAGCGTTTTATTACCGGTAAGTAGATATTTCAGTCCTCGATTCGTGACACGTAACCGACTCGTAGATGTAATTTTGTTTTGAAAAGGTCTTCATACACCCAAATATACGTCGTAATATGGACACATGCAGGGTGTCTTCGAAATAAAATAAAATAAAAACGTACGGAAAATGAAAAGGTGTAAGTATGTGTAATTATATAGAACATAAATCCAAAAAATTTGGAGTTAATTACGACACGAACATCAGAATTAAAAAAGACCTAGGAAATTGTAGTATGTGCCATCTATGGATGCAAAATAAGTATACATAACACATGGGCCGAAAAGTCCCGGGCCTAACAAAGAAAACACGTTTTTTTTTGGTTCAAAATTAGCTTTATTCATCAACGTAATCTCCAGCAAGATCAACGCAATCTTTCCAGCGCCGCTCTAACATTTCAATACCACTTTTGTAGAACGATTTTTTATCTTTTGCCTCAAAATAGGCCTCAGTTTTAGCGATAACCTCTTCATTCGTGCCAAATTTCTTACCGGCGAGCATTTTTTTGAGATCTGCGAACAGCCAGTAGTCGCTGGGAGCCAAATCTGGCGAATACGGTGGATGTGGGAGCAATTCGAAGTTCAATTCATGTAGTTTTGCCATTGTTTTGATTGACTTGTGACACGGTGCGTTGTCTTGATGAAACTAAATTTTTTTCTTTGCCATATGCGGTCGTTTCTTTGCAATTTCGGCCTTCATATGCTCCAATAACGCTGTATAATATTCACTGTTGATGGTATTTCCTTTCTCAAGATAGTCGATGAATATTACACCACGCACGTCCCAAAATACCGTGGCCAGAACCTTTCCAGCCGATTCTTGTGCTTTCGGGCGCTTTGGACGAGGTTCACCAGTTGCTGTCCACTCAGATGACGATCGTTTTGATTCCGGAGTGAGGTGATGGATGTTTCATACATTGTCACATATCGACGCAAAAATTCCGGTTTGTTACGTTTAAACATGGCCAAACACTGCTCAGAATCATCAACACGTTCTTGTTTTTGGTCAACAGTGAGCAAACGCGGCACCCACTTTGAACAGAGCTTTCTGATAGTCAAATGCTCATGCAATATAAAGCCAATACGTTTTCTTGATATCTTTACGATGTCAGCTAACTCACGCAACTTCACTGTTCGATCATTCAAAACCATTTTGTGGATTTTTTTGATGTTTTCTGGTGTTACCGCCTCATTTGGACGTCCACTGCATCCTGCATCATCGGTGTCTCTACGACCACGTTTGAAGTCAGCAAACCAACGTTTTATTGTTGTTTCTGATGGAGCGGAGTCCCCGTAACACTTTTCAAGTCATTGCTTCGCTTGAACGATATTTTTTTTTCCATCAAGAAGCAGTGTAAAATTAAAACACGAAATTGTTTTTGATCCATTGTTTTGAAAATAACAAAAGTAGCGTGACTCTTAGCACAATAACTCACAAACTAATAAATAGAATATCATGAAATTTTAACAGCTGTCTTTTGAAGGTTAGTACTAACTGAGAGAAAGGTGACTGTAATAAAACTAGCGTCATCTATATGTTAGGCCCGGGACTTTTCAGCCCATGTGTTAATACATCCATCCAACCATAATAATAATAATAATTTATTAAATGCTCAACAGATAAACATCCAAAAATAGACACAACATTAAATAAAATTAAATACATGTAATGCATTAAAAACAAACCAAATACCGGAAAAAAAAATGAAATACTAATAAGAAATAATTAAATCAAAAATAGCACTAATATGAAACATTAAAATAAAATAAAATAAAAAAAGTGAAATTATGACAAACTAAGGCAAATCTAAATTCAAGTTGTCAAAGTTCCTTGCCGAGTGTACCAATGGCGCTCGCCAGAGCACATTCGCCCTAGCTCTAGGGATCCGTAGCAGGTGATGCGACCTCGATTCCAGGCGTGGTACAATGATACCAACTCCAGACAGTAAACCAGGAGAGTCATTGCTTCCGGTGAGAATGTTCTGCATAAATGAAGCACTAATGCGGTTTCTTCTTTCCACAAGCGTTACAAAATCCAGTACCAAGAAGGGTATCGAGCCTTGTAATTTGAACCAAGCTTAGAAACAGATCGATCCAAGATAGTATGCAATTCGTTATAAGAATCCTGCACAGTCAGCTTAACATTTTGGTGACTCTTAAGAAATAATCAGGTGGTTGTGGATAAATCAAAGTGCAGGTTGTAATAATTTGTTTTATAGAAATTATACCGAATATTATTGTTGGAAGTAAAGGGAAATACCTTAGAAGGTTTGGCATTAGGTGCAGTAATAAGTGTTGAGATAATATCCCTAATTTACTCGTTGAAATTATCCAAAGAGGTTCACATAAAACTGGAGCTCACTCCCGAACAAAAAAACTGAGCAGTGAGCCATGTCTATATACCAAAGTCGCTTTAATTTTTTTTAGGGTAAAAAGAACTTTATTTAGAGTAAAATCTCCATATTTAAAAATAACAGAAATAAAAGTGCCAACGCAAGTGACTAGAAACATTTTCGGTGAACAGAAAATATATATATATATATATATATATACATATATACATATATATATATATATATATATATATATATATATATACATATATATACATATATACATATATATACATATATACATATATATACATATATATACATATATATATGCATATATATATATACATATACATACATATATATTTATACATATACATATATATATATAGAGAGCGAGAGAGAGAGAGAGAGAAAGAGAGAGAGAGTGTGTGTGTGTGAGAGAGAGAGGATATATTAGCGAAAGGTTGAACCATTATGTTGTCAAGATCCAAACACCTAGAAATTTTGGCGGAAGACTTCTTGAAATTCACGGATTTTCAACAACCTCTAGAACCGTCAGCTATGTTCTTCCCAATGTTAACTTCATAAACAATGATTTCTTATCGATTTTCCTACTTATTCATAAAAAAAATACGGCCCTGATTTGAAACGACGATGTTCGTTAAATTTACCAGTTCTTACGGCGAAAAAACGCACCTCGCATCACGGACACTCAGGTAGTAGATTTATAAAAGATTAAAGCCTTCCGATCTTAAACAATGATTCAACGAGGTAATAAAGTTCATCGATGTTTCGCGTATCAAAAAGAAAATTCGCGTATTCATAAGCGAGCTGCTACGGCTCAATAACAATTTGCGAAAAGAAACAACGCTTTCTTTCTTCCGTCACTTTGATCTTTTCTTTTTGAAGGCGTACTTACTAACTACATGCGAAGCGCTGTTTTCCCGAATGGTGTTTACTACACCGTTACGCACCCGTTTGCGTATTCTGAAATACGTATATATATATGTATATATATATATATATATATATAGGTAGAACGCTCGTTACGAATTTACGATATAAATAAAACCTCGAAATATCCCGTGGGCATTTGCATAAGCGTCGACCATGTTTATCTGATAATAAAGTCGCTAAGTAATGGCCCGCTATGTAAATGTCATTCCGATTTCTAGAGCTAATATTTTAAGTAAGTCGCGTACGGCCTGCGACTAGCGAACGTATGTACGCCGTATGAAGATACGGATTTCGTACGGCTTGTCCTCGTAGAGGTGCACCGTGCGTACATACATAACATATAGCCGCATATACCTGTTGTAACTGATAAATAGTACCCGTGTAATTAAAAGCCGTCCGCTTTTTTACACATTCTGCGTATTAATTAGAGGAATTCGACTTTGACAAAGGAGCGTTCGCTAGCGCTAACGTCTTTCTGTGCGTGTCTTTGATTTATGCGTGTCATTTCTCTCTATTTTTCTTTTACTTTAAGCAGCGCTTCGGACAAAAAGAAGGCGGAAAATGATTTATCTTCGTATGGATTTGTTGTAATTGGTACCTGGAAAAAGGATTTCAAGGAGAGTTACTAGATTAACTAGTATGCTACGCATATACATATATAGATAAAACAGTAAGCCCACCACGAACGCACTTTTGACTTGAGGATGGCCGTAACTGTGAGTAAAAGGATGATCAAATAAGATATCTATAAGCCAACAAAGTCCAGAAATACGTGTGCTATTCTGCAGGGCGGTTGTGTGTCAGATGTACAGCAAGAGAATAAAGTAACCGTGGTGCTTGCGAAAAATGAGATTGGAGTCACGTGTCTTTTTCCTTTGTTTGGATTTTAATAATAATAATAAATAAAGCAAACCAAGAAAAAGAAATACCGGAAAGAAAAATGAAATACTAATAAAAAATTATTAAATAATAAATACCACTAGTACGAAAAATAAAAATAAAATAAAAGAAGGATGAACATATGACAAACTAAGGCAATTCTAAATTGTAGTTGTCAAAGTTTCTTGCAGAGTGTAGCAACGGCGCTCGTCCTAGCGGTAGGGATCCGTAGCAGGTGATGCGACCTCGATTCCAGGCGTGGTATAATAAAACCAACTCCAGACAGTAAACCAGGAGAGTCAATTCTTCCGGTGAGAATGTTTTGCATAAAACAAGCATTAATGCGGTTTCTTCTTTCCACAAGCGTTACAAAGTCATGCCTCTGAAATAGCTCGTCGTAGGGTATACCCCGTATAGGATATTGCCCATCGTTCATATATGATAGATCTTTCAAAAACTTGCGCTGAATCCGCTCAAGGAAATTGATTTGGATGTTGTAGAAAGGATACCAAGCCACGGATGCATATTCGAGCTTGGAATCCCCGTACGTAAAGAAAAGAGTCTTTATTGCATCAAGGCTAGTAAAAAATAATAATTTAGAAGCGGCTGTCGCGACGTCTAAGACATGTTTAGAGTAGGTAAACTTTTCATCATATATCACACCCAAATCGTTAATACAAGATTGACGAGCAGTATTAGTATTGTTAATACAATATAGAGAGTCGATTCTACACACCCCCTTTGTAAAAGACACGAAGAAACACTTATCTACATTTAATTTTAATTTATTATGCAGACACCAGGTATGAATCAAGTCTAAATTACGCTGCAGGTCAACATCATTGAGGGAGTTAACTGAGTGGTGGATTTTAATATCATCAGCATATGCTAATAAAGGGCAGTTAATGGACCTTAAAAGATCGTCGATATATATATTAAAAAGAAGCGGGCCGAGGTTCGATCCTTGAGGCACTCCAGAGGTGGAGTAAAAAGTTCGAGATTTAAATCCATTAAAATAAACGTAATTAAATCTGTTTATCGAATTAATCTTAGGAAATTCCTGCTGATACCGAAAGAACTCAGCTTCTCCAACAACTGAAACTTATGGATTTATTGATAATACCGGTTTTCTCCAACATAAAGTAAGGGGGCCTACTCTTATTTAATGATTAATGGCAAATATTACGATTGCGTTTAATATTAATCGATTTATTTTACTATTGAGTAGAAAATTTGTTTGAGAAATGTGATAAATGTAGATAAGCGGGCGCCATATTAACACATACAAATAGACACTACTCGAAATATTATGTTGCCATTTAATAAGTATGTTATTTAGTTACTACTGAATAGATAGTAATTTTATATAATTATTTGCTTGTAATAATCTTATAAGTGAAATAAATTAAGAGTATTAGGAAATTCGTGTTACTTCGAAGGGTTGAGAATCACTATCAGTCACAGAAGCGTGGACAAGAGATAACTGCGGAAAATCAGAAATTTAATTTAAACTTTGGTGGATATTAACAACCAAACAGAAATAACTTATTTAAGTAATTTAATACAATCCTATAATTAACTTAATGTAAAATGACGTCAGCTAGCTTTACAAAGAATTACTATTATTCTTCTGGTGTAAGATTCGATATACCATCTCTAATACGCGGTATGATATCGCAGTCTAACGGTATTCTCTACCCTTTTTTAATTACTACTACAGAATACTATCCTCACATCGATGTTTTCAATTTAAATCGATTCACTGAAGCTCTTATTCCGTATCGCTAGACAATCATTTCAAATGAAGCCGGTGTTCGATTTTTTAAGCAATTTTCGACGCAATTTCTACGACCGGCTGGGTTACTGCTCATACCAACGCGGACAGTTATTCGAACTTTTAATAAATAGTTAATTTTCTTTTACAATTTGTTGTTTCATTTGTAGCTTTACATTTGTTTGCAATTATTGCCTTTAAGTTTAAGTTATATTCCTTTTTTATTCTAATAAGTATTTTATTTATGTTTATTACTTTTATTTGGTAAGAATTTTTATTCAGTTTAGAACGTTTAATACCGCTTTATCTTTCATGAGACTACGATGAATTCTGTCATTGAAATCCGTTATCAGTCACATTATCTGATGCTCCGATATACATACCTAGAAATAAGTATAAACAAAAACAAATCAATGCTACACATTGCAGTTTATTGTGTTTTTTAGTTATCAAATTAGAGTATTATCTTGTTATTTACCTTTTCACTAATACAAATGTAACGTTGGATTTAATATTGGTTTTACAAACTTCATAAATCGTGTTTGCGTTAGTTAAAACAATTGGTTATTAATCTTATATTCATGTCATCAACAGCGATATAAGGGTCAGATTTAATGAGGAAACGAATATCACGCTGATTTTATTTCGGCCGAGGTATGACGTATCGCCAAATATATACAAATCTTAAGTACGCCTACAGCTAAAGTCCGCAGCTTGTAGCTTTTCACCCAGTATTTATTCGGGTATGTTCGGGAATAATAATTTTTATTTCATTTTGTTTATTGTTCAAACATAAATTTATTTGAAGTATGAACAAATTCTCTAATTAAATTCGAAAACAAAGAATAAAGTACATAGAAGACAGGAAAATCCAAACTAGCTTAAAGCTAACAGTAAAGCAAAAAAAGCTCAAACTTCCTGTAGGTTTTTCCCCTTTACTGTTTGCTTTAAGCTTCTTTGGAGCGTTACTTCTAAAGCGAGAGTAGAATAAATTATTATAATCAGTAGAATTTAGGGATAAGAAGAGCTGTGTATGCAGATGACCAATATAAAAAATCGCAAGGGAAAATCCAAGAGGTACATAGGAAAACGAAATTTGCAACAGAACAAGGCAAATGAGAAAGGAACAAATAAATTTATTATTATTTATCGATGTTACAAGTAGGAGGGATAGCAATAGCGCGAAAATTTGTAGAGTATAAAAAAGGTGTAGCAGCACTACGAGAGATTAGAATAGGAACGCAGTTGGGCAAATTATAGCTTATGCAGATGATTTAGTATTAATAACAAAACCAAGAAACATAATGAAGAATATTCTAGAACAAATAGCAGCAGAAGAAAAAAATCGTTATTGAAATAAGAATCGTAGTGAAGGAGGATCAGAAAAAATAAAAATTCGGCAAATGTTTGTGCACAATCTTCACAATAGGTGGAATGTCTTCTAGGTTTTGCATACTGGCACAGAGATGGCACGACTAATCAAATCTCAGTACTAAAAATTAAACTCCATCTCCAGTTAATTTAAATCCAAGGTTTCAGTTGAAAAGTGTAATTAAACCAAGGACGTTTTCCCCCGCCATATTTTTTTATAATTCTCGAAGAGAATTATCTCAAGAAGAATAGCTCATCGAGTTGGTTTCTGTTTTCGACAATGAAACAGCAACACCAGTCAACAATTTCTCAGTGGTATGGTGAACTCAAACGTGGACGGATAGTCTCAGCGCTGATCCAAAAGCAGGTGCACCAAAGATGACGATCACTCAGAATAACGTCGATGCTATGCTAAAGATCGAAATGTGACATATCGCGAGATTGAGGCATCATTGGGCATTTAAAAAAAAATTGTATGAAGAGTTGTGTGTAGAAAAAATAATTTCCTATTTGATACCGCATCTGTTGACCGATGAACAAAACGCAGCTAGGATGAATTGGTGTCAAAGAATTCTAGATAAAGAATGTGTACAACATCGTCAGAAGTGATGAATCTTGGATTTACTCATACGAGTCAGCAAATAAACATCAGTCTGTGTGGGTGTTCCAAAGTGAGGAAAAGTCAACAAAAGCCATTCTTAGCACTTCCAAAAAGATCGTCGCAGCATTTGTCTCGAAGGCAGATCATGTAGCAACAATTCCTTACAAAATCAAAGAACTGTTACCGCCGGTTGTTTCCCGTTAGTCATCGCTGAGTTTCGGAAAACCTACTCCGAACTACGAATCACCCTCCACCAAGACAATGCAAATTTGGGCACAGTACGCAGGTCAATTGAATTTTTAATGGAACAAAACCTTGAATTGTTAGACCATCCTCCGTACAGTCCGTACCTAAGTCTCAATAATTTCTTTACCTTTCTAAAAATCAAGAATGCACTGCGTAGTCGAAAATTCCAGTCGTCAGAAGGAGTAGTTAATGCTTTCAAAAACGCAATTTTGACTATTCCAACAAACGAGTGGGATAACTGCTTCCAGAGTTACTTGAAGCGCATACAAAATTGCACTAATTTTTAACGTCTTTAAAAACTATCTATTGTTTCATTCCAGACGTATATGCAAAACTTGTTTATCTGTTATGAAAGTAAAATAAAATATTCAAATTCCCATAAAAATTCTATCATATTTACGCAAAGTATTAGCAACTACACACGTTGATTCAAAACAGAAAAGAAAATAGGATTCTAGGGGCCTCTGAAGATAATGCACTATAACAAAGGAAATAGCCACGATGCTAATCAAATCTACTACTCAATTGCCTACGTTTTACAGCGATACTAGCTACAGTGTAATTCTAGGTGGCGAAATACGAAGAAGTAGCGGAAAGAAAACGTATTGCACTGTACGACTCCCCTCCCTGAAGCGTCTCGTCCACTTTTTCGGTATATTACAGACGTTGATTGTCTACAAGTATGTCGAATACAAAACAACTGCAGAAAAACCACAAAATGAATTATAATAGCATCCGAAAGGACCTCTCAGCTTACGTCTATATCACGTATATAATCAAACGATCGAGGGTTGTCTAACGACAGCAATAAGCGTCTCCCATCTCCGCAGCTACACGCTTACATCTACTCCAACATAAATAAAAATAAAATCGAAGAGGTGTGATACTTCTTTTATGTTAATAGAAAATCGGGAGGCTGGAAGACGTCAAAATATTTTCCCTCCATTGTTAGGTTCGGTGTATATTTATTAGGTAACATTAAGCAGGGTTCTTTCGTCTAAATTACCTGCAATAAATAACACCTCAACTCCACGGCGTATACGGCCCCTCGGCGTTGCGAGAAGATTGTTTGAAATCTTCGATATCCAGCGGTGTTTCGAACGTCAATTTCTATTAGGAGGAAGGAGACGTACGGATAAATATATGATTAAATATTGCTATTGAATCAATTCTGGTGGTATTAAAAAATAATTTCTATCTTTCCATTATGGGAATGAGAAGCTTTTAAAAGAAGAAAATACCAGATAAGCGAATAAATACAGAAGAGAGTGCATATACTATTCTAAAAATTGAAAAGGGATTAAACTATATTGCAAATCAGAGATCATTAATATACTAAAAGAGGTAACAGTACCTAGATAATTACAAAAAGATTTCTTGATATTGAATAACGTACAATGAACAATAATGAACAAGGAAGCGAACTAACTCAGAAATTTTCTAAATAATTCCATTCCCCTCACTTAATTCTTTGACACCATATCAACCCTTCGACAGTTCGCTTTACAAAAAACTGGTTAATTTTAAAATGCTGACAATTAGCAAGAAATGCGTTAATAATTTTTTATAACGGAAAATCTTATCGAGAAAAGGAAACTGTGTCGAAATATACGAGGTACATCTACAAAGTAGAAACATCAAAATTGGAACACCACAACTCAGAATTATAGAAATATTTTTCGAAAGCATATAGAAGTAGGATAGTGGTTCTACACGGAACGGATTAGAAAGGAATAAAGAAGCATTAGTTTTACTATAGAGTACACTCTCAGTATATACGATAAAATAGGAAATTTTGTGGTAAATAAAATTGCATAGGATTTCATTTACTCCCTTCAAAATAGCCCCGCTGTGAATACACAGAAGTAATGCACTCCGGAGACTTTTGTTTTTATTCATTTATTCAGCACCTTCTGGAATCTAGATTGAATCTCCTTGACGGTGTTAAACCTTTGTCCCTTCCATTTGATTTTAATTTTTGAAAGAAGAGAAAGTTATAAGAAGCCAAAGCGAGCGAATAGATTTAAAAACAACGATCATAATCTTTTTCGACAAAAAACTGCTGAATGGTATGACCTCCAAGTTCTTTTAATTTAATAACCACATTTTATTACATACATACAATGGTAGTAAAGTTTCATATATTTTTGAAATACATCTGTTATAACCAATATATTTCTACTTTCATCAATCAATCTCAATTAGGTTATTTATATAGTCTACAGCAATAATTTGATTAGGTTCTGTAACTCTAACATCTTTTTGTATTGCATTTGCTTTTAATATTACCTATATTTCCTAAATGTATGTACATACTTGACATATTTTGAATATTTCTTTCGTAAACATATAATCTTTATATGCAAAATATTTTTTTTAAATACCACGCAGGACTTCCTCACTTCTATGTGCCTATATTCTTCACACAAGATATCTGCTGTTTCTTCTGTTAATCTTTGATAAAATCTATTACTTTCTTTCTGTAATTATCATATATTAGAACAATAGCTCCATTTGCTACCCAAACCCACAGAATACGTGTATACGTAATACACAACACATATGTATTCGATTGATGTATTTGTCAGTATTACACTGTTATACGTTCTTTTTCTTCGCTTCGAGATGAAGACATTTTTATCTCGCTTCGGATTGTCGCTACCGTGGGCGAGGACATAATACAACACCCCATACGACAATTCTTTGATAATGAGGTAGTACACTTTCCCTCGCGATCTTTGGATTTAACAATTATGGACTATTTCATGTATTCATAATAATTAATAAAGTTTCAGACGTCTACTGTCAATAGTTGTTTAAGAGTATGTTTTCGAATTTCGTGCAGTGATAAAACGCTTTTAGATGGCTGGGAAAATGGCCACGGAAATTTGAAGTATTTTATTAGAGGTTCATGGTGGATGTACTCCATCATTTTCGACTATCATCTTCTAGGTAAGAGAGTTCAAACATGACAGCACAAACGCAAGTGACGAACTACGCTGTGGACGTCCAAAAACCGCTACCAACGATGAAATGGTCGACAAGATTCGTGTTAGCTGATCGCCGATTGAGGCTGAAAGAGATAGCAAAGAGAACAGGCATCTCAGATGAAATTTTGGGTATGAAATAGCTTTCGGCGCGATGGGTACCGCGTTTGTTCACACCGAAGCAAAAACGAAATCGGGTGACCGTTTCGGAGGAGTGTCTGGCCAGGATCCAACGCAATCCAAGGGATATCTGCGTATCGTAACCCTGGATGAAACTTTTATCCACCACTACACACCGGAGACCGAGGAACAGTGAAAGTACTGGACTTTTTCGGGGCGAATCGGCTCCGAAGAAAGCAAAGACCGAGAGGTCGATCACGGGGCAATACTACAGCAATCTATTGACCCGATTCGATGCAGTATTGAAGGAGAAACGGCCCCGTTTGCAGCGGAAAAGTGTGCTTTTCAACCTCGAGAATTCACCGGCTCATTCATCCCGCATCGTCGTGTCCAAATTGAACGAGTTGCCTCTCCTCCTCCACATTCACCAGATCTAGCCCCCAGTGACTTTTCCCTATTCCCAAACCAGAAAAAGTCACTGGGAGAAAAGAAATTTGCCTCAAACGAGGAGGTCATCGCCGCTACAGATGGCTATTTTGCAGACCTCGAAACATTTTACTTTTTCGACGGTTTGTGAAGACCATTTGAAAAAGTTAGTTGATCTTCGAGGAGACTACTTCGAATAATAAAAATAAAAAACCACACTAATACTTTTCTTATTAATACATGAAAATAAATATATTTAAATTATAAATTCACAGTATATTCTCCATAGCAGTATAGGAAGGACAATTTAATTGAAAATGATCAGTAATATACAGGTTGATCGATTTATTAGGTTTATCTATATTTCATCCTTCGTACTTAATTAAATTTTTGTACAAATTTATATTCTTTTTTATCGATTTTTCACTTGTAATAACCTCTCACAAACCAATTGTATTTATTTTTAGTAACCATCAGATAGCGAGCAAATGGAAGCAGCTGCCCGAAACGAAATAACTGCAGCAGAAACAAACGTACGAACATACGCTACGTACAATACCCGTCAACCCTATCCGCTAAACACGAACGTTATTTATCAAAACACACGTACATATATACATACATGTCTAAGCCATTTACTACATTCACCTATGTAAATGCGAAATTCATTTAAACTTTTTAATTACCAGCATATGTATGGAGATCGCAATCTGTCGTTCAAAACAAATACGTTTTTTTTTTCATAAATGTATAACTTGGAAAAAATATTTTTTTACGTAGTCCGGCAATTACCAATTAGTTTTCTCTGCATGGTATAGATAGCGCTGGCGTTAAAGAATTACAGCAGCTATGCACCATACCATACTATCATGCTACCGTTACTTATATTACCGCATACTATGTAATCCGTGCGTTAGGTGGCTGGCAGGGCTTAATGGAATAGAGTGCAACGGGGTTCTTTACGACGTTGTAACTTCTACGCGTCGGTCCGATGTGTGGTCCGAAATGGTAAGCAGATGTCGTGAAATTTTATGCCAATTAACTGCTAAGATCAATCTTTGGTAAATTGGCTCGTTTATATTATTAATAGCGCTATTAATGGCGTGCGGGGTCGTCTCTTGCTAGTTGCAAGCTTTATAAGCAATTAAAAAATACTTCTCTGATCGTTTCGCTAACTTCGCTACTTTCTGTTTATGTGCATGGCCGGCAATAAATTTGGCATGTTCGTAAGCGTATATGAAGAGTGTCGAAGGTTAATTTGTACAATAAAATCCAGCGAAGTAATACTTGATAGTAAATAGCTGGAGGTAAAATGATTTAGAATGTACAAAGTACATACCTTCTTAAATT
This sequence comes from Trypoxylus dichotomus, assembly GCA_023509865.1. Lineage (NCBI taxonomy): Eukaryota > Metazoa > Arthropoda > Insecta > Coleoptera > Scarabaeidae > Trypoxylus > Trypoxylus dichotomus. Next base: position 68,249,859 of record CM042076.1, on the reverse strand, counting down.
TCAACAACAGCTATTCCCGTTGACATTTTTGCTCCAACATCTGGACAAGGTGAAGCAGTTAATGTAGGTATTTACGACGATTGCCTTATATGGAATGGGAAACAAGGATAATAGTAACTAAAATAGCAGAATCGACTATTCGAAAAATGTATTTTTTTTTATAATTAATGAATCAGAAGCAAGTGCGCAGTTATTGGTAATAGTATATTTCGAATGCGGTCGAAAGTTGGGATTCATACGCGTGTGGTTAGTATGTGTATGAATGTCGTACCCTGTTAAGGACTTAACATTGTTTTTTGTGTTTTGTAAGTTTTTTTACTATTATGTATTTTATCTTATTTGCATTATTATTTTCATTTAGAATATTATTTTATTTTCATTTTTATATTTATTTATTTTCATTCTTATATTTATTTATTTTGCTCTCTTATATCCAATTTTATTTTAATATGTATGTACATTACGCATTGTATATGTATGCAAGTCAGCCATTCGCATTACGCTAGCTAAAACTGCCTAATTAGAAATCATTCACTGCAACGTCGTCGGATATGTAATGGGAGTTTTCTTGAAATTTAAGGTACACAAGCATAGGCAGTCGTCTCCCGCGCGACAGTCGAGGTATTAGCGATCGTGCACTCTCGGTCACCTTTCGTGCCTCGTCGTAACGTGTACAGTAACGTCGTCGTAAGTTTATTAGAGATTTCTAAGTTTTTCTAGTTTTGGCGGGAATCGTCGAGGACGTTGTCTATACATTTATTTCTGGCGGGAGTCATTTGGTAACGTCGTCGGACCACACGTATAGATTTTTTTAATAAGTATAAATTCTCGATTTTCTATCATCGTACGTCGAGGCTACTGTGTCCATTGTTGTCTATACATATTTTTAGTCTTCAGTTAAGTTTGTGTCGGAAATTATTTTCGTGAGATTGTCGGCGCGCATGTATAGACCTCCTCTACAAGTACGATCACTCCGCTTCTTGCTGACGGTCGTTGCGGCCGCAGCGCCCGTTGTCTTTTGTACGTTTGTTCGGTCCTTGTCGTATCGGGACTTAGAAATTTTTCATTTAGTTGCTCGTCGTAGCGGACGAGTGTCCCGGACCAGTTTTCTTATGTAATGTCGGCATCATCGCTCCGTTTTACTTGTCGGTGCACAGTTCGCACATTTGCTGGTTACTGGATTTTTCCCTTCTTTGGGGCGCAGTAGTATAGAGCTAAAGATTGCACATAGCGTAATATTTCAAACGAGAACGCCTGGGTAGCTGTGACATTACTTTTGTATTGAGATCGGCTATTATCGCTACTGTCGCCCTCGACCAGGCGTTCAAGCTCTAAGAGATAGGGTGGGTTCCCTATAAATGTGAATATAACAAACGTATTTGGTCAAGTACAAATACATGCCAATAATACAGGGCCAAGTCCCTTAGGCAAATTTAAAACAAGGAAAGTATATTAGGCTCCCGGAAAGGGACATATAAATAAGCATAGCACCGAGGTGCGCTTATAAATTTAAGAAATAAATAGGGTTGGCTCCTATAAAAAGGTAGTGGTGCATGCAAACAGATAGAGGCATTAGTACATGCCTCTGACAAAGCTTCAGCGGAAGCATATAAGAGTTTAACCTTTTAAACAGAATTAAGACATAGCGTTGCAACGTACATGCTGAGGCATTACTTTATGTTGCTACCAATGAAAATACATATACAAATGCTAATGTACATTACATGTATAAGAGAGCTCGAATAACTGCAATTATTGCAAATCTATATATCTTACGTACATCGTACATGTACATAGGCAAGAGTGGAAACCGTGTAACCATTTCATTTTTAAATATATTTTTTTGCGCATGCGCATTGAGTTTCACTGTACAACCTCTCCTCTAGTAAATAAGCGAACATACTCTACAAGTAAGTATTGGTCAAGTAATTTAGGAAATTACGAGCAGGCTACAGCGGCGTTGTTCTTCAAACCAGGATAACGTAACATACCCTGTATGATCCGAGATAGCATTCGGTGAGCCTTAAACCAAATCCAAGATGAAGAAGAAATTTCAAAGGGGTAGTCCTTATGCTTTTTGCGAAAAAAAAGATTTTGATGATTAGAATGTAGGAAAATTAGTCAATAGTTAAGTCCTCTTGTACCCATTTTGGTTTTAGAATCGTATTCTGTATGATAAGAGATAGCATTTAGCAATAGTCATTATATTTTCACATGTTTCAAATCCTTACAAACGAATACCGCCTAGATTAGTCCTCTTGTGCCAATTCTGGTTTTAAAATCGTATTCTGTATGGTTGGAGATAGCATTCGACGAGCTGTGAATCAAATCGACCATGGGGAAATACTTATATACTGGATGATATAATTCATGCCACTGACCAAGGTAAAATCTACTGCGTGGTCCTTTTAGATCTTGGTAAAGCGTTTGATACTATCCATCACCAAGTCTTACTGAATGCATCGTCCACCGTGGGTATGCACTCCCCTGTGGCATCTTTAATTCATCATCATAATCTTATTTAACTGACCGTATCCAATTCGTTTTACCGGAATCCAACTGCTCATCCTCGTTAAAGGTGCCTCATGGTGTACCGCAAAGAGCGATACTTACTCCCCTTTATTTTCTATTTATACATCTAGTTTACCTTCCATGATTCAGTATTGTCGTTATCATTTGTATGCGGATGACGCACAAATATACACTTCATTTTACCCCGAAAATCTTTTAAACTCACAATGTTTAATTAATGCCGATATTGAGAGAATATGCGAATTTTCAGAACAATTACAACTTCAAATTAATTCTAGTAAACACCAGCTAACCGTCTTTGGTCCTAAACACCTACGTGAGTTCGTTAAGTCAAAATTGGGATTAAAGAGGAAATTATTTCCCCTGATGACATTGCTAAAGACCTTGGTATCTACTTGGATGCTTCTCTCAACTTTCGACTTAACACCTTACATTTAATACAAAGAATCTTTTCTGTTCTTAAAACATTATATACCAGCCCCCATTTCTTTGGTGCCTCTTCTCGATACTTATTCTGTAATTCACATGCTGTTATCAATATTTAACTATGGCGATTCTAGAAGAATCCAACGTCTCCAGAATTGCTGAACACGATTTACTTTTGGTGTTCGTAAATTCCTAAGTATATCCCATATTTATAAAGAACGTGGACTTTTGAACATTTGAAGCAGGCGTTCTATACATACTCTTACATTTTTTGTGAATATATTGAAAGGAGAAAACCGTCTTATCTCTACAATAAAGTGCGGTTCCTACACCAGGTGTATAGCTTGCATCTTCCTGGAATCAATATGGTTTCCATATCTAGATATCGAGGCGAATTATTTAAGAGCTGTTTCACATACAATATTACTAAGACAATTAACAGCATTTTACCCAATACAAACATATTTCATCTACCGATTTCAACCATAGAATCTTTATTTAAACGTAAACTTCTGGCGTTGCAATAACTATCGATATGTACTTGTTTCCATATTTTTGTTTTTGTGTGTGTGTAGGTATATGTTTATGTTTATTTTTGTTTATATATGTACATTTCTTTTATTTTTATTATTTTTTTTCCTTTATTTGTTGACAGAAGCTATACGAAGAAGACTTAACGTGCAGTTTTTCAATGGGGCGAATTAGCCATTTTAACTGTACTTCCTACGTATGACTTATGTGTTCGCCTGTTATAAACTTAAGTAGTACTATTATATATCACTAATTTCCCGACTCGTATCACTTGGCGGTAGTATTTTCTGAATTTGCTTCAGCGTTTTTACACCGAACATAACTAATAGAAACATTGTTTATGCCAAATATTTATAGTATATTGACACTTTAAATTTACTTATAAGTGAATAAGTGTTTTTCTACATTATCCTCCCAAGTTAGCCTACATTAGACCTTGGTAGAAGGTGAAAAAACGGGCGCTATACCTTCGGTAACTGCACAGATCCATCATTAAAGTGGATATGTTAGAATTCACATGAACGCTCTTCAATTACATACAAAAATACTGCAATAACAAAAAATGTAATCCTGGTTGCTTCAACATCCAAAACATGACAGATCTATTGCCTACATCCGCGCAACGCCAGCGCAATAAAACCTTCACCCTGCTCCGCCGCGCACCATCTTTTTTCCTTTCATTTTATGAATCCCTAGTATAAATGCAAATCGCGCAAAACGTAGGAGAAAATGCGCAACTCGCCGAATAACGCACCTTAGCGTGCCTGTTGTTTTTTGCGCCAAAAACCGCGTTACCGGATTCAATTTCATCGCCGGCCGTAAAACTTTTATGCTCGGTATGGTTAAGGGGTTCCTCCTTTCGGATTTCGGCCCTTTTCGTGCCGGTGCCGTTGTTCCCCCCGTTGTCCTTTAGTGGAAGCATAGAGGGCGCTCGCGACACGCTCTCGCGTTCATCGCATCAGATGCGATCCCTCTAAAAATTTCAAAATTTGTTTTTAGCTAAACCGAATCTACCATTAGGTTTTACGGCGTTCAAGAAAAATAGTTGTCATGTTGTGCATATTGTTTCCCGGGGTTTGGTGCGGGTTCGATTGGTATTCGGGAAAACAAGCGAGCGCAGCTGGTAGCGTCGCGCATAAAGTCAGCCGTTTTAATAAAATTTATTTAGCTCAAATAGTATTTCGGAGCTTATAAAGTTTTTTTTTTTTCGTTAACCTTCTGCAAGTAAGATATTGTAACATATCTTAGTATTCATAACGGTATATGTTTGAATAGCAAATAACAATAAATACGTTATTATTAAATTATTATGTTAATAATTTTATAAATTCCATACGAATTCTTCTATTTGAGTTGGAGAAAGTTCCCAATAATTATGAATATATTTCGGCAACTACATAGTAAAATGTGATATCAATGTAAGAATATTTCTATATTTTATCAAATTTACAGGGGACATATCGGTATAAAAATAAGAATAAAAAAGAAGAAAATGAAAACCTTGAGGATTTACCTTTATAATTAACTAACTAATTAGCTTTAGGATTATTTATCTCATACTGTGCGCAGCAAAATTTTGGAACACATTCATCAAATCTGAAACGATTCGTTTTCTAAGAAATACTCGGGCAGATTAATTTTATTTTTTTAATAATTCACACGTTTGGTTTTCAAATAATGACGTCATCAACAACTTTCTGTCTTCTTTACTTTGATACATCATCTAATTCTTAACTAATAGCAACTCTAATCGCACTGCCCATGAACATTTTTGCTAACTTCTACATGAGACTTGGTTTTTTACTAATTTGGGCATGCTGAATCTGAAAATCACATAAGTTTTTGCCTATCAAGTCCTACTATGGTCTTTCAAGGATTACTAATGCGGCTAAGTTGTTACTTAAGAACTACTAAGATATGAACGAAGTATAAAATTACAAGAGTACTTGTAAAAACACAAACAACAAACAGGGAATAAATTTTCATTTGCTGCACTTTCTGCTGTGTATTTTGATTTGGAAGTCACTTTGAACACTCTAATAGTAGTCGGTCAGCGTATGAGGATCCGATTTTCTTTAGTCCCGAGTTTCCATGGTTTTCAAATCTTGATGAAATCTCCCGTCTAATTCATGCATCAAGAAATGCAATAGAAAAACAAACGTAACATGATAGGAAAAAATGGGTTTCATATTTGGTATTAGCGTACATATACTAGTTAAAAACAAGTGTCCGACCCTAATCGACAGAAAAGAAAAAAATTATTTGTTGGTCAGTGTTATCATCCACTGTCAGTAATATCACGTAGAAATTCGGTATGGGCCTGAAGTAAATAGGTCTTTCAGACAATACGCAAACACCATGGTTAAACTTGCCAAGGAATCCAATCATCTTACATTCCTGCATAAACTTAAGAGCATCTTAAAATGCTTAATGATCAAACCCCCAGTTTCAAGCTAACAATTGCTAACAGAGCTAGCGTAGCATTGGTCTGAGAAAGGATCAACTATCAGAGACTCGTCAAAATCTGAATAAAACAAGGATATGGGAATATTAGGTTGGAGATCGAAGAAAATGCTAATGAAGAAGACTATATGAACATCTACACAACAGTACAGATTAGCTATCGAAGAATGGCTAATAATCAGATAAACAATGGAAAATGTTGGAATTCCTAATGTATCAAAAGGAAAGTAACTCCGATAATCGTACAGAAACAGTGGTTAACCAATCCAGTAGGCAGTTGGACAATCACATAATTAAAATATTAAACAAAGTCATGATGTTCATCGTAGCACCTACACAACTGTCTACGTAGATATGATACAAGTATGGCAGCAGAAGAAATACAGACCACAGGACAGCAGATTAATACCTTTGGAAAGTCAAAGCAGAAATTGAAGAGGCAAAACCAAAACAGACAGAAACTATGGAAATAGCTCAAACAATAATTCTAATGGATCATTTAATTGTTCAAATGGTATCATGAAATTTTAATACCTTACATGACAACATTTTCGAATGAAAGTCGTTTAAAGTGTGGAAAACAAATTTTATTAGTAACAAAAGACAAAGATAAATGTTGTTATTCAAGAAATGAAATAATTGTTTGTTTTAAATCAAATGTTTGAAATTGCATCCACCAGCTTTCTAACAATAAGCAAATCTACAGTCGTAGTCATTTTGTACATTGAGAGAATAAGTTCAGGACTAATTCGACTCGTTTCATACATAAGTCCATTTCTTAAATCTTTCACTGGGTCTTCGACCTATAATATCCCAGCCATGTTCTGATAGAGTTATTTTATAACCTATGTCTCCCAAAAAAATTTCTCCTATCTTCCCATTCTATGGTTCTTCTAAGCTTTGCAAAGCCACTTCTACCTTCTGGGGATCTCCTTTCGGTATTCCAATATCTCTGGGATATGATACGCCAGAGAGTTGGTACGCTTTCTAAACTTCCAATGAACTTACAGCAGCTATGTGCCCTACAAATTGCTTAGGGTAAGCTTCCAGAGGAGTCAATAGATCATCGTATTAGAAGCATATGCAAGCTGTATTACGCGGAACAGCACCTCATTATTAAATTTTCCCTATAAAGAGTACAAATTAAATTTTCTACACAGCAAACATTTTTATTCACCTTCAGTCAATCGCATCAATCGCAAGAGTTACGGTATTGAAAGGACAGATACAAAGTAAATTCTTTAATCTGCCCTTTAACAGGAATCACCACACAAACGTACCATTATCTAAACTAATTGATGTTCGGCAAAGGAATGCTACACATCCTGTAAACCGATTCGCGTGCATTAATGTTGGAATCGTGAGAGAAGATTTGAAAATATTAATGACCTCCGTGGCTTTTCCGTCGCCATTACGTTGGGCGGGCGTCGTCGAACGAACTTTGCCGCGAAAGTATTAATTACTCGTAAATGGAGTCGCTCATCATCGAGAATGGATGTGCGAACGTGCCTAGGAAACTAAGACGGTACATTCTAATGCGTGTAATTACACGATGTACAGCGTTCGCCTAATGGCGTAATATATGCATGTATGTATATCGTCTTTCTAACGCGCTAACAAAAGTAATGAGGGAAATTTGTATTAAATAATATCTATCGTAGTGTTGCTGAAGGAAAGGAACAGTTCTTGCAGTTTCAACAAATAACTTAATGGCGTAACACGGTGTTTCTCAACCTTTCTAGTCTTACTAACAAATAGTAACTACAGCCTGATTATTTATATGATTACTTTCAAATATTCTGCATCACTAACACGACAAATAAGTTGTTCATACTTGCGACAAGGAAAGACAGGCACTTCACATTTATATCATTATAAATACTTGCTTGAACTTGTTGGCACATGTTGGAACTTGCTATTTACGTATGCCGCACTTGAATTTATTTGTTTCGGGTGTACAAGTGAAGCCGCATTGATGGAGGGGCATCCAGCTACAAAAGCATTGTGATAGTCTCAATTGTGTGTTACTATCGCAAACAAGTTGAACCATTTGAATAGTTACATAGTGAAAGGTACCTTAATTAGTGGTAATATTAATTGCCTAAATCTTGTCACAACGATTGAAAAGATTGTATGGTTGTAAAATTCACAGGTACTCTACTCAGTCGGGAACTTTGTTGGCAAAGAGAGCCCATGTGCTCTCGAAACGCTGCGTTCTGAATAAATAATTAATTTGTGTGGTGTAGAGTTTACCAATACCCGTGAATACAAATTTTGGTGGTTGCGTTGCTTGAAATAATGTCATAAAACGAATAACGTCGTCTATATGTGAAAAAACAGCGAAGAAAGGTAATAGGTTATACAGCAATGAATATTTGAAGTATGGATTTATTTCATTGGATGATAAGCTCCAATGTCCTGTTTGCTTTTAGGTTCTATCCCAGAAAAGCCTGAAGTCTTCAACATTTAAAAATAAAATATCCATCTCTGCAGCACAAACAATTTGAGCCTAAATTATAGTACTTATCTTGAGGAAGCAACAAACTTGTATTGGCAAAGTAAACCGAAGTGAGACCAAAACCAACACTTCAAACGTTGTATTCAATAGTAACAGTGGTTAAAGAATCAAAGCCACACACAACAGCGGAAAATTTTATTTTGCCTGCTGCCGTTTATATCGTCAATATTATTATTGCTCTGGAAGAAACAAAAAAATATAAGCTATGCCGCTTTCAAATGACTCAATATCAAGACTAATTAATGAAATGGCTACCGATGCCTATAACCAAATAATTGAAAAACTGCAATCAGGTGTATTGTTTCTGTAACGTTATTGAGTTGAAGTTAGACTTTCCTACGTACGAGGCCCTGTCTGTAAGATTCATAAATCAAGGTCTTGTCTTTCAAATTATTCCCGTTTATAGATTTACCAGAACCTAGATAGTAGGGCATTTCTGAAGGAGCTGTAATTTTTTACGCATTCCATTAACACTAGAAGATGTTTTGGAGACAATAAAATAATTCTTTTCTCGCTACTAAAAATGATTACTAGAGACTCTTTTAATATAACCAATCGATGCCCTGTGACACCTGGTCTAACATTCATTCTTATACTTCAATATCTAATGTATAAATTATATTTTTGATGTGGCTTTTTAAAAAAAGGATTCTACCATTAGGGTAATATCTTGTGTTTAATATATTTAATGCACACAAGCAAAACGATATTCCAAGTTTTCCACTGCTTGGAATAATAAGTAGCCATGTAATTTGTTACACGTTCTTTCTACAACAAAAACAAAATAAAACTTAATTTTACGATACACGAATGAATTAAAATACCCATCAATATTTAGTATCCAAAAGAGTTAATTCCCTCATTAGTAAATACGTAATTTAATGTAAACACGCTGACTGATTCACGATCAACAGACGTTTTGTATCAATCAACGCCATTGAACAGCTTGCACCTGTCCTGGATTTATGAAACTACAGCCGATATAGGTACACATATATACACTATCGTCCATAAGTTTTGAAGCAAGGTGATATTCCTTTAAAATAATATAACTGATAGGCATACCGTGAAATTGTTAATCCTTATTATAAGTTATTATATGCAAATATAAAATTGTTTCATATAATCCATAAAGTCTAAGCAAATTTTACCCGAATACATTTTATTGCTCTTTCTCAAGTATACGATTATTGTTTGACGGGGATGGGGTATAGTACTACTTCAGTAATCGTTTAGTGCATGTGGTAAAGGTGTTAATCTTTAGTGTCTTACGCTTTCCTGTGTGGAATTGGTCTTTTTTTTGAAATCAATGCCTAATTGTAACAATTTGGTAAAATACTGATCATAAAAATCGCTAAACGAAGAATATACTGAGAGAGATACCTCTCTACGGTTAGGGTTTTCACCGACAGGTATGCATTGCACATTGACTCGGAGAACGGGTGACTTCTGGAGGTGCAGATAGATTTATAGTAACGACTTCGAAACGAGACCGACGTCTAACGGCACCGGATATCGTAACGTGCATTAATACACAACGACGAGCAAATGTTTTTATTACCACCGTCAAGAGGCGATTATGGGCAGCGATTAACATAGGCAAGAGAGTATGCAAACTGATCACGGGATGATTGGAATGCAGTCTTATGGACCAACGAGTCCAAATTTCAGTTATTTAGCATGCAACGGAGAGTTTTTGTTTGGTGACAACCAAGGGAAGGAGCTGGCCTATTTAATGCCGTCTGTTAAACACTGAGGTGGTAGTGTTATCGTTTGGGGTTCTTTTGATGAAGCAGCTACGGATGATTTAGTGAAAATTAGTGGTGCAATGCGGAAAGAAGAGTATTTTGGTATTTTGTAAAATCATGCTATTCCGCGTGGAAGCCATCTTGTTGGGAAATCGTTTGCGTGTCAACAAGACAATGACCCTAAACATACCGCTCGAATCTGTAAAAACATTTTAGAGGAGAAAGGAACGAGATGTGAACCAATGGATTGACCTCCTCAAAGTCCGAATCTATTCACCATAGAGCTCTTATGGGATATGCTTGATCGAAGGGCTAGATAGCGACAAGCTCAGAACTCCCAACACCTATGGGAGGATTTATAGAACACATGGCAACTAATTGACGCGACCTTCTCGAAAAGTGGCTTCGAAGAATGCCTAAAATTTATGCAGCGGTTATCAAAGTCAAAGGAGATCATATCAACGAACATAAATTTAGGAGCTAAATAATGCATAAGTATTACTATGTTTGAATTAATTTAATTTAATCCGCTGCTGCTTCAAAACTTTTGAACGGTAGTGTACGTACACTGTAAATACACACACTCATATCTTCGAATAAATCATTATTGCAAACAACACAGACATGCACTCGAGATTAGATCAATTTGTTACCTGAAGAACTTGCTTTAACATTTCCATGATCCAACCTTACTGATAAGATGGATAAGGAAATTATTTCAATTTTATTGAAAAGAAAGAACCGCTTTGGAGTCGTGGAATCCCTACAGGATATAGAACAAAACGCTATTGTTATTGTAATCGAAAGACTTAACTGATGTATCAGAATCTTCCAATATTTCGGCAATTTCCTGTACACCTAGCATCGATTGCTTAGTATTCAAATGAGACACCTTTAAGCGGTGTCTTTTTCTTTTCTTATTCTAGGCAACACCGCTCCATTAAGAGGATTATTAGAGGGACCCGACGTTTTGTTATAATCTGATAAATATAAGTATAAATCGATGTTGACACGCTATTAATGACCTATAATATCTTTCGAGTTTATATTTCGATATGTAGTTGTATACATTTTTTTATACATTAGTGTCTTGTACTTATAGCTATCTAGCTGAACGACAGGTTTAAGCAACGTTAAAATATGTTAATATGGCTAGATTTCGTTAGGTGATAAAATAAGTAGATGCATATAAAACTTTAATAAGGAAATAAAGTATTTAAGTGTATGCAAAGAACATAAATTACTTACTGCGTTGTTTCAATATAGGTAGGTTCGCTTGTAATATAGAGGTTATAAATAGTTGTAGGCGTTTGCGGTCGTCCTTTGTCATACTTTTTAATCCTTGAAGATTATTTTTATAACGAAATGTTTTAAAGTACGTTTTAATTAATTAAGAAAAATATTTGCTACTAATCTACTTACTAATGTAGGATGAACATTTCTATTTGAGTGAGTTCGTCACTAATTTTGGCCATAGAAAAATCTTTGGCAGAGTTATTAAAAACCACTGCATAACTTTCATAGCAACTGCATGGTAATCAAATAATTGGTATCAGCTTAAGTTGGAAATTTTGCAGACACAGTCGAATTTAAAACAAAACATAATTTGTGACTAAATTTTAACTATCCCTTCATAATACAATTTGACCACTGTAACAGTAATTATTGGTTTTATATAATGGAGAAATTCTATTAGAACGCAGTAATAACCGGTGCCTTCTTCAAGATCTCTCAAGATTTTTTAATGTCCCTACTGGGAAAGTGGACAACCTGATGGATGGTCAGAAGAAAGCATGACCAAATTTTTTGCATATAAATCGTTGTACAGTCCAGACCTAAACCTCAAGGACTTCATTGCCCTTCCGAAAACCAAGAACGAACTACATGGTCAAAAGTTCCAATTGTCATAAGGAGCAGTCGATGTCAGAGTTGGTTTGAGCGCATGCAAAAGTGCATTAGTCCTCGTGAAGATCACTTCGAAAAACAGTCTTTAAAAGCTGTATAATGTTTAATTCCAGCTCTATATGCAAAAATTTAGAAACAAGCTCCATATTCAAACATTCAAAGTTAGCATTCTCAGCGGTAGTGTTATTCTTCTCAGTTTCCTGGAGCAGCTACACTTTATTGCCATCACAGATGCTGGTTTGTTTGGTACGTGTAGAAAAGAGCTTACTGCATTATTCATCCAAATTTATCTAACAGTTACTAGTGAATGATATTTAACTTTCCGTTTTTAAATACTGCTTCCTTGGTTAAACTCTGAACATTTTAAAATAACGATTGCAATGACTGTGTGGTTGTATAATTCACAGGTATTGCAGTAAACTCCACTCCACACAACTTAATTAATTATTCGAAACGTGGATTCCCATTATCAATCGTGTTACTGAATGTAAAAACTATATCACACATGCAAATTATTTTCTACGCAGGTTCTAAACTTTCTTAAAACATGACTATTTACAATCTATTTAGTGGTCTCGGGTATGTATGTATTTTCAGGAAAGGATGGAACGAAAACGAACTGTATCTTTAACAGGGCCTTATGGTAATAAAACAGTATTTGGTTGAATTTTAGAAATTAAATAACGTAGATGTCGTGCAAACCGGCGAATATAAAAGCTTAACAAAATTATGTATGCCACAAAATTGTTTTCAAATAGGCGACAAATGGTTCGAACAGGTGGAAGGCAAGGCGATGGGTAATTTATTGCGTATCTTTTCATGCATAAATTTGAAACGAACTTGAAAAAAGAAACCAAATATTTTCCGAGAATCTGGCTTAGATGACGTTTTCGTGGACTTTGGTAGCAATAAAGGGAACATACAACATTTTCTAGCGGAACTTCATAAAATTTACTACAATCAAGTTTACCATGGAACAAGAAGTGAACAATCGGCTTCCGGTTCTAGATACTCTAGTCATACGCAATAACAATAAATCAGAAATAGACATCTGCAGAAGATAAACTAATTCCAACAGATTCATTGCGACTGATTCTAAATCTACGCGATTAGTTTTCTGGTCAATAGATTCGTTAGATTTCAGCTAAGTAAGAGCAGGTACGAAAAAGAATTAAAATACATCAAAGATGTAGCGAGGTACAATGGTTTCTCTTCTACGGATATTGACCGTATCTTAAGGGAGGCCCAACACAAACAACACATCAGAAATTCCTCGGCCTTGACATCAACAAACACCGGTAATAAGAAATTTATAACACTTCTACCGTAACAGTAAAATTTTCCGCCAACACAATATGAACGTGGCTTTCGTATCAAAATAATAACTTACAAGATCTCTTAAGCAAGCCCAAAGATAAACCGGAGATGATGAAAAGGTCTGGAATTTACCAAATCTTTTGCCTTTTTCGAATTTACAACAAAGTTACTTTCTGGAAGGATCTCATCGAGAATTTTATGTTAGATCTTTCCCTCAAAGACTATGTGATACATATTATCATCTATTTAACCTTTTCACTTCTAAAGACGTTTTCTTCACCATGTGTCTAAAACTGGTATACCAAACCAATTTTTAAGAGAGATGCTCCAAATTTTCTCGAAAATTTTCTACTTGTATCCTTTACGTTTAACCTAAAATTCCCGCATCAGCTATGAACGTAAATTTGTGAAATTATTTTAATTTTGGAAATGGGCCTAAAAATAATCAAGCTAAGCAAACAATGCACCAACAAATGAATAAAGTCGCTTGAATGTCTGATGCATAATGCGCTGTTTAAAGCTGTATTTCTTTGTTCGTAAATCATTACCCATTAAATCTATTTTAATTTTACCTCTTTCAACTATATTTCAATCAGATTTCGCGCCGCGATCGTATTTCACGTTTGGCAACCGCGCTGGATAATAATATTCAATTGTTTCTGTGCAACGCAACGCCTGCCGTTCGAAAATCGATTGTTAAACAAACGCCCGCCAACAAAGAACCAATAACAATCCGTAAGCAGGTTAATCAATTCCGTTTGTACCGTGATAAGAGAGTACATACGTATGTATCTACATACATACATACGTATGTGCATATCAGAGGCGTTCGGTGAACCGATAAATCCGTATTTTCGATTTAGACGCACTTTACATAATGAATGCCCGCAATCTGTAAAACATGATCGCATATACGCAGATGGATTATTACGCGATGGTTTACGGTTCCTTTTTGCCGTAATTTATTTGTATTTCCACGCCGACTACGATCAAAACCTCGCACTAGGATTGTTTTTGTTTGTATTACGCGAATGCTTTGAGCGTCGATATCATCGATCACCTTTCGTGCGATTAATGTGGCTGTTCGTTGATCCTATCTAATGGTCTACGCAATTTCGGATCCGTTTATTATTATTAAGCAGGCTCTGTTTGCGTATTTGTTACGTTTTTCTTATCTTCTTTCATTTATTATAATGTTTTGGATATGACCATGGATTTCATAGTGTACCTAATCTTTGGGGATTTGATAACGCCCCAGCCCCAATTACGATAAGACTTGATGCCAGATTTGGCACCCTATGACTTCTTTCTTTTTCTAAACTTCAAAGAAAATTACGTGACGTCACACGAGAAGGTCATTGCCGAAATAGAGATGTGTTTTGCAGAGTTCGGCAAATCCTATTATTTGGATGGCTTAGAAAGTTGAGACATTACTGAATTAAGTGCATAGACCTACAAGGAGATTATTTTGGGTAATAAATTTATTAATATTGACGAAACCACAACACAAGAAGTAGACATGAAGGTTTGAATAATTTAACGGAACTGACAGAAGCTTTGAGCGCTACTGAAAACAAAAAAGTGACCGGTATGGATAGTATTATACTATCATAGTATCTCGTTGTTCAGAAAGGGCGATAAGGATAACCCTCAAAATTAGCGAGGAATCGACTTATTAGAGACCGCTTACAAAATTTACGGTAGAATATTAAACAAGAGGTTGAAAATCATAGCAGAAGAACCAATAGAAAATGAACAAATGGGCTTTAGAAAGGCAGATCAACCACAGATGGAATATTCATTCTGCAACAAATAATAGAGAAGCACAGGGAATACAACAGAAACATACATACGAGGGGAGGTCCAGAAATTCGTGGAATGAAAGGGTTTTAAATAAAATAAAACAATAAATCTATTTTTCCTTTTCAATATAATCACCCTTAAGCACAATACATTTATTAGATCTATGAATTAATTTTTCTAAACCATCATAAAAATATTTTTTTATCTTTCGCCTCAAAACGGGCCAAAATTGCCTCCTTTATCTCATTTTCGTCGGAAAACTTTCTTGCACGTAAGTCTTTTTTTAAATTGGGGAACAAATAAAAATCACTAGGTGCCAGGTCTGGACTGTAGGGTGGATGGACTATTGATTGAAAGCCATGCATGTGCAAAGCAGCCATTGCAACTTTGCTCTTGTGAACCGGCGCATTGTCCTGCAAGAGCAACACACCCTTGGTCAATTTTCCTCGACGTTCTTCCTTGATGGCCTCCTTTAATTTTTCTAATATCGCTGCGTAATATTCTCCGGTTATGCTCCTACCTTTTTCTTTGTAATCAATCAATAATATCCCCTCACAATCCCAAAAGACAGTAGCCGTCAACTTTCCAGCCGGTTCTGACACTTTGAATTTCTTTGGTGGAGATATGCCATTGCATGGACTCCTGTTTGGACTCAGGTGATGAACCCATGTTTCATCTCCAGTAACAATCCGCTCCAAAATCTGTGCGGGTTTGTCTCCACACAGCTCCAAAAATTGTTTGGACGCACAGACGCGCTGCTGTTTCTGCAGCGGCGTGAGCATTCTCGGTACCCATCTTGCACTGACTTTTGCCATACCCAGGTGGTCATGTAGGATACGCAAAATGGTGGTATCTGATACTCCAACTAATGCAGACAATTGTTTTTTCTTCAAACGGGCATCTTGCAGTACAAATTTTTGCAACTGGCCGTCCTGAGCGGAGGTCGCCTTCAATCGACTCCCGACCATGTTTAAAAAGACCATGCCACTTATAAATCATTGATTTACTAGGGCACTGTTCCCCATAAACGGTTTCCATTTCATTTAATATAGTTTGAGCGTTCTTGCCTTGCTTTGTAAGGAACTTTATCACAGCACGGTGTTCAATTTCCTCCATAATTTCAGTTTTCTTCCGGATTGATTTGTTTAGCAGGCAACTATTCGTAAACGACTGACGCTATAGGGCTGCAACTTAACTTATGTACTAATGATGAGTCGCGAATCAGAATGACATCTAGCGAGCGCCCCTATCCCCACTCCATCCCCTCCGTTCCACGAACTTCTGGACCTCCCCTCGTAGTGTTGATATACTTCGAGAAGGCTTTCGATAATGTAAACAGATGTAAATTATGGAATACTATGAAAGAACGATGCAAGAAAACCATCTATTTGACAAATCAGCAAACATTTTTAATATTAATGAAACTGGTCCCCAGTTAAACAGTACACCAGCAAGGTACTAGCAACAAAAGGCTCCAAACTGTTTCTACAGTAATATCTGCAGAAGGAGGAGTGGCTATCTCCCCCTTAAGATAGATGACCATACGCATCATCTCTTCATTTTCCTCATGTTGTATTACTTTTGTTATACCTTTGCGTGACAAATAAATATTTTTAGAAACGCTCATTATAGGTGATTTTTTAACCATTGGAAAAACTATGGCCACTACGTGTTGAATTTAAAACGCAATCTTCACCCGTGTGCTACTACTAATTATGAGTAAAATGTGTTAGATAGAAGACTGACATTCAGAAAATATTATGGTACTTACTATAACACCAGCGTGCGAGTACAATATTGCTAAATGTACATTTGATAAATTTTAATTTCCAACACTAAAATTTAATAAAATATTTTTTTTGATAGCCTCCGGTAGGATTCGAACCTACACTTCCTGTTCGCTAGACTTAAGTGCATTACCCATTTACGCCACGAAGACCGTAAGAATGAATTTCTTTTAATATCCCGATCTAGCAGTGTCCGTAGACATATCATAATATCTGATCAAACAGAATATTTCGCAAAGGCTATATTCGTAATCGATTAAGTTAATATGAAATTTCCCTTGGTCTTTTAAATAATACGTTTTAAGGTCCTTGTAATTACCAACATTGAAATTTATTTAAAAACATATTTTCGATGGTGTCCGGTAGGATTCGAACCTACAACTCCTGTTCGCTGGACAAGCGCGTTAACCATATACGCTACAGAAACTTTATGCACGATTCACTCTTAATACCTATAGATATATCGCAATATCTGAGCAAACACAAATTACTAGATCAATTAAAAGGAATTTATTCATACGATCTCCATGGTGTAAATGGTAAACACGCTTGTCTAGCGAGCAGGAGTTACAGGTTCGAATCCTACCGGAAACCATGAAAGATTTTGCACTAAATTTTAACGTTGGAAATTACATGGAAGATTAAAATTTATTACTTAAAAAACCATACGTTCCCTTCAAGTGGTTCCTGAGAATATGCGAGGCGCGATGTAACATTTGAACATGAAGATTTCCGATTCGGAATAGAAAAAAGGATGTTGCTGCATGTAGATTTTGCACCAATATGTATACACCTTGTATTGTTTTAAATTAGTAAGCACAAATATTTCTATTGAGATTTGTAGGTGAGAAATTGAAGTTTCTCATAATTTGACTAATAAAAATACACGTTGTACAGAAATTATTTTTTTTTCTTCATTATCTAAATATTGATACTATTAACATAAATTCTACATCAACATTTATACAAAATATTTCGTCACTCATAAAGTTATCTCTTTGGGCCACGGTATATTACATACCGTAATAAATAATTCTAATTAATATTGCGGATGATGTTCAGTTTCTTGGCAGGAAGTTTTAATACGCATATTAAAATAAAACTAATATTAAGTTAGTCACCGGTTTCTTTATATATATATAAGTGTGTGTGTGTTGTAGCGTATGTTTTCCCGGGTAAACGATGTCTTGTTATCCTCTCGGGTTTTGTCCCGCGTTCAGCGTTGGTTCTTAGAAGAACCATGTACGTCCTAACGTTTCGATGTAATCGCATACATCTTCTTCTTGAGGTCAACCTCAAGACAGACCATCACAAAACCCGACGTACTAATTTATAAATTACCCCAAAGAACTTACAATATAATCATTTTCAGCAAACAAAAGCTGAAATCAATATATTAAATGTGATATAAAATGTTATGCTTTTACTTACAAGGTCAATGTAAATTACCAAGGTACCTATTTCATTTTTCTTTGAAACTAGTTTTCTAAATAATTAAATGTAATATTTAAAATTTTATAGAAAAGCTTTAGAAATCGGCACAAACTCAACTTGAATACAATCAATTTTATCACCCATCGCATTTTCTTATTTGTGAATACATCGAAAATGCCTAACACAATAATGCTACTAAATACAGCTACTCATTTTATTGGTGGGATAATTCACTGGAACAGCTGTGGTTATATTTAGCACCAATCTTATGTTACACCTTTGTTTTTTCGATATCGAAAATACTTAAAGAATAGAATTCAAAAATTTCCAACATTCTAATTAAAATTTGTTACTTATTTTAGTTCTATTTTAACAGTTTTATCGTAAACTTCTAAAATACATACCTTCCGCTCTTCGTAATGATCATCTCCGTGCCCAGATCGTTGAATTTATCCCACAGTTCCTTAGTTTCTAAGTGACACGTCACAGTTCGTAACTCTTCACTGGTGCACTTTTCTTGCAGCAGCGGGTTCTTGTGAGCTGCGGGAGACCTACGTCCCGTCGAATTGCACGCCACCGACGATTCGGACGTCGAGGAAACGTCCACCGGTGAATCTCTACCGCTTTCCATCTGCGGGCTTACCAACGGACAATCTATGCCCACCACCGGTTCCGGTGTTGAAGCCACAGAGGAAGCAGAACTTTCGACAAATTTTTCTGAAAAGAAAAGAATGAAGATATAGAAGATTTCTTGAATAGGATTTATGTAAACGGTTTTGTGTACGTGGAAGACCTTTAAATCGTCCTCTTGGAATTTCTGATAAGTGTTTAATTATAATTCTTGACTTTACAAGATTTTGACAATAAAAATAATTCATGCCCTCACATCCCCCACAGCTTATTATTACGGCGGCGTTTGTGGAGTGTAAGATGTAAGAAAAAACACCAAAAACCTCAACCTTGAAAAGCAATTGTGCGATTCGAACCCGACCTCGAGACTGATAGCCAAGCTCGTAAGGTACCGAGCTACCAGCCTCGTTCTGAGTTTAAGGAAATTTATCAAAGGATTTATTAATTCTTCCTGAAATTTAAATTGAGAACCTAACCACACATTTTTCGAGGATTCCTATTGTTTATTACTATTCAACTTTGAATTCTAAGGTAACAATCTTTCGGAGTCCTGTACCTCAATGGGATGTACTTTCCTAACACAGGCCTGTATAGGTTGACTATATGTCTTACACATAGCGTCTATAATCTCAATAAGGCATGTTTTAAGTTTACATTGCGGTTGTATCTTGTAAAATATTTAAGCTACGTATTAACTTCCTTCGTTTTGTTTATTTTAGGATTGCGTATAGATCTAAGAAACACTTTGTATTACAACCTCTTACTACCTTTACCCATAAACTGTAGGCTAACGGACATACAAATTAGGGACATAATGAATATAATAGAAATTTTCTGATCCTGGCACACGCAATAACCTACAATATAACGATATCTGCGTAATGGTACGGGGCGGGAATAAACACTAGAAGACCTTTCTACCTTTATCACATAGGAAATATAGCTTTCAC
The DNA here is from genome assembly GCA_023509865.1 of Trypoxylus dichotomus. Classification (NCBI taxonomy): domain Eukaryota; kingdom Metazoa; phylum Arthropoda; class Insecta; order Coleoptera; family Scarabaeidae; genus Trypoxylus; species Trypoxylus dichotomus. The sequence goes on along the minus strand of CM042076.1, from coordinate 68,229,815 downwards.
TGGCCACCTACATCTAGACAGGATTCTATAACCTATTGTTCTTCTATATTTTCTTTCCCACTGGGCAAACTTCGTAAACATCTGGCTTCTTAATGTTGGTATAAAATTATGTATCCAACCAATTCCCCAGACGGTAAACTAATGAAGCATGTTTGGGAGGCTTTGAGAAGACGTATATCTGTACAAGATATGTCACCGAGAACGCTTCAATGACCACAAATTACTGCTGTGGAGGAATAGAATATGATTCCCCAAGGCTTGTTCAATTCTTTCGTCCAGCCCCAACAAGATTTTAGATTGTCTTTATTTTTTATATGTTATTGCAATAAAACTTCTATGAAATTGCATGTCTCTTTTCTATTTTTTTCTACATTAAAAATGCAGCTTTTTCTCTTGCCGTAATAAAATCAGATCCCTGCAAACTTCCTCACAAATATGGAATTCTTATCACTATGATCATCATAGTAGTTTTTAAATAGTGACATGGAATTTCTCCTTTATCTAATTCAAGTATCATTAAAAGCATTGATAGTCGCAAAATATTTGACAACCTACTTCTAATTTTAACCCTCTTCTACCTTTTATCTTAAGAATTACTTCAACACACTACGAATAAACCTTTATAAATTGATTCAACTTTTCCCCATTACAACGATGAAATTTCGAACATTCGGAAAGCTTAAGTTTTTAAAATTAACGTTCTAAAATCGAACCTTTTGGCATTTCATCCATCTTCCTCCATTCCGAAACGCCTCCGTCTTTAACATCTGCAATTTCCTGTAATATTTCTTTTTCGAGACTCGGCTTCGATATCGGTTGACGGCATCGTGGTTTGCGGTTTTGTTTGTTTGCCCAGGAGGGTGAGATAAACACGAACACTGCGGTAGATCTCGCATGCTTAGGTTTGATTTCGAATCTTCGTCCGCTCAGTCGCACGGTCCGATGTTGGTAATCATCTCGTTATCTATAGATGTTTCCACTTCGCTGGCGATCTCCTCTTTTCTTGGTAAATAAACGAAGAACAATCAAAGAGAACGACTACGATTGCAAATTGTGGAAAAACTGCAGTTTTGCGATTCTGATGGAAGCAGTGACCCCTGAATTTAACTTTGATTGTGTGTGCACTTGCGAGACTGCGAACATTTTGATAATAAACAAACAGGTAGCGAGTTGGACGAGGTTAGTTTGTAGAGATCATGCAAAGGTATTCGCTTAATATACTGGGTGTCACTGCGCAACACAATCATTGAGTAAGGAGTGGGGGGTACGCCAATCTCTAGCTTTTTCGAGCATTTCCGGGAGCTGAACGTGGGTGCTCTAAACTGAAGTTTTCTCAAATCAAGTTCATTTTCACCTTAATGGCCATTTAAACAGGCATAACTGCCGTTATTGTAGATTGGGAAATCCTAAACAGAAGCATAAGATCTGAGTTCACGCGATATCGACGCAAAGAATTATCGGCCCATACATTTTTGAAGATGATAGAGGTCATACAGTAACCGCAAATTCCGGGCGATATTTGGAGATGATTAACAACTTTTTACTCCAGTCTTGGAAGATTCTAATGGTGGCTAGTATCTCACACGTCTAACGTGTCCTTGCCAGTTGTTCGTGAAATTTTCAATAAAAATTGATATCCAGACGCGGTGACAAATTGACCAACATGTAGTCCCGACTTAGCACCAATGATTTTTTCATATGGGGTTACCTTCCATCAAAGGTATGCTGCAACATTCCACACTCTCTGAATGAATTAAAAGAGAATATTCGAAGAGAAATAGCGGCTATCACGGAGAGTATGTATAGAGCAGTTCTCAAAAATTCTACTTCACGTTTAGAGAAGTGCCAGCAAAATAACGAAACGCATTTAGAAAACATAACTTTTAAGAAATAAATTCCAAAAATCTGTATTTTAATAAAAAATAAACATTTTTTCATTAAACCTGGTCATTATTTTATTATATCCTTTTTAGTTTGAAAAGGGCTTTTGGGACACTTTGTACTTAATGAAATTTGAAAGAAATTCATAAATTTCAAGAAGTTATCACCCATGTAATAAACAATATAGAGAGAGTGTATGCAAACATCAAGATAAGAAAACGCTGCTAATGTAGCTTTCTCATGGTATTGGTAAAATCATTTTCTAGGCATTCTTTTAGGTGTATGTGCAAACATAAAGATTTACATTTTCTTTTACTTATTTTCTTAGGCAAACTTAGCCACACAGTGTGTATGTATACAGTAATACATTTTAATGTTTATAACTTCCTTACTTTTCAATTTAAATAATTATGTGTTAAATAGTTTTTATCAGAATTTTTTCAAAAAATATGTTGTGTCCCGTTAACGAAATATATTTTTTTTTAAAAATCTCAACAACTCGATGTTCAACTGTTTTTCTGATGAACTAGCATTGTAGTTTACTTTGTAGTTGAGGTTATTTCTCACTTAACTATTCTATTAGCATAATCAAACTTAAATACAAGTTACACTGGGGATCTCCCTAGAGTGTCTGGAATATACCTATAAGATTATACATTCTAATTCAGGAACTAATTTTACACAGAATCAACCTTTATCATGATGATTGCAGGGACTATGAAGTTATATAATGCACAGATGATACAGTAAACTCCACACCATACGATTGATGAATTAAATCAACCGAGTTACCAAATTCGTTAATTCGGCTATAATGAGAACACACACATTTTTGAAGCACTGTGTCCCTAATAGATCAATTGCGTCATGCGAAGTGTACTTGTTCATTAATAAATCTTCGCAATTGCTTTTTATTTTAATAAAATTACTAACGCAATTTGCAATCATATTCTTATTAATCTCTACTGAAAGTTAGTAGTAAGCTTGTTTCTTCTTTCAATAAATCTCTCCCATATTTTTTCTTTCCAAACAGACAACTACTTCCGTTCATAACTTACTATCCTCTTGACTTATGACAACTAAGTTTACCTCTTCTCAAACGCAATTATTAACGCGGAATCAACCGTTAGCGTGTTGCTTTTTCTTTTCCTTTTCTAAACGTAATCGCAGAGCAATAAGCAGCGCAATATATTGAGCGTATACGGCGCCCATAAAACAGAAAACCCCTTTCTCGTAGGATATGCATAATTCACGTGACGTTTAGTAGTATTTCATGCGGTCATATCAACATTTTAATTCTAGCCGGCACATGTTGTCACGAATTATTACTTCTAACATACGCGGAGACGTTTATATTCGTAAATATCATCGGGACATCGGCGTTATATTATCGTTGCGGCCGGCAGGCCGGCAGGCCGGCGGATTATTCGAAGAGGAAACAGTATTTCTTTTTTATTGGCCTTTGCAGTTATAGGTAATAATAATTAACGGTCTTCTTTTGAGGAACGCTAAGAAACAAATGGCACGAAACCGTATTTTTCGTATTTGTAGTTTCGGTTTTGGTTATTTGTAGGTTATCTGCAGGAAGCGTGTTGAAATATGTTCGAAACGTATGTTATGTAATCGTCTTTACTGAGTTAAGAACAAATAAATTTATCTAAATGGGAGTTTTCAGTATGATGTAGCATGAAATATTTGTTTTATACATACATATAGACAAAACTATAATATTATATTGTAAACAAACAAGGTATTAATATTCGTATAATGTGCGGGGTATGCATTAATGGGTCTAATGCACAAAACTGCTGAAGAAGAAAAGGTTGACATTCTGATTATAGCAGAGTCGTCCCGGAAAGGAGTGAAAACTAATGAGTGGTTGGCTAAAACAGATGTTGCAGTGCTAATTCGTAGTAAAAACTGCAAGGTAATTAAACAAGGCAAGGGAAATGGTTTTGTATGGGTTAGTGGCTATGCCACGCCAGAACGTTAGAGAGTCTAATCTCAATCTAAGGAAATTGCATTGTTATGAGAGAAACTTGAAACTACTATACCTTGCACAATGCTGTCGTTTTAGTATACGATCTCGTGTATTTGTACAGAGCTTACCAGTATTCGATATATTGTCATTTTGTTACCATAAATTATCGTATCGGATACGATAATTATCGTGGCGGTAACAATACATTCGATCGGTCCCAAGTAGAACTTAATACAAGCGGTAGGTCGCTTCAATATTGGTCAGATATAGATACATTGAATTAGAAATATGTAGCTTTTATTCAAAATTTTTCATTACATTCTCTTTGCGCTCTTTTTGCTGGGCTTGCGCTTGTTTACGTTTTGTTGTTATTGAAGGCAAAATAACGTTAGGACTCCTTCTAATTTCATTTTGAATATCTACAGATACGATCTACTGGATAACGCACCAATTCATCCCCAAGAAGAACAATTAAGAAGCAACGATGTCTCATTTTTTTTTATGTCCATGCCGCCCAACGTAACTCCACTTATCCAACCGATGGATCAAAATGTAATAAAGATTACTAAATCCTAAAAACATTTCCTTAAAGCAAATAAGTTTATGTGAAGCAATTTTAAATTTAGAGTGGAGTGCCCTTAACCAGCAAACAATCAAAAAGTGTTGGAAAAATTTGGTTTACTCCAGTGATGATTATGATGATGAAGACAATGTACCGCTAGCCATCATTAGAAAACAGTTACTATCTGATGCTGAAGTTATTGACAGTGCATCATCGGACGTTCTCAAATTATTAAAAGTAATAAATCCCGATATTGTTTGCACAATTACCGATGTTTGTTTATGGAATGACGATAAAGAGATGGATGATGCACATGAAGAGGAAGATGGGGTGAGTGAAGATGACGACCCTCCGATTGAAATAAAAAATACAGTGAGTGATGTGCAAGCTGTGGGAATTTTTAATCCAGCGTTAGATTGGGCTTAAGAAAAAGGTATATTATATTCCGATATTTTAGTGCTCCGTAAATTACGGGCAATGGCATTAGAAAATACCAAGCGTAAATTTAGGCAAACAAAAATAGGACATTATTTATCAAAATATTGTAAAATTTATTTCTTATTTTTTAATATCATGTGTATTATGTTATTCATTGTTAATAATTTATTTTTTTAATAAACATGCATATTTTCTTTTATGCAATTTCTTTACAAATAGAATAAAGCACGCTAATGTAATCTTTCTGTAATGTGAACAATGCGTGGCTGATATCGTTCACATAATCGAGCGTCTACTTTATATATATATAATATATAATATGTAATATATAGTATATAGTATATAATATATAATATATAATATATAATATATAATATATAATATATAGTATATAGTATATAATATATAATATATAATATATAATATATAATATATAATATATAATATATAATATATAATATATAATATATAATATATAATATATAATATATAATATATAATATATAATATATAATATATAATATATAATATATAATATATAATATATAATATATAATATATAATATATAATATATAATATATAATATATAATATATAATATATAATATATAATATATAATATATAATATATAATATATAATATATAATATATAATATATAATATATAATATATAATATATAATATATAATATATAATATATAATATATAATATATAATATATAATATATAATATATAATATATAATATATAATATATAATATATAATATATAATATATAATATATAATATATAATATATAATATATAATATATAATATATAATATATAATATATAATATATAATATATAATATATAATATATAATATATAATCTAAATAATAAATATATATAAATATATAATTAAGAAGAGTCCTGATCTAGTTTCACCTGTGAGACTACAATGGGACATATCACCGATGATATGCTACGGTCTATCAATAAATGATAATCTAATTACCACGTTGGTGTTGCTCTCTATTTTAAAATATAATGGCTTCAACTAATAGCGCATAAACTTCTTCTCGTTATATTTACACAATGGATCGCATCAGGTGTCATATGATGGTCACTTTTCATCTTTTCTCCCCATTATATCTGGTGTCCCATGAGGTACTACATTGGGCCCGCTATTGTATATTGTTTACACATCAAATATTGTAAAGTGCTTACGACATTTGTAGACATCATGTTTACATCGATGCCACGCAGATTTATTTTTCCTTCAGATTTGAAAATTGATTTTCGCTATATCTGCTCCAAACGAGGATATTCAAATGTTGATGAATGCTTCTTCCAAACAATGTTTCTTGTTAATAGAAAGAGAACTTGCGTACTGGTTTTTGTACGTTCTAAAATAAGATCGGCTTTAGTGAATGATACTAAAATTAAAATCCAAGATGGTAGTGTAAGAGGCATTTTAAAACAATGTCACGGACCATCTCAACTCATGGGTAGCAACATTCTATACAGAGAGGATTGGAAGGCTCGTCTGATATGACAAATTCATCAATTTTCACGGTGACTAGCTAGAAAAGTAACCCATGTTTATACATAACTTTTCCGTTTATTATTTACACTTGTTTTGTCTTTATGAGTTATCGGAGGTTGAAAAACAGACAAGCCTCATATTTCGGATATATGGTATATGATATACATATATGTATAATGTTGTTCCAACATTTGTATTCTCCTTAGGTTCTAATTCTTTAAATTGAATATTAATGGAATGCTGTATTGCGATTAAAATATCTTTTTTTAGACATTCCCCTCGTTATATAACCAAAAAATTTGTTCTCATATCATTTCAAATAAAAAAAAAACAACGAATAAACACTTCGACCAACATCAAACATATTTATTTTGCGAACGCACATACGCACACAAAAACGCGCGTCTTATATTTAGCCGCATGGCACCCTGAAAATTTACAATCCGTTGTGTAAATCTCGATCCCGATTCTAGCGAATAGAGAATTAATCTATTCGGAAATTGTTTAACGGGCATCTAGCGCTAGTTCTGCTGCTACTGCACGCTCCCCGACCTGGCGATTGATTTAAGATTTCTTCTAGGAATCGAGGCGTATAAATTTGCCAACAGGCCATATTCGAACGTCTGACGAATGCTGTACGGCGCGGCGCGATGTTCGTGTAGATAAATATCGAGCGGGCCATGTTTACAGAAGAGGAAGATCGCCGTTTTGGGGCGATCGAAGAACGTATCGCGTTCATCGGGATATCATTGGACCGATGCTTATGTAAATAACTTGCTTCTCTTCCTTTTGCTGGTGTAATTTCGGTATGGAGAAGTTTATAATTCGGCGATGGTGTTGAGTGATTTCTTTTGTCTCCCAAGTCCGCCATATTTAGGAAGAAATCGTTAAGATCTGAATTTCTGCTTCTTAGTACGCGGAATAAGCCTACTGTACTTAACACATGGGCCGAAAAGTCCCGGGCCTAACAAAGAAAACACGGTTTTTTTGGTTCAAAATTAGCGTTATTCATCAACGTAATCTCCATCAAGAGCAACGTAATCATTCCAGCGCCGCTCTAACATTTCAATACCACTTTTGTAGAACGATTTATCTTTTGTTTCAAAATAGGCCTCAGTTTCAGCGATAACCTCTTCATTCGTGCGAAATTTCTTATCGGCGAGCATTTTTTTGAGGTCTGCGAACAGCCAATAGTCGCTGGGAGCCAAATCTGGCGAATACGGTGGATGTGGGAGCAATTCGAAGTTCAATTCATGTAGTTTTGCCATTGTTTTGATTGCGGTCGTTTCTTTGCAATTTCGGCCTTCAAACGCTCCAATAACACTATATAATATTCACTGTTGCTGGTATTTCCTTTCTCAAGATAGTCGATGAATATTACACCACGCACATCCCAAAATACCGAGGCCATAACCTTTCCAGGCGATTGTTGTGCTTTCGCGCGCTTTGGACGAGGTTCACCAGTTACTGTCCACTCAGATGACGATCGCTTTGATTCCGGAGTGAAGTGATGGATCCATGTTTCATCCATTGTCACATATCGACGCAAAAATTCCGGTTTGTTACGTTTAAACATGGCCAAACACTGCTCAGAATCATCAACACGTTCTTGTTTTTGGTCAACAGTGAGCAAACGCGCCACCCACTTTGAACAGAGCTTTCTCATAGTCAAATATGCTCATGCAATATAAAGCCAATACGTTCTTTTGATATCTTTACGATGTCAGCTAACTCACGCAACTTCACTTTTCGATCATTGAAAACGATTTTGTGGACTTTTTTTATGTTTTCTGGTGTTACTGCCTCATTTGGACGTCCACTGCGTTCTGCATCATCGATGTCTCTAGGACCACGTTTGAAGTCAGCAAACCAACGTTTTATTGTTGTTTTTGATGGAGCGGAGTCCCCATAACACTTTTCAAGCCATTGCTTCGCTTGAACGGTATTTTTTCCCATCAAGAAGCAGTGTAAAATTAAAACACGGAATTGTTTTTGATCCATTGTTTTGAAAATAACAAAAGTAGCGTGACTCTTAGCACAATAACTCACAAACTAATGAATAGAATATTATGAAATTTTAACAGCTATCTTTTGAAGGTTAGTACTAACTGAGAGAAAGGTGACTGCAATAAAACTAGCGTCATCTATATGTTAGGCCCGGGACTTTCCAGCCCATGTGTTATACCATAGAGTTGTTGCTCGATTGGATTATACGTTGAAAAAAAAAGAATATGTGTGCAAAAATTTTACAATATTTCGCCTACGATTTGTGATTTTCAATTATGAATATGTATTTTTGCGATTGCACTGTGAATGTTACTGACTCTTAAGATAAAAATACAGAAATATAACTGTAATGGCAACATGAACGTACGGTTGAAAACGCATATCCCGACATGTTAAACACTTTCGCTCTTATACCCTACACTCAGGAATTAATGGACCGTGCGGCATTTAATGGGAAAACCATATTTCTAAAAGTACACAACGCCACAGAATTCACGATGATTTGACATTTTATGAAAATTACTAAGTTTTAGTTGTTTCCAAAAAATAAAATATCAACGCAGCTGTTAATGTAACCTACAATTTGTTTCCAAAGCTTTTTGAACAAATTACACACAATCGTCGTTTAATATAAGCATTATTGAGTTCCATCAAGGCCCAAACTAAAAGCAGCGGTAACTTTCAAAAAAAAAAAAAGAAGGAAAACGATCCCAATAACAAGTGGGCAACTCGTTACCTCTAATTTATTTATATATCCATTCGTTATTCTTTCAACGTCAATTTGATTTTATTGACAATATCAAAAGTACTAATGCCACAGACCGCGATCGGTCGCTTACACGAAATTTCCCTCTTGAAAGTATGGTAGAGGTGATTACCTAGATGTAATGATTGCTCGCACCAATATCACATACACACCTTTCAGAGTCGCCTAATTCGAGCGTTTCACCCTTAATTGTTATCGATCGTCCCTTTTTTGCCTCTTTTCGACCTTATGTTAATATCATGTGTAATGATACTTTTAGGGATCCCCTCGTCCCGCCCACTCCCCCCGCCCACTCGCCCCGCCACTGTAAGCGCTCTTCAAAAGGCAGCCCGCTAATGCCTTTCCTCAATTATCCACTAATTTTACCGCTGTTATTGTTATTCGTAACAAATGCTTTCTTACATGACATGCGATAGTATCATTAACGCCACTATCAAATATTTCGATACGTATTGAACTTCTGGTGTCAGTGCTGAATGAAGAAGGGATACGGAAGGGTGAATAATACTATTTACGTATGCATAATGTAATAGAAAATGGATTAAAAGGGAACGTAAATTACGTTAGGATGAATAGGTTCAATTTCTTTTATTAATATTCTCGCTTTAATGAAAGTGCTTCTAAGCAGTTTCGATCATGAAAAATTATTTTGCAAATATTTATAATCCTAAAATTAAGTTCCTTTATTGAGATTATTCAACATATTTTGCACCGTGTCAGCACTGGCGTTCTTGGCAATCAATTCCTTTGATAGTCATCATTTGAAAAATAATCCAAGCAGGCAGAGGATGTCTCAAAACAATTCTTAAATAGATATAGCTACGTTATTGATCTGGAGAGGAGATCTATGTCCGTCAACTATATTATGTGCTGGTGATAAGTCTGGGAAGACGTGATCTTCAAAAAGAGATCTAAAATGTCTTAGAAGCCAAGGTAATTTCTTAGATACTCCTGATGTAGTAACTGGGAATTCATTTAGGCGAAAAGAAACAGTCCCGATTTATTGTATTTTATAGTGAACAAATCTTACAAAGGTTTATCTTATGTAAGAGGTGGTATAAAACCTAAAAATCTGGCACTACTTTCAGCGTGTTTTCTTTAAACGCGGTAAACAGTATCATGAAAGTTTTTTCTCATTTTCTACATTGTTTAGGAGGAAACAAGACAAGACAGCATTCAAATATAACTCTAAATTTGTAAAGTGATGATCAAGTTGCTTTCAGAGCTGCCACTGGGCCACAGTTGCAACCTCAATATTGCTACTGAAACATGATAGAGTATAGAAAATCTTTTAGCCTGAAGTATAATCCTACAAGCAATTCCCTTCCGATTTTGTTAAAATTTTGCTGAGATGAAATACACAAAGAATATTGGACACGTATTTTTAGCTCCTTTTTTCGGTTAGAAGAGTGTAATTGACATTCCAAATAATTCCCCCTCCTCCTCTCCTGAAATCACATTTTCTGCTGTACCTCAGAAAAAAGACAACATATCAAATTAATTTAAAAAAGAGATTCCTCTCTATTGCTAGCAGTCCATTTTAGACGACAAAAAATCTGGAGCGAGTCACGACAGAAGAAGAGGGAAAAGATTTCATCGATACGGAAAACTTCTTCAGGTTCTTCGGATCCATTCTACTAATTTGTATGTTGTAGGGAAACAGGATGTTACATACGAAAACCGGTGCCAACTCGTCCAAGCTGTACTACTCCCCAAGATGGCCGGTTTTTAAGATTACATGCATTACGTCGGAGACACGTAAGTACAAGACGATTACAGATCGATTTGGTTGGAGTGAAAACTACTCAAATAAATGCTCCAACATTTCGTAATAAGTTGAGTCAGATTGAAATAAGAGCCCAAAGTAGCAAACAAAGCTCTTCGTCTTTCTAGGTATCACCGACTGACCCGCTTGAAGTTTGCTAGAGAATAAGTCAATTGGAAAATGAATGACTGGGTCAACATGCTCTTTACAAATGAGTCAAAATCTGGTCTTTACACCTCAGATAGACATATTGCATTTATGGTTTGGGGGGGCGTCTCTTTAGCAGACCATGCAGGGTCAATATCAGAAACTACCTTCAGGTATATAATGGACATTTTACAAGATCATGTAGTACCATACGCGCCAGGCGTATACAACGCATTCTTGCTAATGCACTATAATACACTACACCATGTAGCAATAATCGTCTGAAAATATATTGATGAAGTTGCCGTTTTAGTTTCAAATTGGCCTGCGATGAGTCCAGGCTTGAGTCCTATCTAAAATGTGTTGGACTATCTTCACAGAATGGTACGGATCCAACATGTTGCTCCAGTAGAGCTACAACTTATATACGGAGGCTAATTGAATCCATGCCACATCAAATGTATTCTGCTGTAATTTTTGTTCCAAAAATATAATTTCTTTTATAATGTCTGCTTAATAAAAATTTCAAATATGAGTATCTGTTTTCATTTGGTCTCTCTATTATCTACATAATTGTATCAATTGTTTCTTGGAGTATATTAGGATATATTTAAAAGATCTTTTAGTCATAAAATCATTCTTGTGCTACTAAAATAAAGTATGCGTGCACAAAATGTGCGTTGTCTTTCAGTAAACGGGTGTATGGCCATTAAAATTCCATAGGCCATTTTAAAATCTAACTACCATCATGACTGTCGCTGTTGCCGCATTTCACAGTAAATAGTCAAATAAAGCGCCGATACCCTTTTCAACGCCTTGTAGAATGATGAAAAATTATTATATTATACTAGAACTTGAGATTCTGGTGCTCTATGCTTATTAATTGAAATTTCGTTACTTCATCTTTTTTTTTTGACAGATCATCTGTGTCGATTGGATTCTCTCTCCAAAAATATGACAACGTAAAAATCGACTAAAAAAGTATAGATGGAACCTTCGTAGCAGTATTTAATATACAAATGAGAACTTTCTAGCGATGTTTACTGTACATTTGGAAACTTCCTAACGCTCGTTAAACGACACAATTGGTGGAAAAGTAGCAGTTGGCCGCGTATGTAATTCGAGTAAACAAAAGCTCTGCGTCATCGCCCTCCTCCTCAGCGCTCTCTAACCGCGTAAACTCTCCGACGACGACGGCGACGATCTCCGACCGACAACCGAGAATTTGTTTTTCCTTCGCGATAGCATAAAATCTAAATTTAAAGAGGACGAATAAACATCGTGGATTCAGAAGCGCGTCTAACGGCCATTCCTATTCGAAAACGTCGCGTATTCACCCGACGCATGCCTTAGCGCTATCCCACGTCCGATTTCACGAAACCCTTCATCATAATTTCTTAAATAAACACCGAAAGAACCAACCGGTTCGTCGGCATGCTTTCTTGAATAAATATTTTGTTGTCCGTGAATAGTGGTCTTACCGACGCAGGATCGGTACCAAGCGTACATGTACGCAGAGCTAAAATAGTTTCTCGGAAAGAGGTTTCTGAGCAGATACCAGCGGAAATTCCCCTTCGAAAACGGGCGAAACGTGCGAAATCCATCCAACATTGCGCTAATTTAAATCGGATTTAGATAAATAAATCGCGGACGAATGATTAGCTATTACAGTCTAGCGGAATCTCCGCCGAAGATTTGTGAGACGTAGCAGCGATCTGAATAAACAAAGAATATGGAATATTAGTTAATATTTTGCGTTTTTCGATAGACATCTGTCGGAAACGTCGAGAAATATTGCAAGAAAGTAAAATAATGGAATCGCGATTCGTATTGTTTAAATGTTGGTCGTAGTAACGCATATGACGAGGTCTTGTAAGATTATTGCTTTGTACCAAGATGAAATTTGGACCAATTAAACGAAGAGGTGGTATATTGTGATGGCCTTCCAGGATGCGTAAATCGCGTTCAATTGTTGTTTTCTCACTTATTCTAGTTAAACCACCAACACAAGATGCAATAATGCAATCTCACGCAAAAGCAAAGCTTAATCGGGACTTGAACACGCTGAGGCTGCTATTTTCATCCTGACTACTGCATACATACTATCTTCGTGTCAGGCCAACTAATTTAAGTTCGAAAGCATCCGCATATCTATAATCAATTTTAAGGGGTGCATGTCAGCGAAAAGAACACTTTGGGGATCCACAAGACTTAAATGAGAGTAGATCAAGTCATCCTAACTAGTATTGAAGAGTGTCGTGAATGATATAATACACTATATGATCATATAAATTTACCCTCTAGCAAGCCATGAAATTATTTCTTCAGAATATCTTGTAGAAATGTTTACAACAAATCACAAAGTTTTCATTATCGAACCATACTTCAGAAATTGTATAAAATTAAAAAATAGGGAATGGTCGTACTTATTGCAATCATGTACACATGAATTTCAGACAGAATTTCCAAATTTTCCAGTAACATATGACTGTAGTAAGCTACTTCCGGAATTGGACCGTGTCATGATAACATATAAAAATGAAATAAGGGTAAAAGGAAAAATAAAAAAGAAAAAGATAGAAAAAGGAAAAAAGCGGGGGAAATGAAAAGAGGGAGTAAAAAAAGAAAAGGTGAATTAAAGAGTAAGAAAGAAAAAGTGAATGGTGAGATTTCACCTTTCACTTTTTCTTTCCCTTTTTCTTTTTTCTATCTCCCTTCTCTCTTTCCTTCTCTAATTTTTTTCAACTTTTCTCCTTTTTCACCCTCTTTTCCATTCTTTTCCTTTTTTATTCCTTCTCTTTGTTTTTATTTCTTTTTCTTTTACTTTTTTTATTGTTTCTACTACTCTTATTTCATTTTTATATCTCATAATGACACGGTCCAATTCCGGAAGTAGTTCGCTTATTACTGACTCTGGCTGTGGAAGCCTATATATTCATTTTAACATATGGCAGTTTGTGGCAAGCTATTCAAGAATCAGTGGCAAAATACCATGAAACAGAGTCTGTATCTCGAAAACCAGGTAGTAGTAGAGCATGAAAACGCACAGCTGAAAATATAGCATATGAATACTTCAATAACCTAAGAAATCTATTTGCAAGCTTTCACAGCATCCGCAACTTTCATATAGGACATGCCGGCCAATCCTTAAAAAAGATCTACAAAAATGTTCATAGTTTCATTGCACGCAGAAGCTTTTAATAATTGATGACGCAACCCAGCTTAATTATTGTCAATGGTTTTAGATACGATGAATAATGATGTTGTTCTTGATAAATACTTTTTCTCGGATGAAGCATGGTGTCACTTATCAGGATATACAAATAATCAAACAATGCGTATATGGTCTATTGAAAATTGACATAAAATTCTTCAAAGACCCTTACACTCTCAAAAAATAGGAGTTTGGTTTGCTGTTCCTCATAGACGGATAATTGGTTCAATATTCTTCAATGGTACCATAAATGTAGAACGATATCGTAATAATTATCGTAATTTTTAATCGATCTCCCGATTTGACAGTTATATATTATTTCATATATCCACACATAAATACAAATAGAAAATTTACAAATCGGCGTCATACAATTGACGAACATTCTGAAGCTATTCGAAATGCCTCCAAGGAAATTACATCACATAATTTAAGGAATACCTTCAGTAACATGAAAGGAAGAGTGTCGTTATGTATAGAAAACGAAGGAGCTCACATTGAAGATTAAATGTAACCATTCTTTATTATTATTAAACTTCTTATTTTTCCAACTATAACGTTTGTGTGTGGTTATTTGTCAAAACGTCTGTACCTAATCTGATAACTGTATCTCAATGGTGTAACACAGCTGAACCACATACACTTAAGCGCTGTCACTAACACCACAGAATAAGTCAATTTACACATTTTAAAGTTATTCTACCAACCTAAGTTTAAAGAAGAAAAATTTCATGGCTTGCTAGAGGGTAAATTTATTGGATCGTATGGTAGGTAACATATAATATAAACATAATATTAATAATTATATATCCATACATTCATATATCCATTATATATTAGTAGTAAATTCTAATCATCAACATGGCAGAGGCTAGCAAGGCGTATAGGCAGTGTAACATCGATTATTCGAAGCTCGGCTTCAGTTCATCCCTGTCGGATAAATATCCATGTGCCTTTGATGTGAAAAAGTTTTAAGCATGATATTGAAAACCATCCAAGCTGGAGGAGATGGTGCAGCACTTACTCAAATGGAGACTTAAATTAATTGCTTCTCACCTGTTGGCCAATAAGAGCAAATTCCATTGCAGAAGTAAAATGTTTTCAGTGCTAATTATAGCTCTATATGTCTTATAACGTCATCAGCATAGGCCAATACTGTACAGCAAACAATTTCGTACAAATGACATAAAGATATTGAACACGAATCGGCTTAATGTCAAAGTTTGAGCAATATCTTTTTCTTCTTGTTTTTCTTCTACACGTGGTAGATAGGCTACTACCTGTTTTTTTTCTTATGGCTCTTCGGATGTAGATGTCCAGCAATCTTTTCAGCGGTTTGATGGCCTACTTTGACTTCTTTTCCCGACAAGATTATTTATTTTAGCACTTTTTACTAGTCTATCATCTCCCACTCTGCTTGCATGATTGTTCGAGCATTTTCTTCGTTTTCTTATTCATTCTACCACGTCTTGTATTTTGCTTTGTTGACGTAGATCTTCGTTTCCGATTCTGTCAAGTAGTATTTTACCATTAATGCTTCTTATTATATCCATTTCGACTGTTCGCATCATTTGCTACGTCTTGGAGGTGTCTTGTTTCGGTAGCGTACGTTATTATGGGCCTTACTGCTGATTTGTAATCAAGTCTGACTTTGCTTTCCGTTTTAAGCTGTTGTTCCTCCATACGATGTCGCTTTAGCAGATTGAGATTTGAGATGCTTTCATTGTTTATTTCCGGACTTCACTATCTAGATTTCCATATTTAAACTGACTCAATTGTTCGATCATCTTTTGGTCAACCTCCAGTTTGCATCTTATCGGTTCTTTGGAAGCTACTAGACAGGCAATATCTGAACTGGATGACAATGATAGTATCCATTATAAAACGCAATTGCATCTTCCATCCAAATAGTCTTCCAAAGCAATATACAAGGTTCAACACGATAAGTGAGAAATCATGAGGATTATAGGGTATAATTTGTGTTTGAATCGTGCGATATCGAAAATAATGAGGTCCTATTCCGTTTCGCATTCTACTTACCGTCCCGAAACATAAATTATTCTACTAAAGAACGTTTACCGGAAATTCCTCGCTCCGAATAATTGCAACACATGTCTATGTAAACACGATTTAGCGTTTATAACTACGCCGGACCGAGTACAACAATAGCTTTAATAGTCTAAAACGCGAACGCGGCAAATAACAATCACGGTGCGAGGCGCGATGCTATCAACAGATAAGAGAGAGGATCATGTCCGTAATGACACCGTAAATTACACGGTCGGACCGCTGCTCCCGGTGTCTGTCGGTCGGCTGCCTAATGTGAAATTCGCCGGCTTCCGCACGCTCATCCGTACTACAAAAACCAACAATTACATGCATGTACGTACAGAATATAATACGTACGTACATTTTTCCCGAGAATAAAGGAACATTAATCGCCTGGTCGGATTCGCCGCAGCCTGCCATATTCGTGGATGCATAACGTACGCGCATTCGGTAATTTCGTTGTCGTGTGTGTATAATTCCGTACGTTTTCGGTGAATAGAGAAGCCGGGATAGCGGTCGAGGTCCATTTGATGAAGCGGACGACAAAAAATAAGCGCGCCTAACCGAGCGGTTAGAGATGTTTACACACGCAGCTAATGTTGCGGCATTGTATTCGATGCCCGGGCTATTATGACCGGGATCCGGCAGTGTTATCACCGGAAGATCATATTTTGTCGATGAGAATACATATATGTAGTGGTTGCGTTCTAGTGATTTCAGATAATAATAAGCATTTTTTTTGTTTAATTAAGATGTTAGCGGAATTGCGAATATTTATACAGGGTGAGTCGATTATCCGGCGAAATATAAGAATAACAAAAGAAACAAGAGTTAAATCATATAAGAGATTACGAGATCTATATATTGAAAAAGAATAGTAATTCTTGATTTTTATATACAGTATTGACAGAATGAACCGCAACATTTCTAAGAAATCCATTAAAAGGTAATTACTCGACTTCAGGTATGTAATTCATTACCTCTTATTAAAATGCGGTAATAGTATCTAACTATTCATTAATTAATTATAAATATGTAAACCAAATTCAGACGCTTGTGAAATTCGCAACGTAGCAAACAAAAGACGCGATGGTCGGCAAAAGAAAACAACAAAACAGGATAATCAGGTTTTGCAAGAGTTTAAAGAACATGCCCCAGTTTCGACAGAATTAATCAAAGATCTCAGAGAAGCAACAGGAGTAACTACAAGCGCATTAATTGTAAGAAGTAGTTTAAGATCAATGGGATTCTGTGAATGGCAGCCAGGTAAAAAGTCATTGACTCAAAAAAATAGTGAAGCGCACACGTGTCCATGAATATCAAAGTTGAACTGTCTAACGATGGAATAATGTAATTTTCTTTGACGAATCAAAATTTAATTTGTACGGACCACATGGTATTCAGGTGGTAAAAAATTAGTTTGGAACTTCAAACTTTTACATCTCTTAGAATTATTCTGCACTAAGTCACCGACAAGGAAAAGTTTTTTAGAGTATATTGGGACATGAAAATAATTTTTTTTTGTTTGTGCTAAAATTCGCTCTAAGGGGGTGAAATACCCCTTCAAAAATTCACAGATTTTGAACGGAACTAGATAGAACGAAAATTTGTTTCGAAATATTCTACCTTATCGAATGGTCTTATACAGGGTGTTGCATTTAAGCGCCACCCTCTTACGCTAGAGGTGATTATAATAATGTAGAAAAGCAAGTTGTTCATCTTTAACACCCTCTATTGATTTTAAAGCATTTTCAATTATACAGGGTATTCCAAAGGTGATATTAACATAAAAACTAAATAAAATAAATATTCAAAAATATCACATTTCTTTAAACAAAATATTTATAAACCACATTGTATTATTTGAAAGCTCATAGTTAAAGTATCTTTTAATACCAATTTTAAGGCTATACATATTTTGAAATTGGCGGAATTGTTCGATTCTAGATATCTTAATAATATACCACACAATTGATTCTTTGTTACAGTGTAGAAAAACAAATATATAATAGATATATGTTGTTCTTTTATAATACAACATACACTACCGCTCAAAAGTGTTTAGGCACACCTGTTTTCATGGATTATTCATAGTTTTATGTTTACCAAAAAAACATTATAATAAAATGAAATGCGTATTTAAAATGTAGTTCAGTAAGATAAACACCCATTATATCGCATAAGGTTTACTATCATTTACCTGCACTTGGTCGGATTACCATAAACTGTTTATTGCGGTGCAATTACAATAACAATCAATCTGAATTTGCTGGGTAAACTTAGTCATCTGTTAGATTATAGGTAATAATGTTTGAATTGCCTTCCTAGAGGATTATAGTGAAATCTGTAACTTATGGTCACTTGCAGTGTGGTATTTACTCTATTCACGTTGTGAGCGAAATATCGAAATTTTTTAAAATGCCTCCGCGAAGAGAAATTAGTACGGAAACACGTGCGCTTATAATATCTTACCATAAAAGTGGCATAAGTAGTCGACAAATTGCCAAAAAAATGAAAATACACCACGCTACGGTTGACAATAACGTAAAAAAAATATCGGAAAACTGGCAGTTTTCTCAATAAAAGACGGAGTGGAAGGCCAAAAACGACAACATCTGCAGATGATCGCAGAATAGTAGTTACCAGCAAGTTAAATAGACGCAAAACAGCCCCGGAAATCACCGCACAATTAAATGTTGGTCGCCAAAATCTAGTCAGTGTTTCTACAGTCAAACGTCGCCTACAGAAAGCCGGACTCCATGGGCGTATTGCGATGAAAAAGCCATTACTACGCAAACAAAACAAGCAAAAGCGACTTAAATGGGCTCGTAAATACCAACACTGGACCATAGAAGAGTGGAACAACGTCCTATGGACGGATGAGTCCAAATTTGAGCTGTTCGGAACCCGAAGACGCATATTCGTAAGATCTATGGGTGAACGTGCCAGAGAGAGTGTATTGCTGCTACCGTGAAGCATGGTGGAGGTACTATCATTTGGGGCTGTTTTGCTGGCACTAGCGTAGGGGACATTGTGAAAATTGATGGTATATTAAAAAAAAAGGCTACCGCGAAATTTTGGAGAACTACGCAATACATTCCGGAATTCGACTTTTGGGTCAAAATTTTATCTTCCGGCAAGATAATGACCCAAAACATTTCTCTAAATTATGCAAAGACTATTTACGCCATTTAGAAGAGGAAGGAACTCTCAAAATTATGGAATGGCCTCCCCAGAGCCCCGACTAAAATCCAATTGAGTTACTATGGGAAGAACTAGATCGGGAAGTACGGCAATCGGCTCCGAGATCAGCTACTGACGTGTGGAACAAATTGCAATCGAGTTCGACCTCAATAACACAAGAAACTCTGGCAAAACTTATTGCGAGAATGCCTCGATTGTGTGCTGCAATTATTAAATCAAGAGGAGGTCACATAGATGAAAGCAAAATTTAAATTAAACGTTTGAATTTTCACATTTATTTAATATATTTTTATTCACGTACGTGTATCTGTACATAAAAAATAAATATTATTAACATTTTTGCTGTCAGTGAGAGTGCCTAAACATTTTTGAGCGGTAGTGTATATACCTACTCGACGAATTCAAAAGCAAGCAGAAATCGCATATAAAGGCGGTGTTACGAGTGTGTCTAACACAGTCCTATAGTATATAATATAAT
The DNA here is from genome assembly GCA_023509865.1 of Trypoxylus dichotomus. Lineage (NCBI taxonomy): Eukaryota > Metazoa > Arthropoda > Insecta > Coleoptera > Scarabaeidae > Trypoxylus > Trypoxylus dichotomus. Next base: position 68,209,794 of record CM042076.1, on the reverse strand, counting down.
CATATCTGCATCTGGAGAATTTATGTCTCGACTGCTGATAGTACTAGAAGAACATGGTGGCAAGTTTAGACCCCAACTACAACAAACCCTATTTTGACCTGCAAACGTTGTTATTCACTGTTTTATTTAACACTTGGTTTCTTAATATTTACTTATCAAGCATTAGGCCAAAAGTCTAATACTTTTAGACAGGTCACTGTCCAAGAAAGAGGTTGCATCCAACAAAGATTAACAACTTGCGTTAATTTCGTTTTCATATTACCATGATCAGCTCTAGTATAAGAGAGTGGCGCTTAAATGCAACACGCTGTATTTGCAATTTATAATTTCCAACAACAATTAATATAATCTCAATTTTATTTTCTTTCGTTAGTTTTTCCGACTGAAAAGTACTGCGACAAGTTAAATAATCGACAATACATGGCATGCTTGTTCATTCCATCATGGCAACACTAAGCAAATACCGGATACTGTCCTGATTTAATGTGAAAATTCTATTTTACAACATTAAATGAATTTTCTGTTAAGTTAAAAGTAAATTGAAATTTTGAATAATATAATACACGAAAATTCTTAAGTGTAATGCTATATTAGTCATTAAGGGTACTGAGTGGGATCATAGTTAGAAGGGGATTAATTTTAATTTTTGTTGTCATCCAAAACCCATAATTGGCATAATTGAAATTTAACACATAACAATAACATTTGACTAAGATCCTTTATACTTTTTAAAGAGACGATATTGTTAAAGTTGAATTTTTGTTCGAGTATTAAATCGTTTGCAAAATTAGAAGTTTTATTTTTTTTTGTTTTATTTATTGTTAGTGGCAACGTTTCGTTGACTTGGTTGCCAACATTTTCAAGATTGTTTATGTATTTAGAACTAATTAGGCTTCAAACTAGAATTAAGTTAAAGGTATTCGATTATCTTTATCTTCTGGAGGTGGCTCTGATAGACTTTAGCGAACAATTGCCGACGCAAGACTAAATATTTCAGCTAGAGAATCCATCTGGTCGCTCGCTTTGGGGAATACTGACAAGAGAGGTGTATCCCAATAATAAACAATACGAGAATCTCAAAAAGCTAAAACCTGCCGTAATGAGCTATTGGAAAGATATTAAGAAAATCAAAAGGTCTGTTCAAAAGTTTATATGGACTTATAGAAAAGGGTCGCTGTGTGTATTTCTTTCGAAGCACTATTTTAACATACAAATAAACGCTTACCTATAATTAACTCGAGAATTTTCACTGAAATATCAGCATACATTCGTCAATCAATTATAAATTACATACATCTTATAAAATCAATAAAAACATCAAAGATAAACGACGCAAAAATGAAAAGAAAGAAAAACCATATTGTCTACAAACATATATTGATCCTTTCAATAATGGACCATTTCATTAACTTCCATACAATTTATTTCCATTGTTAACCCGTGCGTTCCATTTAAAATTGTAATTTCAACAATGCCTCCACGTACTCGCATGTATTTAAATAACAAATTGACACACTATTGCTTTCACAATCGATTCATAGTCGATTTAAATTTAATTACCTCGCGAGCAGGAACATAAAACATTGTAAAATACTGCCGTCGTATATGGAAACGTCGCGTCGTAGAGCGTAGACATTCATTGTCGTTTATTTCGAAGAAAACGCCGGTTGTGAACCTGAAGAAGGTGATTCGTACGCAAATAACCTTAATTAAGGCGTACTTAAATACGTATGCAGGGGGAAATCAAAATATTAATTGCTTAAAGTACTTGTAATTACATGTGTTTCGTTTTATTTTCTTGTGTAATGCACTCATCGCGTATACTTTTGGTATTATTTATGTTTCCTATTGTCTTCTAATACCTACATGTAAGCCATAAAAATGTTTTAATTGGCTGAGTTTATTGAATAATTTTAAAACAAAATGCATGTACGAGTTACGCCCACAGTCATCAACGTAGGTGCTAATTTAAAAAGAAAACGCTAATTACTTTAAAAGGGAAGGAATTAATGTTTATGTTTGCGTTGATATTACTATATAAAGTTGTCCGCTAATAAATATACTTACAGTCTGTAAAGTTAGAACGTGTACGGGTAAATGTATACGAAAAAAATTATTTTGAAGTATATACGTGGATTTGTTGTATTCCATGAGAAGAAAAATGCTATGCCATTAATAATGAGTCCAGTCACCACTGGGATAATTGCCTGGCATTCCCGGGACATACTTTCCACTAAGTTGACTGCGTATTTGTTCGGTAAAGCCCTCCAAATGAGACGAATTTGTCGTGTCAGCTACTTCAAGGTGCACCCTCCTCTTCCTCGAAGCTTGTGCTTGACATATCCCCACATATTTTCAATGACGATGAATCAAGTATGACGATGCCAGACTGCTCTTTCCCCTCGGCCCAAAGTTTGATCCGGTGTTTTGGGTCGTTGCCTTCCTGTAAGATCCAGTCCTGGTTTCTTTTATGAAGCATCGTGCAGCAGTCGACAAGAAACATTTCTCATAAATTTTAAGCATTTCTGGAGTATTTAAATTGGTTATAAACAGATGTATTGCTCCCAGACCCTGTTTCAAAAAGCAGCCCCAAAGATGAACTTTTACTGGGTGTTTAACAGTCCGTTTTATTGATGTATTGGTCAAGGTTGACGTTGGATGGCAATATATCCCCGAAAGGAAGTTTCGTCCGTAAAGATCACGTTGCTCCAATCTCGATCCAAATTCTCCTTTACCCAAGCGAGTCTTCTCGTCACATGTTTGGTTGTGGTTGCTTCATTATACTTGGTTATGCGTAAGGAGGTGGGTGCGAATGATTCGAATAGTTGTATATGATACCCCTATACTCTTTTGTTTTAATTTTGCTGCTCTTTATCGCAATGTTAAGGTTGAGATCCGCTTAAACAAATTCACATTTTTTTTCGGAATTCAGCGTCACTTTGCCTATCGAACCACGTTTTGGCAAGTCATCGAGATTTTTGATCTTATATTGCGGAACCCACTTGGCTACGAACGATTTTGATTTTGCCATATATTTAGCGGCCGCTGTGTATAACATTTTTGGTCCTTTGGAGTGGGAACAAAAGAAGACAGACGTAACACGATACGTATCCAGCACTCATGGCGATCAACGTGTTTCTCAGGTTAGAGTTTGACGCTAACTAAATCTTGTATGACAAAGCAAGCATTCACGACAAAGATTTCATTTATCGGCTTACAGAAGATCTAGGACAATTATAGTCGTAACGGTTGTCGGGTTCCTCCGTGTCACTACGTTTTTTGTCCCTGACGTTTCACGAACAACAGCGGCTCGCATTTTCAAAGGTACCATTCAAAATGGGTGCTAGTGACACGATGGAACCCGCCAACCGTTACGACTATGACAAACTGTCGTGAAAGTCTGAGATACTATTTAATTCAGACCAAATTTGAAGCCAACTATCATTTATACCATAGACGCTCTTACTTTACAGACTGTAAATGCATATAAAATATTAATATGACAATTATGTAAATTTTAGATCAACCTAAACTGGGAAAAACGTCGTCCAAAAAAGTAAAGATAATAACCATACTAATTTTAAAACCCAAAGTCATAATATTGGGATGACCATTTCGAAAGTTTATCGAATTTTCTCCAGATAACCACTTACACCCTTTCGGTCGTGAATTACCGATGTAGACCGATGAAAAGAAGGCAACTAGGGTGAATTGGTGTCAAAAAACTCTAGATCGCTTCAATGCTAGAACCTCTAAGAACATGTACAACATCGTCAGTGGCGATGAATGTTGGATTTACTCATAGGAGCCAGAGAGTAAATTTCAGTCATCTGCTTGAGTTTTCCGAGGTAAAGAAAACCCGGAAAAAGTGTCTTCAAAAATATGGTCGCAATTTTTGTTTCGTAAGCAGGTCATGAAGCAACAAAAGGTAAATGAACTATTTATAACACGTACGTCTTCATTTGAGGACATTGTGCAGTATAGGTTTTCACGGAACAGAAATGTACTGAAGTGTTTTCCTGTCTTTTTATACTTGCTTTATGGTGATTTTGCACTGCTAGAGAGGAAGAATTGCTGCCCATTACAAATTTATTTATCCGATGAAGCGGATAATGATTTTGAAGAAGAGGGCAATGATAGAGATAATATCACATGTTTTACATGAGTTTTTCTTTTTGTAAAACATTTTACCCTGAAGTCAACAAAGAACCCTTTCTCATAGAAGTACAAAACGACGCTGACAATCCGGAAATTGATGAGAGTGAAGCTGAAGGGATGGACGTCGACGACCAAGAACGGCTTGATTATTTTAGAGATCTAACGGTTAAGAAAGATATACGTTAGAGGAAAAAACGAATATATAATAATATATATTATAACATATATTTTCTCTTATCAAATGGTGCAAACACAACTATTAACTAATTAATGAACTAGACTCATTGGCGACATTGTGCAGAAATTTTTGAAATGTCTCAATATTTACGCAATACACCAACGCGTTGCTAATTGTATACCTATCACAAAAAAATGCTTTCATTTATCGGAACTCACATCCTGATGGGAAATTTGAGTTACCTCAGGATTTTATGGTATTGGAAGTCGTGCCTATAGAAGATGGTCAAATGTGTGATTTCGTAATACATCACGGATCAACGACAGAACTCAATCCACCAATATTAATGACTTTTGATCGCGGAGCATGGTCACGAAGCATCAGTGATCCTAAAATGGGTAAAACTCTACTATTGCAAATCCAGTGCCATCTCCCAATGACTCAAATAGGCTCTGTTTGAGTGGAAGTTCGCCTACCAACAAATTTCCATTTGGACAATGGTAATAAAAAATCATTTGATATTTAATTTGTATTTTTTGTATGTATTTCTTAATTTCACTCAAATCAACATAAAAAAACACTACTGCCTTACCAGTTTAACCTATATTGTACAATTGATAAATAACGGAGATAGCAACCGTGTGCACTTAATTTAAACAAATTTGTACAGAATGTGAAGCAGTCGGTGACGAATACACGACATTTTGACTGATGCAGACTGTACAAGGATATATATCGGCGGTGAACTAATTCATTCGCTTGGAATCATAAACAGTTTCTCACTGCAACGCCGAATACGAAAGGTTAATATCAATTAACCCCTCGAATTTTATTAGTAATCGTCGGCGGCAGTCCGAAAACGTATAAATTCGGTATTTATTGCAAATTAGCGCTGTTCATCCACGTCGAAAATACATAAATGTCGATTTCGTCTCGCTTCCAATTGATGCAGAGCGTTATGAACGCATTCGGCACGTGAAATTGCTTTTAAATTAAGACGATCCCGTCTTACTTCAACAGAGTTGTCGTCTTCTCAAAGTTGCTTCTTACCTTGCAGCTAACAAATTTTCTGTCATTGTAGTTGAAGCTGTCGGACAATTCGTACGATGGTAAACAAAGGAAGTGGAAACACCGCAATCTTTATGGTGCCGTTTTTAATAGCAGATGAATTAGAACAAAATATGAATGAGTAATAATAAATTTCAAAATATTTTGTGTATTAATATTTTAATAGATTGTAAATGCAGGCTCGGAAGAATGTATCTTTCTCGAAAGAGGTCCTTGAAAATATTTTTTCTTCGACAGAGTGCTCAATTACATAAATCTCAACAAAAGCGTTAATTGCAATTTAAACAAAAAATAAGACACAATAAAAAGTAAGAAGTAAACGTCTAATGGTAATAGAATGGAACGTGTCAAGATAAACTCCCCACTTGTGCAATATATGTCATACGCACGCCACCTAGCGTGAATAGAGCTAAGTTAGATTAAGAACGGAAAATCGTGTTTGATATACAGAGTATCAAAATAAAATAGTAAATAATACTTACCGGATGTTAATTAGTATAATATAATATACAATTAAATATGCTAGAAGTTGTATTCGAAGTTGTTACTGACAACAAATCATACTTTGAAATGATATGTACTGGTACAGAATCAGTTAAGAGTAAAAGCGTAGATGAATTCATAACTGGAACAAGTACCGATAACAAATTATAGGGGTTACCACTTTAATAAATGGATCGTCCCAAAAAACGCATTAGATGTAGGCACAAAACAATATTTCCAATATAGGAATAGCTTGACGGTGAGAGATTATCTATTTATAATTGATAGACTCTCAGCACCAAGGTCCTTGAAAAAAGAAATGCTCAACATTTTGCCAGAACTCTATTTTAGTATCGAGAAAGCAAAGAAAAAAAGACTAGGTCTTTATTGTTTTGGTCCGAAATGGTATCTGATATCGAAGAACTGGCCAAGAGCTATAACACATGCGAAAAGCTTTCCAAACCCCACACATTGCCAAAGTATCCATCTGAAAAAGTTGCAGCTGATATTTTAAAGTATTGAAATAAGAATTCTTTAACATTAGCAAATTATTATTCCAAATGACTGGAATTAAAGACGCTACATAGCAAAACTAGCACTAAAATAATTCATCAGTTGATTACGTTTTGCAACTCATGGAATTTCGCAGATATGATTAGCGGACAGTATTCTGCTTAAAATTTAGAAAAAGAAACGAAACAAAGCAATGCAGAATTTGACCTACTTGTTAAACTACAGAAATCACCCTAGTAAAGGTCTAAATTACTTACCATCAGAGCTTGTTCTTAGCAAAAAGATAAAGGTCAAAATATCCGTGTTAAAAAGAAATTTGTATCCTAAGCCATCGGAGGAAGATAAGAAACGTTTCGAGCATAAGTAAAGATGTCAAAAAGCCTATCATGATCGATCCGCTTGCATTCCAAAGCAATTCAAAGAAGGGGAGCATGTACTAAGCAGCAACATCGAGGTACGAATATGGAAGCCAGGTGATACATTGTGAAGACATGAAACGTTGAGAAGCTATATAGTCACGGACGGTACAGGAAAAGAATATAGAAGGAACTTAGTACGTCTTTAAATACCAAGACGCAGATGCAAGAGATCTATATGACTCACCTATTTCTATGCAATCTCAGAGAATGATTGGGCACATACCGGTAGCTTCGATATCTAGTGGATCGCCAAACCAATTCGATAGTGCCTTTGTAACATCACTCCATCTGGTAGGCTACCAAAGCGACCCCTGTACTTGTGAAACTATGTTTAGGAAGGAAGGTGTGGTATATAGCATAGACACGCCATCTAACGAGTATACTTAGTTAAATTAAGCGTGGAGGATCGTATTTGACGTGTAAAGAGAGTGTTAAAATAAAGAATATAATTAATAAAATAGGCTTAGTGCTACCACATATACAGATACATTACACTAATTATTACTACTCTTGTGCATCGAAGATACTGTTCGGGTCATCGATAATAGATAACTTTAATACATAAATAGTAAGCGTAGAAGTACTCGAATACCTAATACTATGTTTTGTAACAATACTCGTATTGACTCCCACACAAGACCTTCACCAATAAGTTTTCGTCAGTATATCGACCTAGTTCTTCTTTCTTCCTCAACGAACCTTCCTTAGTTCAAGTTCCATTTACTCTGTCCGATATTACATCTACGAGGTTTTTAATGCGAAAGAACGTGCCTGTGGTTCTCCCATAACGGTAACAACAGACAAAAACTTTACAGAGGTACACGATATCGTACTGCAAAACCGACGACTACGCATCAGGAACATTGTGAAACATACAGAGATGCATAACATACTGACTAAAGAATTATATATGAAAGAAATGAGTGCAAGATTGGTGCCCCGAATGTTAACCATTGATCAAAAAAGAAATCGGGTGTTGATTTATAAGCGTCTTTTGGAAAGGTACCAAGCAAACAAAGAGAACTTTCTTTGTCGATATGTAACCATGGATGAGTCATGGCTGCTCCACTATGGTCCCGAGAACAAAGTGCAAAGTAGAGAGTGGAAATATAACGATTCTCCTTCTCCACGCAAGTTTAAAGTCTTTCCGTCTGCTGGAAAGATTTTGCTATATATGTTCTGGTATGCTCAAAGAATCATCCTGACTGACTATTTGCAAAAGGGACAGAGCATTACAGACACTTACATTTACTACTACGCACAATTGATTTCTAAATTGCGAGACGCAATATTACGGTATGTTGTTCCATAAGGATAATACTCCCAGCCATACATCTGGTACTGCTATTCACCGGATCTGACCCCTAGTGATTACAGAGCGTTCCCCAAATTAAAAGAAATCTTACGTGAGACAAAATTTTCCAGTAATTATGAAGTCGTTTGCAGAGGTCAGACAAAAATTTTTCCAGGAGATTCTTGAGATCTTGGAACATCGATTAACCACGTGCATTAGTGTAGAGCTAGACTATGTCGGAATATAATGCCACTGTAGTTTTACTGTACGGAGGTCAGGGGTATCTCATAGAAATCGACCTTCGTACATGATGCATACGTCTGAGGCACATCACTTTGGTCTATTTCACAATCCTTCAGAGTCAATTAAGTCTTTTCTAACTTTTATTTGTTTAAAATGAAAACAAGAATAGCAGAGATTGTATAATAAATACAAGCCTCTTGCAATTACCGATATATACTTGAGGTACAAAGGATCTTAAAAGTATCGTTGAGGTAGCTACTTGATCCAACCAATCTTTGTAATCGTCGATCCAATGAAAAACGACCTTTTCAGCGTCGATCTCAGATGAGACGATACCAATCAGTTTCCCCTGATGTAAGATCGGCGCCCCGTAAACGTTTTCCGCTATAGTCAGGCAATAGAGCGGATTTTCACATTTCGCGTACAAATAATACGAAACGTGCATCTCGCATTCGTGCATCGGTCTTAGCCGTTCTTCTTTCGCCTGGATACCGTCCGGATAAGAGGCGGCGATAGTAACCACATCGTTCACCTTTGGTTTCGCAGCACTCTTGTAGCTGATCATTCCCACCGACATGGTCGGTACGAAGGCTTTGTCCAACCCGAGCAGCACTACGTCGAAATTGCAGGAGTCAGTGTTGAGCAGAGGATTAATAATGATCTTGCTTACTTTTCGCGTTTGACCGCCCTTACCCTCCCACGTGTGATCCCATGATGTTACGACTATCACGTCGTAGTCGTGTTCGAAGAACTTCGTCGTCAACACCCACGTCGGTTTGATGCAAACTCCAACTCCTAAAGTCTGATTCACGGCGATCACTTTGACAACGAATCTCAAATCGGTATCTTTTATCCTTTTCGGGGGCCACAGGGGCGTATCTACGTAAGTCTCGGGGACGTCCAAGAAATTGTAAGCGTTAACAAAACCGATCGTAAGGCTCACCAATGCGAAAATCGCCGCAAGCGTGATCGTGTGGACATACATATACGGTTTCACTTGGCTATCAAAGCCTGTCAAAAGGAAAGATCCTCGGTAAGTCAAGTATTGAAACTGGGTATGACACCTGTCATCGTTACCTAATTAATTGTATATGCTCTGTTTGTTTATAATTTTTGGTTAATGTTTGCAAAAAAAAGATTTTAATTTATGTTCCTTATTTCTCAAGTAAGTTGTATTCGTTACCAGCAGCAGTTAGCAATAGACACTGGAATTTTAAGACCGAAAAGTTTAAATTTAATGGTAAATTTCTACATGCATAGTTCACGATAATTCCGTTGTAATTTTACTGTTTCTTCCTTAAAATTCTCATCCTGAAATATTAAGAAATAAAAACAGAGGTCGGTACAATTCAGTTTAAATCATCAATTCGCTGGCAAACTATAATTACTTTAATGAAACGCAATAAATATCAGTTTTGAGAAGACGTAATAATTTTGAAATTGAGTCTTAAAGTTACTGGAAAAAATAAGAAGAGTTATTAAAAATGTAACGCTATATACGCAATTTTAAAACAAAAAGTTAAGACTCATATAATAAAGCAAAATTCCTATACTTTATTTCCAAAGAGTTAGGTTCTGTATTAAATTTCAAAATTAATTATATCCGCATTCTTTACAATGCACATACGTAGGATGAACGAACAAAGACTAACAAACAAATCTATGAAATCCAAGTAAAGGGAAAGAATAAAATAGGACGCCTGCGACTGAAATGGGAAGATCAACTGCGGCAGGAAGTTGAAAGACAATGAATCCAGTGTAGTGATGCAAAGTGTCTGCTCAGAATAGAAATTTTTAGAAGCAAATGTTACGCAAGGTATTATGGCACAATACCTTGCTTTCTGCGTACTATGTCAGTTTTAATTTCCATATATGTTATGTTTCCAGTGTGAATCCCATTCTTCGTTTGGCAGAATCTGTTTAGCAAATCTTCTTCCCAAAGAACAGGCCTGTAGGTCTCACTATCCTTAATACTTTTCTTGGCGGGGTTGCCGACAATTTCATTAGGTTATATCTCACAATAACCTTTTAGCAAATACAAAACAAATCAGCACCGAATCTTCTTGAAAGTTTATTAAAATTTGAATAATTTCTAGTACGATTGGATGCATTTGAGTATAGTGTCTTACTTTGGATTGGTGTTAGGACACTGGGGAAATCGGATATGATGACTAGATGTTTAATTGAAGATGATTATCAATACTTCGAGCAACTAGGAGTACCACTTCCGTTGTAAGAACACTGGCTGCCGGGTCTAATTTAAATTTCCAAGTTAGTGGATTATTTAGACGATGGACGTATATCGCACAACGACAACCAGTTAAATTTTTAGATCAATCCGTAAACAAAACTGACAAATGTTCCAATTTATTCGTCATATGATGATGTACTCTGATATTGGACGTGGGAGATGTTAAATCTTGAAAATCAACAGATATGCGAGACTGGTATCTAGACACAAATTGAAATGCAGATGTTAAGGTGGGTTAGTCTCTCTTCATCCGGTATCCATTAGCTAAGATATTAACGCTTGTCCATTGTTGTGCGAATGTTGACAATTCGAATCATCATAATTATCTAGAGTTAACTGTTGAATTTCACAAACTAAGGGTAATTATGTAGTTTCCATTTTCAATGCTAGTTTCAGTTCTTCAAAAGTTTTGATAAAGAAATATTAATCGTGTATTTCATTTAAGAGAGCGACTTGAAATGTCTCCGGAATTGACAAGAAAAATACGGTATTGATATTTCTTGTTTTTATTTTTCGATGCAGTCTCCTTAAAGATCAATACAATTTTTCAAACGGGGCTCCAGTCTCTTCAAGCCGTCGGAAAAGTAGTATGTTTCGAGGTCTGCAAAATAGCCAACTGTAGCGGAGATGATCTCCTCATTTGAGGCAAATCTCTTTCCTCCCAGTGATTTTTTCACATTTGGGAATAGCAAAAAGTCGCTGGAGGGGTTAGGTCCGATGAATATAGAGGATGAGAGACGCGTAATGAATGAGTCGGTGCATTGACGTAGTGCAAAGCACCTTTCTCCGCTGCAAACGAGGCGGTTTCTCCTTCAATACCGCATCGAATCGGGTCAATACATCGCTGTGGTATTGACCTATAATCGTCCTTCCCTTCTGCAGATAGACGATGAGGATCACAATTTGGACACGACGATGCGGGATGAATGAGCCGGTGTATTGTCCTGGTGGAAAAGCACTTTTTTTCCGCTGCAAATTTCTGCATATAGTCAATAAGGATCATACCTTGGGAATTCCACAAAATGGTCGCCATGACCTTTCCTTCCTTCAGAGGCGATTCGCACGGAAAAGTCCACTGCTTCGACTATTCCTTGCTAACCGGTATGTAATGGCGGATCCAAGTCTCATCCACGGTTTCGAAACGCACGAAGAAATCCCTTAGATTGCGCTGTATCCTAGCCAGACACTCCTCCGAAGCGGTCACCCGATTTCGTTTTTGCTCGGGTGTGAGTAAACGCGGTACTCGTCGCGCCGAAAGCTTTTTCATACCCAAAATTTCATGTAGGATATGGCCAACGCGTTCTTGTGAGATGCTTGGGGTCTCTCCTATCTCTTTCAGCTTCAATCGGCGATCTGCTAACACGACATCATTATTCTTGTCGATCATTTCATCGTTGGTAGCGGTTTTTGGGCATTCACTGCGTTGTTCGTCACTTGTGCTTGTGCGGTCACGTTTGAATTCGCTCACCCAGAAGCTGATGGTCAGAAATGATGGAGTACATCCGCCATGAACACCTAGTAAAATATTTCGAGTTTTCGTGGCCGTTTTACTGCACGAAATTCGATTTTATCCATTTTTGCGAAACCGCCTGTCTTGCTACACAAAACACACTCTTAAACAACAACTATTGACAGTAGACATCTGAAATTTTGGACAGCTGAAAAAGGTTGCCTTTGCCGACCAATGAATTCACTTCAACATTCGTGCGCCATCTCTTGCCGATTTCAGGTCGCCTCGTACAATCAGTTAAACGTTGTAAGCCCATCTGTAAACATAGATGCAAATAGTCTTTTGTCACTATTTAATTGACCAATGTACTTTGGAAAGATGATACGAAATGTTGTCTGATATTGGAAGTAAGAGACGTTAAATCTTGAAAATTAGCCTATACCGAATAGTATCTAGATATAAATCAAAACATAGTTGTTAAGATTGGTTAGTCTTTTTTCGTCCAGTATTTATCAACTCAGTCTTTTGCTAATAGCACATCAATTTTTTCTCAAGACCATAGATATGTTCTTCAAGGGGAGTATGTAGATATACGAAAGATTTAAATATCTACTACGTAGGGATAATGGTGGATATTGTACATCAATTTGAAGTGCTGCTATTGGGGTTGATCTAATGGCACGTACACATAGAATCAAAGCAACATTATATTGCCAGAAAACTGTGCAATATATACAGAATTATATAGATGTTTATAAATCTCTAATTAGATCTATCCTTGACTATGGTTGCTCATTTTATTACAATATAATGTTGCTCTGGTGCTGTGAATGGGTGGATGAAATCAACCGCAATATCAGCATTTCGAATTGAAGTACAGGATCCATCATTGTTCCTATCATTGATGTATAAATAGAATTATATTCTCGGGTTTGTGCCGGTACAATTAGCAATAATCAATAAGAAACAAATCTCTAAATCGAAAGTACTATTACAAAAGTGGGAAATTAATAACATAAATTTTATATCGCAAAATATACATCCTATCTAGAACCGTAGTGCTGATTATATGTTCTCTTTATTCTAATGAAACCAGCGTGCATTTTGAACTTTTAAACATCTAAATCGTGTCGCGTAAAATCAATTATTCACGACAACCAGTGAAAAAATACAAGGATCGGGCAAAAGGCAAACCACCATTATCCACTCGTAGAGACATGCACGGTAATTTGCAGCAATATCAAACGTGTCGAACTGTTTTCTTCGATAATTTAAATGCGTTGAAAACTGACGGTAATTACACATAATTATGGCGATTAGGTTGGTCGGTCATCGGACGGAAATATCGGTTTTAATTAAGCCCATAGATTATAACATCTGCATATGTGTTTTTGATGGGTTCGGGTACTTTTTTCGACGACATTCAGTGTCTCCCTTTCGCGCAATTTATTCCGATTTTTCTCCCGGCTAACATTATCCTATCGTCCGCTAATAACCGTAAAACATTATAATTGACGCGAATGGTGGAATTAACTCGAAAGGTATGTACCTCACATACCCGTAAACGTGAAGAAGATATTAGATTGCATTAAGCGTTTACTTTTTGTGAAATTATTTCCTTGATTTATCGATCATTTAATCACTTATTTCTTTTTAGGAATGAAACTATGGGAAAGCATAGAAAAAGTGGGTTAAAGCATCTGCTTCTTCCTGTTGAATGTGGTTGAAGTTGTATGAAATACTATAAGGTGCGCAACTAAGTTCCCGCTCTTTGTCAATAGATTGCGCCAGGAATAAGTGTTGGTCGATTTCGACATGTTCTAAATGTTACGAACCAAGCTTAGACATATGGTAAACAAACCGTTTTGACACAGTAGTGATTTTGTTTTGGCATTATATGCTTTTGGCTGCGCAAAAATGCCTGACTTTATGCTAAATAATCGTCATTTACGGGAAGCGTTGACTTTCTTCTTTGATTCGAGGAAAACGGCGGCTGAAGCGCAGTGGGACCTCCAGAAAATTTACGGAGATGCTACTCTAACCTTCTGCTCAAAAACGAATATGCTAAATTGGAGGCATTGCTCGATGAAGATCCAAGCCAAACGCAACAAAACCTTTCATCAGCACTAGAAGCTACCAGCCAAGCGATTTTCACGCGATAGCATGCGTTGGAAATGATTCAAAAGCAAGAAACTTGATTTCCTCATGATTTGAAGCCCATGGACGTTGAGCGTTGTTTCTTCGCCTGTGAGCAACTGCTCCAGCGGCAAAAAAGGAAGGGTCTTCTTCATCGCATCGTGACGGGTGACGAGAAAAGGATTCGTTATAGCATCCCAAACAAATAGCCGTCCGGTCATGCTTCTACGTCGTCGGCTCGGCCAAATATTCACATTGCGAAGGTTACGCTGTGTATTTGGTGGGACCAAGTCGGTGTTCTTTATTATAAGCTTCCGAAAAAATGATTCTACAACATGCCAACGCTCGGCCTCACGTTGCCAAACCCGTTAAAACCTATCAGGAAATGCTCAATTGGGAAGTCCTACCCCGCCCGCCATATTCACCAGATATTGCGCCGTCCGATTATCATTTGTTCCGTTCGATGGTCTGGCTGTCCAACAGCTCCGCTCGTATGAAAACATCGAAGGATGCCTTAATTCGTGGATAGCCTCGAAAGATGAACACTTTAACCGTAACGGTATTCGAACTCTGTCAGAAAGATGGTAAAAAGTTGTAGCTATCTATGGCCAATGCTTTGGTGATGTATTTGCAACCATTCTTTTTACAATAAAGTTGCGCAACTTCTACCATTGTGTTTTGCAAGATTATTTAGAAGAATGTCACTTTTTAAAATTGTCGTACCTTATGCTCACAAGAAAATGCCGGTACTTTCAGTTTTAAATGAAACCGTGTTGGTAAACACACTAGTGACGCTTTAGATACCTATTCGCCGGTTATCGGAATATAGAATACACTAAACGTAACATAATCACTCAGTATTAAAGTATAAAACAAGTATAAATTTTTTTGGAAAACTATCTAATTTCTTTACCAATACCAAATGATAACGTCAGTACTTTTCACCGCCTACTACTAGTTAGCGTTATTTTTTTTAAATGCAAAAATTATTTGCTTAAAAAATATAACATATTTTAGAGGTAACAATGAATGTTAAAATTAGAGTCAACGTTGTCGATGTTCCTCATTTGTTACATGCAACAGTTTTAATGGCAAACATCGTCGCTACACTTATTACCTATGAGGAATAAGAGTTGCACTATGCATTTAAGCAGGATATACTTAAACACCAAAAATATACTTATAGTCAACGCATTACACACAATAAAAGCACAACCAAAAACAAGTATAGCATAACGCAGATTTGCCGTTAGAGAAGTTCCGTTGCACGTTATTACTGACATCATAAGCATTTAAATCTGTTGCTACTTCATCAAAATAAAGATTCAGATAATTTATAAATCAATAAAAAGAAGCTTAAAAGCTGCAAATCTTCACGTCCACATTGCAACAGAAAAAAAACCCTCCTTCTACGGGGAAACAGGCAAAAACGGCTACAGCGGGCAGAAACACATAGAAATTGGACAGTGGATAATTGAAAAAGGGGCTACGAATTGATGAGTCAAAGTTAGAGGTGTTCGGACAGAAGAAGAAGAGCGAAAGGCCAAAGAATTTTGCAGGATTGTGTAGTGCCAACTGTCAAGCAAGGAAGAGGTTCTGTGCCTATTTGGGGTTGTTTTACCTACACTGGTACAGGAGACTTGAAGCGAATCGCAGATATTTTGCGAAAAAGGCTTATTTGGGAATACTACAAGATAACGCAATACCATTAGGACAACGTCTAATCGGCGAAAATTTTGTATTCATACAGGACAACGACCCTAAACTCTCAGCAATGACATGTAAAAGTTTCTTAAATGCAGAACAAGATAATGGCACTTTACAAATAATGACATGGCCGCCGCAAAGCCCCGATCTCAACAATATATATATATATATTACGTCTATATGTAGATGTATTACACTGATTAAAGTTAATTAACGCTAATTAACCTTAATCAGTTTAAGACATCTATAAATAGACGTAAACTATAATAAATAAATATAATAAAATAAATGCAATATATTTAATAAAAGTTTCTACAAAAAGAACCTTCTTTATTTTCCGAATAGCCGTCGTATTTGCAATCTTTGATCATGCAGATCGGAATTGAATTGTCACCAATTGGTTCCTTCAATGGAGGAGCCCGTTTGATCTTCAGTACGTCACTCTTCACAGCGAATTTATTTCAAATAGAAAAACGAGATAAAACACTTGAGCGAAGGCGTTTATGGTGTTGAAATGAAAATTATGTTTTGCTGATAAAAGGTATTGAAATGAATTTACTTTTATGGAGGTATATGAAAATTCCAGAAGCTTTGGGAAAAGTATATCAGGGGACTACATTGAGGAACAGAATAAAGTATTAGAATTTATTCAATTGCCTATACTCTCGAAGAATGTGCGTATATAATTCTGCGTATATGAAAATCCCATTTAGAGATACTATATTTATTTTCGCAATGGAATTCGATCCTATTAGTTTAATGTCATATATTTTTAGTTCGGTAGAAATTTACACAGAATCTATGAAAAATATAGTTTGCCATTAATAAAGATCAAGTTTGTATTGACATGATTTCACATTCCTCCATTTGTTTATAAGACGCAGATATTTTACGCAACCCAATAACTTTTGCTTAAGTAACGAACAAATATCTTCTTGTAATCTATACAACTGTTAGGATAATAAAATAAAAAAACTTCACGAGATCAACCGGAGAAGCGAAAACAAGTATTTAGCGCACCGAAACATGAGATTTTATTACCTTTCATTTACTCTTTGCATGCTTTAATTCATCACAAAACCTAGTATTCAAAATATTGTTTCAATGTGCCGAGTACTTCATTAATAATTATTCGAGAATGATGATTCGCATACTTTCGTTTCGATTAACCTGCTTTTATTATGAGGTAATAAAACGCTGCTTTTTGATCAATGGTTTAGTTTGAAGCGCTAATAAGTGAATTTGTGAACAACTATTCGTCTGTCAATATTTTAGAAAGTTCAAAATCCGCCGAGTTTACTTTAAATTCATCGAAATAACAGTTCACATGTTAGATTTGATAGTATTGTGTTTAATAATTAGCTAAGTTTGAGTTTTAATTCACAATATGGCTGGTGAAATATAAAAAGAAAAGACCCAAGATCAAACAAGCTTTTTCGAGGTTGACCATGCAATACCTTTTTTACTATTGTGGTGTTAATTGTTTATTGTACAACTTTTTGTACGCGTATATTATACCACATTCATATATAACAACAAATAATAAAAATAACAAATCAATTTTACGTCAAAGTAACCTTTGAAATTTAAATTATGTTTTAGCTTGTTACTAAAATTTTTAATACGAATTTTATTTGGTATAAGCTATTTGAATGGCATGACAAATGTTGCAATCATATTCTGAAAATTTTTAACTGAATGAAATATGTTTATTTGCGACAAACAAGTAAAATTTTATAAAAATTATTGAAAATGGTCTCCACCTTGTTCGAGACATTTCTCACATCTTCTTCTAATAGGAAAAATCGTTTTGTGGGATCATATCATCAATTTCATTAATTCTTTCAAGAATTCTGGTTTGAAGCTCTGAATGATCGGTATTTGTACCGGATAAATTGAATTCTTTAAAGAGGGCCATAAAAAACCATCACAGAGGGTAATATCACAAGATCTTGGTGAAGATTTATGTTCGGTGTTTAAACTTATCAACCGATTTTGAAGAAATTACTGTAGCATATTCACTGCTTAACCTACTGTGTGTGCTTTAGGCCCATTTCGTTGAAAGTAACCCTGCGTTATTTCTTCTTTGTTAAGTTGTTCGATAAACGGCATAATCATTTCTTGCCGATACCTTTCTCCTGTTAAAGTACCGTTTAAGAAATAGGGCAAATGATTCTCATTCAACTAATCGCATACCATACACAAATTTTCTCCATATGAAGTAAGGTTTCAGCATAAGAATCATGTGGTTTCTCAGTACTTCACACCCTCATATTTTGTGAGATAACATATCCATTCAGATCAAACCAGAAAAAGAGATTTTGACAAGAAGGTCATTATCGAATTTTTTTTAAAACCTCTGACTAAACGTTGTTCTTCAAGGATAGTCGGTTTCATTTATTTCTTGATAACAGGGTATGCGATATGAAAATAAATGTAAGTACTTTTTCCAAATTGTGTGGCAGGTGCCAACTGATACACCCAGTCATTATGATAATACTCGTATGGAAGTTTCTGGTGCATTATATATAATATCTCTTACATTGTCAACTAGCTCTCCTATGCGCTTTTTCTGCCGACAACTGCCTCCCTTCTGTTTAACACTCCATGTTTCGCTGAGAATCTTAATGCAATATTTAAATGTGTGCCAAAAACTATTTCAAAATTTTTCTAATGTTACGTCCGTTTCGAAAATAAGATTCAACCATGAATGATTTGTGTTATGTAGTAAAAATTATTTTAAGTCAAATTTAAATTAGAATGCGATTTTAAGTTCCTGTCAACTATGCATCTGAACAAATACTCTGCCAAATTGTCAACTAATGCAAGTGAAAATAGTACAAGCTGCAACGAAACTTTAAGACTACAGACACTATAATATCAGCTATCCCTGTATTTTTCTTATTAATAGCACCATATCTAAGGTAGATTTTTTGCTATGCTTATTATACATATTAATATACACTTTAAAAAACTGCATGTATTTCAAACATAATCATATTTAAATATTTTCTTCGACAAGATTAAGAACCACGTGGTATATATTACCTTCACGATAAACGAGCCATAATATTTAAATTAAGAAATCTCGTTTAAATACCTTCCATTCCTAATATCGTCGCTCTTTATCCTAATTTGTTATTGAGGTGAATTATGTTTATGGTAATGTTCGGTTTATTTGGGCTTCTTGGTATTTGAAAATCTGTTTAATGTTAGGCTAAGAACGTATTATAATGGCAGTTTCATATACATATTGGCATACGCACAATAACCTTTTACATGTGAACGATTGAAAAATAAGTTATTACAAAAGAATATTACCGCGCTTTGTATTACAAGTAAAATGAGATGTTACTTTTATTATCGTCTTAATTTTTGTACAAACGTTTATATGAAATGAAGGCATCAGTTACACCTATATACAAATACTGTGATTGATATTGAGAAGGCCATTAACAATCGTAAAATATTGATAGTGCAAGACTTTAGTACTATTATTTGTTACATTGTGCAGACACCTATAACTATCTATTGTTATTAAAATAGAGAGAGAATAGCGTACTACTTGTAATACAGTAATAACGTATACGTTAAAGCTATTTAATTTGTATATGTTTAAATAAAGAGGAGTTGTGTGCTTTTAATATTAAAAGAAAACGACAAACCTAGGAAAGAAAAATAACGGGATCAGGAAAGAAGATGAAGAAATTAAGAGAGAACTAAGACAAATTAGGCAAAGGCTGGAAGGATTTAAAGAGAACAGAAGGAAAACAATGTAAGACTCATCGACATAGAAATGACTGCAAGCAAAGAAAGGTTTAGTCTATGTTAGGATCAAAAAAGTTACTAATACAAATAGGGGAACGTACTTTATAAAATTAGAAAACGAAGAAAAGAAAAGAAAAACGTTACAGAGCAAATATAAGCTGAAAGAAGTTAAATCCGAAACATGGTATGAAGGAGGTAAACAAAAGAAATCAAATAAAAGAACAAGCAAATAAGGAAATGGGGAAAGGCAAAAAAGTTAAAATTGAGTGAAACAGTAGTACTACCACATGTAGTAACGACAGGATTAAAAACTAAACCATGGGAATAGCAACAAAAAAAAACGATTATGGACCAATCAACGATAATGGGGAAAAGACCGGAACAAAAATTAATAAACACGAAAGAAAGCAATTTATCAGTGAAGAAAGGAGAAGATATGCGAGAACTAAGGATATTAAAATAACTGAGGAAATGGAAAAACTTCAAACCAAAATTCTGGGCATCTCGAAAACAAAAACGAAGTGTTCGGAACGGAAGAGGATAAATGAACGATATTTTACGTGTACTCAGTGAATTTTTATAATCCTATATGAACTTTTGAACAGAATATTTCTTTCTAAACTTAGTAGTGAGTCTTTGAACCTTTATTAAAAATAATTTCAAACATCCGGATCTTCACACTGTCTATTAATTTGGTCGATGTTGAAATAGGGATATCATTGCAACACCTCGTTAGCTCATTATCGCAGATTTTAGTTCTTTGATGCTATCGTATTGTTTATTATTGGCATATACCTCCCTTACCAACATTCCCCAAGGATTTTCTATCGGGTTCAGATCGGGCGAGTGGGCAGGCCATTGTAATAAATTAATTAAACCACTCCTCTGTTCGTCTGGAATTACGGATAGCTGCATTATCATGCTGAAATACCCAATCTTGCGTCGGCAATTGTTCACTACACTTTATCAGAACCACTTCCAGAAGTTGTATTCAAGAATTACAATTCATTACAAATAAAACATACCGCCACCACAATTTCGGCTCATCGCAGCTTCAGTGTTCTTGCCCCATCCTCCCCATAATATTTGGAACCATCAGATCCGTCCAAGTTAAATTTCTTCTCGTCAAAAAGTATAACGTTGTTCCACTCATGTTCCCATCTCATATGATCTTGCCTGTTTATATGTCTCTTTTAAGAATGGTTTTGAAATCTTTTTTAGCCACTGAAAACGTTCACTGCCGAATAAGATTACATAGTATTTATTGCGAAGTTTCATTACCAGAAGAGGCTAGCCGAAATATTAATCAGCCCTGCCTTCGAGTTAGTTCTTGATTACTGCCCTTAGCGCGATTTTTGCCGTATGAATTGCCTGACTTTATAAAATTGTTGATGAGATGATGGGATCGTCCTATTTTCTTAGCTGTAGTGAGGCTTGAAAACCGTACCTCTTTATAACAATTCATTTCTGTTTTTCCTTTCTGGATAGAAGTTTACCTTTCGGCATTTTTATTATCTGATATGTATACTTCTGTACATTTAACAATAAATAAAACTTTGAAGATGTTTAGAGGCCCTTTTACACTAAAAGGTAATGTCTAACTCTGTGAGATTAGAATTTTCACTCGTATTTATTTGTAGAATTGTGATGTTAGCGAAATAGTGTTTAGATATGTAATTCTCTCTTTTTCATACCGTTGCTAAATATTTATAGGAGAACTACAAAATTATATGCAACAATAGAAACTTCGCTGAGTGTAGTATTCAAAATTAGAAGGCAAAATATTTATAATACAGATCTACACAATTATGGACCTTCTCTTGTTTTTTCGCCAAGAGAATAGAATATTTAAAACTCCTGTTACTAATCTGCAAGATCTGCAGTAAAGAATTATTGAAGAATGGACATTAATAACGCCCGTAATGCTGCAAAATGCTTTTAACAGAATGAGAAGAAAATAATGGGCAACAATTTCAGCATATGCTTTAATTTCGCTCTTTTTTACCGATAAAATCTTGAATACCAGCTAAGCTTGTTGTTTTAGTACATTTTTAAGTTAAATGACATATTTATTGATGTTGCAATGATACTGTCACAATAATTTTCGAAAATTGAGGTCGTATTATGAGTATGATAATATGGCTAAGTTCAGACACATATTTTGTGATATTCACGGTGGTAGCGTTGACTATTACAGAAATTGTGAATTTTGTTATTTCTGAGGGAAGAAACGTTTGATGTTTTATAAACATTGAAAGATGTTGATACCAGGATAAACTAAGTACCTCTGGTTAATGGTTTTCAGATTGAATTAAGAAATAACAATATCAAATAATCAAAGTCAACACTTTGAAAATTACTAAAAGAAAGCGGATTCAAAAAAAAAGACAATTCATAAGGGAAAATTCGGGAATCCGTAACTGATTATTGAAATCATGATATTACATCTATAAATAGTTGGGGTGCGCCATTGTCTGCGAAACTGTTCCTTAGATTACCTTGTGTTATATTCTATGCGTATTGTAGTTACTGAAATTACGTCTATGGAAAATTGGATGTGTTGTTGTACGATCGATTGCGTGGTTCCGATGAATTGCGTGGCCTGTTATTTTGAGTCCTCTTGCCTGTAGTGTTCTTGTTTGTACGTAAATCGTCCAATTTCCTTAGGAGTTCGTAAAATTGCCTATGTTTTTACCTGCTGGGTAATTAGAACCTTCGAATATCGAAGTCGTAATGCCTTGTATAAAAAATTTACAATTTCTTCCTTAGACAACAATGGAGATAAGGGCTAAGTTATAGAGCATTGCTATAAGGAGTAGGCTTCCTTGCTGCTGTAGGTGAATGGGTTACATTTATCGATAGTGAGATTTAGTTCTAATTTTGTTCGGAACCACTCCCCCCCACAATACTTTTTATGAGTAGCGCTTTGGCCTCATCAAAAAATGGAGATTTTTATATGATTGAAAACCACGTTGGTGCTTCTGTTTCCCAAGAAGATTTAACACAGGAAAAGACATAATCTACATCATACAGTAGAGGAAATAATACGGTCTGGAAGGAATAAGTGAGTAATAAATCCGGAAAAGGTTTTAAAAATTTCTAGGAAATCCAAACTGTGGAAGACTACTAGAGCCTTTTGAACAGGTCCCTTTAAAACGTAACACGACATATATTGAGATAATAGCTATAAATTCTGCAGCAGAATTAAATTTTACTGCTGATTTCTGTGCTCAACAGGATCAACAAATTTCAGCACTGTATTTTGATTTAGAATTCCGATTAGGAAAACAATATCTTACAATCTGAGAAAGAGAGAATTGTTTCTCTTGTTTGCGTATCTGAAGATAAAGGATAGGTAGGAGCTTCTGCCGTCGAAACTTATTACTTGTAAAATAGCAACTAAGGTCAACCCACGAGAATTAGAAGCGCAGTTAACCTCGTTAATATACAAACAACAAAGTAGTAACTTACAACTAATTGGCAAAGAGAGTTTTGAGCACCACAATAATGAGTTTTTATCTTTCTTTATTACATTTGTGGCGCTAAAATTAGTAGAAAGAAGAAACTTGTGTATTCATCTTAAATCTGCGCAGAATATACTCGGTGGGCCAGTAAAATTCCTCTTTATGAGAGGAAATCCAGAGTTCATTCGAAAAGAAAAATTCAATATGAAGAAGGGACTGGTCTTTAAATTCAATTTTAATGAAGTTGAAATTGAAGCAGGATTTAAACCACGATAGGAAGTGTAAACAAGTTGCCGATATACCTTCTAAAGTCA
This sequence comes from Trypoxylus dichotomus, assembly GCA_023509865.1. Lineage (NCBI taxonomy): Eukaryota > Metazoa > Arthropoda > Insecta > Coleoptera > Scarabaeidae > Trypoxylus > Trypoxylus dichotomus. Next base: position 68,186,348 of record CM042076.1, on the reverse strand, counting down.
AAACATTATCGGTTCGGTTTTTCCAGTGCTTTCTGCAAATAACTTATCGATTACCTTTTAAGACCTAGCAAAATAAAGAGGAACATAAGGAAGCATTCCAAAATAATGAAAAAATATTTTAACATGTATTTAAACGTAAAATGGAGTGTAATTGTGGACATACCAAAAATTTACCACGCATCGAGCAACAATGAGAAAACTACCAGCAGATTCTTCAGTCTAACATTTATTACAGAAATAACAGGACGTTAAGAATTTGGTAGGTTAGTAAGGAATACAATACATGATCATTAGCATTACATGCCTAGTAACATCTCAAATGTGTTGTAACATAATCAGCTTCTTTGTCCAATAGCCCACCTATCTACAAATTTCACACTAATACATGTTTCCATGGAAGTGTAATGAATTAATTTAAATAACTAGAATAAGTGTATTTTATCGTTCAGAGGCTAGTTTAAAGTCAGTAACCCTTTTCTGAAAAAAGTCAAAGAAAAAGCAGCCTGAGGAATTTTATTTTTTAATATCCCAATTATCAATAGCCCAAATTTCGATACCTACTTAAATTGTTAGTATTACTCCTAAAATTTTCTGAATTGTTGTGTTGTCTGGAGGGTATTTCCTAGAATATTTTTTTCAACTAATTTTGTTACATTTACATTAAAATTTTTGAGTTTTCACAAAGCTAATTGACTATTTCTCAAGGATAACGTTTTAATAGAAACTTCTACGAAGTATCTATAAAAAATACAAATATTTTAGGTTTTTCTTTTTGAATTTCAATACTGTTTGCAACCAAAAAAATGTGTAACTTTTAACGTCCTAGTCGACTTTGAGCACTAAGATATTCGAACCACTTTTATAGTATATTTTGAAATGTAGCTGAAAAGTTAAAGAATTCAGAATCATTAAAATTTGCAAGGACTGCTCAATTTGCAAATGTTCCAGTGAAAGCTTCAATAAGCTCTAAGGGAACCACCAGAAGATAATAAAGATGAAACCATGGATAGAATTCCTTTGAAATTCTATGCCCTTTAAAACCTGAATCAATACTATATAAGAATATTTGGGGATACGTAAAACATATCTAATATCTAGTTTTTGATTAGAAATACGAGATGTTCAAAAATGTATCTTCATATAGGAGTTTCTCAAGATATGCTCAAATAGGGTAAATTGAACTTTTAACCAAGTACACGACTTTAAAACCTTCTAGATTCAATTGTTTTAGTTTTTGATAAAATTGTAATTTTTGTATGTATCCGTATATATCTCTACAATGAGAGCAAAGTACATAGTATTATATAAAATTAAATGGATCTTCAACTGATCTTTTACGCTTAACGCTGCTCTATAAATTATTAACTGTTTTTGGAGTATACCAGCATGCGCAGATATGAATAATTATTATTATAACACCACATTCTAGCAGAAATAATCTTAATATTTCAACATCTCCTCATTTTAGAGCCAAAATCTTTATGCCGGATGAATAAGAATAGCTTAACCCAATTTCTGTCCCAATAATTTTTACTTTCAGGCATCAGTTGTTTGTAGTCCTCAGAAATGTTTCCGATAGTTATAGGTTGAATTGATATTTATTAGGAATAATGAGAGGCAATTAACGACTCCTTTAAATACTCGAAATAGCAGATATTTTTATGGTTTAATGTAATTTTCCCGATTCTATATCTATTTATTTATATTTATATCTACCCCATAAATTATTAATTTTCGGAATATACCAGCATGTGAAGATATTAATAATTACTATTATAACAGCATTTTAGTGTAAGTAAGATTTTTAGTATTCCAACATCTCTTCATTTTACAAGCAAAATCTTTATGCCAGATGTTTTAAGGAATAGCTTAACCCAATTTCAGTCCCAATAATTTTAACATTTAGAGACACTTTTCAGGCATCAGTTGTTTGTTGGCGTCGCAAATATTTTTGATGGTTATGCGCGATTTTATGGGCTAAATAACAAAAGCCAATTTTAGAGAAATTCCGATTATTTCTTCGGTTTAGCTAAATTTACTCAGTTTCTGCAACCACATAATTTTGGACAAAATAGAACTGGTATTTATTAACCACAATGAGGGGCAACTAACCACTCCTTTAAGTATTAGAAATTCCAGATATTTTTATAGTTTTATGTTTTATCTGCCTAATTCGTTCTGTATTATTCATATTCAACTCTGCAGCATAAATTACACCACCCAATATTTTTTTCGTTGTGCCTGTAGTGGGAAAGGTTTCACAAAGTCATCAGCATTATAGAGAAAAGGTAGGAGATACCCATATGATGGCCTATTACTGCTGGAATCTTCAGCGAGACTGTTCCAGTAAACCTCACAAAAGGAAATCTTATAAAAGGAAATTTTTAACTGATGGTTGAAAGTTATATATGCATATTTTTCTGTTAAATAAATACCTCCTAGTCATTTCTTTGTGTTAACATTTATTAAATAATTCAAAAAGCTACGTACATAAGAAAACATTATCTAATTTTGGCGATTTTTTCCTAAATAAGGGAGATAGAGTGCATTTCTAAATCTAGATCTGATAGAAGAAATCTGACTGCATTTTTGGATTAGGTACTCAAAAATGGATAAAGCACACTTAACAAATCCGAGGCATCAAAATGTGTGTTGGCCAGTGTCATTAACTGCTTTCGGAATATACCAGCATATGAAGATATGAGTAATTACTATTATAACAGCATATTTTTTTAATGTTCCAATCAAAACCAATATTTCATGGAACTTATGGAATCCTTTTGTTTCAATTTCAATCTTATAAATACCGATTTTCAGTTGTTTGTTGTTACTGGCAATAATTGAAGGTTCTCTTTTAAGTATTGAAAGTATCAGATTTACTTATTTCCGCAGATATTTTTATGGTTCTATCAAAATGTTATGGAGCAACCAATGCACTCTAATTCATCAATTCGACTAAGTTGATTTATTCTACTGTTGTAAACATATAGCCTTAACCAAATTCAAACTACAATTTATAAGGAGCAATAACATCGGTTCTCTAAAGAAAAAAACATAAAATGACCTAATTTGGTAAATATTCCAATTAACCTAATCCACATCAGCAATGGAAAAGTTGTCAAATTCATATAGAAACGCATTCTCTTACCTAGAGGCGATATGTTATCCGCCGGATCCCGATCCCTGCATCTCGTTTTCGCCCTGCCGTGTCTGGACATGATCGCTGCGATGCTGAAGTCCGTGGCGCACGGCCTCATCGTACAGTTGTCATCCATCACCTGCCGGTGCAGTCCGCTAGCATCACTAGGATCACAGTCAAACGAACTATACACGAAATTTCTGCACAGCACCAATTAGGCAAAAGGAAGAAGCAAAAAGGCACCAGCAATCGAATGTTGAACACGATTAAAACTCTAGGGAGACATTCAATTCACGTTTAGGGGAAAAATCCCAAACACCTAACCCGGTAGATAAAGTTTTTTCCTATTTTGCTCTTCTTCTTTGGAAAAGACACTCGTATTCGTGAAAATATCTTCGAGAAGGCTATTAATTCAAGGGGTTGACACGTCTTCCTCGGCAGTCGGGGATTATAGGAATATCGTTCGTAATTAGACGAAAATCGCGAAAGTTCGCGCGGCGGTCTTTTATTCTTCCGTTCGACGAAGATGATGTGTCAACGACGTCGCGCCACGACAACAGAAGCAAGATGTTTTGACAGAGTGAATATTTAGAATCTTTTGACTCACATTTAACAAGATTAGCATGATACACTGTCTAGGGTAATTCAGATTGGTCGCTCCCACTCTACCCGGCATGAACAGAGGCGTTACCCGCACACCACATGTAGAGAGATACTAAACAACGCGACGCGGTAACCAGTTCCCACGTACACACAGGCACACGATCTCGCTTCCAGTGTTGTATCTACGTAAAGGACTCTCTCGGATGCCTCTCTCTATCTCTGACGCCTTCTCGCGAACGTCGATCTGTACGGCGGCGAGGTGCTAGTCGAAGCGGCTTCGTTCTTTTCGATGGAAACCCAACTAACTAAACCGAACAACTGACCATGCGGAGGGAGCATCTCGCCGCTTCTACGGTTCCCGCGTCGCGCTATCAGAAAGGAATGTCTTTTTAAAACGGTAGGACCAACAAAACCCGTCGGCGACGACGATTCTCTGCCATTTTTTGGTAGCGCAACTTGCCGCGCTTTCCTTCTCTCGCTTTAGTACGATTCCCCTACTCTATTCCGCCACTAAACCTCTCTCCCTATCGCGTTGACAGCGGATAGTGTGCTTCCAGTCAAATCTCTCTCGCGGTCCCCTCCCTCCCCACCACCGTTACTCTGCATCTGATGCACCTGGGCGGGTGGAATAGCAACGCACACTAGATGTATGTGTGTGTGTTCGTACGCGATTCCTTTTCTTCCCACGACGACAAAAGCGAATCACGAAGGGTGTGGCTTCATCGCATCCTCACCCCCGAGTAGGCGTTCCGCTCGTTAACACGCCCATAATTATAGCCTACCTGTGCTTTTTACGTAGAAACCTATAGAGGTGCATTTTTCGAGATAACTGCCTCTTTCTCTACGTAAAGGTAGTACTTCTTTTGTTTTTAATTTCGCCTTGTTTGCGTTCCGTATGTGTATCTCTCTCTTGCTTTCGCGATTTTTATTTCGGCCGACGTAATAAAATGGACACGTTATTCCCTCGTACACCTATCCGTACGGGGTTCGTAAGGGGAAGACGGCGGAAGGCGGGGCCGCGGAAGGAAAAGGGAGGAAGCGCTCGCGAGGGGAAAAACGGGGAATGGCAGGGAAAAGCTTTCCGGTGAAATTGAAATCCGGAAAATTGACGCGATTAATTGGTTTATTTCTTTTCGATTCCGGGGAGGTATAGGAAGCGCAGAAATGAGTTCTTTCTGTCCGGATAGTCTTCCTTTTTCCAAGCATGTGGGCGAGATGATTGGGAGGTTTCTTCTCTTTATATCCTAATTAGCTAATTCCTCAAATCCTTTTTTCGCATCCGAGCTGGTTTACGCGCAGTAAAAACGTGATTTTGATAATTCGATTTATTCGGGAGAAAATTCGTCGAAGACTTTTCACTGAACAAAGCCAACACTAGCATTTCTGCTGCACCAAAGGATTAGTGTATCAGGAATTTATATTTTATTGTCTTGTTTTATTCTTACTACTTCATCAAAACTAAGAACTTTAATTAACTTCATAGCAGAGTTGAATTTCAAAAGTTACCAACAATTTCGTGCTGATGAGTATAGTTTTTTTTGTTTGTGTTAATATTGAAGAAAAAATCTATGGATTAGTTAAACATTAAGATAACAGGGCGCTACCAGAATTCCTGGTACAGTGTTAGATGCATAAGTTGTTCATTGCCTTCAAAAGTGGTCAATGAGCACAAATGATGCTGAACAAACGAAATATTCCATCACAGTAACTTCTCCAGAAATTTTTAATAAGAAGCCATATCACTGTAAAGAACAATCATGCAATAGAAGTGCACAAGATAACTAATGGGTGTAAATACTTCAACCGAATAGGTGCACGCGGTTTTACATGAACACTTGAATGAAAAATTAACCGCAAAATAAGTGCCGCTTTTGTATTGACTAAATGCGAACTCGAGTTACAGTTTCAAATAACTATATTGTTACTTTCAACCCAAATTCATGAGAATAGTTTAGTATATCAAACCTAAACACATCACTACACTCCAGATACATAAATACGACCAAAACAATGGATTTGTTCTAATAATACGTGTTCCAAAGAACGCAAAAGTTGTTCTTTCGACCAAGAACATTATAAGCACGATTTTTTGAAATTCCAATGGTTAACTATTTACAAAAGGGAAGATCAATGTTTATTCGCTTTGATATCGAGCTGAATTTCAAACGAAATCAAGTATTTTCTAGTAAATGAAACTTGGATACCCTGTAACACATGGGCTGAAAAGTCCCGGGCCTAACACATAGATGACTCTGGTTTTATTGCAGTCACCTTTCTCTCAGTTAGTACTAACCCTCAAAAGACGGCTGTTAAAATTTCATGATATTCTATTCATTAGTTTGTGAGTTATTGTTCTAAGAGTCACGCTACTTTTGTTATTTTCAAAACAATAGATCAAAAGCAATTTCGTGTTTTAATTTTACATTGCTTCTTAATGGGAAAAAATACCGTTCAAGCGAAGCAATGGCTTGAAAAGTGTTATACGAACTCCGCTCCATCAGACACAACAATAAAACGTTGGTTTGCTGACTTCAAAGGTGGTCGTAGAGACACCGATGATGCAGAACGCAGTGGACGTCCAAATGAGGCGGTAACACCAGAAAACATAAAAAAAATCCACAAAATCGTTTTGAATGATCGAAAAGTGAAGTTGCGTAAAGATATCAAAAGAACGTATTGGCTTTATATTGCATGAGCATTTGACTATGAGAAAGCTCTGTTCAAAGTGGGTGGCGCGTTTGTTCACTGTTGACCAAAAACAAGAACGTGTTGATGATTCTGAGCAGTGTTTGGCCATGTTTAAACGTAACAAACCGGAATTTTTGCGTCGATATGTGACAATGGATGTGAAACATGGATCCATCACTTCACTCCGGAATCAAAACGATCGTCATCTGAGTGGACAGCAACTGGTGAACCTCGTCCAAAGCGCCCGAAAGCACAACAATCGGCTGGAAAGGTTATAGCCACGGTATTTTGGGAAGTGCGTGGTGTAATATTCATCGACTATCTTGAGAAAGGAAATACCATCAACAGTGAATATTATATAGTGTTATTGGAGCGTTTGAATGCCGAAATTGCAAAGAAACGACCGCATATGGCAAAGAAAAAATTGTTGTTTCATCAAGACAACGCACCGTGTCACAAGTCAATCAAAACAATGGCAAAACAACATGAATTGAACTTCGAATTGCTCCCACATCCACAGTATTCATCAGATTTGGCTCCCTGTGACTACTGGCTGTCCGCAGACCTCAAAAGGATATTCGCCGGTAAGAAATTTCCCACGAATGAAGAGATTGTCGCTGAAACTGAGGCCTATTCTGAGGCAAAAGATAAATCGTTCTACAAAAGTGGTATTGAAATGTTAGAGCGGCGGTGGAATGATTGCGTTGCTCTTGATGGAGATTACGTTGATGAATAAAGCTAATTTTGAACCAAAAAAACCGTGTTTTCTTTGTTAGGCCCGGGATTTTTCAGCCCATATGTTAGATGAAGGCACGATCAAAACTACGGATTCACTTTAATGAACGTGTCCCAAAGAGGGTGTTCGGATACAACCGGACGCGTTTCTATTTTGCATTTTACATATCTAATAATTTTCTAATCTTACAATTGACTTATTTTGTAGTTTGCCTTCATTTTGTACAAACATATTTAGTACATCACTTGATATTATAACCAATACGATCTTCGTGCAATATCAAAGTGTTCGACTATATTCGCCTCAAATTTGTCAGCAATTGTTTACTTGTTATTAAACGTGGTTCGAGTTATGTTTTATAATTACACGTGTGTCTACGGACAAATTTATTTAGTGATATTGCATTTTTAATACAAGAAAAATGTCTTTAGAAAGGAAACGTTTACCAAAAACAGCAAAAGAGCAGTACGAATATTTGTTAAATTTTATAGAAGAAAATCGTATATTGATGGTTTGTACTTACGTACATATATTTACAACAAACCTTCTACTTCTCCAATTTCATTTAAAATAAATAAATTTACTAATCCGTCCATTTTTGAGAATAAACAAATTACTGAATTATTCGAACGTCTTAATTGATTAGAAGCAAAAGACTAATCAACTGATAACTTTCTTACGTAATATTTTACTCCTAACACACTTCATCTTTAGCAGCAAGTCTTTCGACAGTGGTCGGGAATTTATGTTGAACTTAATTTCAACATACAAATCATAACAGGTCTGTTAAGTTAACATGGTAAGTAAGGGATACATAGTTCCAAAATATATTGATACGTAACATAACATGTACATCTTATAACAGCATATGTTACGGATACATACTTGGCCTGATTATCTTCTTAATAACAATGTTCATTCATGCGTCTCTTAGAGCCTGCGTTTCTGAACTTACTTTTTAAAATTATGCTATCTTCTGCTTTTGCTTTGAGCTTGTTTATGAGACCCATGTACAAAATAAAAATCAAATTGCACATATTATGTTCTTAAACATATTTGTTTAACTGTTCTAATCTATTTATTACAAATACAATCAATTCAATATATGTACATATATTATTGATGTAGAAAGTATACAGTATTAATTTAGTATAGTATTGATACGTGTGTCTATGGTTTACTGTATTAACTACTTCAAACAAACGGGTTTGGGATGAATACTGACAATTTGGCAGCAAATCGCGCACTACATTTTCAAGTTCACGTTCAGACAGAAATTCTACGCTTTCCAGCTACTTTAAACAGTACTGCGAGTGTGAAATTTCACTTTTAATACTAATATCCACATTGAGAGGTAACTGCACTGAATAATCTTTTCGGATTACATTGATATTACTAAATTAATAGTTCGTGTCGGATAAATGCACCAAAGACATTTTAAAAACAACGCTACAGTAAGAATACTGTAAAACATTTGTATCATGTTACCGTAATATTACAAAGATTTTCTACTGTAAATGCGTAGGCTTCCACGGCCAGAGTTAGTAATAAGCGAAATACTTCCGGAATTGGACCTTGTCATGATGGGATGTATAGAAATGAAAAAAGAGTAAGAGGAAAAGAAAGGAAAAAAAAAGAGATCCCATCTTTCTACCTTTTTTTCCTTTTTCTTCCCTTTCTTCTTTCTTTTTCTTTCATCCCCCCCTTCTTTCCTTCTGTCTTCCTTCTCTCTTTCCTTCTCTTACTATTTTCACCTTTTCTTTCTGTAGGATCGCCGTGCTTTCTCAATATATTAAAAGAAAAACTTCCGATCTGTTCTTGCTGATTCACTGCTTTATTTACTACCTTTACAATCACTATTTGGTGAGTTCAGTTCGAGTGCTTCTTACATACTATATTACTACAAATGAGCGTGCAAACAAAGACACACTAGAGTGACCTCTGGTGGTCGCCCTCTGTGTTTCGACTTTAAAATGTAAATATAAAAATATGCTCTAACGCTTTCTTTTTCATCACCCCCTTTTTTTACTTTTTCCCCTTTCCTTTTATTTTTTCCCTCCTACTCTTATTTCATTTCTATACATCTCATCATGACACGGTCCAATTTTGGAAGTAGTTCGCTTATTATTTTCTACCGTATATACCAAATCCTCATACACCATCAACAGCAAGAAATTTCAGCCATACCGTAGAACAAAGTAAAATGTGAAACGAGACAAGCCTTAAACTAGCAATAAACTGCGTATTACGAATTCATACAATTTTCTCTAAATTAAAGCGAGCATTTTTCTGGATACGCGATACATAAGTCGGTTAAAATTAATTACGAGCATCCGCGCAGACAACGTGCACATTAAGGACGCAATAAATATGCAAATTACGTTCGAAACTTATCGAGAAGGCGGTCATTTGAGAGCCCTCGCTTTAATCGCGTAGTTTTTTCGAGACGGTAAATTCGTTGCTTAAACTTATCCACTCGGATATTAACATTACATTAGCAGTTGGTACATAGAGCACGTGGGAATTGCAACTTTACGCTAATCTATCTATGAGGATTAAAATTATCCACCTTCGTAATTATGCAGAAATGCAATAATTGAAATCGTGAAAATTAAGTACAGAAGGAGAAAATGTTAAGCAATCGAAATAGAGTTATTACATTTTGATCTGTAATTATATGTTGGTATTTTTGCGTTGGGAGAATTGCAATTATTCAAATTTCGAATTGTGTAGAAATCAGAGTAATTATATAAAATTCAACAACTAAATTATTTAGCGCGTATTTCTGTTAGATTTGAGATTCTAAATTGTGTTAGGTATCAAGACAATCCAATACAATACAATTTTATGACTATAAAAGTAATAAATCGAGAACATTCCTACTTATACTATTCTCGAAGAAATTTCTATAGTTCCATATAAACCTTTGAATAGAATATATGGTTTTCGTAATATTTTCGGCAAATTATACATCAAAGTTAATACTGAACTACAAAACAATACAAATGCAAAAGAAAATATTAAAAAATGTGTTACATTTTATTGAGGAAATATTTATAATTAATAATAACTCGAAACAGCAAATTTTCTATAGGTTCATCAACACAAAATTAATAAATAAAATAAATACGTAAAAGAAATCATGATTCTCCTTGAACTTAGTAGTGAGTGTTAGATTCTCTATTCAGAATAACCTCAAACATGCGGGTCTTCATACTGTCTATCAATTTGCTCGTTGTTGAAATAGGAGTATCATTCCAACACCTGATTACAGTAGATTTTAGTTCCTTGACGCTATCGTATTGTTTATTACTGGCACACACTTCTCTTGCCAACATTTCCCAAAGATTTTAGATGGGGTTCAGATCAGGCGAGAGACCAGGGGGTCTGTTTTCGAGATCGCTCGAACGTTCGATGTTATCCCCTGGCGGTTGTTCCGTTCGAATTCGTATTCTGGAGTATTAAAAGGAAGGTTTTGTAATAGCTCATTTCCATTGTATTGCAAATATATTAGTAAATGCTGTGCAAGAAATAGTCGAAGATGAACTTTTGCATAATGCAAAAGTATTTCATGGTAGTACGGAGACATTTTCGGTAGCATAAAACAATGTAGGGGATGTTGAGAATGTATGATGCAAAATGCTTGTAGCTGTGCAGATGTTCATTATTAATTTCCTTAACATAGATAGTTATTATCTTTATTTATAAGAAGGTGATTATCGTTAATTTTTGTAATTACTGAGCGTTAGACAGTATTTTTATAAAATAAACTGTTGTGATTTCATTGAATTTATTTCTGACCTTATATCAATGTTAATCAGCTATCAGTGCGATATACTTATATTATTTGCAACAAAAATTGTATTGTTTTAATTCAATAGCAAATAGCGTACTCGGCAGGTTTGACCGCCTCTATTGCATGACAAAAAGGTGCGTTATTTAGGTACACTAGGGTGACAGAATAAAATAGACACCTACTTATTAAAAAAAAATTCTATTCTCGTTATATAGACAAAATATTTTAAAATTTTTAAATTAGACTAATATTTTGTCGATCCACCTTTACTTGCGCGAAGTGCTGCGAGTCGTCGTGGCATAAAATCTATTAAATGATTAATGGTGTCTTCTGGAATATTTAACCACTCTTCTGCAACAGCTGCCACGAGTTATTCCTTATTGCTGGGTTTTGGGGGTCGTTTCGCCATCTCTATCTGGATTATGTGCCAAACATTCTCTATCGGATTCATGTCTGGTGATTGGCCTGGCCATGGTAAAATCCGAATCCCCTGTTCCTCTTTCCATGTGGTTGTTGTTCTTGCTTTGTGACAGGGTGCTCCATCCTCCATAAAAGTGGCGTCTTCTTTAGATAAAATGGCGTTGTCGAATATCGGTAGTAGTCCTTCTGTTAATATTTGCATAAATTTTGCCGTATTTATATTTCCGTCACAGATTACTAATTGCGATCTTCCACCATACCATATCGCGCCCCCCACCATGATGTTCACACCGCCGTATTTCACCGTCTGATGCAAAAATTTGTCGTCCAGTTGCTGTGACCAACGTCTCCATACCCACGTACGACCACCATCACTGAATTAGCAGTATCTGCTTTCGTCTGAAAAAATGACAGACCGCCAAAACTCTTCGGGCTTCGTTCGCATTTCGATTGCCCAACCCATTCGGCGCCGTTTTTGAAACGCCGTAATGAGAGATTTTTTCTTTGCCATCCTTTTATACATCCCCACACTGTGGAAGTACCGCAGAACGGTGCGCTGACTTTTCTGTGAAGTTGCCGCAAGCTCAGCTGTACTTTTTCGCGGTTCTCTTAACACTTCGCGCACAAGCACTCTCTTACTTCTTTCAGAAGGTCCGGCACGACCTGGTCTCGGCTCCACTGTTGTTTTTTCCTTGCGTTTAAATTGTGTAATCACACGGTTAACTGTGGACAACGGAATATTTAAAAATTTACTTATTTCACGTTGCGAAGCGCCGCGTTCACTCTGGCCAACGATGCGACCCCGGGTGAAGTCGCTAATATCGCTCAAACCTTGTAAGCGAGGCATAGTTGTAACGATAGTAAACTATGACGAATTCCTTCCGATACATCTACCACTACCCTAATGACAAGAGAAAGTTCTTAATTCGTTCTTAGAATTTAGCTGTTTACATATTTATACCACTTTACCTGGTGTCTATTTTATTCTCTCACCCTAGTGTACTATTATCATACGTACCTATATTTACTCACATATTTTGAATACCCGAAAATTTGGTGCTACCGGTTTTTGGCGAATTTTAAGATTTACTATTTAAAATAATACCAATTTAACATATCACTGTATGTGGATGTCTATTTTCCAGTTAATGTGTAACATTATATTCAAAAGTTAGATCCTAATATTCCTTGATATAAATATCTTCTCAAAAAAATATTCTCTATTAGTGTATCTATCGACGTAGCTAATGGATTCAAACAGTTGATGAGGCTTCTTTAGATTGGAAGGTAATGCCTGATTTCGTAGGATATCTGTCTAACTCTGTAGACCTATAGAAATTTCGCTCTGTTGAGTTACCATTATTGTAAATATTCTCTGTGTAAAATGTAATATTTTTTATGTTATTTCCTCTGCGTTTGTATTCCTTTGTAGTTCAACATTAACTTCTGTGCATAATTTGCCGAAGAAATTAAGAAATACAAATATTCTGTCCAAAAGTTCATATGGAAATTTCGCTAAGTGTACATAAGTTTAAGACTACTTTGAGGAATCTGTATTAAGACAGCAGTTTAACTAAAGAGCACTTATAGAATAGCTTCAGGAAAAATTTATAAGTTGTTGTGGCAAAGGAAATGGTTTCCAGCTGCTCCGTTGGAAATTTCAAGAAAATTGTAATTTTATCACTACTAATGCCAACGGTGGTTTAGTATTGATATCCTTATTAATATTAGTATTAATATGGATGCTAGTTTAACTATTACGCACTTGTCGTTTAATAATATAGTATCCGTGAGATATTACAAGATATCTACTGGCATCGTGACATCTAGGGGGATTTAAGGTGACTTGGATTCCTTGGCCTCGTGGTGCAATTGGCAGATGTTGGGTTCAATTCTCCTCCGAGAGCGAGTTTTTCGGAATTTAATTACGTTGGAAATTGCAAGAAAATTGTAATTTTATCATGATTATTTCAGATTTGAAAGCATTATACACTCCCAGCGAACGGGATCCACACTAATCATCATTTTCAACTGCAAGGATAAGTTGCATGATGATGCTGCGTGAACATGTTCCTATTTCTATCGGGATGTTAAAAGTCACATGTAAAGGTAAAAACCCCAATTAGTTTAGTAAAACCAAGCACACGTTTGTTAAAACGTATAGTAATATCATAAATTCACATTATGTGGTTAAATTTGCTTAATTATAGTTTACTATGAGACGTTTTATTACAAAATTAAATGAAACATTGTTAAAATTCTTGTACAAAATCTTTGCAGCTTCACATCAGAGTTTTCTATGTTGTAACTTTGACGAAGATTGTGTGCTAAGTTTTACATAAAATTGTGTCTAAACTACCTTGTTCGTACCCTTAAAATCAGTATCATTTCACTATAAACTTGAACATTCGCATGGGACGTCAAAATTTACGATTGAGCAGTATTCATTGCTAGTTAATAACCATCAAAAAACGGTCCGAAATATAAAACCGGTTTATTAAAAAAATTATTTTAATAAGTCAACAAATAGGGTTTCAAAAGCTCGTTAAAATGTTGACGAAAAAAGAAAACCGTTATTTTATGGCATAAGCGCCAAGTTTTATAATAGATTCTATGTAGTAAATTTGGCCTATGTACATATTTATGTATTTTCGCATAAAACGAAGTTTATGAAACATGTAGTTTGGAGAGTTTATTATTAATACAAAACCGAATAGAGAAGTAAGCAAAAAAATGCTGTGGAATTGCATTAAGAAGAGTAATTACCGCATTTTATTGTTATATCTTCCTGAACTTTAAGAAAGAATAAGGCATTACGTTAATATACCTTGTATTTTCGAAAAGAATGATACCTGTTTCAATTCCATCTCGAAAATTATTTTTCCTGGCCCTACATTCATTAATACTTTTTGCATATTTTCTAAGAACCAATCACCCTGTAACCATATTATCCGTACGTCCTTATTCGTAGTGCCCTAAAAATTCTAAAAGAATAATAACCACCATCCAATTGAGAAATTCGTTCCTTGTTTGTTACTAAATCGATCTACTCCATTTCATTTAAATCTTGATACGTAGGACAAGTAAGCATGTAATTTTGCAGAGACAAGGCAAACATATTTAGCATAGTTTCATACCTACGTACATGTGTGGAACGCGAAATGGACGAAAGCAACCTAATCAATTATCTCTTATTAATTGTAGTATAAGACTTCGACCGCTCTCTTACCACAGTTCGTTGGAATTCAGGTAAACGAGGCACGCGAAACACGCTCACCAGAAAACGACCACATCAGATTCGAATCTTAATGAAAAGCAGATAAAATAAATAACATATAAATCGTTTAATTTGTCACTGTTTTCAAAGGCAGCAAGCACACACACCTTTTCGTCCGCGTAGGAGTATTTATGTCTTTAATATGTTAATCCGACCAGGTTTTATTCGGACAATATGCATACACTTCGTTTATGTACACGTATATACAGACATATATATATATATAGATATATCTCCGCCGTATGCACTTATACGAGCGCAGAACAGGCTGCTGGCAGCGTTTATTCCTTCCAGCTTCCGTTTTATTTATTGCAGACTGCGGAGGTGTCTCCTCTCCCGACGCTTTTCACGAATTTATTAATTGTTAATTTTTATGTCGATGTGTTTCTGTCAGCATAAATACGTTTTTCGAGTTTTGTATGTTCATTTCTTTCTATGCATTCGTTCCCTTCAACGATAACAATGCACGAAGAAGCTGGATGTCGTATAGTCGAAGGTACCTAACTTATTTTTACACCAACGGTAGCGTAGATGTATTCAAGAAATATAATGGAATAAAACGCGAAGAAGGAATATTTTAAATGTTACACGTTTTAAATTGAATACTACATTACGTTGAATACATAGCTTTAGAAAGTGATTTTATATATTTTAATTGGTTTATTATTACTTTCTGTTAGAGAATGAATTGACAAGCCTTGTCAGCAACATATAAAAGCAAAAGGTCATGTATAGCTGCACATGTATATTGACAAATACACAGCAATGTACTAGAAACTGGAATCCTTATCATTCTTGTATGATGAAACACGTGAGCAGAATTTTTTATTACAATTTACGTATGTCTGAACTCAAACCAGGTATTATGACTTAATGGCTATGAAAATTATTTTGACAGTGACGTTGAGTATCAAGTTATAAGTAACGTTCGTCAACGGATGGATAATGAACGCGCAAAAACCTTGAAACGTCTTTCTCAAGACATTGGGCTTTCATATAGAACCTGCCAGAAAAATTGTAAAAAAAAACTTATACATGCATTTGTATAATATGCAATAACATCAGGCTATTTTGTTGGTAGACTACCACTGACGTCTTACTTACTGTCAGTAGTTTAAAAATAATTTAATGCAAGATGATGACCTGCTAAATTTGACATTATCCTCTGATGAAGCGTGGTTTCATTTTTCGGGGTATGCCACTTCCCAAAATACTCTGATGTGGAGTAATGGAAATCCTCTTATTTTTGTGGAATTGTTTCAGCATACGGTGTTTGGCTAGCAGTTTCTCCTCGCAGAATTCTTGGACCTATTTTCCTTAATATTGCAATTAATACTGAAAGATATAGAAACATTTTGAATGAATTTGTTAAACAGTTGCACGAAGATGAATTAATTCAATCAAGATGGTACAATGCCACATACAAGAAAATACTGGTTTTCTTCGTGAGTTTTTTGATGATTTAACCTTCCTCGCCTAATGAATAGAATATTTTAAACTCCTGCAGCAAGGAATTATTGAAGAGTGTGTATTAACAACGCCTACAATGCTGTAAAATTCCTTCCAACAGCATAAGTAGGCGTATAAACTTGGGAATTGAAAATAAGCAATTTCAACACTTTAATTTCACCTTTTTTTATTAGTAAAACCTTGAATATCAGCTGAGTTTGTTATTTTATTGCATATTTAAATCAAATGATGTATTTATTGACGTCACGATGACACTGTCAAAATAATTTTCAAAAGTTAAGGTTGTGCTATGAGTATGATAATATGGCTGAAGTACAGACAAATATTTTCTATTTCAATACCATCTTTGACCGAGAAACCTTATGATATCACAGTAGAATACATATACAAATAAAAAGGCCTACTTGAACGTCAACATTCATATAGAAAGACAGAGCTAATAGGTAAACTGACGCCCATAATGGTTAATAGTATTTGTGTAAATTCTATTTAAAAAGAATCTGCTTTGGATATGATTAAGTATTTTAAGTTAGATCGATACCTACACATATGCGGTTTATATATGAACACAAATGATATTTACAAAACAGACATCGATTAGTTACAAAAAAAAGGAACAAAGTATTGAATTTAAATTAGTTTAATAGGAAATGTATCCTGCTTTCGTTTTTCTAAGTTTTCCAACATGTTTCGGCATAAAGTCAATAGGTTTTTCTACAATTTGCCGAAATTTACGGATCTCGAACTTTTATTGTCGTACAGTCTATTTTACGAAGTCTAATCTTTACCCTCATCGATTTAAGTCCGGTTAGTTTCTCTGCCATCCAGTGCTCGACATATCCTTTATCCTTAAAGTATTTCATCATGGCAGAGTCGAATCTTATTGAAAAACTGCTTGGCTAATACCACCAACTTTTCTTAATTCCACCCCCACTTTTGGTTGTAACAAAACCCTGTCATTTTGAAATTTCATCATGCCTTTGCGTTGGGCAAGAGCTTTACTACATGCATATGAGAAACAGCCCTAAAACATTGCCTTTAGTGGTCGTTTAACCATTTGATCAATGGGAACTGATGTAAGCTTTTCACTGTCGCTTAACAAAAAACGAAAACCAAAAAAGAGAGTTCATCGCAGAATGAAACTTTCCTCCAATCTTTTACACATCTTCTGACCTAAAGATGTCACGAACTATTCTTTCTGAAGTCTGATTTTTTTTATCTTCTAAACCTTTTTCGCATGGTACACTGGCGAATAACAACACCAGCGTATGCTAGGTTTTACTCAAGATCTTAACTTGTTTTCTAAGATTCATCTACTTTCCTTTACATTCCTTTCTTCCACAACTTCCTTTGTCCGCACTTCAATCGTCCCAGTCATCCTCTTAGGTTTTAAAATCTTTAGTATTATCCATCTTTTCAGACTTAATTTACTTCAAATTTCATATTTGCATACCCATTAATCCGAAATTTGGACATTTTATGATCAGATTTCGTAATTTACTTTACATACTATTTAGTGTAATTACCATTAAATTATACACTAAGTGTACTCCCACAGGTACAGCAGTAAACTCCACTCACACAAATTTATTAATTATGCGGAACGCAGTGTTTCGAGAGCACGTGGACTCTCATTGTCAACCGTGTTACCGACTGAATGTAGAAAACTGTACCACATGTGAATTATTTTCTACGCAGGCTCTAAAATTCCTAAAACGTATGACTGTTTACAATCTACTAGGTGGTCTAATCTCTGGTATGTGTGTATTTTCGAGAAAGGATTGAACGAAAACGAACCGCATCTTTAACGTCTATGGTAATAAATAAATCAGACTCGAGTGTGCAATTGGGGGTGGTTCTCTGTTCAATAAGTTTCCGTTCTTTTTCATAAATGCCGTTTCGTACGCGTCTAATTCTATACACGAGTTTACTTTTTTAAAAAGTTTAAGATTTTTTTAAATCAATTTTATGCCCGGATTTTACCATATGCTCTGCTACGCTTGACAGTTCTGGTTTATCGAAACGATAGTGTCCAATATGTTCTTTGAACCTGATTTCGATATTCCTTTTTGTTTGTCCGATATAAACTTTATCACGATCATTGCATGCGATTTGGAAAATTCCAGACCTTTTCATCATCTCGGGTTTATCTTTGGGATTGCCTAAGAGCAATGTTGTAGTAATACGCTATAGATATATACATAATCAGCCAAATTTATTGTGTATTCTTTACACTTTTGCCGCGGATTGTACCACGCCTAATAGTGGTCTATTTTAGATGAACTGCACAACATAAGTTTTGCTTTATATAAATCCTGAATATACATATCTTGTATTTGCCATCATTTTGTTGCAAACTGTATTTTATTTAAGCAATTTACATTCTTTAAACCATTTTTAAACGTTGAATTCTACACTTTCCAATCTAGAAAAATTATTTCTTCATTATATCAAATAAAAATTCTTTAAACCCGTGTATTATTTACAAAAAAAGAAAACGATATTCAAATCACGAAATACATGTGTAGTTTAATTGTCCGTCGTGCATTACATATTCATGACTTACGAAATTTACGCGCAGCCTAAACGTTGTAAAGTTGAGGTTTATGTCAATGGATATGGCTTGTTTAGAGTTCTTAAATAAGTACGGGGGCCATCGTTTCACGTGACCGTTCGAAAGTAATTTATTAAAATTGACTTTGCCTTAATTTTATGCGGGGTATATTAGGCCGTGCGCGTCAACTATTAATCTTCCATCGACGTCTGCTATCCGTTTAGGATTCATAAATTTCGGGTGAATTTGAAAAATGCTGTGTATACATGTTAGTCCTTCTGTTCTAGTTTTTCGCTTTTTTTCCGAAGAAAGAGTACCGAAATACAGCCGCGGCCGATGCTCGGATGTAAACAGGTTAAAATTGGGATTCTTAGAAGTGTTACATATAAAAGATATTCGCTTCGTCGAAATAGAGTATCTGCGAAAGATTGAATAACGACATCTAATGATAATAGTAGCTGTAGCGATGGCTGTTGTTCTTCTGTGTCAATAAGACGTGGAAATGTACTGGTAGTTATGTTTTTCTGTTGTCATTTAGCAATTGATTACTCTATGATATTAAGGTATTTTAGAAACGCAAAATCCGTTGTATTTAACGAAGAATATTTGATTAAGCGATTGTTTTTTCAACCATCTTTTATGTATTGCATATTCTTATCTCTTCCAAATCCTGAGAACTGGGATTGTTATTAACCTTCAAACTTACAATTTATTATTATATGCCTAATCTAGAAATAGATACCGTTACATAAAGATTTCATCATAACTAAGGTTGGCCAAACTTTCGGCGCGCCAGGTCCGAACTCGACCTATACGAAAATTTACCGAGTTCAAGCAATCTGTATCCATTTCCCTGCTGTGCATGCACGTATGCTACATCGTATTACAAGTTATAATGTTATTTTTCTTTATAAGAAAGAACATTTTAACAGTTTATCTGTATATATTTAATGAGGAATAGTAATATCTAAAGTTAGCCGAATTTTCGGCGAGGCAAATCCCCACCCAGGGCGATGCGGAAACCTACCGTGTTGGTCGAATGACTCGACCGTCTCACAGTCTCTGTTTGACAACGATAGAAGTCGCACGTCTTATTACAATAACAATAATAACTAATTAAGCATGTCGAACATACGTAAGGGACAGAAGCGACCGCTAACTGCCCAAATAAACAAGTTTTTAACCTAATGTCATGATTTAAAGGTCGATGGTTGTAAAATATGATGTAATGTTTGCCTAATCCTTTTGATCGGCTGATACAAAAGTTATTGCAAGCGATTTATGTTAGATTAACTTTTGATGTTTATCACTTGTGCTTTGCCTCTTAACTTGCTTGATAAACAAAAGTTACACCGAAGCAAATGTCAAAACATACCTGATACCGCAAACTTTTCATGACTATCTAATTCGGTTTGCTGAACTCACCAACAACTATAAGGAAAGTAACTGTGTTTCGACATACGTGCTAAAACACAAAGAAAAATCAATAATCAGATTAATTTGTAAAACAAAAGGGGCTAAATTTTGCTTATGTATAACATCTTCTACAGTTAAGGTTTTAACAAAGAAAAAAACCATTGAACATCTTTATATATAAAAAAGGTTCTCACATTCTCCAACTTAATTAGATTTTGTCCTAGACATGATATCTACATATCTATTCTTCATGAAATATATACAGATAAACTGTTAAAATGTTTCTTAAATTCTTCCATATACTGAAGTATAAATACATTATAACGCGTAATACTATGCACCGCAAGTACATACACAGTAGGGAAACGGGAATAGATTGGCTCAAGAAACTCATTCAATTCTCGTATCGGTCGAGCCCGGACCTGGTGCACTAAAGATTTAGGCAACCCTAATCATAGCACAAAAAAAAAATTAGTTCATTAAATCTCCTTGGCCAGACATCAATAGCTATATAGGTATCTATCAGGAAATTAGCTGCTGCTTTCACAAAAGACCTCTTTAGAGATTCTATGTTACAAGAATTCATTCCTCCTAAAATAAGCCGTAGTTTACTCTTCATTATTAAGGATTAACATCCAAGCTCGATGAAGGTTATAATCCACACTACGAAAGTCGGGAATCATTTTACAAAAATGTAAATCTCAAGCACCATCATAGCTAATTTTCTACCATAAATTATTTCAACTTTTCCAATTCGCCCTTGCTTCTTTTGAAGTTTAAGCATAAACTTGGTCATTTTTTTATTAAACAAATTCGAAAAGAAAATGAACTGTCAATTTGACAGTTTGTAATAGAAGAAAAATAGTCATGGCCAACCGATCTTTCAAGTTAAAGTTTTCTAACAGCATTTATGGCTAAACCACGTATGTCGTATCATTCATAAAACAAAAATGGCTTTGTGTGATTTCACCCAAACATTTACAAACGTTCGAGAAAATATGGATTTCTAGAATTCGGAAAATATTAGTTTTTAGTTTTTTTTTTCTGTTTCAGAACACGTACTCATATCAAAAAACTAAGTTTTTGGATAGAATAATTGGTTTTGTAAGATTCAATACTTTGACCAAAGATGGGACTGACCTATCATCGTCACCGTATAGTATAGTATATAGAAATAGTAACTAGCAGAATATGTGTTAATCTTCAACAAAAACTTTCTATTAATAAATGTGATAGTAAGACACATGAAATAAATTTGTGTACTCTGAACTGTGTATGTATAGGTTGATATATAAGTTCGTATCGTTTTTTGTTGACAAGAATGCCTTGGAAAAGATGTTAGACATATAATAGATTTCCTGATCATAATTATAAGCTAAAACTCCGCAATTAATTGGTGATTTGGAGATCATTGATTTACATGCAGAGAAGCAAGGGAGCCAGAACAGAAACCTGCGAAATTCCGGATAATGCAATAAAAGTGCTTTTGTAAGATAGGTAGCAAGCTGTATTATCAAGATGCGAATGAAATAAGTATATGACCGATATTGAGGGACCATTGGTGTGCTGTCGCTTATGTAAGCATTGAGTAACTGTCGCCAATTACTAAAATTTAACTTTTTTAAAAGCGTATAACTATAAGGGAGAGTGACAGAATGGGATAGAAATCCATAAAAAATGATGAGACTACATAGAAAAGAGAAACATGGGAGTGACACAAATGAAGTGTCAATGTTAATTCACTATTCACTACCAACAAGATACTTTCAGGAAATAACTTCATGGCATGCTAGAGGATAAATTTATATGATCATATTATATTATTTTGGGATCCCATGAATGCTAATTACATATGACTACTTGATGTCCTCTCATTTAAATCTCGTGGGCCACGAATTTTTCGCTGACATATACCCTCAAAATCGAACAGATATGCGAATGATTTCTAACTGGAATTAGTTGGCCTAACACGATAACAGTATGTTCGCAGAAGTCAGGATGAGGAAAACCGTCATCAACATGTTCAAGTTCCGATTAAGCTTGAAACCATTTCTGTAACCATCGTAGCTACAGTTTATGCCGACCCATTCAGCTATCGTAAGTATAACTTTCCAATTGCCATAATATGATAAGTATGTTCATGTGAAAGAATATTTTTAACATTCACCACATGTTCAAAATTCGGTTAATATTAGTCCCTGCAATGTCATCTTTTTTCCTTATGCCTGTGAGCGTATATATTTATAAAAAAATAGATCAACGCAATTTGTGTACATTTTCTCAAACCACTCAAGGAAAATTGATGAAACAAATTTCGTCTACCAATTCTGATGCCGTCGAAGTTTTTAGTTGGACAATAAGATTAACCTAACGTAGTGGAGTTTCAGTAAATAATATTCTCCTTCGCGAAAAATATTTGGTTACAGCACTGTGCTTAAAAGTATCCACTTCTATAAATACCTAAGGATATTTCTACAAAAAACATAACAACAACACTCGTCATCGTCTTATTTCGGAGTATAACATAAATTTATGTCAAAACAACACATAATATTACATATTTTTCCTCTAGTAGAAGCTGTAATGTTTAGATTCCGCCATCTTATATACGTGCATCTTCCAGCTAACGCGCGTTGGGGATTGATTCATTGCAAGGCCTCGCACCTGCGATCCCGATTTACGCAATTAAAAAATAAATCCAACGCCTATTAGTAGCAACCCCGGAGGCTATGACTAACGAATTTATTCTACTTAAAATAACATTTATATTGTCACTGTTAATATCCGTCCATGGGCATCGGTGTACGGAAGCGTGGGATTCGGGTTTATTTGCTTTGGAAATTCGCCTTCAAAATTAATACCGCCCCTCCCGTCACGAAAACAGTTTTCCACCATGCTGCTAGCGTTCGTATTTTTATTAGCACCGTCCGGTTTTAATGCGGCATCGTGTTGAAATTAGTCGAATGATAGGAGGCCGGCAATAAACGATAAACGTTCTTAAAATCGACAGTTTTATGCTAAGAAATGAGAAATTTACGCGTACAATAATTATGGCCGGAAAGATTTAGTAAATTTGCTTGCCTATCTCATCGTTTAGGTTACTGCTTCTCGGAAAACGGAACATCAGAACGTTATAAACGCTCAGATTTAGCTTAATTTAGGCAAAAGGTAAACAGCTGAAGGTAATAAAGCATTATGTAGAAAAACGTTAAATTTTATTTTTATTATTCAAGTCTATGATGCAACTTATATTCGCCTTATGCGAGTTATGTCAAAAGCATAATTGGAATAGTTTTAAAAATGTCTACTTCGCTTTTCGATTTTGTCTGCTGCGCTATACTAAAAGCAAATAATAATAATAATAATAATAATAATAATAATAATAATAATAATAATAATAATAATAATAATAATAATAATAATAATAATAATAATAATAATAATAATAATAATAATAATAATAATAATAATAATAATAATAACAACAATAATAATAATAATAATAATAATAATAATAATTTTTTTTTTGCGGAGGTGAAATGCATTGACGCATGTTATGCTGGACTCCCTCTGAAGGAGGACTACCAACTAAAACACCCCCTCTTCTTCTAGACACCAGTCCGGAACCGTTTATCACATTACTTCGGGCTGGGTCTATGCATTTGGCTGTAGAAAGGCCACACTCCGTTGTGGTTTGGAATTATAACAATTCCCTTTCCATGTTGCAATTCCCTTCTTTTTGCGCAGTACATATTGCACATACCGCGAAACTAATAATAATAACAATAATAATAATAATAACAATAACAGTAACAATAACAGTAACAATAACAGTAACAGTAACAATAACAGTAACAATAACAGTAACAATAATAATAATAATAATATTAACAATAATAATAATAATAAAATAATAATAATAAGCATATCCATCAATACTCGGACTCCCTTCAATAGAGGACTACCAGCCACCACCCGTTAATCACTTTAGTTCGGGCTGTGTCTAGTTTGCTGTACAAAGGCCACGCTCCACTGGACTTTCGAATTATAGCAATTCTCTTTCCATGTTGCGGTCCAAATCGCCTTTCTTCGTGCGGTCCTAGTGGTAGCGGGAGTCATCCCAGTGTCGCTCCTTGCTCAGGAAAGGAAGCGCATATATATGAGGAGACGTGCAGGTGAAGAACGAGTCGCCAACGAATAATAATAATAATAATAATAATAATTTATTTCCTATAGGTACATATTTATCCAGTTACAGAAAACAGTAAAATTAACATTGCATAACAGCAAATTACAAAAAGAAATATATATGTACATATACAAAGCAATTGCTAAGATATATATATATATATTTAATGTTTTAAAAGTACAAAATATTACTACTACCATATAATATCAAAGGATATAAAAGAAATAATTATTCAACTAATACTAAAATATCTAATGAAAAATTTGCAAGTGCTAGGGGGAAGAGACCAGACGAAGAAAGACTGCACCAATGATATATTTAAATAGGCCAACATTGATATCACAAGGAACAGAGATTCGTTAATATAAGGACATTTGTTCGAGTTCGACCGCAATAGAACGCAAATCACGACCTGGAGCTAATTCTGGAAATAAGAAGATTACACTTGTTTAAGAGTCAGGGACCATCAATCTTCTTATGTACTAAACAAGATAAAAATTTTAACAAAGAAATCGTTCTTCTGGTAGGAAGAGAAACAAAATTAAATTTCTGCTGCAATACACTATGTTCATAGCCTCTATATGTATAAAATCCCTCCAATAGAAAATAGAGGAACTTCAGGATTCTCCTCTGCACCGCCTCAATGGAGTTTATATGGGTTTAATCAATAAGAAACCAGACTAACGGAGGTCATCATCTTGCATTAAAGTATTTGCTAACCACTGGTAGTAAGCAAGACGTCTACGGTAGTCTACCAACAAAATAGCCTCATGTGATTGAATCTTCTTTGGAGTAGTTTCCCTCCTTCGTTCAATCGGGTAAAAATCAGATTAATAAAACTAAAACAATACTTTCTCAAGAGTGGGCGTAGAAAATTGATCAAAATCCAAACAGCATGACTTGTAATCCAAAAGTTTTTCGGCAGTTTGTTAATGCGAAGCATGGTATTTCGAGAATACCTGGCTGCCTAACTTCTAATGGATTATCTATTGACAGTCCTACAAACATTGTTCAACTTGTACTCATTTTTCAAACATAATTCAGTTTACTTCCGCTTTGCTGACTGTACAAGCTGACTGTGCTAACCTAGTTGATTCCTGTTACAGCTCATCTTCAATCGGGTTCATTACGCCAATAGATGTGTGTAAAGAACTTCAAAACGTGTATGACTACGAGACATAATGGACTGCCAAGCTTTCTGGTCCGTGACTCTTTACTCAATCTATGTGAGCCTCTTGCTATTATTTTCAACTTGGCCATAAAAACTTCAACATTAACTTTCAACCGAATTACCGGATATCCTTCATTATGGACCTATAAACCTGTTGTCGAAGTTCGCTAAAATCTTCTCCAGGCAAGAATATTTAACAGCATTAAGCTATATTCATCATGTCATCAGCATGGATTTTCCGCGGGGAGGTCAACAGTTACGAATTTTTTGGAGATAAGGCAGTTCATTAATGAATCGCTTGATCTGTCGCTTATCAAGCAAGTAGATGTTATAGATACAGATTTTAGTAAGGCTCTTGACACAATTGACCACTATTTATTGCTTTTCAAAGTGCCATAGGCTTTTCTAACAGTACCACGCATTTTAGTAACCACCTTAGTAACAGATCTTGCTATGTTCACAACAGCTTTACGTGAAATTCATTTGCCGTTACTACTGGAGTTCCACAGGGATCAAATTTGGAACCTTTATTGTTTAAGATTGACATAAATGATCTTGTTTCAATCTTGAATTGTAATGTATTGACCTAAGCGGATGACTTGAAGATTTTTTATGCTATTACTTCTGAATGGCACTGTATTCTTTTACAAGCGAACTTGAATGGAATTAATTTATGGTGCAATTGAATCTACTTGAACCTAAGCAGGTACACAATTGTGGGTTATATCAGAAGTACGAAACCAACAACCTACATTTACTTCATTAACCAGACAAGTATAACTAGACACTCGTCGGTGAGGGACTTCGGTGTGCTGTTTGGTGTCTTTCGCCGAACACACTCCAGGAATTCTGCTAGCAAATCGTTGGAATTTCTTATACGATTGTGTGGTGCCTTTGGTAAGTTGACAACTTTCCTCGCTTTATACTATGCACATGTTCGTACCAAACTAGAATACGCAAGCGTGGTTTGGTATCCGCACTACCTTTATCAATAAATCACCCTAGAAAGAGTGCAAAAAAGCTTTGTCAGTATTATAATGTGAGCGCTGTATATATTATTTTTCGTCATGCTCTTGGAGTTTTTCTGATGAACGATAAAGACATTATTATTTAAAGTTTCCTGGCATGTTCCATTTCAAAGGTTTTGTGGGTTCATTTCCCACCCAATGACTAAAATCATTTATAATTTCTCGGAATGAACAGTTGGTCTACCAGTACGTGATTTATTTACGGCATACAGAACCAATCTTACGAAATACACCAACACAATTGGATAGGCAATCATAAACATTTTTGGAAATTACATGTAATTCTGGGAAGCTCTCTCTAAAACCATTCAAACATGCAGGCTGGTGGTACACTTAAATTCCATCAATTCGCACTGCAGTTCGAAATTAAGCTTCAATCATGTATGTTTTTTGCACTGTATTATAAATCATTGAGATCCCACCTTCCTCTTTTTCTTCTCCTTCTTTTTCTTTTCCTTTCTTTCTTTTCCTCTTTTTTCTGTCTTCCTTCTCTCCTTTTCAGCCCCTTTTTTTCATTTTTCCTTTCTTTTTATTTTTATTTCTCTTTTCTTTTATTTCTTTCCTCTTATTTCATTTCTATATATCTCATCATGGCACGGTCCAATTCTGGAAGTAGTTCGCTTATTATTATAAATCATATCTTATTCAAATTCGATGTTCAAAGCTGGTTTCAGCAGTTCTAACATAATTGATGACAGTCAATGTCACTCACAAAATAATTTTCACAACCATCAAGTTATAATACATGGCTTAAAATCAGACATGTTTTCTATCGCAATGCAATCTTCACCCTAAAAACTTTATTATATCAGGGTATAATGGTTCAGCTTATGCATGTCGTAAGGAAGTTATTTTACTCTGGCACCTTTTCTGTTCTAACTTACGCCGTCCATAATCTTAAACCAAGATGACAAATTACAAGTAGGTAGACACGGCGTCAAATTAGGCACATAGACCTTAAAGAATTTTCAACAACACAGCTTGTCAAATGATGTCGCGCCGCAACAGCCGAGACATTTTAAATTGAATCCCTCAGCAAGGTAACATACTACATGTACCCGAAACCCGCCACGCCACCGTATAAACGCTCATATTCATCCGTATCCCGTACAGCATATGTACCTGCGACGAGGTACATTTTGAATAACAGATTATACCATTACAATATATGTAAACCCGGGAGACCGCGAACGGTCGCATTTGAATTGCATATGCGCACCTCCATCTCTTTCTTGATGCAAATGAAACAGTGTGAGGTCCGGGGCGCGCTAGCGCCATGTTGCCTTTCCCCGATATGGTAGCGTGAAAATTATCATGTATTACAGATACACGGACATGCGAACGCGACACGTTGCGGGCTAGGATAAGACGTATGCGAGAAGGTTATATGTCGTTTGGTGGTGGCTACAACAAAGGAGTCGCGGAGACGACTACTAAACGTGAAATAATTCAGGGGCGTACATTTACATTCGTTACGAGACGGATGAAGTTATGACCGTGCATTCCACGTCTCGTTTCGACCCAGTTACTCCGCCAAGGACTTTCAGATTCGATACGTCAAGCAATCGTTAATTGAGAAATTATCCGGATAAAAGATTGCTACGCGTGCAAATGGGTTTTCAAATTACAAATGACGTGATGCTTGGCTAACAATTATCTGGTTCATAGCCTTCTTTCTAAGTACTTAGTAGGTACGTATATTTCAAAGATTGGTTTTGTATTGGCTCTCTTGTCCGTCTTTTTATTTGACGTTTCGAAACTGTTAGCAATTCCAAGTTCTATTTGTTGTAATTATCATTTTGCTCATTAAACTTTACCCCTCCCATGGTCTAAGAGAGCTTATTTTTCATTGGGTTACAGCCCTCTTTCGATCTACAAAAGGTCCACTTAAAGCACGAAAGCAATATATGGAGAAAACATCAAAAATCCAGGACAAAGTCATGTGGAAGCATTAATTTCGTCCTCGTCACATACATCAAAAGAAACTGAAATGTACAAGGGCCATTTAGAAAGTAAACAACATTTTTCTTATTGAAATTTGTATTAGATATAATTAAACGGGACTGTATTTTACATAAAATTAGATACCCAAGCTACTTTTCTTCGTAGTCATCGTTCAACCTTAGGTACTTGCCGTATCGTTTTAGCTTTTCTGTGCCTTATGC
Source organism: Trypoxylus dichotomus (assembly GCA_023509865.1). Classification (NCBI taxonomy): domain Eukaryota; kingdom Metazoa; phylum Arthropoda; class Insecta; order Coleoptera; family Scarabaeidae; genus Trypoxylus; species Trypoxylus dichotomus. Next base: position 68,157,696 of record CM042076.1, on the reverse strand, counting down.
CTACTCACTTGCCGCCAAGTTATTGAATCGCTGATCAAGTTAATCATCATTTCCGAACCCTTGTCCACTCCAAAAAGTTTTTCAATTTGGAGAATAAGTAAAAATCATTTGGGACTAAATCCGAACTGTATGGCAGATGATCTCACTGAAACTGATGAAGCAACTCCTATGTCACTTTCGCAGTAAGAGAATGAATCCATTGGAAGACCTGGTCGCGTGTGAAAACAAAACGTTCTTTACTTTCCGAATGGCCCTTGTATAAAGAGGTTAAAACACAAGAGACCAATAAAATAGCCAATGGGGAAACTAATTTAGGGACTAAGCATAAGATGAACTCCAAAAATTAATACTATAAAACAGATTCTTCGCTGCATTCGCAATGTACTACAAAAATGTTAGAGGACTCGAAGTCAAAAATCATTCCTCCCTTAATAAATTACTTGATTCTCCTGCTGACGTAACACTAATCACAGAAAGTTGGTCAACATATTTTTAAAACTTTATAGAAGTACTTAATGCAAGACAACAGCGCCAAAAACTGCGACGGCAAAATTTTGAAGCTATTCTATTTAACATTGATTATAACTTTGATATAATACATTGAAATAATCCTGTTGTACCGGAAGATCTGCACTATCCTAGTCTTGAGATTATATTTTAACACCACATTCTTTATCAATACAACGCTTTCCATCTGCTGATAATCACAGCTGTAATTCCAACAAATCAAATTACAACGCTTTACTTATTTAATTCCTTATTGAATTTTGTTGGTTCCTTTTGCAAGATTTCATTAACGGAGATGAGGTATTGACTGTTCTTTATAACGCTATATATTCTTTTTCGATCGTCAAAGTCAAATTCAATTCTAATTGTCCTCCGTGATCTTCCTCTCAAATCATCACTAGTTTTAAAACAAAAAAAACTGTTACCATAAACAATGGAAAAAACTAATAATGACTTCTTCCTTAATGAAATCAATACACTTAAGATCCTAGCCAAGATACGTATACAATATATGTAATTGCATGCAATACTTTTCTAAAATGGAAACCTTCATAAGGACATCCCCATCTGAATTATAGAATTTTCTTCATGTGAAACGATGATCTAGTCATACATCTCATGACAATGTTGATCAGGACATTGTTAATCCCAATGAAAAAGTAAATGCTACAACATTTTCTTCTATACATTCATACTCTAGATTCTAGTATCGTATAGTATAGTATAAATCTGGATGTACCCCATTACGACATTCCATTGTACCCGTAATCGAAGATGACTTAGTTAAAGTGATGGCTACTTTATCCAACCAACGCGCCGATAATAACTTAATATCATCCAGCTTTTTGGTCCGGGACTGTACAAAGGACTGTTCTACGCTTTTATCTAATTGTAGACCAATATCTACCGTATGAAATTTTCCAAAAGCAAACAATGGGATAACAGTACTCGCTCTTTAGTCTTCATTAATCAGCATGGTTGTCATCTTCGGTCGTTCGGCAACTACTACCTTACTCTCCATAATTCAACAATTGTAAAGTTCTAAGTGTGGTCAAGTTAACGTAATTTTTACTGTCCAAAGCCTCTGATCTAATCGATGATAAGATTCTTCTATATAATCATCTTCACATATGTCGTGCATAATCGATATTCCTCCGAAAAAATCTTACTAACTGCCGGTGTACCACAGGGCTCTAATTTAAGTCTATTCTTATTATTTATTAACAAATTGCTTCTAAAGGTAGATTGTCCACCTCATGATTATGGTTATGGCATCAAAATATGTTTTGAAATATTTACTATTGGTAATATTAATATACTACAGGACAATTTGTATATATACAATAGCGAAGTAGTGTAAGAAACATAAACTGAATCTTAATGTTCATATATTTGTTCCCAGTTACTTTTTATCCCGCCTTACCATGGGTCCTTATTTTACACGCAAAACGGATCCAGGACTACTGTTTCATTCTAATTTCACTCCCAAGTCGTTAAGACGGGAAATACTGGCGCTTATGAAGGGCTTGATTTTACAATGCGAATATCTAAATATTTTCAGCATATAACTTTACTTAAAACACTCTACTTTGCCTACATAGCGAGAGAGGTGGAATATGATTACATACGTATGATACCCTAGATTTGGTACGTATTCAGCGCAAATTTTCTAAATGTCTTTCTTTCAAAAACGATAGGACCTATCCTGAAGGAGGTATGCCATAGTGTATGTTGCTATGACCTGGTATGTTATCTCTCTGAGAAAATGTAGGGACACTATGTAGCAAAAAGATTCGAAATTAATAAAATTATTGCACCAGTACACAGATTCGGACTTGCATAATAGCCCTGGAAACTGTAAAAGAATTTTCTCTTGATTAAAATAAGAGTATTTTCTTGCGCTGAAGAAAGCAAGCGCAAAGTCGAAATTAAAAACAAGGTGAAAGAAGATGAAAATCGAATGCTTAATTGTCATTTAATGCTATAAATTGAGACACACAAAAGCAGTTACCAAGCGGATGATATCAAATACCATCCTTCGCCATCAAAAATCTCCTTTTACATGTTGGCTATTTATTAAAATCGCGGTCATTTGCCTTGCAATATTTTTTACACTATTTAAGCCTGTTCGGTTACTAAACCCCGGAGTCCTTTACATAATTGCGGAATCGTGCCGGATATTCTTCTCCTTAATACAATACTCACGATCTTCTCGACTTCCTTCGCGGCTTCTGCGACGGTATTTAAAAATGTAAGTGGGCCCAAACGGTAGTATATGTTTAATAGTAGGCACACGATTCGTGAAATAAGGCGGATCTAATCAGAGTAGGCCGTTATTCGAAGCGCACAGCGCCGCGTTTAATGCGACATGAGCATGCATGTGCGTTGTATAAAGATATTACTAGCTGCCGTACGGATGAGAAATACTAAGCCATTTGACAATGACATTAGATATTTACATGTAGTTACACGGATTATGGGCATGACATTGTGTATTTGCTTTACGGATTGCTGTTTCCGTTTTGTCTCTGCCATGACTTGGTACATAACCGCAGAGATTGAAAAGTAAAGAAATCATTTCTGCAATTCTCCTTGGTTGGTAAAAGGAAATGTTTCTCGCTACGTATCTCGGCTAAATATTGTAAGCAGATAATTAAGTTCATTATTTAAACCGATAAGACACTAACACCCACGCCATGTGTCATGCAATAAACAATTTAATGAGCTTCTATCATTTGCATGAACTTATTGGTGTACCAAATTAAAGGTGAATTGTATTGAAACATCTCAGACAGAATTTTCCAATGTGGAGGTACTAAAATTTTCGAAATGTATACTGCCTGTAATATATTGCCTTTTGCAATGTTATTCTTTAACAAGAAGATATACCTAATTCCTGATCAGATAGTAAACTATATTATTAATCAGTCGGTAACACAGTTGACAATGGGAATCTACGTGCTCTCGAAACGCTGCGTTCCGAATAATTAATTAATTTGTGTGGAGTGGAGTTTACTGCGATAGCTCTGAATTATACAACCATATAATCCTTGCAATCGTTGTCATATTATTGAGGTTCACCTTTATAAATTTTGCGTCGATAATCTTCTTACACACCCTGGTCTTCTATTATTAACCTAAAATCCTCATTACCTCGTAGAATTTAGTCCCGAAACTGTTGATTAATACTTTTGAAAAGCACCTTTCGATATATGAAGATAAATACACCGACTAATAACTCAATTTCTTCTAGAGATGATTTAAATCAAATTTTAATTGGAGGAAAGTGTTGACTTCCCAATTTTAAGGATGTTGTTTATCAAGTCGTACTTGTTTCCAAAGTTTCACTACATTCAATGTGTACTATACCGGCTTTTTTCTTTATTATATGCACAATTTTTCTGGACACCATTTTAAAAGTAAGGGATTTACCTATAACTTATTGTTTTTTAAATAACCAAGTTGCTATGAAGAGAAAAAAAAACAACTTTTCATATCACATATGTCTTTATTCTAATTTCTACTTAACTTTTCATTCATACATCAATTTCCAATCATATTGAAAAATATTGAAGGGTACAAATTTAAATCATATGATTGTGCGCGAAGTTCACACAAAAAGCAGTAAAACCAATCGAGTTTTAGCAGAATACATAAAAATTAAATATCCTACTTTATGCAGAAGAAAAGTCTATAGGCTTGCTTCTACACGTAGCCGGACATTTTGAAATATCATACAGTTCGGCGTACAAAACCCTGAAAGAATTCAAATCGGGTCATACAAAATATAAAACCATCAAGAACTTCTCAAGGAGGTTAAAACAAAACGAACAGATTTTTGCGAAACAATGTTTGATATCATAAATAAAAACGTAGAAATTTTGGAAAGAATAATACTTTTTACTGACGAAACTACATCTAGCGCAAATGGTAAGGTCGACTCTCAGAAATCCGGGTTTGTATCCCGTATTTATCAATTGACAAATGCAAAATTTCTTTTCCATTAATCCATTAGTCATTGTTCCAATACAAATCCTCATGTTCAATAAACTTATTAGTCCATTTCTTATTAACAGAAAACTTACATTACCTCGGGCGATTAAGATGCCGAATGTTAATGAACCAAAGACCATAGATGGGCAGATTTGGCCCCACACCATGGCCTCCAAAATTACTCAATTTTGTTTCCGAACGATCATTGTCTTTTGGGTGACCTGAAATTCGAAATTTATAATAGCGTATACGTACTGTACACGAAGGAATAAAGCCAGAGTTTATTAAGAATCTTCTGCGTTGCTCTCAAGAACGCCTTGGTTATTGCCTTAAAAGACAAGGAGGACACTTTCAAAACTTATGATGAAATTATACCTATATACGTAGATTGTATTTACATCTGCATTTTCAAAATATGAAAGGAAGTATAATGTAATGTCAAAATGTGAGAAAATGGATAACACTTTAATTTTTTAACGAATTAAACGAATCTTTAGCGCGCGTCATCAGACATAACACATGGGCTGAAAGGTCCCGGGCCTAACACGTAGATGACGCTAGTTTTATTGTGGTCACCTTTCTCTCAGTTAGTACTAACCTTCAAAAGACAGCTGTTAAAATTTCATGATATTCTATTCATTAGTTTGTGAGTTATTGCGCTAAGAGTCACGCTACTTTTGTTATTTTCAAAACAATGGATCAAAAACAATTTCATGTTTTAATTTTACACTACTTCTTGTTGGGAAAAAATACCGTTCAAGCGAAGCAATGGCTTGAAAAGTGTTATGGGGACTCCGCTCCATCAGAAATAACAATAAAACGTTGGTTTGCTGACTTCAAACGTGGTCGTAGAGACACCGATGATGCAATACGCAGTGGACGTCCAAATGAGATGGTAACACCAGAAAACATCAAAAGAATCCACAAAATCGTTTTGAATGATCGAAAAATGAAGTTGGCTGACATCGTAACGATATCAAAAGAACGTATTGGCTTTATATTGCATGAGCATTTGATTATGAGAAAGCTCTGTTCAAAGTGAGTGCCGCGTTTGCTCACTGTTGACCAAAAACAAGAACGTGTTGATGATTCTGAGCAGTGTTTGGCCATGTTTAAACGTAACAAACCGGAATTTTTGCGTCGATATGTGACAATGGATGAAACATGGATCCATCACTTCACTCTGGAATCAAAACGATCGTCACCTAAATGGACAGCAACTGGTGAACCTCGTCCAAAGCGCCCGATAGCACAATAATCGGCTGGAAAGGTTATGGCCTCGGTATTTTGGGATGTGCGTGGTGTAATATTCATCGACTATTTTGAGAAAGGAAATACCATCAACAGTGAATATTATATAGCGTTATTGGAGCGTTTGAAGGCCGAAATTGCAAAGAAACGACCGCATATGGCAAAGAAAAAAATGTTGTTTCATCAAGACAACGCACAGTGTCACAAGTCAATCAAAACAATGGCAAAACTACATGAATTGAACTTCAAATTGCTCCCACATCCACCGTATTCGCCAGATTTGGCTACCAGCGACAACTGGCTGTTCGCAGACATCAAAAAAATGCTCGCCGGTAAGAAATTTCGCAAGAATGAAGAGGTTATCGATGAAACTGAGGCCTATTTTGAGGCAAAAGATAAATCGTTCTACAAAAGTGGTATTGAAATGTTAGAGCGGCGCTGGAATGATTGCGTTGCTCTTGATGGAGATTAAGTTGATGAATAAAGCTAATTTTGAACCAAAACAACCGTGTTTTCTTTATTAGGCCCGGGACTTTTCAGCCCATGTGTTAGGTGATCTAGCACATGTCATGAGGCACACGCATCTTCCGCGCGAGAATATCTTCGCTCATGCCATCAAACAATGACGTGCGTCTAAAGATCCGTTTGACGAAGTATACATAATTACTTTCCTGACTATATACACACATTAGTAAATACACTAAGGAAACGATAAACAATGATTAATACATCAGAATCCAATTAGATAATAAAACTACAAAAGAAGTGCTCCCCACAGGATACGTCGCCTTATTAGACCAGACGAAACAATCAGGTACTACATCGGATCACATCCCTCCTAGATCCTTCTAGAATCTAGATAGCCGAGGATGGGGCGCGCGCACACAAACACACATTCGTAAACGTATCAGGAGAGAGCAGCGCTCTAGATGAGCTCCATTACGCGTCCCCAGGCTGCCGCGATTAGCGGACAAATCACGAGACCCCCGGGAAAGACTTATGTGTTCGTCCCGAACAATCAATGTCCAGACAGAACTTGTTTCGGGTTGTTTTTACGCCAACGACCGGACTTTGAAGGATTTATTTGTTTGTTCTGCGCGTTTCTTTTTTCACCTCCTTCTACTTTCGTTTCGTCCTCCTCTTCTTCTTCACCTTCTTGTCGCGTCGAAGTGGAGTATAACAATCGATTTTGCTACAACCGCACGATAAACTTGTTTGTGTTTGATTACTCAAAACGCAAGACGCTTGAATAAGATACAGATCGCTTAAAGATCTGCAAGTTTACATATACACTGATAAATAGGTCCCTTTCATTGATAGAAATATACGTCGCACTATACTAAGATTTATTTGGACCGAACAATTTGATTCCTTTTAAAGAATAATAATTTCTTTTGTTTTGAAGAAATAATCCTAATACAATAGAGGAAATGTTTTCTCACTGAAAGAAGAAGGATATTTCACTAGAAAATGGCTTGTCTTTTTATAGATAAAAATAAGTACTAAGGAGATTTCTTGGCAAAAGATTTTATACTTTCTTTATAACTTTGTTCTCTTCCAATAAAACAATTTGGATCCTTCACAAAGAAAAATTATTTATTATTCGTGTCAGGTAAGATCGTATCTGCATATTTATTCGTTTTGGTTTATTATCCCACCATCCATCTTGCAGATGCAACAAACACTATTTGGGCTTGACACGACAACAAACTCTTAAAAATTTTCTTTTCACAATGTCTATGTAGTATTAATTATTGTAAGTATTAATTGTTGTATTTATATTATCAAATTATTCTCCCACCCCACAAGAACCAACGCCGAACGCGAGATGAAACCCATTCTTACATTGTACTTGTTCGAAATAGTGAAATGTGCTCAGGTTTTACTTGATAATTCTGCCGATATTAATATTGCTGATATCCGAGGAGCTACACCATTGCATAGGGTTGCCCCCATAGGAAATCTTATTGTAATAAGAACACTTTTGAAATACAAAGATAAATTGAAAGTTGGTTGTCCAGACACTTAGAGTGATACTACTCTACCTTGGCTTGTGAACAAGATCGCCAAGATGAAGTAAAATTATTAATAGAGCGTGGGGATAGCGTGGAAGTCTTTAATTTGTGCAGGAAGACACCCTTAGATTTATATTCTCATACACTGCTAAAAATAATCATATCATTAACATTTAGCTGACCACTAGTGTTAATTTGCGCACCAAACATTTTTTTAAAACATTCATCTATTAGAACGTGCGTGCTATTGTACTTATAACAATAAAATGGATCCATATGTAAACTCCTTTAGCATACGATTAACATTTCATAATTTCATTCGTATAAAGACTGATAACAAAGAGACTGGAATACAATGTGCACTTGCCACTTTCAAAATATTCTGTCGATATACAATTAGAATAACATTTGCAAGCATTGCATTTGATGGCCGATTACTGCTGGAATCTTCAGCGAGACGGTTTCGGTAAACCTCATGCATAGATATCTTATCAAAGGAAATTTTTAAATGATGGTTAAAAGTTGTATATGCATATTTTTTCTGTTAAATAAATACCTATTTATCCTAAATAGGGCAGAAAGAGTACATTTCGAAAACTAGACCTGATAGAACAAATCTGACGGCATTTTTGGATTAGGCACTCCAAAATTGATTAATTACACTTAAGAAATCCGAGCCACCAAAATGTGCGTTGGCCTGTATTATTAACAATTTTCGGAGTATACCAGCATGTGAATATATGAATAACTACTGTTATAATAGCATATTTTAGTATGAGTAAGGTTTTTAATGCTCCACTCAAAACCAATATTTTATGGGAATTATGAAGTCTTTTTGTTTCTAAAGAGTAACTTAGCTATAATTTCAGTCTAATGGTTTTCACACTTATAGAAACCGATTTTCAGCTGTTTGGTGTTACCGCAAATATTTTTGATAGGTTTAAGGGCAAAATAACAAAAGCTATTTTCTCAAACAATTTCACCAGTTACTTAAATTTTGACCGAAATCGAACTGAAATTTACTGGCATTAATTAAAGGCAACTAATCTCTCTTCTGACTATTATATATGTATATATATAATAATATTTAATGCCCAACAGATACAAATATCCAATTACAAGGCAATGTTAAATAATGTACACATGCAAATATAAATAACATAAAATTAAAGTATGTCAAATTAGAAAACTTAGTAACTAGTTGCTTTAATTTAAATTAAAAAAAAAAAAGTAGTTTACCAGTGGTTAGGAAAAAAGAGAGAACGGAAAAAGTATTCAACTAAGTGTAACGCACTATGGTCTACATACCGTCAAAAGGGACGGTAAAGTGCAGGTATGTATATCCAACTCGGCAAACTCCATAGAGTTGAAATTGCTACACAATCTGTGTATTGGGGACCTGATGGCGATGTTTGTTCTAGGTGCGAAACAGTAAAATGTATTTGTTTGCCTAGATCCTGAACGTGGTACAATGAAGTTGATTTTACTCAACAACTCAGGGACATCAAGACCATTATGAAGTAAAGTAAATAGGAATTTACACTCAGCCTGTTTTCGACGTAGTTCTAATGAGTCAATATTAAATGCGTCTAGCAAAGCACTGTGGCTAAATCCTTGTATCGGGTAAGTATTAAATTTTTTAAAGTACAAGAACTTCAAACACCTTCTCTGAATCTGCTCTAGAAGATGTATCTGATAGATGTACATAGGTGACCAGACCAAGGACGCATACTCCAGTCGAGACCGAACAAAAGCGAAATAAAGAGGAAGAATAGCTGTTATAGAAGCAAATGGTCGTGTAACACGTATAATGAATCCTAACATACTCAACGCTGATGTACAAATACTGGATATGTGCTCCATAAAGGTCAGTCTTGAGTCAAAGACGACGCCTAAGTCTCTCATAGTGGTCTCTCTAGGTAAAGAAGATCCAGCCAAGTGGTAGGTATATATAATTGGAGTCGTCTTACGAGTGTAGGTGACAATTTTGCATTTGTTTACATTAACTGTTAGTTTGTTGTTGACACACCACGTGTGGAATATATCGAGTTGGCTTTGCAAATGATTGCAATCCTGAGAATTATTAATTGTTGAGTACAACTTCAAGTCATCTGCGTATAACAACTTTGGACAGTTCAGTTGATAGCACAAATCATTTATATAAATATATATATATATATATAACTATACTTATATATATATATATATATATATAAACTATACTTCATTCACGTTAAGAATGCAGTAGGTAGCGCTACTATCGGCGGCTGTATTACACTGGTGAAATTTAACCGATGAAACTGTCAAATCATAAGTAAATTTGACATCATCTGACAAATTTCATATAAAGAAATTACATCAATTTCTACTGTGTGAATACGCCTCGCCCATTAGCCAGTGGCAAACGCGTATTTTAAGGCCTAACTATTTCAAGTCTTCATTCTTAACGTGAATGGAGTATAGACCTGATAGAACGAGGCACTAAATAATAAAATATATGTAGGTATAGCAGAATAATGGGTTAGAGATAAATATATCTTAATTATACACCCATTAATAGTTAATGGACGAAAATCTTTAAGCAAGTTAGAAGTATCTGTACTGAAACATGTCAACGTGATATTTAAAACAATGCGTTTAAACCTTACTTTTACATCGTATCTTTGGTATCAAACCAAATAGGAAAAGTAACTGGCGCGAAGTAAAATCCAGATCTCCCATTATAACGTAGTCGGCAACACCGAGAAGTTAGCCGGACGGCAATGATGGAACGCTTGTCGGACACCGACAAGCAAGGGTTGTTCAGCAAACGTGCTAATGAGAAGGCCTCGGCGCGCGGTGACCTCATCCGTCAGGGAGGGCCGACATCTCCGCCTCGGCCGTATAACGAGGATTTCGGGACCTACTCCACTCCCCATCTCATACTCCCGAAATTTGCCGTAGCCGCACTGAACGCGTTAGCGGAGACTTTCCCTAATAAATTCCGAAGTAACAAACGCCCGGACGGCCGCCCGACTAAGCGGATTGTAATCTTTCCCACAGGTGATATTTCACTACCGCGAGACCTCGACGTCTATAAATCGGCGTGACAAAGAAATATCACACCCTTCGTTTTATTATTTTGATTCGTGCGAACGAAATGGCAAGAATAATCGATGTGCGTAGACGTGGAATTAGTAACGAGAAAGAAAAAGGAACGGATTTCCGCTAATAGCTAAACAGTTTGTTATACGCCTTGTATAAATCATCAAGATTATTGAAATTTTTTAAAGCTGTCGCTCGCGTGTCTAAATACAAACGAAATCTAAATTTTGTATTTTTTTCTTAGAACAACGAATGAAAATGGATGAATTGCACTAAAGCCTCAACAATAAGAAAATATATAAGAGGTATGTCTCAGATTCAACAAGAATGAATGGTTTTAAAGTGTTGAATTGAACGTATCTACGAGGGCGACCTGAAATGTTTCCGGAATCGGCAAGAGACGGCGCACGAAGGTTGAACTGGATTCATTGGTTGGCAAGGGTAACCATTTTTATGGCAACTGTCAAAATTTCAGACTTCTACTGTCAATAGTTCTTTTTCAGGAGTGTGTTTTGTGTGGCAAGTCAGGCGGATGTCTATTTTGCAGACCTCGAAATATCCTACTTTTCCTACGGCTTGAAGAGACTGAAGCAACGTTTCAAAAATTGTATTGATCTTCGAGGGAAAATAAAAATGGAAAACCACACCAATACCGTGTTTTTCTTGTCGATTCTGGAAATATTTCAGGTCCCCCTCGTAATACTACCACCTACAACATCTATTTTGTCATATCAACAACAGAATTATTTCTCGGAACTCCCCATGCATTTTAAGCTTAGGCCACTGTTCCCACGCTTTTTTACGACCACTCTTTACCATCACACCTCCACCTCCACTGTCTAATAAACAAATTTTGTATACAATACTCTACTAATGTAGATGAACATACGTATACGTTATCTTAACAATTACCTTATCAAAGATAAAACAACCACTATATTAGCCCGACGCGTAAACAAATCAAACGGGAGCCGTATGGCAAAGCGAGAAGCTTTCGGCTGGCTCCTCATGTATGTCTGCATACATACATCGTACGCTCCTTCCAACACCAGACGTCGGTAGTCGGATTCACCGAACGGTGGATAATTTATTTCGCTCTCGAGGACGATTATCGAGACATAAAATTATTTATCGGAGAACAAAAGCGTCGGTCGCGGAGACGGTCTGAACGAGAGCGGCGTTTTTATCGACGATCCGGGCGAAGAGTTTATATTAGTTCGGTGACGGAGAGTCTAACACCCGATTTTCGTTCGTCTGTGACGCCTTTTGTCGGGGTCGCGGCTTCGTATGGATTGCTAGGCAAGAAGAACGTGCGACGGGATTGCTGAGGGTACGATAATCGGAAATTCTGTTTCTTTACAGTCCTTTGACGTTTCGCGCCCGCCCTCAACGTTTCGGAAGGGATATTTTAAAACCCTTTCGCTTCAGATAACACCCTCGAAACAGATTGCGAACGGTGACGGTAGCGGTGCATTTCAGTCGCGGTTAATACGGTCGATAATGAATTAACTGGTTGGAGGAGATTAGAAGGGGAAATGAAATATAAACACAATAGAAAAGGATAGTTACATTATTAACTGAAACTGTTACAAGAACCATGAAGAATATTGAAAAAAATCAAACTTTAATTTATACCTACTTAACTATGCTGTAACAAATTTCTATTTGTCGCTGGTAATAATCAAGTTATTAAATTTTAGTACAATTTCTATGTTCTTTGACCTTTGAATTTGGATTGTGAAATATACGCACATCGAGCTTTTGCATATTGAACATATGCGCGACGAAGTAAACCACAATTTTACTAATATCTCCAATATATTTAACACAGTTTAATACACATGTGAGCAACATCCGGCCCGCTGTAAGAATTGATCCGGTCCGCGAGACATTTTGAAATACCCAATTAAAAAAAGTTTCACAATTTAATTATAATGTACCTATTTATTCATTTCATTTTCTTATTTTAATAAATTGCATTATAATAACATTGTCGTATTATTTCATGTCTGATATCTATCGCTAAAAATTATGAACACTACTTTAAAATGCACTACTTTTAAACGCGGTCCGCGAACGTATTTGCACACTAAAGTTTGGCCCACAACATGTCAAAGGTTGCCCATACTTGGTTTAATACGACATGTGTCGTTATCACTGTCACTTCATCAGATGTTCTATTTACTACTAAATAACACGATTATCAATATTCAAACGCGAGATTCCACTCTCTTACATTAATTGAGGCACAATGAGTATATATTGTATTTGTATAATGGTCTCATTAGTCTCCAAATTCTTAGTACTAGATTTCAGAAACAAATTCAACAATGGTGAATTAAAGTCTATTTGATCATTTAGTAATCTGAATATTTAAATTTATTTATCTCTAGAGACTCGAGTAAGTTTAATTTTAAACCTTTTTTTTTTAACATTTTCGGAATGTAAACTTTCTGCAGCAAATGGAATGCATAATTGAAATCTTTATTCTTATGCACATAATTAATGAAATGCTCGTGTATTCTTTTATCAAAACTCCTACCTGTTTGACTGATATACGTTTTTGGGCAAGTAGTTAATTTATAAACTCCTGATTTTTTCCTTTGTTTATTTTTGGTTTATTCTTTCATTATTTATTTGTAGGTTATCTTATATAAGCTTTAGTTAATACTTTGACTATTTTTTCACTAATTATTGCAGCTATCCGTTTGTTCTTTTACTTTCGGATACACTTTTTCAATTGCTTTTATAGTTCTTTATCTTCAATATTAGATCTATTAATCTGGCATTGTATCCATTATTTACTGCTATATCTTTAATCATATTAAATTCTTTCAGAAAGTTTCCTTTATTTAATGGCAATTAAATTAGACTGTGAGTCATACAATTAAATGAAGCAAATTTTTGGTTAAGTGAGTGATTCGAACTATTGTGGATAATTACATCTGTGTGTAACAGTTTATCATAAATTGAGAATGTAGGAGTTATATGACTATTGTTTTCTCTCGAAATTATTAGATCTAGAAAATTTAAATGTCGTCTACATACCTATTTGTGTTTCGAAATTTTACAATCCGAAACCAAAGGTTTAAAATTAAACTTACTCAATTCTCTAGAGATAAATATTCAGGTATATATATTATATCTAAGTCATTCACCATTATTGAATTTGTTTGTAACTATTACTAAGAATTTAGAGACCAAAGAGACCATTATGTGAATACAATATGTACACATTGACCTCAATTAGTGTAGAGAGGGGAATCTTGGGTTTAAATATAAATAACGTGATGCCGAAATATGTCATACTAAGCTGCGTTAAATATATTGGAAATATTAATAAAATTGTCTTTTACTTCTTCGCCCACGTTTAATATCACTTTATTGTCCCATAAGAAAGAATCCAAATACAGGACAACAAGGGAATTAGAATTAATCTACTACCAACTTATATAAGAAGCGTCACATAACTAACAGATATAAACACAAACTTCAAATATCTTCGTTGAATCTGTTCCAGATTTTGCGAATGTGACAATTAGATTGGAAACCACATTAAACTGGAATATTCAAGTTTGGTGACAATGAATGTCATGTACAGCAATTTAATTGCAACAGCGTCCGTAAATTTCTTACAATTTCTAATTAAAAACCCAGTGTTTTGGATACCGATGTATGCAGTTCATTAAAATGCTGAACAAATGAAAGTTGCGCATCAAAAAGCACTCCAAGCTTGCAGAAAGTTTCGACTTTAGATAACAATGTGTTACGAAGTCGGTATGAATATACAAAAGGTGATAATTTTTTTAGTATATCTTACAACATTTGTTAAGATTCAAGTTCAGTTGAACACGTTCGCACCAATCAGCCACCATATCTAAATCGTGCTACAAAGAAATAGAGCTATCCACACTAGTGACAACGGAATAAATTTTTAAATCATTAGCATAAGCCAATGCTGAGCAAGATAAAGTTGTGAGTAAGTCATCCATATGTAGTAAAAATAGTAATGTCCCGAGGTTGGACCGTTGAATAACATCTCATACTATAATGATGCAAACCCGTTATAATTAGAAATAAGAAACCATTATCTGTAGTAGAGATGATGAAAAGTCAAAGTTATAGAGTTTATAGTGCTACCAGTTCGGAGACGTAACACTAATTGTCTTTCTGTGTATGGAACTTGCATATGCAATTTTCCATTCTGCCAGGACTCCACTGCCCTGTAAATAGGATGTAAACAACCTCCCAATTGCTTCTAATGTTACGATACTAGAATTCTTAATAAGTCCCATATTTCATATTTTTCATTGCCTCTATAACTTCCTCTTCTGTTATTTCCCTTACAACTTGTGTAATCTGCTTTCCTAAAATTATTTCTATCTTCATTCAAGAAATATTCATAATACTTCTTCCAGCTATCCATTTCATTCAGATTTATAGATTTCACTTCCTTTGTAGTTTTCTTTAGTCCTTTCAAAGTTTCCCATGGTTGCCTTGATTTTGATCTTTGCAACCATTTCTTTCAGTCCCAAAATCAACTACGCACGAACGGTCTTCAAACAGTTTACAAATAATATTTTCCAGTATGCTCAGACACTTAAGAATTGTTGCAAGGCGTGGTTACAAAAAATGAAGTCATCTTACAGAAAACTTGTTGGATAAGCAATGTCCAGAAGTTAACTTTCAAAAATGCATAATTCAGTGTCCACTTGAGAAATAAAAGGAAAAGCACCTTTCTGCAACGAAATAAACTGCTATAAAAGCATTTGAAAAATTATCAGTAGTGACCACACTAAACGAGTTATCAAAAATAACAATAATATAATAGACGCGTCATTTCGTACAAAAGCCAAATGCAACACATAAATATCGGTTGCACTATAAATTTCCTTAATAGATTGTTCAGAAAGGACCCGCCTGTGACCTCGGGTCAAACGCATAAATTTAATGACAACCTCTCCTGTACATGCAAGGGCACAATTAAACACGCCTTGTCGGAAATAGACCTCGGCGCTGCTATCAATGGTAGAAAAGACAGAGAAATAATGGACCAAATCGGACCGGTTTCTAAGGCTTAGAACGAAAATTGAATTTAGAAAAAAAAAATTAATGAAATGAGGGGCGGCGTATACCACACCATGTGCGTTACGATCCTTCAAACTGAAATAACGAAACCGGTACGGCTACCGCATCACTCTACCTCTCTCTTTGTCTCTATGTTGTGCTTTTTTTCCCCGGCGAAAAACCGTCTTTTTCCCCCCCGCATTTTCATCGCGGTGATCGATGAGCGGGCATTATTTTTGATATGGTCCGCCGCGGGTGCAAGGGGAAACGATATTTTTTAGTGACATATCGAAGTCGTGTTGAGGTTTATCACGCCACTGCTAAAAACTGCCCACCATCTATCATTTTAATAGGTCCGGGTTGTGGAGCGGTTAGTCGCTGGCCTTACGCTAAACGGAATTAATTATCCGCTTTGTTCTCGGCGAAGCAAAAATTGTTCAAAGTTTCTGTTCGTATGTATTGACCGAATAACGTGAAGTTTTGGGTAGTTGCTTTTGTGTCTAAGAACTGTTAATTATACAGGGAAAGTATTATAGGTAATATGTTAGTTCAAATAGCAAAATATCTAAATGCAATTTCCATTTCGTATAACTGCCTTTCTCTTTAAGGAACAATGATAACCTGTCCAATTTATTAAGGCCACTTGTTAAAATATCGATTTTGTTAAAATATTTAATGGAAAACGTATTGTGCAAACATAAGTTTATTCCGAACAGTTTATAGACATCCTCACAACTGTATAACTAATATTCTATAATAATTGCATTGAGGTCGGGAGAACTTCCTCGCCCAACTATCACTGGCAGAGCGTGCGTTTCCAAAAAAACTTTAGATGGATTTGGCCATGTGGCATGATGCCTTATCGTGCATGAATGTGTAAGGGCCTTTATTCGGATGTATACCATTGATATATGGCATCAAGACATCCTCCAACACATGTTTATGTTAGTGTTGATTAGTGGTGTTTTGGCGAAAGTATAGTGGTACATCTTTGACTGATATACAGGACCATACCTAACGTAAGGTGTTTCACCGTTTCTAGTACATTAGATAGACGTCATCTAACAAAACACACACTGTTTGTCGGGATACTTCTTCTCTTTATTTGCAATTCTGCGTTGAGAATACACTCCTGTACCTGTATGTAAAATATGAGGTATCGTCAGTTGATGTCGATGCCTGGGATTGGGAACATGAATAAAATGACGTGGCATTAGTAAATCTTTAATATGCACAGACAAGAAAAGCTGCAAAATCAAACCCTGAGTAAAGCCAAATAAATGCAACTTACGGCGGGGTTTTCCATATTTAGCTACTTTAAGTTCCTAATACTTTCAGACACATGATCATATCTAACAGCAAATATGGCTGACAAATAAAATCGCAATAGTTAAATATTGATGAAACCAATAACTCAGAAACTCGTAACTTTAGGCTAGAATTGAAAATGTTTCAAAGAAGAAGACTTTAAAAAGGCATGACATATTCAAAAAATAAATAATTGAGTATCAACATATAATGCTAGATTTTTAGAGGCATCAGTAAAAGATAGAAACTTACTAGAAATTTGTAAATTAGTTATGATCGAGTGATAACTTATGAATTGTATCTAAATCCCGATTGATAGCATCCATTGCTTGTTGATAGTCACCAATAGGAAACAATAGAGTGCCATCTGTATAGAATTGAATACTACAGGTTCGTACAGCTTTTAAAATATCATTTGTATAAATGATGAAAAGAAGGGGGCCTAGAATTGAACCTTAGGGTTCACCTGAAAATCGTTGTCGACTTATTATTGTCGGACCATATTGTCTGCGTTCTTCCTGATAAGAATGAGCGCAGAAACAATTCTGATTTCTCAGAAAATCCATACTAATTGTACTTAGCAATAAGCAATTCATGACAGACCACGTCAAAATTAGGTACCTTAGGCAAAGACAATACCCAAACCGTCTTCCAAAGATCACAGCTAAATATATGTGTAATATAGGGATCTATAAAGGGATTGCAATGTTTAAGCATTTTGCAAGAGATGCCATCACAACCAATTGCATCAGTATTTATATTATTTAAAATTGGATGTATCTCAGCAAGAGTCGCTAATCCAAAACTAAAATTAACTGGGGGGTTCTTAGAAAGGCTGTTGTAATAGGAAATCATATCTAGGAGTTATTTGCTATTATTTGTAGACTGTACAAACTTTGCAAAATATTCATTGATCCCATTAACATCAGCTAAACGAACAGACGGTGGTAACTTAGCGTTGGACTTAATGTTCAAAGATTTGAGAGAGGACTATAACATTTTTTGGTTATTGGACACAAAAGCAATGTTCAAAAATTGTCATTTTCCACATCTAACCTTATTGACAGTAAAACTTCTTAGTTGTTTGTATCTATTTCAATCCGGAGGCAATTTGCAAACCTTAAATTTAGATCATGCATTGTCTTTTAACTACATAAAAAACTTTATGTCCTCAACCAACCAAGACGCTCTATACTTTATGACTTTGACCTCAATTAATGGTCCATGTAAATCATAAACAGCCAACAAAAACCTATTAAACACCACTTTGAGATCAATATCATTCTCAATTTTTAAGTTAAACCATGGCATGTTACTCAAATCGTTCAGAAATGTGGATAAATTGAAATTTCGCAAGTTCCTATATTTAATCAGTTTAGGTTGAACCTTGGAAGACACAATCTTTAAAACACAGAAAGCCAACCTATGATCAGGTGTACAAATAGACAGAGTTTGATTAAAATTTGGTGATTAACACTTAGGATACCTCCTTTGTAAGTCTCAAGCAAATGGAGAAAGAGTCAAATTTCGTTAAATTTTCAACCCTTTGGACTTTTTTTCGGTCTAAATCCTTCAAAATGTATTAAACTGTACATCAAATTAAAACATTTTACTGGAAAATATGTATATTTCCAAGTCCAACGAAAGAAATCGTTAGGATATTAACTACTTACCAATTTTCGAATCAGTATTTGATAAGTACTACATTTTATGATACTCTATATGGTAAAAGAAATGAATTAATGGGAAATGGTTTAGATCTGGTTTGTACGATATTAAAAGCAACCAGGAAATTATCCGCACTAAAAAAATATGGTCTTCAACAACCACGAGCCACACAAGAACACAAACGGAGGTTAATTGATAAAAACATCTAAGAATCTATTGCGCGATTACGTAATTATCCCAATTACACCATTCTTATTGATAATTACTTAATTTCCAACCACTATGAGGCCACATCACGCCGTTCAATTGCCAAATAACAGATTGCCCAATGCCGGGACCATTTTTTTATTATACCGGCTTACGAGAGTACACAATTATACCTACAACAACAACAGTAAGCCAGATGCTTTCGTGGGTACTAATGCTAATAACACAACCGGCTACAATACGGACAACTGTTTTTGTGTTGTACTTAGGCGGTAAGCTATCCAAGCGATTAAGTTTTTTACCTTCTCCTTCAAATACAATCACGATTGATTAGAATCGAGGATCGAATTAAGCGATTACAGATTAAAATCTGTAGAAATTACGTTGTATTAAAGATCTATTAGGCTCCTTTTTTCTTTCCCCTGAATGTTGTAACTATAATCGAAAATGTCGGTAATAGCTCTAAACATAATGATGATTGTTTTTTCTCTTACCGTTTTAGATTGTACCGTTTTGATTAGGGGCAGGTTGGAAGTGAAAGTATGATTTCGACAATAATATTTATTAGATTTAAATTTAAAAGAATTGGTAGCTTCCATCGAAAATTTTAAGGATATTATTGCGTAGTTGATTTACTTGTAAGCACCAAATTGTCACTGTTTTAATTGTTTTCGTTATAATGCTTGAATTTAGTAAAAAAAAAATAAATTTGGCAAATGAAACTTCACCAATAAACGAACTACTTCCGGAATTGGACCGTGTCATGATATACACTACTGCTCAAAAGTGTTTAGGCACCCCTGTTTTCATGGATTGTTCATATAGTATTATGTTTACCAAAAAAATATATATAATAAAATGCAATACGTATTTAAAATGTAGTTTAGTAAGATGAACACCCATTATATCGCATAAGGTTTACTATCATTTACCTGCACTTGGTCGGATTACCATAAACTGTTTACTGCGGTGCAATTACAATAACAATCCCTCTGAATTTACTGGGTAAATTTAGTCATATTGTTAGATTGTAGGTAATAATGTTTAAATTACCTTCCTAGAGGATTTCACTATAAATCTGTAACCTATGGAAACACGTGCGCTTATAATAGCTTACCATAAAAGTGGCATAAGTAATCGATAAATTGCCAAAATAGTGAAAATACACCACGCTACGGTTGACTACAACGTAAAAAAAATATCGGGAAACTGGCAGTTTTCTTAATAAAAGACGGAGTGGAAGGCCAAAAGCGACAACATCTGCAGATGATCGCAGAATAGTGGTTACCAGCAGGTTAAATAGACGCAAAAGAGCCCCGGAAATCACCGCAGAATTAAATGTTGGTCGTCAAAAACTAGTCAGTGTTTCTACAATCAAACGTCGCCTACAGAAAGCCGAGCTCCATGGACGTATTGCGATGAAAAGCCATTACTACGCAAACAAAACAAGCAAAAGCGACTTAAATGGGCTCGTGAACACCAACACTGGACCATAGAAGAGTGGAACAACGTCCTATGGACGGATGAGTCCAAATTTGAGCTGTTCGGAACCTGAAGACGCATATTCGTAAGAAGATCTGTGGGTGAACGTGCCAGAGAAGAGTGTATTGCTGCTACCGTGAAGCATGGTGGAGGTTCTATCATCATTTGGGGCTGTTTTGCTGGTACTAGTGTAGGGGACATTGTGAAAATTGACGGTATATTAAAAAAAGAAGGCTACCGCGAAATTTTGGAGAACCACGCAATACCTTCCGGAATTCGACTTTTGGGTCAAAATTTTATCTTCCAGCAAAATAATGACCCAAACCATTCCTCTAAATTGTGTAAAGACTATTTACGCCATTTAGAAGAGGAAGGAACTTTCAAAATTATGGAATGGCCCAGAGCCCTGACTTGAATCCAATCGAGTTACTATGGGAAGAACTAGATCGGGAAGTACGGAAATCGGTTCCGACATCAGCTACTAACGTGTGGAACAAATTGCAATCGAGTTGGACCTCAATAACACAAGAAACTCTGGCAAAACTTATTGCGAGAATGCCTCGATTGTGTGCTGCAATTATTAAATCAAGAGGAGGTCACATAGATGAAAGCAAAATTTAAATTAAACGTTTTAATTTTTACATTTATTTAATATATTTTTATTCATGTACGTGTACCTGTACATAAAAAATAAATATTATTAACACTTTTCCTGAGTTTTTATACATTTTTGCTGTCAGTGAGAGTGCCATCACGATACGGTCCAATTCCGGAAGTAGTTCGTGAATGAATACGTAGGCCGTTGAAGCCTAGGTATTCATTTCAAAATTTCACCAACTTCAACAGACTGAGACCTACCACTTAGATAACCAAATAATAACTTCCCTTCAACATCTTTAATTATAATATAACACAAGATAGACAATAAGAGGCAGTGGTTTATGCTATGAAAGGGCCTTAAGTAATCCAGGAGATACCATGCTATCGAATTTCCCCTAAGCAACACTAAAATTATGTTATCAATAATAGCAAGTAAGGTAGTTGCATAGCTACACCTTGGATGAAAAAGGTTTCGCCACGGAGTGGCTCTTTTCACACACTTTAAATAGTATAGGAAGAATACCTGTTAATCTCAAATTGGAGAATGAAGAGGTGCCACAAACTTTAGGTAAAAGTTTAATAAGTATTCTTTTTTAGATTGACAGGAAAACTTATATAAGTAAGGAACAACATGTTCAGCGGCAAGTTTTGTAAGTCTGATTATATATATATATATATTATATACTTATAAGATTGCATTAATTTTTATAATAAAGATAATACTTTATTGCCTGACAGATAAAATAAATACAAGGTAAATATAACAAAGTAAATGTATTTTGTCTTTTCCCAAAACCATTCCGACTATAATAACGTAATTTAGATACACATCGGCGACAGATCTACGATCGTAGTTATCATTCGCTAGCAAACAAATCAACACGACAAAAGCCTGTCGTTTTCGAAAGAAATTTCCTTTCAGACTCATCTCAAACAGATCCACCCCCCCTTGTGCAACGGATATACATAGGTATAAGTACCCCTTGATTCACATTGACCGCAGTCAATCCTCTCTCGGATTGACCATCGAGATAAGACACAAATCACGTGTATAACAGACGCAACTGACCACATTGTCAAAATCACGCCTACCCCTAATATCTAGGCAACGTATTTATGAGTGGCGTACACATAGGAGCAAAAGTAAATGAAATGTTTCGGTTAACTTGTATTCAATTCTTAAGGTGAAGTGACCTGTGTAGCAGAAAATTACTCAAAATGTTTTGCGATACCTTCTAAGAAATCAAATCTTAAACTGTTAGCTGTCATTGTCAAAAAACGTGAGATATTCATTTAATCTCTATCCATAATTCTTCATAGTTTTCAGAGAGAAGTGGAATTTCTACAAAAAAATTGAAACGAGAAACAGAAACAAATGTATCAAACTAATTTTATAGTTTAGCAAGCCAGGGCAAATTATAAAAAATCTAATAGCATAAAGTCAACTTGACGTGAAAGCAGTCGATTTTAGAAAAAAGAAAATCAAATAGAAACAGTTTGTTGTTGTAAAAAAGTTACAATCCATATTAAATAGTCTCTAGGCCTTCTTAAACTATATACTGTAACTTCATCTCTTGAACCTTACCGAACTTAAAGTAATTCCGAAGGTCTCTTTCATAGAAAACAAAGTAGACGAAATTTTATACCTGTTCAAATGTTTAAGTCAAGCTCTTCAAGGAATCTACATTACCACTCATAAGCTTAAGACCAACTTCAGAAATTTGTATTAAATTTAATTAAAACTAAAATAAATGTTTGGACGAACCCAAGCTCCGCTCACGTATCGTTCTATATATGATTAGGATCCGATGACTATGGTGGCCAGACCACATCTCTGATAACGTCCTCTTCATCTTTTTGTTCTAAAAAGTTTTTGCATAGCCTCGAAAGCCGTTTGAGATCGTCACAATTTAAAGAATAAACAATATTACAGTGACATCTTACTATTTTTCGATAAGTAGCCTTAAGCCTCAGCCTCAAGCATGAGGCTTTTCTGTGGTTTTCCTCACTCCTTGGCCAATGCCCCTTGTAATTGGCGAAAGCCGTTGTGAGATGCGAAAGCATGGATTATTAAGTCGATAAGCCAGCGGGTATATATACATATTATACAAGACATTCTATCTAAAATGAAGATATTCATTTTGCATTTAGTCAAGGGTTAGAATGACTCTAAACTTTAAACAATAATTGAAAGTTATACTTCAAGATAAAATTAGATTTGATATTTGGACTATTTCCATCGCTTGACAAACTTATATAGTCCGACGTTTCGGCAGTTTGTCTACTGTCATCTTCAAGGTAGCCGATCCCCATACATGACAAATTTCACTAATAAAATAATTTGCAAATACGTCAGGCAAAAAATCATCGAACATATGACGAATCTGACAAGAGCCCTTCCCAGGACGACCCTGAAGACAGGAATCGGCAAACTGCCGAAACTTTGGACTATATAAGTTCAACAAACGATGTTGTTGGGGCTATTTCCCCATCAACAACTCTAATTATTATGATAATTTAAGCAAACCAAGTTACAAATTTTAAAACACAAATTATTTAGTATCGTTAAATAAACCAGAAAATAATATAAAAGGTCAACATTTATTTTCCTTGAATGCTCAATGGAATCACCAAACTTAGTTATGAAATTTTTTTATACACATGCTATACGATGACAATATCTTCATAACTTTCCACTGAAGGAGCTAAAACATTGCAGGGTTCAATAAATATTACACCAAATTTAATAAAAATTCGGCCTTACACGGAATTCTCTAACACATTGATCTTCTTTAAATTCATTTTTTCGAATGAAGCGTTGCTTTTGAACTTTTGAAAGTGAGTATGCTCTTATTAGTTAATCAAAAATAAATTTTACAACCTCTATCATAAATATTTTATCATAAAATTCTCATTTTTGTGTTAAATAAGTAACATAAATACATTGTGTCACATACCTAACAGAATCCAACGAAATCTAATTAAAATATATAGAAAAAACATAAGATTCCATATTTAAAACTGGATTTAGAAAACTGTTACGATACTTTTATTCCTTGTTATACATTTCAACATACGTAATTGAAAAGTGCTAGTCATATGTCGAATGATAGAAATCCCCAGCATGCACAGCCCTCATCTTACACCACAAACTATACGCATAACATATCTATCCGTTACCATACACCGTTGTCCGAAAGAAAGAGAGAACAACATGCACAAAAACTAACACGGAGATTTATTACCGGCTATTAAGCCGAATATAACCGGCCGCATCTGATTGTTCTCCGTTCAAGTCCGTCAGTGGTCCTCCAGCTCCCGAGGCTTCTTCGATTGACCGGTTCCAGCGCACTCGCTGCTCGATGACAATGATACTCTTGAGTTTGATTGTTCGACGCTTTGTCACTATTTCAATCGTCAAATAATCCCGTATGGGTTCGACCGGTGTGACGAACCCGTCCTTCGAAGATCTCGGATGGCGATAAAATATCGTTTATGGTCTAGGTGTTCCAGCCAATAAGTCGTGTGGATCGTCGAGAGGACAAGGGAGGTACGGAAGACTATTATTAACGATAAGTGCAGCTAGCTGGATTGGTATTGTGTAAAGGGATTAGTGTTGGAAAGTATTCGTTTTATAAAACCATTGAAATATTTCGGAATTAGAATTTTTATTGTAAAGACAAATTAGCTGCGTTTTTGGAAACTTTGTTTGGAAGTAAGCATAGCGCATTACGCATTACATAGATGCAGCTTCATTGCCAAAAATAAAACTCCTGTAAGGAAGTAATAGTAATTTGGTGTATATTTCTGTTCATCTATTTTTTATTCGTCATCTTAACACTGTTCTTCAGAACAGAAAGAAAAGGGCAAAGTAAACACGCTAACTTTGAAAACAAATATCCTTCTCCAGGAAATTTTTGCTTGACTGAAGTAATTATATTTGCTATTTTACCGCTTCCTGGTAGAGTATGATAGGAGATAAAAAAATAATACAAGCCATGTTGAAACCAAATTTAACTGACGATGGAGATGATAGAGCAAATGTTCAGCAAGATAGCATAGTTGACCCTAATAGGACTTAGGAACAGAAAGATCGAGAAAAGATGGATAAATGCTCTAGGGAAGGATTAAAATACAAAACAGAAAAAAGAATGAATTCACATAAGAACCGGGATCCGCAATCTACAAGAGTTCAATGGGTTAATGATGTTCACTTACCAGTTATAGCTAATCAATTTACATGATGCAATTGCACTTATATTATAATATTATTTCACACCCCTGCCTACCTTTGTGTTCTTTAAGAATTACACCTCTCTGAATAAATTGTTGTTGGAAATAAACTATTCATATGAGTTCCAATTATTTTTCTTTCTAGGGGCAATCTATGACAATTGGGAGTTTTTGACCAGCGTACAATTGTTGTACCTTCGCTGTTAACTGTATTTTATCTTAATTTCTTTTAAAATCATCTATTGGAAATTAGCGCAGATTGTATTAATTAGCTAAATTTTTTATTATATAAGAGCTTTCTTGAAAGCTTCTGCTATTATTGCTACTCTATTAAATAATTTACCATAACCACACAAGTACATCACACTTATTCCTAGTTTCACGAATACATTCTAAAACATTTTTCTCAGAATAAAGCAAGCAGACATATAATCCATAGCAACAATTCATGATCATTTCAAAAACCCGAATAGAATTCTACATTTTCGGATATTTCAGTTTTTGAGAAATTTTCCTTTGACCACAGTAAATGTATTTGCAATAACAACTCTGATTTTATAACGTTGAGCATTTAAATTATGCTGTCATGTTAAATCAGAAAATTGACGAAGGTTGGTGCGTAAGCTCTTCAAGAATATTGATTAATGAAATGCTTTAGGGTGGAGATGGAAGTGAAATACCCTAAGAATTTCTGGACACTAACTATCTTGCATCAGAATTTACGAACACTAAACTTTTTGATAAAATTATAATTTTCTTGCAATTTCTGACGCAATTACATTTGGAATATTTTTTCGGAAATTTAATTGTTGAAAATTGCAAGAAAATTGTAATTTTATCATTACTAATGCCAACGGTGGTTTAGTATTTATATTCATATTAATATGGATGTTAGTTTAACTAAAACTTTTTGTTAAACTAATCGAGTGAATTTCAAAAGAGATTCTACCAAAATTTTACAAACGATGTTTAAAATGGCTAATGCAATTATTTTATTTTCCATGATTACTTGCGTGCTACCAACCATTGCTTCAAATCATTTCGAAATTCCGTAGTAGGTTTAATAAAGCATCAAGTATAATTCATTTTAAAACAGACTTTAATATTGTATATAAAGAATGAGCCAGCAAGTCGATTCAGTTGCTAATTTCTAAAAGTGCATCGTTGCGCATGCTTACGAAGACATTTAATATTGCTAATGCAAATTAGTTCAACTTGTTACCATTAACTAAAGGTTTTCTGGTGTATTTATTTACATCATTGTGATGTACTCAGCAAACGTTGCCTATTATAAGCAATATCTTCGCCAATTTCAACAACTTCATCTTTGATAAATGGTAAAATTAATCTGCAAAGGTAAGAGTTTAGTAAATTTTAAATTATTAAGGTGTTGGTCCACATTTTCTAAAAAATTCTTGACCTAGTTATAATAATTTAATAATAATTTTAAGAGATATTTTTTCAACAGTAAATATGACGGAGTTTCAAAAAAGCTTTATCGTTTTTCAAAATATTCACGTTTGAAGTCGATACCCCTTTAAATCTTGCAATCAAATCCTGAATTGTAGACTCTTTTCCATGAAGTAGTCCTTCTATATTTTTCGAAAATGGTACGCGAGCTCTCATAATTACAATAACATTATCTTCAAAGACTATGTTGTTCATTTCATCATGATAATCGAGTGCCTTTTTACCTTCAAAAACAAGCAACCCATTCTTCCACTAATTCTAATTCGGATGCCATGCTTCCGATTATTAACCACCTACCCTTTAGACTAGAATCTCTTAATCTTGTAGTCTGTTGTTTTGTGGTAAAAGTTGGCAGTGCGGTCACCATATTCGCATCAACCGAGACTTTTTCCTTCGCGTGTTCTTTGCTTAATTGTTTCATTCAAATAATGTATTGGAAGACCTTCGTTTCTGTACTATATTATTGTCCATCCTTCTTGGTCTTTATTTTTTGCTTGTTAAGGTGCACCCAAAACGGCAGCCATACAGAAAAGCAACGACGATGTACATGTAACATATCGCTAGATTAAAGCATCGGTATGGATTTCAAAAACCTCAATTTAAAAATGTTGTATGAATAATTGTGGACACCACATCTGTTAACCGACGAACTGAAAGCAGCTAAAGTAATTTGGTGCAAAAAAACTCTAGACCACTTCAACGCGAGAAATATAAAAACGTGTACAACATCGTCAATGGTAATGAATAGAGACCGGATTATACGCAAAGTTCGAAAATTTAATTTAATTTATTTACTATATTTTACGTGTATTTGTAGATGTATTACACTGATTAAAGCTAATTAACGATAATTAACTTTAATCAGTGTAATATATCTACATATAGACTCAAAATATAATAAATAAATTGAATTAAATTTTTGCACTTGGCATATAATCCGGTCTTTAGTAATGAATGTTGGATTTACTCATATGAGGCAGAAAATGAACGCCAGACGTCTGTTTGTGTGTTCCAAGGTGAAGCCAACAAAAGTCAATGATGGCCCTGACATTTATCTCAAAAGCAGGACATGTAACAACAATTCCTCTACAAAATGAAAGAACTGCTACTATCGACTGGTACACAACCATTTATTTGTCGGTAGTCATCAATGTGCTTCGAAAAACCAACCTCGAACGACGAATCATCCTCCACCAATAAGTTCTTAAACTGTACGAAAGACAATTGAATTTTTGCCGCAACATAATACAGAAATATTAGACCATCCTCTATACACTCCGGATCTAATACCCAACGATATATATACAAGAACGGACTGCGTGGTCAAAGGCTCCAGTCATCAGAAGGAGCAGTCTATGCAAAAACGCAATTTTGACTGCACCAACAAACAAATGGAATAACTGCTTCCAGAGTTGGTTCTAGCATATGCAAAGGTGCATTCATCTTGGTGGAGAATATTTTGAAAACAATAAAATATTTACAAACTATCCATTGTTTTACTCCAGCTCTATATGCAAAATTTAAAAGACAACCCTCGTATTACACATAACTATAACAATAACATCTCAAACGCATTCTTGAAATTAAGGAGTTTTAAGAATGTATAGTTTGCGTCATTTTCGTTACCTTTTATCGTAACTTTATCAGGTAGTAGAAGCAAGTCTTTATTCATGATGGATTCATGAAAAGCTTGGAATGTGCGCATAATATCTCACAAAATTAAGAATAATATAACGTACAATATTACTTTTTTCTTATATATTCGTAATAGTACAGAAAATTTTGAAGCGTTAAATTTCTTGTTTCAAATATTTAAAGTAGTCAACAGAAGAATATTAAGCAAAACACTAACACAATGTACTCAATACCCTGTAATACTTACCTATCGAAGACTGCTTCTTAAACTAACGCGAGTGTAATAGAAAATATTAATTAACTTTCTCTAGTACTCACCAAAATCATTAATGTTACCGCAACTAAATTTAAACGCAACACCAAACAAAATAAATGAAATCAACAGGATCCATTGCTGGATAATCCCAAAAAAATCCAACTACTATTACACGGATATCTTTCAACAATTACTACACCAATATTCTGCACACCGACGAAATTACAGCTTGTATAATTGAAATTCCTTTCGTTGAATATCCGAGACCGACTTACTAAGTTGAAGAATGTCTATTTCATTTTGTTCTGTTTCTAAAAGGAGCCAATATCCATAGAAAAACCTCCTGTGGTTTGTTATCTAATTAATTCTAGAATTGAGCGAGTAGAAGTTAATTTTCTAAAATGTTCTCCCAGTTTTCTTAAGTAAAACAAAGACTAAACCAATCTAAGCATCGTACAGTATCTGTAGCGCTTTTCCCGTAGAATATGGTAAAATTAAATTTTAGCATGGGCACTCTACGAGACACCCAGACGTACCGAGCATCCTCTATAATAAATCATTGTTAATAACACCCCGAAAGAGCGAAGTAAGTCGGTAATATGTTATTTACGTCCGCAAGATGGCGCTCATTAGCGGTGTAATTTGAATAAAGCTCGAGGAAGGATAATTGATGAAAAATGACCGCCGCCACGGCGCGCTTTGGTTGTTAGAGGTAAATTGTAAATATGGAAGCGTGTAATTAATTTCGATATTAAGCGGCGTGAATATTCAATTTGGCAGGCGAATTAATGCACCCAGTGTGGTATCCTTATCGAGCTCTAGAGTGGATCAATGATTACGCAAAACTTTAGATATGAGATATAAGTTTTGTAAAATTAAAGTTGTTTAAAGAATATGTGCTTAGATTTAATTGTCATTCAGTCCATACTTTCTATTTGTCTTGAGTAATATACCTCAAATGGGTCTTTAGACGTAGCACGTCTTCACATGCACGTCATCACACATACATATTTTTCGCGCGTAAATATTCGCTATTAAATAAGGACAGTTAGATTTACAAGCGATCCTTACTTATACCATCAAATAGTGACGTGGATTTAAAGATACGTTTGACGAAGTATACTAGGTTAACTATTGATTCTACAAAAGAAAGCTTGTCTTAAAAATATTTTTAATTTCATGACAAGAATCATTGAGTTTTACGTTGGGAACCGACGGTCACTTCTGTTATACATTTAATATTGTTATACCTTTAATATTATGTATATTTAAATAAAATAGAGTTATACATATATTCGATGTTATATGTATTTAAACGAAATAGTATTTATTCAGTCTACATACATACATATGACTCATTTATTGTTATGCATTTAGATAAATTCAATACTTGTAATTGTAATGTGTAATTCACTCAATATTTTCGACTAGTTTATTTGTAAACGTTGATACAGATTTTAATGTTTATTTTCTTATCGTTTTGCTTAATGCAGTTCCCATGAGAACTCTTTGTAATCTTTCATTGTATTATCGTCATTTTCGTAGACTTCATATGTTCATGCATCCTTGACCTTTGGTATTATTTATATATTGATAAAATTAGGGTATAAGAACTAAAGCGTTGATACAAAGTCTCTATCTCTCCTCTAAGCTGGACCATTAACATTAACTATTTCGTACTTTACAATAAACACAGTATTACATGTAACGTGGTCTTTTCTTTGAACATAACACTTCTGTTGAAGCAGAGAGCATATTGTCGATATTTTCATGTTGTTGCGGCACCTACAGCGGGCCAATAATAAATCGGTTGGTTCAAGTCTCTTAGCGAGAAAAATCACTAAGCAACCTCTCCCGTACAAGAAGATCTCGGTCGGCGCACTTAAATAAAAATATCGAGCGTGTACGGGGAAGTGTGCAAGGTAGTCCAGGAACTTCAACAAGGAGACCCTCGGCTCAACTTGGACTACCGTGGAGGTTCATTCAGAGAATTTTAGCCGCATTAAAAATGTTTCTTTATAAGGTCCAGCTTGTATATGAAATGAAACCCACAAACTACGAGCAACGTACGAATTATGCAATTTTGTTGCTTGAGAAATCCTGATTTCATCCACAACCTGATAAAGAGCGATGAAGCCCATTCTCATACAAATGGCTTTGTTAATAAGCAAGACTAAAGAATATGGGCTACTGAGAATCCGAGGGCAATTCATCAGCGACAACTGCGTCCACTCAAGTGTACTATTTACTGCGGTATATTGTCCCGAAAGGATCATTGATCTATATTTTTTTTAAACCGAAGCCGTTGATGTACTTACCATCGATGTTATCCAATATCGGGCAATACTGGAAAATTTGTTGGGGCCAGTGGTACGAAACCATCTACAATTGTGATTGCAACAAGAGAGCCACCATACTGCAAGAGAAACAATGACTTTGTTACGAGACATGCTTGATGAACCCATTATTTCATGTAATAGTAATTTCAACTGGCCAGCGCGTTCACCGGATTTAATCGGTCCGATAGTTTTCTCTAGTATTTGAAAGAGCGAGTATACGTCAATAAGGAAATGAAAAATTTTAACCTTTACGTTATATAAAAGGGAATGGATGTATGAATTAATGTAAAACATGTACAAAAATAGAAAAATTAAGTTTATATAGATATTATTTGCTATAATACCTCTTAAAAAACTTGTTTGAATTTGTTAACATTTTTTTTTCTTAAAATTTATAAACTAGCCATAAGTTCAGACGGCATGGTACATATTTTTCGATAATAATATTGCAATAACTTGGCTAGATATTCTCAAAAGTGTATGAAAAATAAAATCCTATTTTTCTGAATGCAAGAGCGTTCTAAAAAAAGCCAGCGCTATTGTTTTTGTTTTTGATGAAATAGTTTCTTCCTTCTTAGACCATAGTTTACTATACTTCAGCCACCTTTTTCAACACCAGTCTTTAAAGTACGGTTATACATACATATAATTCAACGCAAGTAACATTCCAAATCAATTTTAATTCTTCTATATTTCTCCAAATCACTCATGATAATTAAGGAAATTCTATTCCGCGGTTCCGATTTGCAAAACATGAAGCAGTAATTCTTCCAAAGTGAACAAAATATCAACTATTTCATCTACGAATTCGACAATCGCTCAAAACAATATCTTGAACATTGTCGACTGTTTCTAATGTGGCAGCAGTTTTTGGTCATCCACTCTGGAAGTAATCCCTGAAATTGGTTTGGCCTGGTGTTTGAGTGCTTGTATACCAAGGAAAATATTGGTTCAACATACTTTTCGTGTCATAAGAATTTCACAACGACATTCCTTCCTTTGAAAGGTGTACGATAACAACACGTTTGCAGGAGATTACTATAGTTTTCAAAAATGCGTTGGTGCAATAAAATCAGAACTAATTTCTTATTATCAAATATTTCTTGATAATCTGTTAATTAATTACTAAAAAAGACGCGTTATACGAGGGTAAATTGAAAAATTCGGCAACTAAATGTGATTTATATTTCGATGTAATCTCCCACAAGAGCAATAACACATGGGCTGAACAGTCCCGGGCCTAACAAAGAAAACACGGTTTTTTTGGTTCAAAATTAGCTTTATTCATCAACGTAATCTCCATCAAGAGCAACGCAATCATTCCAGCGCCGCTCTAACATCTCAATACCACTTTTGTAGAACGATTTATCTTTTGCCTCAAAATAGGCCTCAGTTTCAGCGATAACCTCTTCATTCGTGTGAAATTTCTTACCGGCGAGCATTTTTTTGAGGTCTGCGAATAGCCAGTAGTCCCTGGGAGCCAAATCTGGTGAATACGGTGGATGTGGGAGCAATTCGAAGTTCAATTCATGTAGTTTTGCCATTGTTTTGATTGACTTGTGACACGGTGCGTTGTCTTGATGAAACACATTTTTTTTCCTTGCCATGTGCGGTCGTTTCTTTGCAATTTTTTTGCCTTCAAACGCTCCAATAACGCTATATAATATTCACTGTTGATAGTATTTCCTTTCTCAAGATAGTAGATGAATATTACACCACGCACATCCCAATCGCATGTTGTGCTTTCGGGCGCTTTGGACGAGGTTCACCAGTTATTGTCCACTCAGATGACGATCGTTTTGATTCCGGAGTGAAGTGATGGATCCATGTTTCATCCATTGTCACATATCGACGCAAAAATTCCGGTTTGTTACGTTTAAACATGGCCAAACACTGCTCAGAATCATCAACACGTTCTTGTTTTTGGTCAACAGTGAGCAAACGCGGCACCCACTTTGAACAGAGCTTTCTCATAGTCAAAAGCTCATGCAATATAAAGCCAATACATTCTTTTGATATCTTTACGATGTCAGCTAACTCACACAACTTCATTTTTCGATCATTCAAAACGATTTTGTGGATTTTTTTTTGTGTTTTCTGATGTTACCGCCTCATTTGGACGTTCACTGCGTTCTGCATCATCGGTGTCTCTACGACCACGTTTGAAGTCAGCAAATCAACGTTTTATTGTTGTTTCTGATTGAGCGGGGTCCCCATAACACTTTTCAAGCCATTGCTTCGCTTGAACGGTATTTTTTTCCCATCAAGAAGCAGTGTAAAATTAAAACACGAAATTGTTTTTGATCCATTGTTTTAAAAATAACAAAAGTAGCGTGACTCTTAGCACAATAACTCACAAACTAATGAATAGTATATTATGAAATTTTTGTGCAGTTGTCTTTTGAAGGTTAGTACTAATTGAGAGACAGGTGACTGCAATAAAACTAGCGTCATCTACGTGTTAGGCCCGGGATTTTTCAGCCCATGTGTTATATTCCACTCTTGCGAAGTGGCACATTGTCTTGATGGAAAAGTTTTTTTTGCTTTCTTCCGAGTCATACGACGATAGCTCCCTTCAACGGATCAAAGAGTTTAGAATAGTATCGTCAGGTAGTATTTTTACAGCCTTTCTGCAGAAGTAGTTGTTTTTGACAGTCCAGAACGAGGATCGTCATTTACTCTCGTAAAA
Source organism: Trypoxylus dichotomus (assembly GCA_023509865.1). NCBI lineage: Eukaryota > Metazoa > Arthropoda > Insecta > Coleoptera > Scarabaeidae > Trypoxylus > Trypoxylus dichotomus. The sequence continues at coordinate 68,123,892 of CM042076.1, read as the reverse complement.
CCTTTTTTTCTAAATTCATTCGCCCATTTGCAAACACTCCTAAAAGAAGGAAAATCTTCGCCTAACATATTTTCCATATCGGCATGAATTTCATCTGGCGAAAAATACTTTTTCCACAGGTACTTAATCACTACGTAAATTTCGAAATTGTCCATGTCTAAAAAGCCTCAGCTTTGAACGGATGTACACAATAAATTACTTGACAGATCGACATGAAGTTTAACACGTATATCATTAAAACATCAAGCTATACAATAGTGTTAAATATTGCTTTCACACAGCGCCATCTCGTAGTTAGTTACTAATTTTTTCAGCCCACCCTCGTATATCAAGATAGTTTCCTTTACGACAGCAAAACATTTTTTGGCGATCATGCTATCGTTGACTTTTCCACATCATACATTTCCTGCAGTTGCAAGATGAAAGTACAGAAAGCAATGAGATAGTAAAACTTTTGATAGAGAAAAGTCAACATGTAGACAATAGAATCCAAAGCCTTCCGTCGCAAAATTGCATCGATAAGCATCGTAAAATTCATTTTTTTTTCGCGGCAGAAAGTGTTATTAATAAGCTCCTATCCATTCCAACGCGATTATCCGCCCTCCGGTGACCGGATTTCCAAAACGCTATTATAGTCCGGCACGGTAATTTAACCGGACGATAAATCATATCCGTGAGCACACGCGTTATCCTCGCACCACCTCCTTCCTCTCCGTCGTCTGCCGCTCATCCTCTGTAACCCTTTAGCGATAACCGTACGTATATACGCCGCCGCCGAAATCATCATCAAACCTATAAATCGGACACGTTCGATAATCCGATCACTTCATTAACATGGCTCTCGCAGCTGATGCTCATGCTAAATGCCGCCGTTACCGCTCGATGACTCATCCGGATAAAGTCCACTTCTGCTCGTCGTCGTTCCGTTCCGATTGCGACCGCTTAACAATACTCCTAAATGGTGGCCGGCGGTCATCGTGAAAGACGTCCCGCGGCTACCGCATAATCGATCTTCGACGGTCAGCGAGATAAATCGAATATGGGGTGAAGGTGGTGTATGTTTGTAAGTGGACAATGACTGTAACAATGAGGACACCCCCTAAGTGTATGGGTTAAACAAGCAAAGCGCATCTGTTCCTGATAGTGTTAAAGATGTGGCAGTGTAAAGTACGAATAGGTAGTACGAAGGCGACCTGAAATGTTTCCAGAATAGACAAGAAAAGCACGGTAATTGGTGTGGTTTTTTATTTTTATTTTTCGATGTAGTCTCCTCGAAGATCAATAGACTTTTTCAAACGGTACTCCACTCTCTTCAAGTAATCGGAAAAGTAAGATGTTTCGACGTCTATAAAACAGCCCAATACTGTACTGGTCCTTCGAATTAAAGTAAAACGAACTACCGAAATATACATACGTCGGAACCGTCAAGTCCAGCAGGTCAAAACATACGTATATCATACTAAAACATACATTGCTTAATCAAAAAGATAACATTAACAATGTAATTAAACCGAACTAACTAAGAACTTAACACGGTCTTACAAGTTCATTAAGAATTTTATAAGAATCATTCTTATAGTAAAAATCGAACTAAACATGAAAGATTGATTCGAAGATAGTGTTCATCTGTATTGCAGTTGACGTCTTTGGCTTTATGTTAAAGTAAGTAAGAAGGTTTTAAAACCATCATTATTGGAGAAAGACAAGTCAGCAAGACCGAAGTTGGCGCAAGATCATATGGGGTGCGATAATCAATTGAAGAACGTCATATTTCCCCAAGATAAGAAAACGCTGTAAATACAGCTTTCTCATGGTATTAGTGAAATCAATTCACGAGAAAGACATGTGAAGAGACATAAAACGCTAACACACTGACATGTTTCTGCCTACCCGGTGTCATCAGCGTGGTTTCGAGCAGTTTTATGGTAAACACATGTTATTCTCTCGCTGCTTCTATCGCCATACTTAACCCTACGATACAAGTGAATACTCTTGGCGCTAACGGGTGCCGAAAGAAAGAAACACTTGTTCGCAAAGTCAGACAGCGAAAAGAAGCGGGTACAGTTTTCCACCCTTCTCTCGAGCAACACTTAAGATTGCTTTAGGTGTGTATCATATTTCCCGTTGAGAGAAAATTCTCAATTTGAACTGAAGTTGCGATGAAGCAAACAAATTTTGGTGTCCAAGCAGCATTCTCAATTTTCTTAAAAAATTGTGGTATCTGTCCCAGAAGTTGTAGATGAAGACGACTCCGTGAGCACTCTATCCAATTCAATCTAACAATGCGATGCTCGTAAGCAATATAAATCGCTTGAATTTGTGCTGTAATACAATATAATATAATTTGGCAGCAGTCCAATATTGCAGACGGGCTCATTTTTTTTATTTGCACCAGAGTGGTATTATCCTGAAAATGTTGAATACAATTCTTCTTTAGGAGGACAGGATAATTTTCATTCTGTTTCATCGTCCTCTCAAAAAATCATTGAAATGAATGACACAAACAATTTAGAAAAGAAGAACATGCTTACTTCTTTGAATTACATGTACTCAATTTAACATAACAGCATTACAAAAAGTTATTTTACAAATCCTAAAGGAAAATTTAGATACTTTTTCGAGAAAAAAAGAAATTTTTCGTTTATTTCTGAAAGTAATATCCTTCTAGACCCCAATGATATTTTAACCTTCTTAAGTCTTCCAAAAGGTATCACTCCACCAAGGCTATATATTGCACTCTATTTCAGCGCTGATCTTTCCATTCGATGAGAATTTCTTCCCAACCAACATTTTTTTTTCATGTTTGTAAAGAGAAACGATGACAAGAAACCAAATCCGGAGAATAAGGCGGATGCGGTACCAATTCTTAAAGTAACTTGACCAATTTCGCTGTTGCAGTGACGGAAGAATGGGCTGATAAATTATCGGTGTGGAAAAGCATACTTTTCTTCACCAAACGACATAATTTTCTTTTTGTGAAATCTGGCCAACAATACAACATAATACTTGCCTGCATTCGTTTTCTAAATAGTCGAAAGAAACGCCATCTCATGAGTCCCAAAAAGTGGCCACAACTTTTCCTACTGATAGTGTCATCTTTGCCTTATTTGGGGCACGTTCACCAAGTAAACATACATGTCCAAACGACGTTGCTTCATCCCACATTATGCAAACATAGCAGTCATCGCGATGAAACCTTCTTCGTGCTTAAATATTCATATAAAATGTTCTGCACGTCTCCATCAAAGATGTTTACCATCTCAACAACCTTCACCGCGATCAGCCAACATGATCTCACGGATTTTATTTTTATCAGTTCGTCAGTAATGACCTCAATACACCTATCCACTTTCGAAGACTATCAAAACAAAACTAACTGTTAGACTGTTATGAAATTCATAGAACACTGCTAGAAAGTATACAGCTATTCTAAAATGTAATAATTTTTGCGATCGCAGAACCATCTATTGAAAAAGATTTGACTTTCCACTGTAACCTCGTACTAAAAAACATAATGACAGAGACGTATTGAAAAAGGTTAGTGTTAATCTTCAAGAAACAATGAAATGAATTCGTATTTTAACGTAATGCTATCGCCTATAATGGTCGCATATTTATTAAGGCGAGGTTACTAAACTGTCATTTACCACGATTCAATTTGAATAACCCGTTAAAAATCCCCGTTGAAATTAATTTTCGCATTTAATTTAAGCGTCCGGGACGTGCATCGAGGTGTGATACACGATTCGACACAGTTCTAAATATCCATAATAATTTAATAACTTGCATTAACTTCGTGACGTAAAGTAGCAGTTTGAATGGAATTTATATCGAGCCTCTGGACATTATTATTATTGATAGTCATTACGCCGCGCGTATATAAAGAGGGCCTCCGAGAAAAATTCCTAAGACGCATAGCTGGCGAAACCCATCGTATATAATTCAGTAAAAGCATATTTTACGTTCACGAAGAGTTGCTGCCCTTTTTCTCGTATTTTATTATTAAAGTCCGTTCGTACATGCACGCTTACAATTTACCCCAAAAATAATATAGCTTAAGATCTTTTTTTCCGAATATAACCGACAATTTTCTATAATAATCCGTCGTTTAAAATTGATTTTTACTTTGCAGTTCATATCTGCAGTCATTATCTGTATTAGATGTACAAGCAAGTGAATATGTATTCGAACTCTTCAGAAGCAGACTCCATTCCAATGCTTAATACCATTTACGAATCATTAAATAATCTCCAAGATCCTAAAAAGAGAAGTAAAGACGCGAGATTAAACTATCAAAAATACACTACCGGCCGTAAGTGGCTGCCGACTCTTAAACTATTACGAAAACAAATCAAAAACTAATTATAAAATAAACCTTTATTCTCTACGTATACAAAGAACTACAACAGTTATAAAAATAATAAACTTATCAATCTACTAACAAAGATAGTCACCAATTAACTCAAATTTGTGATGCATTAATGCGTTGACTTTATCATTGCCGCACATAATCTTGCCATTTCCTCTAACAATTTTGCTAGTGATAGCGGTTCTATTTTCCTCCATGTATCCTGGAGTTGTGCCCAAGGTACTGTTACCAAATTTGGAACAGATTTTAGAACTTATCGGTCGATTTTCTCCCACAAAAGCTAGATCGAATTGAGATCTGGACTTTGGGGCAGCCAATTCGTAACAACAATTTTCTGTCTGTGCTCTAGTTGTACCAAATACTTACAGCATTCTTTTGCAGTATGTTTTGGATCATTATCGTGCTCGAACACGAAGTTTTTACCGATTAATAGTGTTCCAGATGAAATAGCATTCCTCTCCAAAATCTTCCTATAATCTTCTACAATGTATTTTGGCCAAATCTCCCATAGAGCTAGCGTCAAAGCAACCCCAAATCATGACCGATTCCCCTCCACGTTTTATTGTTGATGTAATAGAAGATTCAAATGCTCGCTCTTCTTTCGATTTTCGGACAAATGACCAATATTGTGTAACGAGATATTAACATATTAATTCAAGTTATAAAGAATTCGAAAAATATAGTTGGAAGGGGAAGTATTTTATAGTATAGTTACAATATATATTTATGGTCACCTTCAGAATCGTTATCAGATTCGAAATGATGGTCATCCTCAGATGTGTCGGTCATTCTTTCATTTTTCCCAATATTTTCTCCCCACTTCATATTTTTTCATCTATCGTTGTTAAACGAAATCCTTCTTTTGCCAGTTCTAAAGTAGTGCCCACGTTAATAATAAATTAACAAAATTACTTTAATAAATTTGTTATTTTTCTTCATCTCTCTTCTATTAATAAAGATTCAAATCAACTTTATGGGATTAAGGCCCGGATGATAAGGGGCTAATCTCAAAATCGTGTGTCCTTTTTCTAGTAGTGTATTATCAGATTTATATTGTATGTAATTTTTTTGCTACACTTTATCAGCGGTCTTAATATTTCTGGTGAACAACTCATCTTTTTAATGTTCAACCAAGATAACATATCTCCTTTTCTAACAGTGTTATTCTGGGCGCGATTACTTTGGGCAGCGTGAAAAGGTGCGTTATCGACAACTATCACAGAAGTAAAAGAAGTATTTGAGAATAGTCGATTGTTTGCCCTATCACTCCAACTTTTAGACAAAGTTATAGCCAGAATATATATATATATATATATATACATATACATATACATATACACACACACACATATATATATATATATATATGTGTGTGTGTGTTGTAGCGTATGTTTTCGCGGGTAAAGGATGTCTTGTTATCCTCTCGGGTTTTGTCCGGTGTTCGGCGTTGGCGTTAGAAGAACCATATACATCCACCTAAGAACCAACACTGAACGCGGGACAAAACCCGAGAGGATAACAAGACATCCTTTACCCGCGAAAATATACGCCACAACACCTATAACCTTTACGAGGAGGAGATTTACCAAATGGTGAAGGAATTCAAGAATCTACGCCGCAAGAAGGCACACCTACTATGCAATCTACCATTTTTACGACGATGTCGAGACCAACAGCTAATTCCGACATGCTGCAAATTATCCTTCCATACGGTTACCAGGATGACAACGAATATACTAAACAGGGTCAGTCAGGCTCTACTCAGAGAATTGATCCAGCAAATACGAGCTCAACTCAACCGAACGAATACTGCTCTGTTTGAAACATACAGCACGCTGTCCCGTACCATGTATCCTATACTATGGGAACAAATCGACAAGATCATCACGTTCAGAGCTGAAACGGACACAGAAATAAGAACGGAGAGGCGAAAACGCAAGTTCGAACAGCGCATTACGGAACAAAAGCCACCAACAACGCAGTCACAACCGAGTGGTACACAACGTTTCCGACAAAGTCGTGGATAATGTACCCATAGACGTTCTTGGGAAAGAGTTCAACTTTGCAGTAACGCTGACAAAAATTCCGGTAGAAGACATTGTCTCCGGAGTAGAATCAGTACTACACAATGTAGAAGAACATCCTGCAGAAATTGTCCGTCAAGAAGTTTCCGCCGTAATCAGAAAAGCAAAACCCCCCAAGAGAAATATCTCAAAAGACGCATACGCTGCTCTGAAAGATTTACGCACTGACGAACAGAAACAAATACCAAGCGAAAATGGAAGTACTTCTAAAAGACCCGTCATATAGGAAAACAGTGAACAACCCAACAACTTACTTAGAAAAGACAAGAAGATCCAAGATCATTTCCACCCCGTTAAACGACAAAACTAAGAAAGAGGTCATACCGAGGGAAAAATCATCCCAGTGCCCGAAGCTATATGGTCCACCAAAAATACACAAAGCAGACATCCGTCTCAGACCGATTGTAAGCTCTGTTGAATCGCCAACACAACCGCTACCGAGGTTCCTATCTCGAAAGTTACAACCATATGCCAAAGAAGTATCTTCGTACGTTAAGAACTGCGATCATTTTATAGAAATTATCAAAGGGGCACGCATAGAAAATTCAGACGTTGTATCCTTATTCACCAACGTGCAAGATGAAGCTGTTGAAACGATTAAAAGCAAATACGACTTGCCTGGCTACATTACATTGCCTCAAAAGGAACGCCGAACGCGGGACAACACCCGAGAGAATAACAAGACATATGTATATATATAGGCCGATTAAATCTGACAATTATTTCTTGTACACCAATAGAGAACACTTAAATCTATAACAATATGATACAAAGAAGTTTTCCCCATTCTATCTCATTTCAGAACACAAATTTTTTGCAACGTCCTCAAAGTTACGCAACAACCGTCAGTGGTGTCGAAATTACATTTAAAAAATCGAAATTAAAGTTTTTTCATAAATTTCAAGTTGAGTAAAGGACTCACAAACAATGGTTTATTGTGTTCTGTAGGCTTCTTTCCTTCCTCCACAATTCCTTCAACACTTCTTATCGCTGTACCGGGTGTGTTCGACACTATTCCTTTGATTTTTTTGTTTTTTACTATCTGGCAAAATTTCCTTGAAGCAATTAAACACATTGAACGCTGTGTCACAAGCTTTGAAATTAATATTTTCTCTCAAGACAGAGAATAAATATAAAATTAATAAGATAGACATATTTGTCAATTTTGGATATAATCGAATATCTAACCATATTATTGTCGCCGAAGCCCTCAAGCGTTTGCAGAGTACTGACGCAATACAATTCAACCAACGCGGAAAATATCTGCTGCGCATTCAACCTTCTCTACATAAAACAAACGGACCGTACACGAGTGTACAAGAACGTGACTTGTTACCACGTTACCATCTATACGTATATGTACAAGTTAAGCCCCATGTTCGATATGAAAATGGAAAAATCCTATTTTACTGTTATTGTTATCGATTTCATGTCGGATAATGAGTACGAAAATTGTAGATTTAAGCCAAACATTGCGCGATGTAACGATACAATTTGCAAACTATATTTAAAAGTCGTTAAAAGACCTTACGTTGAGAGAGAATTCAATTTAAAATTTTATTTACTGAAGTAGTAGCATGCACATGTATCTGCGTGCATACGGTTGTGCTCCAGCCGAATGCGATAGTGAATATATGTATTACGTGTTGGGAAAATTGAATTCCCATTTGCACGTTCTATGCAGGAGTTAAAAATCCCTTCGTCTATAGAATAAGTATATTGGATAACGTCTGGTAGTTATTACGAGAAGAAATTTATCTACGCAATCTAGTTTAACTACTGAGGTAATTAACAATAATCATAGTTTCTTGATACTCACTACGTTTACCATTTTAGTAATAGCTTGATACAAAGTTCCCCAAGACTCTGTCTTGGGACTTCTTCTTTTTACATTTATGTAAATGAACCGCTATATAAAACCTCGTACATAGGTGATGTACGTGAACGACGTTGGTTGCATCGGCTGAAGATGTCTAATATATTGAGCATATCTGGGTGATATTAGATATAGTTTGCTGCTCATGAATTATAACTAAATCATGAGAAAGCGCAATCCCCACATGTAATTGTGCGTGAGCATTTTAGGCACTCCGAAAACCATAGAATTACTTGGTGTCGCTGTTGATGCTAACTTATCTAGCTCACATGTTAATAAACAATCTAACACTATATATGTTCTAAGAAAACCTTAAAAACTCCGATAAAAGTGGAATAATATCTCTGTATCATTTGTTATTTCATAATCACATGAATCGCATTGTCCTACTCACAAAGGACGATCCCTAGCCGGAAAATTCACAAAATTAAGAAGAACATGTAGGTATGCACGGCGCATTTGTTTTGTGAATTGAATTTTTGAAAATTGGAAGTTTTCCATCTGCCATCAATATTTTTTCAACAGACAAACATATTTGGTATTAATAATAGGTAATAATGATATTATTTGTAGTTGTGGTATCAACATTAAAAATAATGTATGCAATTACTTGCTATTTTAGGTTGATTATGGTATTAAAAATTCATCGTAGTATTGTATTGATGTGGTGTTCGCGAATTTAATAAGGTCGTTTGCACTCCTGGTTTTCATTTGAATTCTTGATTGTACGCACAATAGTTTGAAAACCTGGACTCTTATTTATAACCACACACAATTTATCGGTCGCTAACCTTCCTATACCATCAGTCAGATTTCCTAACGAATCTTTGAAGCAATCTATTATAGCGTCTCATGTAATACAGAACACTATGTAATTTAATTCCTAATTTTATTTAATTAATTTAATGCTTATGTAATTTAAATGCTTTCAAAAGTATGAGAAGGAAGATTCTAGGCGGTTATACAAGCATTTTATTGAAACACTGAACTCTGTATTTCATCCAATCCTAGCCATTTTTGGCAGTTTTTGCATTCTCGGAGAGATGGGGGAGCTATTTCTAAAACTATGAAGGATGATTACGGCAATATATATAATACATATCCACCTTCCATAGTGGACACTTTTCGGGAGTTTTTCCAATCGGTGTACCTTCTTTCTACATTAATTTCGATGCTTGCTGCTCCAATTAGTCCGTGTGCTACCATGCCTAACTTAGTTTCTGTGACTGAAATGGACATGTTGTATGTTATGGAATCCTTAAAATATAATTGCACTGCAGGTAATAATAACATATTGGCTTCTTTTCGTTAGGGATTGTGCAAATATAATTGCTTCTCCTCTCTGTTGCTTGTTTAGTCTTGCTCTCAAGACATCCACCTTCCCATCTGTTGAATGTTTCGTCTGAATATGCTCGAAGGACCAAATGAATAAAATAAGTTTTAATGTTCCAAAGTTTACTTCTTAACACGTGACTATCTTAGACCTAACATACTCTTGCTACGTTCTGCGACATATCGTGTCTTACTGGTAACTACTTTACATGTTATCCACTCTTATGTCTAACTGTACAATTCGTATTCTACCTTACCGACTTCCGTGTGAGCGGGTAAAGTTCAAATTTTAAATTGAAACTTGTACACCATCTGTGTGGCACCTGTTTTCAAAAGCGGGGAGAAGTGTGTTATTTCCAACTATCGTCCTATAGCGTTACTAAATAATTAATACTAATACTTATCACTTGGCTGTATCTCTTTTACCCAGAGAGAGCTCTATGTGAGACTTGGGTGTCATCTTCGACCCAAGACTGACCTTTACAGAGGATATATCCACTATTTGCGCATCGGCGTTGGGTACCCTAGGATTTATTATACGTAGAACAGCAATTCTTCTTCTTTATTTAACTTTTCTTCGGTCTCGACTGGTCTGGTCACCCATATACATCTATTAGATGCATCGTTTGGAACAGATTCAAAGAAGGTATTTAAAGTTCTTATACTTTAAAAATACAATACTTACCCGGCCCAAGGGTGTAGTCACAATATCCTGCTAAAGCTATTTAATATCAATTCCTTAGAACAACGTCGAACCAAAACTGAGTGCAAATTCCTATTTACCTTACTTAATAATGGTCTTGATATCCCTGAATTGTTGAATCAAGTCAATTTCGTTCAGTATCTAGGCAAACAAATATATTTTACTGTTTCGCACATAGAACAAATGTCGCCATCAGGTCTCCAGTATGTAGAATGTGTAGCAGTTTCAAATCTAAGGAGTTTGGTGAGTTAGATATGTATGCCTGCTGCTTACCATCACTTTTGGCAATATGTAAACCGAAGATACATTATCCATAGCAGAACTCTTTTCCACTCTTCTCTTTTTTAATCACTGGTGAATTTATTTCTATATAAGTTAAATTAAAGCGATTTGGAGGTGGCTGTAGACAATCATAGTACGCTACAGTTAGTTATAGGTTTATAGTAGCTTGATCTGCCTATTCTTTTTCTTCTTAGGGGCGGTTTATTCAAATTCTGATAAAGTTGCAGGTAATGCAATCCAACGAATAAACACAAACATGTGTTTATTCACCTTCTGACAGATAAAAAGCAGTTGGTAAATTGTTTATCAGAGGAATAAATTTACCCGTTGTTAAATCCTCCCGATAAATGTATATCTATCGGATATTATAACTTCACTTTATTTCGTGCGTTTGTTTCCATATAGAAATATTCAGAATGAATATGGAACTTCTTGAAAATTTTGGAGATGTTTTTATCGCAGAGGAAGTTCAAGCATTTGACTAACCGTCTAAAAATATTAGACAATCCTGGTTTGTTACATCTCAGATAAAATTTGGTGAATATACTAAAATGAGATATCTGTTACCTGATAAATTTATCTTGCTGGCAGTTATCTGCCACTTCATCAGAATGTGAATAAACCGGCCCTTAGTTTTTAGTTTACTTGGAGGTAACTTATTTTACATGCGTACATTAATAATTATATTTTGCCTTATAATTGGATATTGTTTTATCTGTTTGGCAATATAGTAATCTTACAAATCACAATTTTTATATAAAACCATTGCATCCTATTAATGCCGTCAAATAAATATAAATCTTCACTTAACCGCCCGCATCGGTAAGTACGTAGATGCCTGAAGCATTTAAGCTCGAAGAATTGCCGTCGGTCGGACCAAGAGAAAACTCCTCTGGGGGAGGGGGATATCTCTCGCGAAGATGGAGAAGACGTTTTAATAAAGAATTTTTTGTCAAGCTCTTAATACTTTTCCGGCAAGCGAATAGATTAGGAAAGTACCGGAGACACCTGCGTCGGTGTCACTTAACAATCTTCTTAATATAGCGCTTTTTCTCATTTCTCGCCCGCTTTCCATCTTCTCCTTAGTCCTTTTTCTTTTTCTTCTCCTCCTTCGGTAGCGCTTCCGCAACTTTTTTACGAGCGCGAGTAAAACCCGAGGCGCTTTATACGCTGCCGTGTATTAAGAAAAATTTCGCAAAAATACGAGAAAAGTTTACCGAGCAATTTCCGTACGTTTAAAATTAAGCGCGGCAACGCGGAACTGGAGCGGCGAGATGAAGATGATGATGATGATGAGAAGAAGGAAAATATTTGTCTGCATTTGTTGCGAACTTTCAAAACTTTCGTTTACTAAAAAGTCTTCGTGTTTTTCTCAAATTTAGTGGGTTTTCGTTATTCTGATATCAACTTGCTCGAAATATATCTGAATATTATTGGTATTGACTGAATTGATATTCGAAGTTTCGGAAGTTGAATTTTTGTTTGAGGATATCTAAATACAGTAGACGCTCGATGATGTGAACGATATCAGATAATTAGCGAGCCGCATTTTATTTATAAAGAAATTCCATAAAAGAAAGTATGTATGCTTATTAAGAAATAAATTATGAACAATTAATAACATAATACATATAATATTAAAATATAAATACTACATTATTTTGAAGAATAATGTCCTATTTTTGTTCGCGTAAATTTACGCTTAATATTTTGCAATGGCATTGCCCGTAGTTTACGGAGCACTAAAATATAGGAATATAATATGTCTTTCTCTTCAGTCCAATCTAACGCATGATTAAACTCACCATATTTTTTATTTCAATCAGAGGGTCGTCATCTTCACTCACCCCATCTTTCTCTTCATGTGCATCATCCATCTCTTTATAGTCATTCCATAAACTAACATCGGTAATTGTGCAAACAATATCGGGATTTATAGCTATTAATAATTTGAGAACGTCCAATGCTGCACTGTCAATAATTTCAGCATCAAATAGTAACAGTTTTCTAATGATGGTTAGCGGTACATTTTCTTCATCGTCATCTTCATCACTGGAGTAAAACACTTTCTGATTGTTTGCTGGTTAAGGGCATTCCACGCCATATCTAAATTTAAAATTGCTTCACGTGAAGTTACTTGCTTTAAGGATTCAGAAGTGTTTTTAGGACCTTTTGATATAGCAGACAAAAGTAGAAATTTTCGATTTCATTTTGAGCCATCCGTTGGATAAGTGGAGTTACGTTGGACGGCATGAACATAACAAAAATGGAGCCATCGTTGCTTCTTAATTGTTCCTCTGGAGGATGACTTAGTGCGATATCCAAGATTACCACCGCTTTTATTAGAAGCTTATAGTCAACGGGAATTTTAAAATTTCTAAATGAACGTGAATTTCTTCCCTTTGCTATTACTAGTGGCTTTATTTAGTGTGTACCACTAGCATACTAGAAGAGTTATGCGTTGTCCTTCCGCCTTTCTAGCCGGAGCAGGTTTTTCATGTGATGCAACATAGATTTTCGTAGATAATAATTTCCAATAAAGACTGGTTTCATCTGCATTTTATATTTGCTCATCTAAGGAGCTTCATTTAGCTCTTTAATTTTGTTCATTAACTTTTCCTTAAACGGTTGCACTAGTTCTAATGGTGCCGATAATTTTTCACCAGATATCGACAGCAATCGAATTCCATACCCCCTTTTAAATCTTTTAAGCCACCCATCACTGGCTAGAAAATTTTCGGTCTCTTTTAGGTGTTCATTCAATAATTTTGCTCTCTCTTTAATTAATTCACCACTAATTAGAACATAATTGTCGCTTTGTTTTATAGAGACGATTTTCCATTCTAGGTGCTTGGCCATTTTTTTAAGTTCTACCATTTTCCGGGAGTCACCCCTCACATTTTTTAATCTTGTCGATGATTTTCACTTTTTCACTTAATTTTAAAAATGTTCTTCTATTGGACGTGGATGTCATGTTTGTTCTGGTGTGATTTTAGCTGTATACTACTTTATTTCACGAGAGGCACGAGAGCTAATGCTTATAGGAATCCCATATATAAATCGGGGAACAACCGGTACCGGCGGTGAAAACGGATACGTAAACATTCTTTTGATCGATTCAATTACTCACGTAAATCGGGAAATAACCGGTATCCTAAACTGTTTATATTATCGAATTGTACGTGGTGCAACGTTGTTTACATTACCGGGCGTCCCATTTGATCCTACAGTAAGAATTTTCTGTTTACATGACCGCGACCTTTCCACTACCGGGTATTTACATGAGCGACGATTTACTGTATATTCCTAAAATCTTGTGATCTGTAAAATCGAGAACTGTGAAATGTGGTGATGGTTTGATGATATATTGTTATGAACGGAGTGAGAAATTTTGTAACAATTGTTGCTTGAAAGTTAATGCAATTTTCTGCGTGGATCTGTATAACTTCCAAACCTAAATAGAGTAGAGATCACACGATCTCACGCTGAGGTATTTCTGTTGGTTAACTAATAGGAAGCTCATGATCCTATTGCTATTGGTGAAACCTTCAGTCTTTCCATTCCACAATGCATTCTTGATGTTTATTTTTCCATTTACAGAAGCTGAAATTCTAAATATTATAATTAGTTGCTGGCTCTATTGACTTACCTGCGGTCATTTTGACGTTTTATATTTAATTTATCATTTTCCCCTCGCGTTTTCTCTGAAGTTCTACAAAAAGCAACTCTTATTCCTATATTTAAAAAGGAAGGACCATTAAACACAGCTAATTATCAACCAATTACTCTAACAGCTTCGATTTTTAGATTATTAGAATATTGTATGCTTGATCTCCTTAGGGCCATTCTGGATTAGGATGAAGTAGTCAAATAATATCAGAGCGACAATCTATGGTCGTAGTAAGGTTCTTTTGTGATTACCAGAAGGTCTTTGATTACGTTCAATCTGGCATATTGATTGAAAAACTTAAACTGCGTGGTATCTGAGGGAGTCCTGCTCAGTGGTTAACATCTTGCCTCTAAAATCGTATCCAGCGCGTTCAAGTTAGACAGTCTGTCAGAGATGGTAAAAGTAAGGTTTTTTTACCGATTACGTTAGGAGTATCTCAGTAATTATATTTTTGGAAAGAAAATACAAGATAGTAGTTTAATACCGCCCATGGTTCTTATAACCGCTTGCATTCGATTTGGCATGGATTCGATTAACCTCTGCTTGGTATAAATTCTCCCACTCCTCACGGAAGGCATCTTCTAATCCCTGTAGGTCTACTGAGCCAACATGTTGAGTCTGTCAAGATAGTCTCACACATTCTTGATAGGATTCATGTCTGAACTCACCGCAGACCGATTTAAAACTGAAATGCGAACCTCATCATGGTATTCCCGGACGATTACTGCTACATGGAGTCGTGCATTGACAAGAATTCGTCGCCTATTACTGGTGCGTATGGTACTGCATGATCTTGTAAAATGTCTGTTACATACCAGTGGGCAGCCAGTGTACCTTTATTCACTGATACTAATTACGTACGGCCTGCTAAAGATATGCATCCCCAAACCATTATAGAGCTACCATCAAAATTAGGCGTAGATCTGGGAATAGCGCTCACCATCTCGTCTGTACACTGCATACGTCTATCTGAAGAGTAAAGACTAAATATTGTCTCATCTGGGAAGAATATGTTGGCCCAGTCATTCACTTCCCAGTTCACACACGCAAATTTTAAGCGGACTACTCTATGATTCCTAGTAAGATAAGAAGCTGTAACAGCTACTCTGTAATTGCCTTGCAGTTACATGACTTCGACATAATGCTTATTGTCTTAAAAACCGGTCATCTTGGGGAATAGTGCAGCCTGGACAACCTGGCATCGTTCTTCGTGCGTAACTTCCTGTTTCTCTATATTAGGCTACTACCTTAGAAACACTTCGCTGATTAATATTCATCGAGTTAGCACATATGTTTGAGGTCACCCAATCTTCGATTATAGCATTTATTCCTGAAACTTGTTCTAGAGTTAAATTACTTATTTTGCTTCTAATAAAGTTAGTAAAGTACTCCAAGAACGAATTTTAAACGTTATCCGTTCGGGAACGCTTTTAATAAACAACTAAGTAAACTATCTGCATATATACTTTTCCAAAGTGTTTCTGTAATAACAAAAAAGAACTTACGCAAAAGCCGGTAGTACGATTTTCTTTGTATACTTGTAGTCGACGCACATATTGTGGACGTATAAAAAATATGCGATACATTTCTGGTGAAACGTATTAGCGACATTGCGGTTTTCCTTAATGATGTTTAATTAATACAGTTCTCCTTCAGTCGGTTTCCAGTACTTCTCCCCCAAAAATTAATAGATGCATTCCTATTTTCTGTTATCTAAGTTTATTAACATTGCCTAGTTTGTATATACTTCAATCACAAGATCTCTTTACCACTTAACAAGCTTGAATCATAAAATTAACCACAATATCTAAAAAATTGTTAGAATCCGGTACTAATTTTTATATCACTATGGTTTGAAACCCTTAAGTTATTAGAGAAAGTAGAGTTGAACAATAAGATGAGCTAGAATTCTAGAGAAATGTTAAACAAAAATAAATAAAGCAATAAAACAACAGAACTTCTTCTTCCTCATCTTCAAGCGGAAAATCTGACACCATAAAAGATACGACGCATAAAATTACCGCGAGAATGAATACCGCCCGTACCAGACCGTCTTTAGAAGCTTTAGAAACCACCCTTGATAACCTCGTCTCCTTATTCAAGTTAATTGCGAGCCCGATGCAAAGCCCCCGGCATATCGGATAAACAACGCGAGTCATGGCTTTTCTCAGATGTTCTACGACGTCTTAGTGCGCCACTCACGGAAGCTAAAATGTGCTCGACTTTCTGGCGGATCTCGATGAGAAGAACAAAGTGAGGGAGATCGAGTTTATGCGAAAGTACAGTAAGTTGAACCAGTATCCGGATACGATCATGCTTAAAATGCTGAAATAAGAAAAGATCGTTACTATAGAAAATCTAAAATTTTAAATCTTCGTACATGTTTAAACTTAAGAACGACAAACAAAACTTTAATATATTATTGCTTTCCCAGTCATTCAAGTTATCGCAACTTTTTTTTTAATACACAATATTTTATTCGTACTTTTTCTAGTTATCTGCAAGGCCCAAGTTAGTATATGGTTCCGCTGACTCCGAGATCAACTCTAACTTGCTTTCGTTATCTTAGCGGGAATCCTTCTAGACAAGAAACTTTGTCGCCATCTATTCAGTCTCGGAGCTTAACGACGTTTCTCTACGCGTTAAAATATCACGCGAACCCAACAAAGTTTTGCGAAAGGAAAGGGGAGGCCATCTGATGTGTGTCTGTATAAGTGGAAAAAGTAGGCAAAGCGAAGAATGTTGCAAAGAAGAAAGGACGACTAATGCTAGAGTGCTTGGGAAATGCGAGCAAGAAGGAAAATTTCATGGTATATAAAGGGAAAATATGTATGCATACACTTTCATGAAATGCTTTCGGAGATATCAAGAAGTGAGTCAGGACCGGACTGCTATAGGAAAATTCAGAAAAGTGGTAAAAATTAATTCGTTATGACGATTTCGTCTTTCTTTAGAAGTTAATTAAAATAATGTTGAAATAGTAGAAAGATTTTATCTTTCAATATTGTGGCGATGTCGTTTTTGATAAATAACTTTAGCTGGTTTCAAGTATTTTCCTGCTTTTATTGGTGGCTTGCCATCTTTTGCTGGTGTCTTATTAGATATAACTGATTTAACTTCTTTCTCCTCTTTTGTTGCTGGATGAGTGTGTGCTGTTGTTCTTATTGTTACTGCACTTGCTCTCGTTTCCTCCTTTATTCTTTACCAGCACCTCCTTTGACTGTTTCGCCAGTTCATCTTCAACTCCATTCTCACACATCAGATTCTTCTGTTTCTTCTCCATCTTCATTATTATCATCATCTTCCTCCTGGTCATCATTTCCCTCAGAATCTGCTTTTTCCAACCCTATTGTATTCAAGATATCATCTTTTTTGTCCTAACATACAGCGGCACCATCTCCATAATTGCTGTTGACCACGTTTAGTAGTTCTAAAGTTTCACTATTGTAGATGCCCTAGAATTTTATCGCAACACCCTCCAGTTCCGGGAAAATATGTCACGATATATTAGACCGCAACTAGGAGTTGCTCAGTTGTAAGATTCTAAAAATATGAGAATGGTAAAGGTTGGGG
Source organism: Trypoxylus dichotomus (assembly GCA_023509865.1). Lineage (NCBI taxonomy): Eukaryota > Metazoa > Arthropoda > Insecta > Coleoptera > Scarabaeidae > Trypoxylus > Trypoxylus dichotomus. The sequence continues at coordinate 68,106,003 of CM042076.1, read as the reverse complement.
TACTTAATAAGAATATAGATGCACTCTTTACGTGATATTGTTGGCAATGAATTGTAATTAGAGTTGTTATTTGGGCTATTTTCATCGTGAGAACTTACATAAATCCGATGTTTCGGCAGTGTGTCTATTTCCGTCTTCGGGGTAGACCTGAGAAATATCTTATTATTTTTTTATTAGTGAAACTGCCTCTCGTGTGGGGATCGAACTCGATTTGTTTTCCTCGGATTTTGTACTCCAATGGATTCGACAACTAAGCTAATAGAGCGGACAAAAGTTACTATGTTAACCTCATTTAAATTAAAATTTTCTGTATAGAGGAGGTTGCGCAGGGGCTAATTTTCGCGTATGAACGGTTGTGGATTCCGTTAATCTTTTTCCATCCTGCGGGGTTGCTCTGCGTATGCTTATTCTTCTGTCCTACATATCGTTGTTGCCGATCTTCGACTAATACTTTCTTTAATCATAGGGAACCAGACATGATCTGCAGGCTTGGTGCGCTAGTGGTGGTCGATTTTAAGACCATATATGCTGTATCTGACGTTTTTCATTTTGCGGCATTGTCTTTTCTATCTAGAATTACTGCGGTGTTCCATGCAATCCTGCAATCCAAACGTGACTCATTTATTCAAGATCATCCAGGTAAAACCATCGAAAGAACGATGAATCTGGTAAGTAACAGTCCTTCTCAGGGCTACCCTGAAGAAAGACAACCGAAACGTCGTGTAAGTTCCACAACCAGCAATTCAAATGTAGATGCGGGTTATTTATATGATTTTTTATCAATCTATATAAGCTATAATGACGACTAACTTGACTTATTCTAACCCTACTCCTCCTTTTTCCATCCTCGCAGTTTCTACTAGATGAGAGAATGTTTTCGATATGTTTTTAGGATTTTTTTCTCAAACGTTAAATCTTTTACATTTCTCCCCATCCTCTTCTTCTTCACGTAGTCCGAATCTGGGGCATTGCCCTCTTTGTGAACTAGATTATCCTTCACTTTAATCTTAAAATCTGTTTCGTGGTAACTGTGTTGTCTGACTCGTTAGGTTCTTCCTCGATGAGTCCATCTTCCTTGCTAAATTCTTCCAAAACTGTCGCAAACAGCTGTGACGAATAAGTTTTTGCCGATTCATGATGATCAGGTTGTTGTATGGAATGTACCGTAGGACGCCTTATGTTTTTCCGTAGCTAGACTAGACCAAACGAACTACTAGAAGACCAGTAGAACTATCCGAGCGTGTAGGGGGCATATCGATAAGTGAGTAGAGAGATAACCTATCAAAACATATTCAGTAGGGTACATTATACGCTGTATCCATACAACTGCAAAAATAAATAATAAACCCTTATGCTTGGAATCGTCTTCACCGAAGTTATAGAAGCTTGTAAATATATATACTTTCACAATTGTAAAATGCAGATCGCATGTAAACTACTTCAAAATTTCCAACCATATTTTACCGTGTTAGATTAAACTGTTATAGTAAAAAAAACGTTATGTTATGCATTTAAAAATAAAGCATGCGATTGAAAAAATTGAGAAAATCTTGAACCAGTAATAATGCTCTATTTTGCATTTGTATGCTCTAAGCCGGGTTATTAATATGGTCACCCACTTTCGCAACGCATATTAATATGTTGGAAGCTATTCGAAGACAATTTTTAAAATGCTTGCATTTCAAACAATCTGGTTTGTATCCTCCTCAAGGATACAGTCATGCGGTATTGTTGCAGATACTTGACCTCATATTGCTACATAGTCGGCGAAATCAAGCTGATAATAAGCTTCTCTGTAATTTACTTCGTTCTAATATCGATGCATCTCAACTCCTAGGTAGGGTTTAGTTTACAGTTTCCTAATATGCAAGCCGCTTCTGTAACACGTTTTATTGTCCGCAAGCAAAAACCAACACTCTTTTAAAATCTCCGCATTTAACACTGTACCCTTAACCGACATTAACCTGTATATTAATTTTAGTTCGCTTTGTAGCTTGTTACAGAGAATTTAGTCATTAAGTTATCTCTACAATTAAGTTTTATATATATTCATAGCTTACTTTTTGAACTTTTTCGTAAATATCTCAACAAATTAGTTTTTTCTTTGTGTTTGTTCTGTAATTACCAACAAAAACATATCTTGTTGGTCAAACAAATATTATTATTACTCTTGTTATTGTTATTATTATTATTATTGTTTTTTTTTTTTAATTAAGTATATACACACAGTATTTGAACATATTTAATAAGAATTACGGAAACTTAAGGTATCTTAAGAGGAGACACGCTTGAAAGATATTCAAACACCTCAAATACGGTCCTGTACTTTCGCCAACGGAAACAGCATCGTGCTAATGTGACGCTCACCTCATCGCTTCTACACTTGGCCGCCTCCCTTCTCCACCTCCACCGTCTCGCTTTCCATTCCATCGCCAACCGAACCGCCCCCTTCGCCGTCTAGTTTTCCATTTTCTCGAGGTTTTTCAGGACCGCGAGGGGGAGGAGCGGGCGAGCCTGGGGGGTGTTAGTTCGTTCAGACACCTCGCTCTCGCGAAAGCGCATATTTCACGCTCGAATGTGCTCCCGGGCAATTTGAAGATTATTCAACACAAAGTGGAATTTTATGGGGAGCATAAAGCGGCGCAGGTTATATTCCTTATTTATGCGTCGACTTACAAAAAGGTGTAAAATAACGCCCGGCCGACTATTTACATATTTATGTACGTACATACGTAGCTGGTAGATATGTGCATACGTATATGGACGTGTTTTCTTGAGGTGGATGCACTAAAGAAATTGCCAAGTTTGTCGCGTCTGAAAATGTAATAAGTTTATATTGTTTCAAGAAGATGTGTGTCGCGTATGCAGGGAAATTTATGGAAAATGAGGACGATTTCAAGAAATTAAATTTGATGGTTTAAAATGGCATTCAAGTTTCGACGATTTTTAAATTTTCTTTTGTAATTTATTCTATCTACATAACCTAACGAAACATAAGTTAATTCTTGTTACCTATAATTTATACTCAGCAACAACTTTGCCCAAGAAACAATTAAAAGTAGTAAGTTGCTGTAGGTGTGAAAACATCGATCTCCGTTAAAACGGCTTTCGCATTTTAGCGTATCTCCGTAATAGAAATAAATACAATGTTACAGTGTTATATATCAAAATATTTGTTTTTTATGCTCTATAACATAACGTAATGTTACTCCACATTATAATTTATAAATCAAAAATTTTCCTCCACCCCAGGGTACTACAAAAATGTTCTATAGTTTCGATTACATAATGTACATCCAAAGACTCAAATTTTTCTAGATTTTTGGGTTTGGAACCTTTGCTTGTAAATTATTTTCGTCAGTCATACGGGAATGATCATTAATAAAAAGGAAACAAAGCAAAGGTCCAAAGATCGAGGCCTGTGGTACACCAGCAGTAATATTTTGCTTATATGACGCTACCTATCTATGTGTAGTTCCACTTAAACAATAGTATTACAATTTTTGTAGCAACAAATCATGGTTAACGAAATCAAATGTTTTAGAGAGAACCATAAATAAACCAACGAATTCTTTGCTTTCGTATAAATAGTCATATTGTTTCGTTTTAAGTGAGACCAATTTTGAATGTGTAGAATTACCTTTCATAAAGGCGTAAAATATTTTTATTTAGTAAATTGAAAATTCTATTACAAATTATTTTAAAGTCTGTTAATATAGTATCCTAAATAGAAATTTCGCTACGGATTAGCAAAGCGGAGCAGAAATAGGATATACAACGAGAAGCAAGAGACAACTACACCAGTCTTTAGAAACCTTCTGAAGAAGCTGAGAGCATGATCAACGAAACGTCAAGTAAAACAGTGAATACACGACAAAACCCGAAAAACATTTCTACTATGGCCTACGGTCGCGAAAGCCTACACTCAACTATTGGACGCCTCTATGGGGAGAAAATCTACTTCAAAACCAGGAAGCTGGACAAACTACTTAAGAAGAAGAGCCAATTGCTTGCCTCGCTGGCATTATTGCGACGCTGCCGAGACCGGAATGTGACACCAACCTTCGTTAAAATCCAACACCATATACAACGAACGACGCGATTCAACGGAACGGTTACGGATCAAGTAAGCGGAACGGTTATGGATCAGCAAAGCGGAACAGAAATAGGATATATAACGAGAAGCAAGAGACAACAACACCAGTCTTTAGAAACCTTCTGAAGAAGCTGACAGCATTATCAGCCAAACGTCTAGTAAAACAGTGAATGCACGACAAAACCGAAAAGACATTTCTACTAAAGAGCGCTTTGTTTTTACACGTGACTAGGTCCCCCTACAATCACCGGCGAGCCACTACTGACCTTGGTACTCATCCGTTTTAGTTTGACGGTAACTACTATCAAATATGATTAGTTACTGATTGGCTGTGCGACTTTAAAATGTGTGACAAAATTGGCGATCCCCCCAAGTGTGAGGTACACAGTATTATCCGCTTTGTAAACGCACAAAAAGGTCCGACCCATCGAAATTTATAGACAGATAACTGAGGCTCATGCTAATGTAATGAATCAAGCGTCAGTTCAAAACGGTGTATCATGTTTAATGGCAGACGGAAGAATTTCACGATGAAGGTCGCTTGGGCCGACTCTCAGTGGTGACTGATGGACTCAAAGCTAGAATTGAAACAAAAATCCAAGAAAATGCACATTTCACAATTGGCGACCTGCACTCATTCTTTCCAAAAATTTCAAGAACTGTGTTATACGGAATTTTCAGTGCAGTTCTGTCCTATAGCAAAGGGTGCGCCAGGTAGATTCTTCGAATTTTGTCAGACGAATGCAAAACAAAATAAGTGGCAGGTGCATTGACATTTCTCAGTCTCTATGACAAGAACGATGGTGAAGTTTTGCATGACATTGCCACTGGTGGTGAGACCTGGACATCGTATTTCACGCAAGAAACAAAGCGCCAATCAATGTAACTTAGAGAAGCCGTTAATCAGTAATTCATCAACTTGGAGGCAACTGAAGGAAAGCTGATAAAACGGTGACTACGCAGAAAAGTAGCTTAGTTATCTAATTTTATGTAAGAGCCAGTTTCGTCTAGTAAAAATTTTTATAGAAAGAAAACGTTCTTAATTTTTCCAGTGGCTCCCGTAATTTCCGATTAAATAAAAATCTCAGATAAAATCTAAAATATTATTTGCTTCTACTAACATAATAACCCTATTCAGTATTTAGTTGGACCCCCCATCGTTTTCAAATAATAGCCCTAATTCCATTCGCCTCGAAATTCACCAAACTTTATAAATATTACACTGATGTCTTCAATACACATCTTCACCTAGGCACAAAGTACGTATAATATTTGTACCAGTAGAGTAAGGATATCATATTAGAAAAGCTTCTTAAGGTCAATTCACAGGTATAGCAGTAAACTCCACTCACACAAATTAATTAATTATGCGGAACGCAGCGTTTCGGTAACACGGTTGACAATGGGAGCCCACGTGCTCCCGAAACGCTGCGTTCCGCATAATTAATTAATTTGTGTGAGTGGAGTTTACTGCTATACCTGTGAATTGTACATCCACACAGTCCTTGCAATCGTCATTTCTTAAGATCACTTGGATCAATGAAACAATATTCCCGTATCAAACATTGTACGTAAGTAATCACTTAAGTCCGTATAGATATTTTGCCCACCAAAACGTTCAATGTAAAAGTGCAAAGATATCACTTAAGTTATGCACATACGATTCCCATACACGTAAACCTAACAATGACAATAATAAAGTGTAAAAATCATAAACCCAAACATAAACTCATGACATCTCTCTACCTAACTCCCACGCGCCGTTACCGTAGGAAAAAGAACCAAAAAAGAACAAATACATGAACATACGCGGTTAAACGCAGGATATTCGAAGAACCGTCAACTTCGAAGACCAAACACCTGCGCACTCTTCGACTTTTCATGAATGGACCTCGGTAGCCGCAACTGTCCACCCAATCTCCGAAAAAATACGAGCTTCAGCTCGCACCATAAACGGGTTCTTTGGCTCGGAGGAGCCCAGCATGAAAATAATGTGATTTATACCGGGCCGTAATTTGTTTATAATAATTGGGCAGTGCGTGGCAATCCGAAACGGCATTGTCGAGGCACCGGAATAAGTTTCAATAAGTCGTAAATTCGTTTCGTGGATGCATAAACTACGCGATATGTAAATTAAAAAGAGACAGGAACATGCGAAGGAACGAATAAGACGAAACTTATGAAAGAAGATGAGAAGGATCTGAGAATTGGTGTGGTCATCGCTGTTTACGGATTCATTTTTGTCTTTGATATATAGGGTGACGTAAAAACGTAGAAAAACATGGTTTTATTAATCTTTTAATCTAATAGTAACAATAAGTTACAACTACACACGTAACAAAATATTCTTCCTTTTTTAATATTGTTTAACAACGCCGAATACTTTTAAAAGGCTATCACGATATAAGGTAAGTGCAATCAACTTTATTATACAATAGATTGTGCAATAACTTCACGATGACAATATTTCTTTGTAGGTTCAATGATTCCATATCAAACTTTCTCAAGAGGATATCAAAATCAAACCCCCGAGGAAAATAGATGCCCTTAATTCTATAGTGCATATATTTAAGCAACCTCCTCTGTGCTTTCTCCAATGTTTATTATATACGATATTCATAAAATGGACTCCAGACAAAGCTGACGTATTCAAGCGTGCTCTTGACGGCAGTATTATACAACAACATAGTAATATTAGTGCTGAAGCAGTTTGAATGACGTATGAAAAGTCCTCATGTTTTCAGAGAAGATGTTACATCATTTATATGAGATGCGAAGTTCAGGCTAGAGTCAAAAGGCACATCGAGATCGTTGATGGTAGTACAACGTTCGATTCTCTTTTCGTTAAACAAATAATTGTTTACATTGGTTTCCTTTTCTTAGTGTAAGTCATTACATAACATTTGGACACATTTAATTCGAGCTTATTTCTATCACACCATAACGAGATCTATATCTTTAGATCATCAACAAAAAGACACCTTCCACCTTCAACTTGGTCTAACAGATTGTTAATGAATAACTTGAAGAGAAGTGGCTCCAGATTTGAACCCTGCGGTACTCCGGACGTTACTTTGTAGATCTTTGATTTGAACCTATCGTAACGAACATACTGCGTTCTGTAATGGAGGTATGAAGAGAAAAGCTGCCCCAATCTATTGCTAAAGCCAAACCTATCTAATTTTAAACTAATACTAATATTAAGCCAGCGTTGGTATTACTAATAATAATTAATAAATTAGTTAATTACGTTAGTTAATTAAAGGGAAATTGTAATTTCATCATTATCTAATTTTGTTTTTAGTACAGCATGTTATTTAAAACTACAACATTATTGTTTAGAAAATATGTGTATCATCATGTATGTATGCCAATATTTTCCTTTGACTATTGTACCAGATTCTGTGTGACATCCTCCCATTATGCAGATGCCATTTCTGAAGAGCTATATACAGAGTTGAAGAAATTCTGGAAGTGATCGTTGACGGAGTAGCAAACCTTGAACAGAACTAAGTAAACCACCTACTCTGCTTTTAGCTTGTATGAAGGACCAAAATACTTTAGAATTATCTTTGATTTGGCTTTCTACTTTTAACACACAGCATCTATATATGAACATAGCATTTCTTTCTATTATGAAGTTCTTTTATATCTTTTATGAAACTCATATTTAGGTTTGATATTATTTATATATTCGGGTGTAAACCATTTGGAGTAGGTGAAACGAGAATTACGTTTCAAAGGAACATACATCTCAATATTGATAGACCGTCTTAGAACAGGTTCCCCAATCCTCACTGATATCTTTGTACATGGACAGAAATAATCAATCAATATGATAAAACGCGTAATAAAATTCGATATGATTAACTTTCTTAAAATTGAAGATTTCATTGGCAGTAGTAGTAGGTATTAATGAAACGCAACTAGAGAAATAATTGTAAGTTAATCTAAGGACTGGACGGCAATTATCTTCTATAACTAGAGGAGACTTGCCCCTAATAAGAATTAATATCAGTGAAAACCAAATCTAGTAATTGTCCGTGGTAATTAAGAACATTATTGATTTAACTAAGATTTAAGAACCTCGTTAATAATTTGAACTTTTGAATCGTTGGTGTTGCCGTCATGGAACTAAGAAATATTGAAATCGCCAAAGATAATAATCTTTTCGCTCAAAGAAGATAGTTATGCCTCGTATAAAGCTAGGAATCCTTTACATTACATTCTTCAGAATTTCTACTATAATATACCTTTGTCTTGTTCTTATTTCTCTGTATGACTCATTCATCTATCTCCAGTTTTACTACTGCTTCTAAATTATCGAATTTGATTGGGATATTTGCTCTTAAACTTCTTGCCGTAGAATTTGGGTGGATGAACTGGTATTTGTATTTCGTGGAGTATTTCTAATATCTAAAAATTAAATTTGAATCTTCGCATTTTTTAAAATTACTTTTACTTGTTTTAAGTGTATTTTCTGCCAAACCATTGGATTGCTAATACTGGATGCTTTATATAATGTGCTCAAACTCCCACTCTCAGGCAAACTATTTAAATTCAACGAAATCGGAATATATGGTTTCATCAGTAAATACCTTCACTGGAGGCCTCTCTTGCCCCAATGTAGTTATATTTGCTTTGTTGATGGGAATCACATAGGTTGCATACTCTTGAACATTAAAATCATTTTTTTACGTCTCATTTTTGCTAAAATCTAAACTTTATCTAACACAAAACGTCCAAGGTCGTGGAAAGTCTTAGTTTACAAAATTGCTTGTTCCGCATCTTTCTGTTAGTTCAATTTACTTAAGGATTACATATCCGATGTTCATTTCATGAAAATGATATGAATAAATAAGAAAACGCACCGCTTGCCAGATTTTGGTAAGGCATTTGGGGGCATGGTAAGATATTTTATAAATTCGATTAAGCTTGATCTCCGCTGCACGAAACAAAGCCAAACAGAATGGTCAATATCCCGCGTTATATTAAAAAATATAAATCCCCTCCGAAGAGACAATCTTTTTATCCTAACTACCATACGCTAACTGCATATCAATAAGTCCGCTTCTATTTCCCGAGCGGTAACATAAAAATTTATAGGAGACATGGGTTCGGAAATAGTCCACCACATGTGTATGAGATATGCAACGCTTATACATACATACATACATATATACCATCGTGGTTACAAGATCCTTTCGTTGGGAAGGTTTTTGGACTCTGAAGAACACTCGTACAGCTATAAAAGTTTAGTTTAAATCAAATTTATTGAAAATACCCCCAGCTGCAGGGGCATATATGTATACGTATGTATGTAGATGTGAGTCCATGGTCCATATGTGTATGGAAGAAAACATACGTCCGAGTATACGGTGTGCATGGTAAAATACGGTTAGTAGCAAAATTATTTACCAGTAAAAATGGAAAAAATACTACACTTTAATTTAAAAATAAATGATTCCTTTCTTTATTGGTTTAAAAATGGTGTGAAAAAAAAATGCAATCTATACCTAAAAATACACCAGCTCAGGTTGAAACAAACAACAATAATTTCGAAGCATTACCATTACAAATTTAGTCTAAACCAGTTCTTACTAATTTGTAATTTCCAGACAATCACAGCAGTCCAGCAGAAAAACTGCAACAACAAGACAAAGAAGAAAAATAATATATACAGTGTTCAACCTATAATAGTGACAAAAATATATAAAAAAAAAGAAAGACAGTAATGAATCTAAATGTAACATAAGTTCAGGGAAATCATAATTGCATTAATCTGAAGACTGATGTCTTTGGTGTACAGTTTTCAGAAATTCCTCATTTTAATTGTCGTTATTGGTTTTTCATAAACATTAGGAACACATAGCCTTCTTATGATGGACTAAGAGATTCAATAAGGCCGGCCCTTAAATAGAACTTCCTACACCAACCTTATTAAGTGAGAGAAGAACTATATTTTCCTTTAATGTTATTAATTTCTTCAAATTTAATAAATTCAACTGATATTCGAATGAAAATGTGTTTTCCTTTTCTTTCTTTGTTCCTTTATTTATTGAAAAATTATTGCAATTTCTAAACCAAATAAGCTTTTACATCAATATAACACACTTGGAGCGTACTAAATAGTATGCGTTTCCTGATCTTGCCGACAGAGGGCCACGTAATTCGTTTCGGCATTTACGCCAATTTAGTCACCAGCAAAACCCAGCATCGCAATCTCGAACCGGTGATATAAATAATCCACCACCATCGCCCCGATCCTCCACCGTACACGAACATCGCCCTCTTACGGGAAACGGAAGAAACGGCAAGCGACGGCCGTATTAAGCATATCAGAGGGTTGGAAAAGATAGATGGATAAACGAATGGATGGATGGACGGACGGTCGATGCGGAAAGAGAGTACGCCTCGAGTACGCTTCGAGTACGGTCTCGGGGAGGCGTTGGCGCGTCTCTCGCGATAAAAAATATTGGGCAATAAGTGGCGGAGCGATGTGGCAAGCCCTCCGGAAGCTGGCAGTGAGAAGCTGTCGTGACCTCATTCGACGGACCGTGTAATTGGATGGAGTGTAGCGATATCGACGTTCGACATCCTTTTGCTCCGCCGCTCTTCTCCTATTTCCCTTTTTTTCCGGGGGTGTACGCGATAGAACGTCGGAACGACGAGGCTGTCGACGTTCGTGTAAATTAAAACGCGATTTGACTCGCTAAATAGGATGATTTAGTTCGATTTCATTTGGTTTGCGTTGATAGGAGGGGCGAAATTAATTTCTAAATGTTGCTATACTCACGCTATAGAAACTCAGTAGAAGCTATTACTGTAAGGTTTTCATCAAATATATCTGCAATCCCTTCTACAAATTCCTTTGACATGAGTGACCTAACATCTTTAAACGTTTACTTATATTTTTGTATTAGTAGGTTTCGTTCAAAGTTCACATTAAAACAACAGCTCATTAAATAAATAAAGCTCTTTTAAATGGAAATTATATAAAATGGTAATAGAAATAAATAATAATAATATTTAATGCCCAACAGATACAAATATCCAATTACAAGGCAATGTTAAATAATGTACACATGCAAATATAAATAACATAAAATTAAAGTATGTCAAATTAGAAAACTTAGTAACTAGTTGCTTTAATTTAAATTAAAAAAAAAAAAGTAGTTTACCAGTGGTTAGCAAAAAAGAGAGAACGGAAAAAGTATTCAACTAAGTGTAACGCACCATGGTCTACATACCGTCAAAAGGGACGGTAAAGTGCAGGTATGTATATCCAACTCGGCAAACTCCACAGAGTTGAAATTGCTACACAATCTGTGTATTGGGGACCTGATGGCGATGTTTGTTCTAGGTGCGAAACAGTAAAAAGTATTTGTTTGCCTAGATCCTGAACGTGGTACAATGAAGTTGATTTTACTCAACAACTCAGGGACATCAAGACCATTATGAAGTAAAGTAAATAGGAATTTACACTCAGCCTGTTTTCGACGTAGTTCTAATGAATCAATATTAAATGCCTCTAGCAGAGCACTGTGGCTAAATCCTTGTATCGGGTAAGTATTAAATTTTTAAAGTACAAGAACTTCAAACATCTTCTCTGAATCTGCTCTAGAAGATGTATCTGATAGATGTACATAGGTGACCAGACCAAGGACGCATACTCCAGTCGAGACCGAACAAAAGCGAAATAAAGAGGAAGAATTGCTGTTATAGAAGCAAATGGTCGTGTAACACGTATAATGAATCCTAACATACTCAACGCTGATGTACAAATACTGGATATGTGCTCCATAAAGGTCAGTCTTGAGTCAAAGACGACGCCCAAGTCTTTTATAGAGGTCTCCCTAGGTAAAGAAGATCCAGCCAAGTGGTAGGTATATATATTTGGAGTCGTCTTACGAGTGTAGGTGACAATTTTGCATTTGTTTACATTAACTGTTAGTCTGTTGTTGACACACCACGTGTGGAATATATCGAGTTGGCTTTGCAAAATGCAAAAAGTTTACGCCCTGTAGAAAATAGGATATCAACAAATGAACAAATAAACATCTTCAAGTAAAAAAATTCGCGAGAGGTTGTATTATTATTTTCTGTTAGGAGTTTTATCAATTATTTTAGAGAATGAACTGTCTACTTAGTGATGGATAACTGGTTGCATTTTCTCGTTCAAGCTGTGAAACACTCTGTATATATATACATATATATATATACCAAAGCGTATCTCCCTTACATAAAGGGTACAACAGACAAAATAGGTAAGATATTACGAAAACCATATCCGAATCATATTTTCCACCGATAGAAAAATTGGATAAATTCTGAATAATCCGAAGGACAAGATACCATTGGAAGCTCAAGCAGTATACGCCATACCCTGCAGGAATTGCGAGCTTTCTTATAGAGGCCAAACAAGGAGAAAAATAAGCGTCAGAAGAGAAGAGCACAAACTAGCAGTACGAACAAAAACACGGATTGTCAGACAAATCGTCGTTTCTCTTGTTGTCATTTTCTTGGATAAGAAAGGATTAGTTTCGCAAATTGGAGCATAAATCTGTTGGACATCGAGCTTTTTTGTCCTGTATACTTACCAACATTGATTGTACAACTCTAGCCAATTACACTGGGTTTATAACAAAAGCGACTAGATATGTAAAAGTGGACGAATGTGAATTGAAAAGGATAAGTATTAGAGAGAAATTCAGAGGATCTTTTAGGAAAGATCGAAAAAAATGTATTTGGAATGGCGAACAAAATATTCAAAGTTATAGAAAAAGTGTCAAAAATATGACGGAGCTAGTGTTATCTACAAAAAACGTTATATTAAACCAAATACCCTCCGCATTTATTCTGCACAACATAACTTGAACTTAGCAATCAACGATTCAGTTAGGAAGGAATTACGCAAGGAATTGTAATAGCTTTTGTAGCCATTAAAGATTTGTAAAAGATTTGTGGTGTAAGTATCAAACATTGTCGTCTTTTACTGTCATGGAAAGGTTCCCGGGTATCAAATTCTGATCTTAATGAAACTTGATAGGTAAATAGAGTATGTTGAGACTTGAAAATAAAAATGTTGTATTTTTGCTTAAATTCACTCTGAAGGGTGAACCACCCCTTCGGAAAGACCTTTCGATAAGGTACAATATTTGCATTTAAATTTTTGTTCTATCTATTTCCGTTCAAGAATTAAATTAGGAAAACTGAAAGTCCATGAGTTTTCTAAGGGGTGTCTCACCCCTTCAAAGTGATTATTTTCAAGTCACAACATGCTGTACTTACCTTATCAAGTTTCATTAAAATCTAAATTTGATACCCGGGAAACCATAATGAAACTCACAAGGAAAGGTCCTTGTGACTCTCGTTATGCTTTAATCTGCAATTATTTTAAAATAATTAAATTCCAGGCGATATGCTGGTCGAGTAAATTACTTGATAGCGATTACCCTACGTTATGGAGACATAATGAAGTCTTTAACAAATATTTGCTTCACTATTGATAAAAAGGAAGAATTGTATCAAACTAGGCGACCTCAAAACGCTTCGCAGAATTGAAAATATCCTCAGAGATGATATCTTCCTGTGATCCGCGAGTTTTCCTTGAACATTCTGGTACTTTGCTCGATGGATTCTTCTTTGCATCGTTCCAGATAGATGCTCCGTAGAGCAGTCCAGACTAGACCGTGACACCAAGGAGTCTCCTACTGCACTCATTCGACCCTCCGACTCAAGGATCCTATTTACTTTCTTCGTGGTTTCAGAAATGTGTGTTTTCCATCCAAGGTTTCTTTCTATGTGCACGCCCTTGCTCTGTATCGATATGTTCCTCACCCTGACATTAATCTGTTTCAATTTCCTTCCGCTTACCATGAGGATTCCGTTTTCTATGCAGCAAGTTTTAGTTTCTTGTCTTCCAGGCAATTGACGACACTGCTGAATCTGCTATCCGCGATATGGAAACCGTTCCTGCAAGCCCCTATATATACCCGGTACTCAGCGATACACGTCATGACAAAGTCTGGCATGATGATCTCATATATAAAGTGAGATTACACCGGATTCCAGCCACGCTTACCAATCTCATTCAACACTATCTCCGCAACAGAAGATTTTCTGTTAAAATAGAAGAAGACATCTCTACTTTCAGAACAATGCAAGCAGGAGATCCGCAGGGCTCGGTGCTGGGACCGCACCTGTTTAACATCTACACTTCCGACATACCGTGGTCAAAAACTTGCCACACTGCCCAATTTGCAGACGACACCTCTATTTATTGCAGCCACAGGCAAATGAAACCGCTGCACGCTCTAAAAATGGTTTTCAGAATGGTAAATAAAGATAAATACAGGGAAAACCACAGCTATCTATTTCACGCCACGTAAAAGACACAAACAGTCCGACGCCATCGGATGGGTTAAGAAAGGGAAGTATCTAGGGGTTGTTCTAGACAAACAACTCACATACACCTGGCACATCAAGGAAATCAAAAAGATCGGGAGCCTCGAAGGTCCTGTATCCACTATTAAACGAGATAAGTAAGCTATCACTAGATAACAAGATCAAATCATTAAAACAATAGTAATACCGATCGCCACCTATGCTGGTGACCTTTGGCATCAGCCAACTGAAGCGCAAAAGAAGAAGATATAGGGAAAACGCAACAAACTAACGTGCATTAGGGGCACCGCGTTACATAACAAATACAGCACAGTATCAAGAACTTAACCTGGAAATACTTGATACAATAATATACAGAAGAACACAAAATACATTGCACAGGATGGAGACGCAAACATTCCACAGCATTGGTGCCAGCATTAACCCCGGAGACACTCCACAGGCGACTTCCAAAATGTTCGCCTCCCCCACCATCAGTGTGCTTCCATCAAAGTAGTTGTGAATCATACTATACGGATATGGTGATGCACCTCTGTTTTGTAATTCGTTTAGCATTCAATTCCATGGGACGAAGTTGAAAGCATTTTCAATATCTAAAGTCATTAGATCTCGGAGTGTACGGTCCTCGTAATGCCTCTTCAGAAACTTCTTTGATGTTTTTGAGTGCTGCGCTAGTCGATCTGCCCTCTCTGTGTCCGTGCTGTGCCATACCTCCCTTCTCTTCTAATTTCTTGTGCAATATTCGATGTTCCAGCAGTTTTCCCAGTACGCTATCACCAACCGTTCACCACCGTTCGAAAGTCGCTCTACGACCACGCATAACCGAGATACGTGTATACGGTCGATAAATTCCGAAAATGACCGTTTTTATCATCCTACGCCTGAGAAATTTCAACCCCCTAGCCCTAACCGTTTAGGAGATATGGACGTTTGAGGGGGTGAAAAACTCAACTCCTTAAAGGAGCTTCGAATGGAGTCGAGTGATATATCAAAAGATCGCCGATAAGCGAACGTCTAACTCTTCCCGTTAACGCGCTGCGGAAACATCGCATTTTTTCTGACCAAAACGAGAAATTTTTTCGACCCGAAAAATCGTAAACACCAACGCTGTTCAGTTACAATTTGGTATTGCTTTTCTTACACAGAAACAGGAACGTTACATCAATCCGAAGGAATAATGCGGAAAAAGTAGTACCGCGAAATATTGAAGACCCATGCCATTCCTTTTGGGCTGCGACTAATCAGCGAAAATTTTAATTTTATACAACGTTCCAGAACACACAGCCAGAATATGCAAACAGCATCCGAATGAGCAAAATTCAACAAATATTTTACAAGTTATGCATGGCCACCACAGAGTCCAGATCTCAACCCTATTGAATTTCTGTGAGATGAACTTAATAGAAAAGTTCGAGGTGTCGGTCCTACTTCCAAAAACCACCTTTGGAATAAGAATGGAACAACATCCCAGACGAAAACCTGAAGAAATTAATGGAAAGGATGCCGCGTGTTGTTCCTGTGGTAACTGATCAGTGTTACCTGATCAAACTTCTATGTGCGGCAGTGTACTTAAGCATAACATACCTATTATCAGATACACATTCATATACATTTTAAAAACAGGCTGTAATTTTGACTTGTCAACATTTTTCACACCATATTACGACGGTTCTCCAAGTTACATCTCCTGTAAATGATTCAAGTATAGGACTTTTGTGAGCGGCAGTGTACATTATTAATTTATTTCAATTGAATTATCACTTCAACATTTTATCTATCTCCTTATCATACGTTTTACGTTTGACTTTTCAAAATTTCAGCAATGTAAAGTTTAATATTTAAGATTTTGGATATAAACAAAATTTTAAATTCTTTACCATTATCACTAATAAATAAAATTTGTTGTACTATTCCTCCTGAAGATGGAACCAGTTCTGCTATAAATATCAATTTTTTAAGGAATAAAAAAAAATGACTTCAATTTTATTAAATTGTGAGTCACACCAGTGATAAATGATCCGTATTTCACTCGAAGTAATAGATTTTTCAATTGCTTCCGAATAACAGACGAGATCCCATCGAAACCAATTCGATATTAAACCCGAACTAAAATTAAAATCCGACTCATGATTTTATTATTTCGATAATCCTTTCTCCTTTCTAAACATAGTTCCGCTGACTATACCGGTTTCTAAATATAATACATAAAGTCAAGCGGTTATTTATTTACAGTAGCTCCACATCTACGAATATAAAAAAAAAGGTATAAATGGAAGCGAACGCACAGCGTATAGGTGCCTCTTGGAAATTGGGATCCAATTCATAAACAACTCCTCACGCGAGAAGCCCACAAAACAACGCCGGTAAAGGATGCAACGTTGCGGTCAAGATCGTTGTGAATTATGTTTCCTATACTATTCATTCTCTCGGGGCAGAAACCGGTAGCCACACCGCTTGCTCCTATGCATCGGACTTCGGCGTGAAGCTGTGAATGGATCGTCCGCTGGACGATTCGAATGATGTGTGTGCGTACAACTTTTTGGGTGGTTGTGGTTGCATGGGTAGATTATTCGAATATAGTTATTATATGGAAGATATATCAGTGTCGTTTTCTATGGAGGTAGAACGAATAATAAGAAGAAGGGTGCAATAACATCGTGTACTTTAAGAAGAATAAGAAGGAAAAGGGAGGAAAGGAAAGTTATAGTTATTATCAAATACGTCCAATTGTATATGGTGACCACTATGAAATTGACATGAAAAAGATCCAAATATGTTAACATACTGAATAAAACAAAGTGTTTTTCAGAAAGTAGGCAAACATGAGTTTCTTCTTTGTATATTGCTGGTCCTTTTTTTCGCAAAACGTATGTAATTCTAAAGTTTCATTAAGCTTAGTTAATAATAATAATGATAATAGTAACAACAGGTTGATTTTCACTATTGTCGATACATGAGTAGACATATCACATATTCTGCACCTCTTTTGTACAAAGTAACACTATTCGAGTTACGTTAGAAATTTTGAAAGTGCTTACAAGAAGGAGTAATTATGAAGATAGATGTTTTCAACTTCCATAGGACTTATATTCCTGGATGTATTAGTAAAGGCTAATCGAACATTTTAACTCGTAAAAAAAGCAAGACCAATCTTCGCCAAATAGCAATAAAAGGATATACGAGGCCAGATTTTCATATCCCACCCCTCATCTACTTCTAACTGGTTGTTTGATTAATATTTTTGGCATCTAGTTAACTGAGATTTCTAGACCATATCAACGTATATCAAGTTTGTATCTCAAAGTGTTTTGTGCTGCACCTAATTCTTGAATTGTGTGTCACGATTGTTCATAAAAATGGAACCTGTAGAACAAAGAGCCGTCATAAAATACCTCCAGAAAAAGGGCATGATGCCACTTCAAATTCATAAAGACATTATGGCAACTATTGGCGAGTCTGCAGTTTCTTATGATATAGTCAGACACTGGTGTCGAGATTTTATATGCGGAAGAATATCCTGTGAAAACCATCATACCGGTGGTCCTCCCATAACGGTAACAACAGACAAAAACATTAAAAAAATAGACAATATCATACTGCAAAACCGACGAGTAAGAATCAGAGACATTGTAGAAGATACAGGCTGATCATTTTATGTGTTGCACAACATGCTAACTAAAAAATTAGATATGAAAGAGATGAGTGCAAGATGGGTGCCCCGAATGTTAACCATTGATCAAAAAAGAAATCGGGTGTTGATTTGTAAGCGACTTTTGGGAAGATACCAAGTGACAAAGAGAACCTTCTTAGTCGGTATGTTACCAGTCATGGGTCCACCACTATGATCGTGAGACCAAAGTTCAAAATAGAAAGTGCAAACATCACTGTTCTCCTCCTCCATGGTCATGTCGTCCGCTGGAAAGGTTTTGCTATCTGTGTTCTGGCACGCTTACAGAATCATCTTGACTGATTATTTGCAAAAGGGACAGAGCATTACAGAGACCTACTACGCACAATTGATTTCCACATTGTGAGACGCTATTAAAGAGAAACGCCGAGGAAAGTTAGGGCACGATGTGCTGTTCCATCAGGATAATACTCACAGCCATACATGCTGTTATTGCTATAGCTGCTATACACCAAGCAGACTTTGAATTAGTGGAGCACCCGCCATATTCGCTGGATCTGGACTCTAGTGATTACAGGCTGTTCCCCAAATTAGAATAAATCTTACGCGCGGCAAAATTTTGCAGTAATTGTTATGTGTTGCAAGCTGTAGAGAGGTGGTTTGCACTAGTGGGACAAACATTTTTCCAAGAGGCCGTTGACATGTTGGAACACCAATGGACTAAGTGCATTAGTGTAGAGAGATACCATGTCGAATTGTAGTTTTACTGTAAGGGGGAGAGGGGTATAGCATAGAGAGCCACCCTCGTATATCAAATGACAGTAATAAGCTATACATAATTACATATAGAATATTTCTAAACCATTCTGCCAAATACTAAAATGAATGACCTTTACATATTTGCTACCTTTTGTATGTTTTCAATATGTAGCATTTCACTGGGCGATGTCCACAGCAATGAAAAAAAAAATCATGATAAATAAATATGTATTACTTATCAGTTATGTTATCACTTGCTGATATAATAATAATAATAATAATAATAATAATAATAATAATAATAATAATAATAATAATAATAATAATAATAATAATAATAATAATAATAATAATATTTAATGCCCAACAGATACAAATATCCAATTACAAGGCAATGTTAAATAATGTACACATACAAATATAAATAACATAAAATTAAAGTATGTCAAATTAGAAAACTTAGTAACTAGTTGCTTTAATTTAAATTAAAAAAAAAAGTAGTTTACCAGTGGTTAGGAAAAAAGAGAGAACGGAAAAAGTATTCAACTAAGTGTAACGCACTCAGTCTACATACCGTCAAAAGGGACGGTAAAGTGCAGATATATATATCCAACTCGGCAAACTCCATAGAGTTGAAATTGCTACACAATCTGTGTATTGGGGACCTGATGGCGATGTTTGTGCTAGGTGCGAAACAGTAAAATGTATTTGTTTGCCTAGATCCTGAACGTGGTACAATGAAGTTGATTTTACTCAACAACTCAGGGACATCAAGACCATTATGAAGTAAAGTAAATAGGAATTTACACTCAGCCTGTTTTCGACGTAGTTCTAATGAATCAATATTAAATGCGTCTAGCAGAGCACTGTGGCTAAATCCTTGTATCGGGTAAGTATTAAATTTTTTAAAGTACAATATAATATGTAACATACCAATTACATTTGAATAAACTATTAGCAACAAAAAAATATGTATCAATACTCTACAAATACTGGTAATGTACTTACAGAACTACATCACTTTTCTTAATCCCAATATATTTCAAGATTTCTTCATTCTATTCAAAATAAGCGGAAATAATCTCAAAACGTAGTTAATATGATCATTAATCATGCTTGTTAAGACGTCCCGAAAAAGAAAAAGTAGCATACGTTGCGAAAAAATTAGAATAAGAGCCAATTCTTTTCCGGTAGCTGACTTCTATACGTTTCCAGCGGAAGCGGTCGTAAATAACGGAAGATATGTATCGTGGAAAACACGGGAAAGCGATAGCATATATCTCCGTCGCTAACGCGTTGATCTTCGCTTTGAAAACGGTCCATCTTTTCTAGATCGCGGAACAAGGCGTTAGGACTGATACTTGTCTTCGTACGCCGGAAAGTTGTGAAGGGAGAAACAGTAAAATAACCGATAACGGATGATTTATAGTGGAAGAAGTGGAAAGAATGTGGATCCCGTTGGCAAATAGCAATAATAATTTAACGTTTAATATGCTCCTTTAGATTATGGCATTCGTTAATTTTAATTTTAATTTCGTCGCACCTTCTTATTAACGTTAGATATACCTTACCACTTATTGTTTTTAAAGGAATCTATGAACTGTGAGTGTTAAGCTCACATTCAACGCGATTTTGAGTGATAATCAAAGTGTATCCGATACACTAAAAGGGTATACCTTATACCTTTATGGATTCAATACTACTATACCTTTTCCATCAAGCGAGAAAATTGCATTTCTCGACAATACCGCTAATGTATTACCTCTTACACTAATTAGTCACTCTGTCAAGTGTTATCATCATAAGATATTTATTTGTAGATTCATTCAATTCAAAAATGATAAGACACTCTAAACACGCCTACTTATGCTATGATATAACGCGCTAATAAGATACATAGTTGACACACATAGCACTGACCATATTCAAATGACATTTCAAACTTTCTTCCTTCGTGTTAAGGACTTAACATTGTTTTTGTGTTTTTATAAATGAATTTTAAGTTTCTAAGGAAATGTCTTTTGTTTTATCCATTTTTTTTTACTACTTTATATATTTTATATGATTTTATCTTTTTTGCAACCGTATGGGTTAGCATTATCACCTTATTTTCATTTAGAATAATATTTTACTTTCATTTTTTTATTATTTATTTATTTTGCTATCTGTAGAATATATCGAATGTTATTTTAATATGTATGTACATTACGCATTGTATATGTCCATTCACAATACTCTAGCTAAAGGTGCCTAATTTAAAAGTCACTAAGTGCAACGTCGTCGAACAAATAATGGGAGTTTTCTTAATATCTAATATATACAAGCACAGGCAGTCGACTCCCGCGCGACGGTCGAGGTATTAGCAATCGTGCACTCTCGGTCACTTTACGTAGCTCGTCGTAACGTGTACAGTAACGTCGTCGGATGAATATTGGAAGTTTCTAATAGTTCCTAGTTTTGGCGGGAATCGTCGAGGACGTTGTCGTCTATACATTTATTTAGTCTTCTGTTACGATTCTGGCGGGAGTCATTCTGGTAAGGTTGTCGGATCGCATGTATAGATATCTTTACTAAGTACAAATCCTCGACTTTCTATTATCGTACGTCGAGGCTACTGTGTCCGTTGTCGTCTATACATTTATTTAGTCTTCTGTTACGATTCTGGCGGGAGTCATTCTGGTAAGCTTGTCGGATCGCATGTATAGATTTCTTTAATAAGTACAAATTCTCGATTTTCTATCATCGTCCGTCTAGGCTACTGTGTCCGTTGTCGTCTATACACATCGTAGCGGACGAGTTTCACGGACCATTTTTCCATATGTAATGCCGGCTTCATCGCTCCGTTTTCCTTGTCGGTGCGCATTTCGCACATTTGCTGGCTACTTGCATTTTCCCTTGTTTGGGGCGCAGTAGCAGAGAGCTAAAGATTGCACATAGCGTATTATTTCAAACGAGAACGCCTTGGTAGCTGTCACATTACTTTTGTTTTGAGATCGGCTATTATCGCTACTGCCGCCCTCGACCCAGGCGTTCAAGCTCTAAGAGATAAGGTGGGTTCCCCTATAAATGTATAAATAACGAACGTATTTGGTTCAAGTACAAATGGTACAGGGCCAAGACCCTTAGGCAAATTTAAAACAAGAAAAATGTATTAGGCTCCCGGAAAGGAACATATAAATAAGCATAGCACCGAGGTGCGCTTATAAATTTAAAAAATAAATAGGGTTGGCTCTCCTATAAAAAGGTAGTGGTAGATGCAAACAGATAGAGGCACTAGTACATACCTCCAACAAAGTTTCTGCGGAGGCATATAAGAATTTAACATTTTAAACGCAATTAAAACATAGCTTTGCAACGTACATGCTGAGGCGGTACTTTATATTGCAACCAAAGGAAAACATACATATACACATGCTAATGTATATTACATGTATAAGAGAGCTCAAGTAACTGCAATTATTGCAAATATATATATTTTACGTACATCGTAACTGTACATAGGCAGGAGTTGAAACCGTGGACACATTTTATTTTGTAAATACATTTTTTGCGCATGCGCATTGAGTTTTACTGTACAACCTTTCATCTAGTAAATAAGCGAACATACTCTACAAGTAAGTATTGGTCAAGTAATTCAGGAATTTACGATCAGGCTACACCGGCGCTGTTCTTCAAACCAGGAGAACGTAACACGTCGCTTAAGAACAAACAGAACCTTAAGTATATTGAATGTATCCGATTTCATGTTAATGCAGCAAAGCATGCATCGGTAAAGCAAAAAATCGCTTGACGTTTGTGTCTCAGACCAAGTTTATTTAACTTTAATTTAACTCTACAACATTTTTTTCCCGAAATTTCTAATCGAAAAATCCTAGAATTTATTGAGGTCCGCAAACAGCCTATTAACCCAATCCGAGACGACGAATATCCTCTCAACTACTCCGTCTAGACTACCACAGCATGATAACTAGACCTCAATAATCATGACAAAAGTGCCTTGCATAAGCTCACCTTTTAGAAAGTTCCGAAGAATGTTTATTAAAATAAGGAACCAAGATAAAGAAATTATCCTTTTATATGGTTTCGCTAATTTTAACGTTCATACTTTCAATAAGAAACTTGTCGGTAACAATAAATCATTAAAGGTTTGACATAAATTTTCTGAACTGTAACAAATTTTTGGGAAAATTCCTGTGTCGTTCCTGTGTTCACATATTTTATGCAGATTCTTTGCAAAATCCGAGGAAGATTGCTGAGGAACATTTCAATGTCTAATGTTCCCTTTTATATTCGGTATAATCACTAGGAAGTTTCAATTGTAACTGAAACTATAACAAACTACTTTTTCTTGCAATGTACATGCATCTTTGCATTTTGCGGGGTATCTCTTCTGAAAGAAAAAGATCTGGCAGGTATAACGTTGCTCAGAATGTATCCTTCCTTATTTTTCCTGTCGGCATAAATTGTATTTACAATAACAACAATGCTAAATTGTCTTTCCAAATTCAATTTAAATTCCAATACCCGAAATCATTACAATATATTACTATTTGATTTCCGGGCTTGAATTTTCAGTTAAATTTATATTTAATCATAAAATCAGAGCGTCCAGGATAATTTCGAATTAAAAAAAGAACATATTTTAAAGCAACTAACAGAAAATATACGAACAAAAAACGAAAAATTTCAATATTTTAATTTATTATTTAAAATTTACTATTCAGAACACCGTTAATCACTAATGATTTAGAAATATGATACCGTTGTTTTAATTAAATCACCTGAAGAACATGCAGTACTGTGTAGGTGTCGACATTTTGCTGTGCAATAGAACTGGATTATCGGCTACTATTCATAGCATTTGCCAACAGATTTACGTATAATAATTTCAATCGAAAAACAGAAAAAAAATTGTGTTAATAGAAAATAGATAATCAAATTAGCATCAATTTTGTCAAGAAAAAAATTTTATACTATTTCAAGATAAACAACATCTACGGCCTCCCTTGTTAACGTTCAACAGTAATGTGCTAGCATAACAAGATTCCATTTGCTCCAGCAACTGCTCTTTCATTACCAAAATATATTGGTGAAAGTGTTCACCGTGCTTACCGTTGTTCATACTTTCAAGACAATACTCAAAGTGAGAGTAGAGAATATGGTTTTTAAGTATATATTGAAGCGTTAAGTTCTTGAATTGTATCATTTTTTATTCCCCACAAGACAAGAAATTTTACTATTCTATATTCTCGGAGCTAACTATTCGCCCTTATCCAATAGAGCAAATTTACCACACACATAGTGGAAATCATTTGAATTATTTTCACACAAACGCGGCGTAATTGGATCTTTAAGAAGCTAAATTGAAGTCTACATTCATACCTTGTGCCTACGTAATAATTTAAAATTAAACATAGATAAATATTTATGCTTTTCACAAGAATGATACATAGAATTGATTCTCAGTATTGCTTTAATAATATTAATATTGTCCAGCATAATAATGCTGCTATATGCAGCAACCCGTTGTATTCATACTCAATAGCATGACTATGAATATTATGCCGAAATTAGCGGCATTATTATGTTAGGTATTGTTTTCTAGGCGTTTTCGATGTGTTTTTAATTTAATATTGCCTGTCAGTCTTCTCAGGTCCGTCCTTAGGGTGGAGCGAGTGGAGCGGCTGTTCCAGGCCCCGCGCCTACGAAGATCCCGCGGTGAGGGACCTTTTCACAATAAAATGTTCTTAGAATAAGATAATACGGATTAAAAATGAATTAATTGAAACCTTCTCTTTTCAATGGTTTATATTGGATTTGTTTGTCTCTAAACATTTACATAAAGGCCCCGCAAAACTATTTTGCACCAGGCCCCGCTTTTGCTAAAGACGGCTTTGAGTCTTCTATTAAAGATTTAGGTGTGGTACGTTCTCCTGGTTTGAAGAACAACGCCGCTGTAGCCTGCTCGTAATTTCCTAAATTACTTGACCAATACTTACTTGTAGAGTATGTTCGCTTATTTACTAGAGGAGAGGTTGTACAGTGAAACTCAATGCGCATGCGCAAAAAATATTTAAAAATGAAATGGTTACACGGTTTCCACTCTTGCCTATGTACATGTACGATGTACGTAAGATATATATATATATTTGCAATAATTGCAGTTAGTCGAGCTCTCTTATACATGTAATGTACATTAGCATTTGTATATGTATTTTCATTGGTAGCAACATAAAGTAATGCCTCAGCATGTACGTTGCAAAGCCATGTCTTAATTCTGTTTAAAAGGTTAAACTCTTATGTGCTTCCGCCGAAGCTTTGTTAGAGGCATGTACTAATGCCTCTATCTGTTTGCATGCACCACTACCTTTTTATAGGGGAGCCAACCTTATTTATTTCTTAAATTTATAAGCGCACCTCGGTGCTATGCTTATTTATATGTCCCTTTCCGGGAATCTAATATACTTTCCTTGTTTTAAATTTGCCTAAGGGACTTGGCCCTGTATTATTGGCATGTATTTGTACTTGACCAAATACGTTTGTTATTTTCACATTTATAGGGGAACCCACCCTATCTCTTAGAGCTTGAACGCCTGGTCAAGGGCGACAGTAGCGATAATAGCCGATCTCAATACAAAAGTAATGTCACAGCTACCCAGGCGTTCTCGTTTGAAATATTACGCTATGTGCAATCTTTAGCTCTCTACTACTGCGCCCCAAAGAAGGGAAAAATCCAGTAACCAGCAAATGTGCGAACTGCGCACCGACAAGTAAAACGGAGCGATGATGCCGACATTACATAAGAAAACTGGTCCGTGGCACTCGTCCGCTACGACGAGCAACTAAATGAAAAATTTCTAAGTCCCGATACGACAAGGACCGAACAAACGTACAAAAGACAACGGGCGCTGCGGCCACAACGACCGTCAGCAAGAAGCGGAGTGATCGTACTTGTAGAGGAGGTCTATACATGCGCGCCGACAATATCACCAAAATAATTTCCGACACAAACTTAACCGAAGACTAAAAATATGTATAGACGACAATGGACACAGTAGCCTCGACGTACGATGATAGAAAATCGAGAATTTATACTTATTAAAAAAATCTATACATGCGATTCGACGACGTTACCAAATGACTCCCGCCAGAAATAAATGTATAGACAACGTCCTCGACGATTCCCGCCAAAACTAGAAAATCTTAGAAATCTCTAATAAGCTTACGACGACGTTACTGTACACGTTACGACGAGCACGAAAGGTGACCGAGAGTGCACGATCGCTAATACCTCGACCATCGGGCGGGAGACGACTGCCTATGCTTGTGTATCTTAAATTTTAAGAAAACTCCCATTACATATCCGACGACGTTGCATTGAATGATTTCTAATTAGGCAGTTTTAGCTAGCGTAATGCGAATGGCTGACTTGCATACATATACAATGCGTAATGTACATACATATTAAAATAAAATTGGATATAAGAGAGCAAAATAAATAAATATAAAAATGAAAATAAAGTAATATTCTAAATGAAAATAATAATGCAAAGAAGATAAAATACATAGTAGTAAAAAATATATAAAATATAAAAAACAATGTTAAGTCCTTAACAAGGTGTAATATGTCATAAGAAGTTAACCTTCTTCAGTCATGACTCAGATGTTGCAACAGTTACCTTTCAATTAATAGAATTTATTTTTCGCACTTGTAAGGATTTTACTAACCTTGGCACAATAGAGACCCCCCTTCTTCGCTTATATGGTTCCCCAGCCCGAATATACTTCTGTTGCTTCGTATCATTTCTATAACGTCCAAACTAATCCCCTCAAACGGATTAATCGCAATTTTTTAAAGTATCTCTCATATAGGTGCGATGGGCGTCATCCTTTACGAGGAATACCCAACGGGAAACTGATTGGGAGGTATCACATTATTACACACAGAGAAGAAACTGGATCAGTGCTACATTTATGAGAAATATTATTAAGGAAGAATGGACTCATCCCGTTTTTTGACAGGAGTTGTTATACTTGTACCACGCTTGGAGTTAAGATCGCATCACTCGCCGCGCATCCACGCAGTACGGAAGAATATGCTCTGACAAGCGCCTTTGATACACTCAGCAAAAAAAATTTAATAGCTTGAACTTAGACTTGGGTTACTTTTTCATTTTTTCTCATATGTTTTACGTTATTAATATTTATTTATTATATGTAATTTTTATTTATTAATGATGCGTTGCATGTATTATTTTTTATAATTTTGTCCACTTTTGAATACTTATCTGTTGGGCAATTAATACATTATTATTATTGTTACTACATAACTGTTTTCCATTATTAGAATTTTTATTATTATTATCCTCATGACTTTATGCTCTGCTATTTCATTTAAACTCTCTTACATCCCTTACATACCGTGTTGTATATTCATCCCCTCCCTAAAGCATATTAACCAATCAGATTAGAACAACAATAATAATAATAATAATAATATCTTTATTGCCCAACAGAAAACAATTCCATTTACAGGACAATGCGAAAATAATGTAACCTAGCATATATATGTAGTAACAATATACAGCGCAGTAATAAATTAAAATTAGTCGAAAAAGATACAACTGAAATCATAAACATAATAATGGCTCGGTGACACCAGAATGCAAGAACAAAATAGGACGACAATGTAAATCCATGTAGACTCTTCAACAAAAAGGATCGTGAAGTAATTCATTGGCATTTCTAATCATATGCGTAAAGGGTGCTTTTAGCAGAACATTAGTTTTGCATGACGGGACCTTAAAATTAGGGAAGGACCTGGTATCGTACTGAGGTACCACAAAATTAATTTGGGAGAGAAGAGATGGAGCGTCAATAGCGTGATTAATTAGTTTAAGTAGAAATTGGCTGCTAAATTCCTTCCTTCGATCCGATAACGATACAAAGCCGCGTCTCCTCAGCGGACCAGCATAATCAACATCGCGTCCAGGGTAAGTGCCATCAATTTTGAAGGATAGGTATTTCAAAAATCGTTTTTGCACTCTTTCAAGTAGTACTTGCAGATGGAGATAGTGAGGATACCAAATTATGGAGGCATACTCCAACCCAGTGCGGACAAGCGAATAGTATAATGCTTTTAGCGAGGCAGGATTATTGAATGATCTGCAGGATCGTATGAGAAATCCTAAGGATTTCATCGCAGAATTTCGTATGGATAATATGTGGTCTGCAAACGACAGATTTGCATCAAACTGCACGCCCAGGTCCATCACAGACGAGTGTCTAGGAACAATAGCCTGACTCACAGCATATTGAAAATTGTATAGTCTATGACATCTAGAGTAGCTTACAACAGCACACTTATCCAGACTCAAATGAATTCCATTCTGTGTACACCATCTAACAATAGTATCCAGACTGTTCTGGAGAAACAGACAATCTGCCGGGGAGGTTATGGTATTGTAGATCTTAAGATCGTCCGCGTAAGCCAGTACATTGCAGTCCAGCCCCTGTAGGAGATCATCCAAATAAATATTAAGCAAAAGGGGACCCATGCTAACAATGCTAACTTTATCCTGCAACGTCTGCAACATGCATTTTCTCCGTAACCAGTACTAAGCCAATACTACCACTTTGCGAATAATCAAGTACTGACTCTGGATAAAGACTTTTCGTTAACCATGATATTATTCTGAAAACGAAATCTTAAACAAATCAACTCCAATCTAAATTCACTAGAGAATTAGTCAATTTACTTTATTTGCACAAAACCACCCCTCATTGGATAAAAAAAAGAAACGAAAATTTGGATTCACCATTTTAAAAGGCTTTCTAAAGCTCGATTTTCTCATCTCCCCGAATAGAAGGAATAAATTCCGAAAATCCAATTTAGCGAAGAACCGCCGAAGAAATTATACGATTCCGATAATCGACATAAAATAGAAGATCGCAAATATTTACGTACCGACAATAAAATCTTATTGCCGACATTGTTTTACGTCGGCGGACGATTCAAACAAAGAAAAGAAAAAGGGCGAAAGCGCAAGAACGGGAGAACAACGCAACGTCGAGGGGAAACGGTTATCACATCCCAATAATAAAAACCGACCGAGAAGTGGCCGGCTGATAGAGACGAAAGAAGGGGGAGGTTTGGGAGGGAACAGATATTAAACCGACTATGCCGGAGAAGTTATAAAATTTATCGGCAGGACAATAACAGTAAAAATCATCCGAAGAGCGCGCGGCATCATCATCATCGGCAGAAAATTATACGCGGAAAACTTCTTCGAGTTTCCAAACGATCGTAGATGCGGCCGGATTAGCTGGACCGTGGACGAACGGGAAAGAAAAGAAAAGCTGCACGAAAACGAAGGGATGGGGAGAATATGACGGTAAATTCCAAGACGATTCGTCGCACTAAACCCGCTTTGAAGATAAGACCCCTGGACCGGCAAGATGTTTATTATCCGGTACCGTTGGTAGAAGGGATATAAAAGTAGTTCGAGTTGTAAATACAGGATGCCCCAAGTATCGAAGAATTTATTCTAGCATACGACATTACTTGCCAAATAAAGGCCCATTTATTCAAAAGAAGTTTTAATTGAAAATCATCACATTTTAGCTAACAAGTAAGATTAAAAATAGACGTTACAGATTAAAAAGCTAGAATAATAAAACGGCAAGAAAAATATATTGACACTACGAAAACTAATGTCATTGGCGTGCACTGGCAAGAGCTGCACATATTTTAAGTTTTCAGTGGCAAGCTGTTTCAACTATTATTCCAAGTATGAAAAGCTCAATGCAAAGCCAAAAACATGACTAACTTGTGAGTCGTGTGAATTTGAATAAACTTGTGCTTTTCGGGAATTCAAATAGGTCTGTGATCCTTAAGAAACGGGGAAAGCGAGGGCCTGTAATGATAGCAAATTTTAAGCATATATGTGATGCGATTTAATATATTGCTGAATTGGTTGGGAGGGTGGATATGCAGGTTGTAACAACATCTGTCTAGGAACTATTGGTAGAATTTATTCCTTATTACAATCTTTTGTTCACACTTTCTAACTTCTACCCAAATTTCCGAATGTACCTTCAAAAAGAGTACCATTTATTAATTTTTGTCGAAATAATTTGTCTGTAATGTGGTTTCCGTATGATTCACATACATAGGTGACAATCGGATGATTAATATGAAACTACCGTTTGCAAATTTGTAACCATAAATTATAATTTATTTGTAATTACCAACGTTCTCGATTTTCTAAAAAAAACCGTGCCGGCAAGATTCGAACCCACGTCCTCTCCATTGCCGGGAGAGCGTCTTACCGCTAGACGTTGGTAATTGCAAGGAAATTGTAATTTATCATTACGAATTTCTCAATGGAAGTTTCATATTAACTTAATTAATAAGAACGTGCCTTTAACTAATATTGTCTGCTGAGATATTGCAATATTTGAACACGCAAGATCCCGTGTTCTAGCCCTTTAAAACATGCACAAATTACATTAACAGTGAATTTGTTAAATTGTCATTAGATATCGTTGCGTGCAACTCTAATGCCTGTGCAAAAATGCCTCGCGAGAAACCGCTTAATGTTTTCAACACGATCAGTAATATTAACACTACCTCAAGAAGAATATTCTGTATGGAATATTTCCGGGCGACTTAATGCAAAAAATTGACAATAGAACAATGGGAAACGTACTATGAACTGATGTGTCCAAATATGAAGTATTTGGTCAAAATCGTTAGTCAGGTACGAGAAAATGCTTTCTCAGTACATTACATCAACAGTAAAGAAAGATGGTGGTTCCATTCTTGTATGGGGTTGTTTTTCATTAACTGGAACAAGAGACCTTCTGAGGAAGGAGAATTATCGCCAGCAATTTTGAGTAGATGCGCGATAGCGATCCGAAACACACGTCGTTATTATGCAAAAACTACCTCGCTGTTGTAGAGAATGTTAAAAATAATGATTTAGTATCTACAGAGTCCGGATGTTAATCCGATACAGCTTCTGTAGGACGAACTGGACAGACGAATTAGAAGAGAATGTCCAACGTCCAAAACGCATCTTTGGACAGTATTGCAGAGGAAGTGGAACGACATTCCTCAAGGTGTACTGAGGAAATTGGTAGAAAGAATTCCACGAACTGTGCGAGGAGTTATTAGATGAGAACAAAGTATAACTTACTTTATGTTTTCTAATGTTTATTATTACTTTTTCTTTTGTGTACATATGTGATGAATAAATATTTTTCTTATAATTGATTTTCTTTAAAATTTTGAAGCAAGCGTCAAATTTTGCGTAAAATAGTAACTGTCAATACTTTTATGAGCGGTAGTGTATATGAAAATTGGTGCCGATTTTAACACGAGATGACACTTTTCTGTGTGACTGCTAACACATCCCAATTACTCTACCTACAGGAGGCGGCGGCTCATATTTTTAATTTAATATTAACAACTATACAAACTACCAATTTTGAATTTCTTGAATATTTTGCGTGATGTTACGGTAAATGGGCGAATTTCAAATAGGACAGACTATTGAGAATACATAATTCTACGGAAGGTTAACCAATGGTCAACTTCATATATTTCTCCCAAATAACTAAAACGAGTTTTCATATATATTTGTCGGTAACGAAATATTTAGTCTACGCAGCAAGAATTATATTTTGAAAGAAAAATATTTATTATTATCGGCTGTCCAGAGCTGGGTGAATTGTTGAAAATGTAATTGAGATAATGACTTCTTTTTTGAATGTGTACTTTCTTTCTTGAAGTTTGTATTTCTTTTTACAAAAGCAAAAAAAAACAACAATTCCATATCGCATTCTTTCCTTCATACACTCTTTTCAGATCAATAGCGATCCCAGCACATGAATATTGATGCCACATATCATCTGACCAATAATTCCCCATTTTTCGCAAAGCGAACTGTCACGGCGAAACGTCAAAAACAAGAGTAACAACTTCGCGCAGCCTAGCCACGGCTATCTTGATTACAATAGGATAGCGGTATCGGCTTAGCGACGGCACAGCGTCGTCCGTCGAAATTCGACGTGACAGCTGACCTGATTCAATTTGTCCGCCGCCGGCGTTTCGGTCTCTCTCACCGTGCCCGGACCCCAAGATTTGTTTTCCGTGTCATAAATCAGATTCCCGGAACAATCTCGATATCCATTATCGTTAGTCCTTCCCCTGCGGAACGCCATTCGGCCCACTCGTTCGCCATCTCTTCGTCTCTCTTTCTCACCCGTCGCTCCGGGATACCCCGGATTAATATCCAATAGACGTGATTGCACACGCACCGAAGCTGCGACGGTTTCGATTTCGTGGACCGGAGGGTGGTGATCTCGTACAGAGCGTGTATATTCAATTGTTTTTATGACACCGGAATCGGGAATTATTGCTCTAAATTGCGGAACGTTATTGATTGTAATTGAGTTTCCATAGGAAATTGATTTGATGGGGACGGTGTGTATGTGTGTGTGTGAGGTGCGTTTTGCTTTGTTCAGTGGGTACGGATGTGTATCGAATGACATTCAGTGCCTACTCGGTTAAAGTGAGGTTGATGTTTTGCAGTTTTTCAGATTATAGGTGTGTAGATTCGAGCTGATAGGAACATTTAGGTTACCTTGCATTTCTAAGTTTGGATGCAGACTCAGTTGCTTTGAACTAAACTTTTTAATTCCTTTACTTATAAATCATTATAACCAACAAGGGTTTTACCCACAGTCAATGAATGCCGCGCCTGCCCTCGTTTTCTGCAGTGAAGAACCACATCAATCAACAATTCCTCGTTGGTACTGAGAATTCAAGCGTCATTCAGGAAAACGTCAATGCTGTGCATAAGATCATTAACGAAAATTGACATGCGACATATAGCAAAATTGAGGTATCACTGGGGATTAAAAAAAAAAAGAATTGCGTGTAAAAAAATTAGCTTCCCGCCGTTGGATACAGCATCTGTTGATCGAAGAACAAAAAACAGCTAGGATGATTTGCTCTCAAAAACCTCTTAACCGCTTCGACGCTGGAAACTTTAAAAACGTGTACAACATCGTCAGTGATAATGAATCTTGGATTCACGTTTGAAGTCGATACACTTTTGGATTTTGCAATCAAATCCTGAATTGCAGTTCTCTTGCATGAAGTAGTCTCTCTAAGCCCTTCTATAGTTTTCGAAAATTGTACCCAAGCATTGGTCATTACAATCATAGTATTGTCTTCAAGAACTATGTTCATTTCATGCTGACAACCAAATGTCTTTTTACCTTTAAAAGCAAGTAACTCATCTTCCATTCATCCTGCTCTTAAAGCCACGTCTCCTATTATTAGCAATTGACCTTTTGTAGTGCGGTTACCATATTTGCACAAACCCAAACTGTTCCTTCTTGTGTCCTTTATTTAATTGCTTCATCCAAATAATGTATTGGCGTTCATTTCTGTACGATATTATTATTAGATATTATCTTCTTTACCTAATAATTTCATCCTTCTCGGTCATTATTTTTTTCTTCGTTACGACATATACCACAGAATTTCGCATACTGGGACGTAGAGGGCGCCACTAATCAAGCGTCAGTATTAAAAATTAACTTCCATCTATAGTTAACCTAAATCCAAAGTTTTAGTGCGATAAGTGTAGTAGCTACAACGAATTATCTAAGTTGAGAAATGAAATTAAACCTAGCATATTTTCGCGCAATAACTTTTTATAATTTCCAAAGACAATTATCTCAACAAGAATGTCTCGTCGAGTTGATTTCCGTTTTTGGCAATGAAGCACCACATCACTCAACAATTTCTCGTTGGGATGGAGCATTCAAACGTGGTCCAATTAGTCTTAGCGATGATCCAAGAGCAAGGGCACCAAAAGCAGCAGTTACATATCGCGGGAAAAGAAGGATGCATAAAGAATCGTGTATATTGGATTTACTCATATGAGCCAGAAAGTAAACGCCAGTCGTCTGTTTGGGTGTTCCAAGGTGAAGAAGGGCCGACGAAAGTCATCCGTTCTCGAAGTGTCTCCGAAAAGTTGGCCGTAAGATTTCCTTCAAGAGTAAGTCATGTAGCAGCAACTCCTCTACAAGATCAAAGAACTGTTACTGTCGATTGGTATACAACCATTTGTTTGCTACAAGTCATCGCTAAGCAAAAAACCAACTCCGAACAACAAATCATTCTCCACCAAGAAGATGCAAATTCGCACACAACAAGGAAAACAATTGAATTTTTAACGCAGGGAAACGTCGAGTTGTTAAATCATTCTCCATACAGTCCAGACCTACGTCCCAAAGAGTTCTTTACCTTTCTAAGAATCAAGAACAGACTGCGTAGTTAATGGTTCCAATCGACAGTAGGAGCAGTAATAACTTCAAAAACGCGATTTTAACTGTACCAACGAACGAATGGAATAACTATTTCTAGAGTTGGTTCGAACGCATGCTAGAGTGCATTAGTCTTCTTGGAGAATACCATTTGCTATTTGCTGTCTTATTCCAGTACTATATGCAGACTTAAAAGGCAACCCTTGTATTACTGATATTGTATTAAATTGCTATTATAAATAAATACTTTATCGAAGCATTAATTTTGGATAAAATTCTAAGGATATTATGAATTTCTGGTGATGCCTTGGAAAAATTGTAAATTATATATTACTTCATCGGAACCTATTTGGAAAGATCTTGAAGTAACGTTTAGTAGAAAGTTCTACGAATCGCTGTGTGTTTCAATCTTGTTTCTATCTATCTTCTCTATAATACAGCATAATTCATGTGGGGGATAATAATAGGCAAAAGGTCATCAAGTGACAGTGTCAATTTCTTAGAAAGATATTTAAGCAACGTATTTAGATAGGTATTGTGAATTTTATACTTGTATTTGTAAATTATCGCGTTGGAAACACAGAAACGCTTAAATTTATAAGATGCTCCTAATATTAATATTATAATCCTATAAATTATTTCTAACTATCGTCCCATATCGTTATTAAATAATTTTGCTAAAGTTTTTGAGAAATGTTTGTACAAGTATATTTATGCTCAAGTTATACCCTGGATTTCAAGTGACCAACACGGTTTCGTTGCTCAACGATCTACGGTAACTAATCTTGTTACAATTACACAATACCTATCTGATAGTATTGATGCCGGTGGACAGGTAGATGTTGTGTATACTGACCTAACAAAAGCTTTTGATCGAATCGACCACACCGTGCTTATTAATAAATTGACAATATTGGATTTTCGTCTTCTTTTGTCTTTATTCCAATCGTATCTTCTTGATAGAAAGCAATTTGTGACATACATGGGATTTGAGTCTGATTACTTCGCGCGAGCTCTGGAGTTCCTCAGGAGTAACTTGGGTCCACTTCTGTTCCTCATATATATAAATGATTTGTGCTATCAACTGAACTGTCCAAAGTTGTTATACGCAGATGACTTGAAGTTGTACTCAACAATTAATAATTCTCAGGATTGCAATCATTTGCAAAGCCAACTCGATATATTCCACACGTGGTGTGTCAACAACAGACTAACAGTTAATGTAAACAAATGCAAAATTGTCACCTACACTCGTAAGACGACTCCATTTATATATACCTACCACTTGGCTGGATCTTCTTTACCTAGAGAGACCTCTATGAGAGACTTAGGCGTCGTCTTTGACTCAAGACTGACCTTTATAGAGCACATATCCAGTATTTGTACATCAGCGTTGAGTATGTTAGGATTCATTATACGTGTTACACGACCATTTGCTTCTATAACAGCCATTCTTCCTCTTTATTTCGCTTTTGTTCGGTCTCGACTGGAGTATGCGTCCTTGGTCTGGTCACCTATGTACATCTATCAGATACATCTTCTAGAGCAGATTCAGAGAAGGTGTTTGAAGTTCTTGTACTTTAAAAAATTTAATACTTACCTGATACAAGGATTTAGCCACAGTGCTCTGCTAGAGGCATTTAATATTGATTCATTAGAACTACGTCGAAAACAGGCTGAGTGTAAATTCCTATTTACTTTACTTCATAATGGTCTTGATGTCCCTGAGTTGTTGAGTAAAATCAACTTCATTGTACCACGTTCAGGATCTAGGCAAACAAATACATTTTATTGTTTCGCACCTAGAACAAACATCGCCATCAGGTCCCCAATACACAGATTGTGTAGCAATTTCAACTCTATGGAGTTTGCCGAGTTGGTTGACGGTATGTAGACCGCGGGTGCGTTACACTTAGTTGAATACTTTTTCCGTTCTCTCTTTTTTGCTAACCACTGGTAAACTACTTTTTTTTTTAATTTAAATTAAAGCAACTAGTTACTAAGTTTTCTAATTTGACATACTTTAATTTTATGTTATTTATATTTGCATATGTACATTATTTAACATTGCCTTGTAATTGGATATTTGTATCTGTTGGGCATTAAATAAATATTATTATTATTATTATTATTATTAAAATAGGTAGGGTCTGTGTATAGGCAACAACCAGAGAATGTTCGCTACCAAGTTTAAAACTTCATCTGTCCTATCCATCCGACTCTTGCTTGTGGATCGCCTCCGTTGACCGAGAAAAGAAGAACAGACAAGAAAAACAAAACGCAGCTAGGAAGATTTCCTCTCAAAGAATTCTAGCCCGCTTCAACGCTGGAAAACATGTACAACATCGTCAGTGGTGACAAATCATGGATTTACTTATACGAAGAAATACACGTCAGTCATTTTAATTGGGTGTGCCAAGGTGAAGAAAAGGCGAAAAAAATCATCCGTTCTCGAAATGTCTCCAAAAAGGTAATCGCAATATTTGTTTCGAAAACATCATGTAGCAGCGACTCCTCTACAAGATAAAAAGAAATTTATTGTTACAGATAAATTTTGATATTGCCACACAAACATTGATAGGATTGAAGGAAAAGAATATTTTGGGGAAAGATACCGTTGGATCGTCCTTATGAACGGTTTCCAAAACCCTTTTTCTTAAACTTGTTTAGATAATTAAAAATTTTTAATTCTACTTTATTTTTCAAAAGTAAAACAATACCCAAAACTATTATTTAGAAAAATTTATGAAACTACTATGAAACAATTTTTTCGTAGATTGGATGTAATGCAATCGCTATTTCGCGTTCCAACTGAAATCTAAAACATCAAGGAAGCCGACAGTTTTCTCCTTTCTGTTTATTCCGTGCCTCAAATACTAAAAACAAGCTACACATAAAGATGACGTAATAATAGGAGCAAGTTCCTTTTCTAAATTCTTTTACCATTCTGCATTACAAATAAACTATACACAGCTTGATTAAAGTCAATGGATTTTACTTCTCTGGAGCTTTTAGAAACCCATAAGCATATGGTTGAAGTCCAAATATTGTACATCATTCGTTAACGATCATATTTAGATCTTTCTTAATGCCCAGTTACTAGAAATTTACGTTTTCTGCTAGAGATCCGTTAGAGATAAACATGTATCTGTAGAACTAATAAAAATAAATCCGGTTTGCTTATACGCGTATATTAAATCTTAAAAATTTCATCTTTAAAGTTTCAGAATTCATAAAGAACTAATAATATTACGTTTATGAACCGTCCGTTCGTCTTTGCCGCGTGTAACATTAAAGGCTGGCCAACGCGTAAATTTTAAATCGTCCGCATATACATATGTTACGTACATACATACGTACACACATACATATCTTCCGCGTAACGTGCCGTAACACCGCCGGTAAACACAAATAACTGGGCGTTATTTATAAAAATAAATCGGCCTGTTTATCCAGCGTTTCGAGGCCTCGAAGAGGAAAAACTTACGGGAGTTTGTGTTTTAAGTATTGTAGCACCAATAAACAAATGAGTAACTAATTC
This sequence comes from Trypoxylus dichotomus, assembly GCA_023509865.1. NCBI lineage: Eukaryota > Metazoa > Arthropoda > Insecta > Coleoptera > Scarabaeidae > Trypoxylus > Trypoxylus dichotomus. Next base: position 68,068,227 of record CM042076.1, on the reverse strand, counting down.
GGTAAGCGCGCCCGGCCACGCCAACCGTTATTATCGAATCCGAAGAAGACGTGTTTAGTTTTTTGAGAGTTCGCTCGCGAATCGAAAACGAGCATAAAACACGAAGAAAACAGATGGCCGCCGAACGAACGGACGTACGGACGCACGCACGCACACACGGCCGACCGCGATGATGATTCAGCGCTAATGCCTGACTTGAGAACGGCGGGAAAAGAATACATACAAATCACCAATTTAAATAAATTCGAAAATAGAGAATATGGTTGAGTAAACCAGCGTGGCCGACTGTGGAAACGTGTGCAAGTGTCGGATGCATATCATACGAGGTGCAAAAATTTAACGTATCGACGCCAAATCATTCTTTTTTCGAATATTTCCGAATACCTGTCACTGTAATGTTTAAGGAATACCAACGCTTAAAATAAGAGAAAAACGTATAAATGGCTCAGCCTTGTTCGGAGTGTTGGTGTTTTAAGTTTAAGAAGGGCAATAAACAAATGCAAAGACCAGGCTGTGATTCATAATACTACCTTGAGTGTGCATGATACAATCAGGAAACTTATTCTGTTTTATAGAACTTAATTTATGAATGAAGATGGTTATTATTGCATTTACTTTTGCTATCCTACTTTGCTTTATATTGCAAATTGCCCACTGATCTTTTGAAGGTCCAAAGTCACCTTTGATTATACTGTGATATCAAAGTTTCTAGGTCGAAGATGGCATTGAAATAGAAAATATACATTTGAAATTAAGCTACATTATCATACTCGTTACACAACCTCAACTTTTGAAAATTATTTTGATAGTGTCATCATGACATCAATAAATATGTCATTTGATTGAAGGATACAATAAAACAACAAGCTTAGTAACAAGTGTTTTAAATATTCTATTCTTTAGGCGAGGAAACACGAAAAAATCCATAATTGTCAAAGAAGAGGATCGTGGAGGATATTAAAATTTCGTATGTAAGCTTATAATCCGATCATCAAAAAACTTACGAAGGAAAGCAATATATTCTGATGTTGCGTGTGCCGTTGCACCATCTGGGTTCTTCTTGAGGTCGTGATTTCGAAATCACGACCTCAAGAAAGAGATGTATGCGATTACATCGAAACGTCAGGACGTACCTGGTTCTTCTAAGAACCAACGCTGAACACGGTACAAAACCCGAGAGTATAACAAGACATATATATACATATATACAAAGGCATTCGTAAGCAAGTAAACCGTACCATATTTGCTATTCTTGTCATGAGAAGCGCCATAGAAACATAAGAGACATTACAAGCTGTTTTTTCGTAATTTCAAACTTCAACGAGTATACTTCAGACATTTCCTTAGGGTAATTTATCTTTATTGTTTTTAATATAATTCAATAAGATCTTATTAGTTTTAAGTGATACATTGACATTCAAACAAAAGAAAATTCTTCCTTATCCGGCGAAAAATAAAAGACCCTAAGAATTAAACTACCACCCCTCGTAGATATCCGTACCTGCATTACGTGCAAATATAAATGCGAACGTAACGAATCCTAGTCGTCGGCTTTACTTGAAAAACAAAGGAAACGCTTTATTATGCAGTAAAGATTTAGATTACTGGCGAGCGATGATTTCGTAAAATAATTATTGACGTAGCAGCGCGTTTTATGTAAGAGAACCGATTGAAGTTCTGACAATTGGGCGTTTATGCAAGGCGTCTTCCTTTGTTTTACGTTCGCCTTTCTCGACCGGGTATCTGCGATGAAGTTGTAACAAAGGAAACGAAAAGGAAATGTTTACCTACGGGAAATGGGTATTTTAACTGTGATACCAATAAGAAACAGAGCTTGGTGGAATGATAATAACGTTAGAGTTTGACAAATTGCTGATCTAGTTCCCAGATATACTGATTACGTCGTCACTAGTTACTACACATTTTATGCGTTTTGAGAGAAGTCGTAAAGTTGGTAATTTAGCCTAATTTTCTAATGAAAATGTAATGTCATCAATTACCCTTCTGCGATTTGTGATTACCTTGTTTCTAAACATAAATTAGTTTATTTATAGATTTAATTAATTATAATTACGTTTCTAAAATATCTACCAAAGGTATTATTTAAAAGAAATACCTACTAGGGTTTTTTTAACCTTACAGGGTCCAGTGAACTCAATACGATTTTCAAGAGTTGTTTTGTTATCTTACGGTATTCGTATTCATAGACTTTTCAAATAGAAGGTATTGCTTTATAACTTCTGCTAAAAGGAACATTTTTCTGATAAATCCTTCTTCTTCTTATAGCGCCTGCCCTATCTGGATGTTGGCAATTATTCACGTTATCATGACTTTTTTTCACTGCTGCAGTAAATAGTCCTGTCGATGTTACTGAAAACCACCTCCTAAGATTCTTGAGCCATGAATTTGTTCGTCACAAATTTTGTAGTAAACAGTATCTTTTTTCGTTCCTCATTATATCACTGACTTTTTCCTATTCCCAAACCTGAAAAAATCGCTGGGAGGAAAGAAATTTGTCTCACATGAGGAGGTCATCGCCGCCTCAGTTGGTTATTTTGCAGACCTCGAAACATCCTACTTTTCCAACGGTTTGAAGAGACTGGAGTACAGTTTGATCTTCGAGGAGACTACATGGAAAAATAAAAATAAAAAAGCGCACCAATACCGTGTTTTTCTTGTCGATTCCGGAAAAATTTCAGCTTGTCCTCGTATATACAACATTCGTAATATTATATCTATTGACATCTTATGTATTACTGTCGTTTTTATTAAGTAAAGGCACCTTACTAACGCCACTGCTAATCAAACTAAATAGATAACTCTAATGATAATTTAATAAGTAATAGTTTTTATACTAAAGTCACTAGAAGACTATTTAAATGACAAGCAAATAAGAAATATTCTCGGTGTTACTGTAAATGTAATTTTCTATATTTAAAAAATTATGTAATCATAAGCAATAATACAATTGTTTCAAAATATGTACGAAGTTTTTACTAAAATTGGTTCTCCTTTATTTGCGAAAGGGTTTTATATGCTTACACTTAGCTAATATTTTTGTTTACTTGTAGGCAGACATATTATTTGCCTAAGACGCCCTTTTCGATTTGAACAAAGAGAACAATTACATTATGATTATTGAAAACTCAAAATAAGTTTACTTGGGACTGTCCGTTTTCAGGTTTAATACTTTTTGTGTTGAGTAACAAACGCTGAGTACGCACAAATTAAATCACTTCATTCTCTTCCATTTTCATGCGTATCAATTAATGCACTGCCAAATTGCCAGCGTATAAAACAATACATCTCTTCGATTAGTCGATAATCTACGCTTTCCAAGATGCCATAATCTCTTGTCATGATGAAGAAGCGCCTCGATCCGCACCTTGAGACTGATTTGTACCATAACGGAAGGTCGCGATCCCCACTGGCAATACATTTCTAGTCTGCGAAATGTCACGAGGCGAAAACAATGAACAAAAGACGAAGCTTCCGCAGTTTTTCTCGCATCTGATGACCACATCTACAGCAATCTCAAGTTTGTGATTTTGTATCGTAGTTATCAGACTTCCTCATTAGATGCGCATTCTGTCCATGAAATTCTTAAGATTCCACGATAAAGTCACGTTTCCAATGCTGCTAATTTTTTGGTAGTTGTTTCGGTCAAGATCCAGGATTCTGCTCCGGAGGAGTCTCATTTTTCTAGTTAGTATAAGAGAGCGGCTTATAAAAACTGACGCCATTTTGAAAAATACGTCTCTCGCTTTCTCTATCCTACAACGAATCTCTTGTGAGCGCTTCCATTGGTCGTTGAGTGTAGTTCCCAGATATGTATATTTATTGACGCACTGAATTCATTGTTGATTTAACATAAGGGGTTCATATGGAATTTATATCGAGACCACATTCTCCACTGAAGTCCTTCACTCCAGTCACCAGTTGTTGTAGTCCTTTCAGGCTATAATAATAACTGTATCATCAGCGTATCGGATGTTGTTCTGTCTTCTTTCCAGATACAGTCTTCGAGAGCCTTTCTAAATATGTATTCTGAGTAGACGCTGAATAATAGAGCAGATAGTACGCCTTCCTGTCTTATCCCTCGTGAGATATTTATATGACTGCTTTCCGTTAATGGTTATATATGCTGACTGATCCCAGTATAGTTCGTGATACTATGTACAAATCTTTTCCATCGATCCCAATACAGCTCAGTATTTTCACTAATTTGTGGGGTTGGACACGAAGGCGTCGAAGGCCTTGTTGTTGTCGACAAAACAAGTATACACATCGCGCTTGACGTCTTTACACCTCTGAAATAGCGCCTGTACACTAAATAGTACCGCTTTAATGCCCACTGCATCTCAAAATCCGAACTGAGTCTGAGGCATTTTTTGTATATCCTTCTATGAATAATTTTCAAGAATTTAGTGACTCATGAAATTAATAATTCTATATTCTCCACATCTTTTTGCACCTGATTTCTTAGGTATTAAAACAAATTCTGACACTAACTACTCCTTCGGTATTTCGCGTATATACAGTTAAATATATTTGTCATCTGTATGATTTCAGATTCGTCAAGAAGATTTAATCTTACTTCTATTTATCAGGAAGAAAAAGCTTCCTGATAAATAGTTTTTGCAAAATAGAAATACTTTTGTGATATATCGATTTCCTGGTAGACTAGGGGTTAAGCTGATAACACTGATGACGTTAATACTCTATTTCGTCACAGAATGCTGGTGTTAGTTTTACTATTTATTGTGCCTATTTCAGCAATCATAACACAAAATTAAATTTAGTTCATTCAATCAGTTTTTTTAGTTATATACTTACAAAACCAGAATGAACTCTGAAAGCTTCTTTACTTACAAATAAAATTAAAATAAATAAATAAATATATATAAATAAATAAGTAATAATAATAAATAAAATTAAAATAAAACTCTTAATTCTTTACTAAAAATGTCTCCCTTTGACCCCAATGCACTCTTTCAATCTCCTTAGACAATCTTGAATAGCTGTTCGTCTGGTGTCTAATGCTGCTTTCACTAAAAAATCCTTACAAGCTCTCCTCTAAAATAGACCAGATTTTATAGTATGTCATTAACACCCGGACTTCACTAAGACTAATTGCTGGCAGTAATTAAGTTAGGAAAGTTTTCTTCCAGCCATTACTATGCAGACTTTGGTTTATGGTCTAGTATTGAATTCTACTGAAAATTCCAGTACTCATTTTGAAAAAATTGTGTTGAATGATGTTACTACTCTTTCTAAAGTCTGCTGATATGAGTCAACTACTGTCTATGCAGACGAGGTTTCTTAAATATCTATCCTTCAATATCGGTGACATACACACTGAAAGAAATACTGTCTGTATTAGTTTATCAAATCTGCATAATTTTAAAACGTTATCTTACTGTCACAAGCGAAGTGGTACCACATTTATACAAAATTAAAATTGATCATTTTTCTTCCTGCTGCAGTAGACTTCAGTACATGACCTCAGTATTATATATCTTCAGTTTCCAGCGTATGTAACGTCAAAAAAATTGATATGTTCTATTGTAACTACTTAGAGCCATAACTTATTTTCTCAGTTACTTTATTTTTGCGGCGGTTACCTTTTTATTTGTTTACCATTCTTTCTTTATAGTGAGCAAGTGTAGGCAATAAATACAGCATTAAAATATCAGATAGGATTAAGGTTTCGTTTATATTGTTATCATTGTTTTGTTTCTTTTCCTTTATTTAGTTGTAAAAAACAGTATGTGCTATTGTTACTAAGTGCTACCGCTGTTGGGCGAAAAAACATAAATAAATAAAATAAACAGATAACAGTCGGGTCAGATCGGGGCTTTAAGAGATCCCTGTTATAATTGTTAACGCATTATTCCTTTGTTCCCCTTGTAAATGTTACTTACACAACCCTACTGTAAGCTACGAATCATTACTATGCATAAATATGTTTTTTCTTCTAATATTGTCTCTAACAGAGATGCATGTTGTAAAATGCTTTGGCATTAGTGTTTTCGTAAAATATTAATTTTCAAATCGAACCCAAACCTGAATAGAACCACTATCGCATTTATTTGTTGATGTACTACGGTTTCCGCACCATTTTTCCACACATGTTTCACAAAGAATTAAGTGATATAGGTACAACTTTCCATGAGTGGTAAGAAACGAAGACGCAAAAATCAAATCACTTCGTAGATTTCAAGGGATTATTGCTCTGTCGCAATTATTAACATTTTTAATGTTTTGTGAAAGCCAAAACGTTAGAAATGACAATTCTGTTTACATACACATACCACATAGTAATAGTTTATATCTGTCGTGTATCTAACAGCAATTTAGCTAAAGAGAAAAAAATATTAATGATGCTATTGACATAAAAACATTATTTCAATGAATAATTATCAGGTATTAGCATGTAACGATTAGACTTACCTTTTCTATCTAATTTGTAAGGTACTTTAAATACATTGTACGTTCTTTAACCACTAATTACGATTATTATTAAGATCAATTATACAAGAAACCTGCATCACCAATGATCCATATAATAAACAATTATTATAGTAGACTATTACGCCAGTTAGTAGTGTCGTAATTTCACGGCTAATAGTTTCAACAGGCGATCATTTACGGTCAACTCGGAAACATTTAATGCAAATATTAATAATAAAAGACTATTAACAGTACTAATATTGCCTCTCATTAATGTTTCACGTCATTTTTCCATCGCTTAACCGTCTAGCTCGATATAATGACCCGCATTATTAATAGCGACACCTGGCAGAAATCATTAATCACTCTATAACTTGTTAGCGGCGTAAGACGGGACGATATTATGCAAAAATTTAGTATACTATGCACAAGCAGCGAGTCTAGGTACTTAAGAGTTATCCATAAGAAATAACGACTGTTTGCTTTTCAGTTAATTACAAATCGTTGAATAATTGCACGCCTAACGTGTTTAATTAATAATTCCTTGAATTTCCGTAGTATAAAGGTGGATCCACTTGTATTGTATACAATAAACAGTAGCCTGTTGCGACACATACAATAAATTCATCGCTTACTATAACCAAATCTTAGCGTTTTATTTCGGTATTTGTATCATACGTGAGTTTTACTCATGTGCGTAAGTATTTGATGTAAGAATATAGTAGGAAAATTTACTTATAGTGTATGAAAAGTACTAAATGAAATGAAATGTACAGAGAGAATTTCTTACGAAAAGAATTATGTGTACGAGGTAGACGCCATAAATTCCTGGTCTGATAAAAAAAAAACGAAACTTGGAGCAGTATAAGAAGTTTTATTTTTCAATATAGCCTAACCTAACTTCTATACATTTATTATTACAACGATTAATTAATAATTCGATACGCTTGTAAAAATAATCTTTTTTTCCGTATAGTCGTCCTTAAAATGACGTCCCATAAAGTCTTTTTTCAATTAGAAAACCAATAAAAATCGAAAAGAACCATATCCGGCCTATACGGTGGATGTTCCAATTCTTGAAACCCACATTCGCGGATGGCAGCTTGTGAAATGGCGGCAGTATGGACGGGAGCATTGTCATGCAAAAATCCTACACCTCTTGTCAATTTTCCACGATGTATTGCACGGATACTATCCCTTCATGTATGCAATAAAGACGCATAAAGACATAGTTGTATTGCCCTCTTTAAAATCAATTAGCAAAATACCCTCACAATTCCAGAATATTGTGGTTATCACCTTTTTTTGTTTGTTGAACGACTTTGGCCTTTCTGAGACGAGGTTCATCAAGTCGTCGCCGTTCCATGGACTCCTTTCTTGATAGAAGATAGTGAAACAGAACCATTGTTTCATCCCTGTGACAATGGACTCCAAAATCGGTTTTAGGTCGTCTCCACGCATATTTAAAAACGACCGCGCATATTCGACTCGATGTTTACGTTGGAGAGCAGAAAAAATTGTATTCATACTCAAGTGGTTATGAAGAATTCGGCGAATACTTGTTTCGCATATGTTTGTTATCACTGCTAATTCCTTCACTTTCAAACGACGATCTTTTATCACTAAATCTTCAATAATTGAAATTTGTTCAGGCGTTATCACTTCAGCATCTTCCATCTTCTTTCCCCAAACAGAAACATTTTGCCCACTCTTTTACAGTGTACACCGTAAACACCGTCTAAACGTTGTCTTATGTGACTAGGCGTATGCCCTTCTTTTGTTTAAAATTTTATGACCGCGTGGTACTCAATTTTCATTACTTCAGACATTTTCACGCACTAGACACATTGATTGACTGGCTACTAAAAACTACTACTTTTTGAACCGTCATATTTATAGCGTAAACCTCGTGTATATGCATGCATGCTGTAACGGAGTATGAACACGCTTGAACCTGTATAAGCCTGTCAGGCCGAGAATTTCTAGCGCCTACCTCGTAGGTATTTTTGCCGTAGTACTACAAGCACTTATGACTTTATAACATGCACAATTTTCTTAACAACAACTTACCGTTAATGTAGGTCTTGTATATTGCAAATTTTGTATGCGCCAAATGCGAATTACTCTGTGAAACTGTTTTTAAACCCACATACTTTGCATACAGAATTTTCTATTTGTAAATTCCAATACTATTGGAAATACTCTTCCGGAAATAAAAGCGAGTGAGTATCTAATAATATCAACCAAGGAAGAGAATTAACATCAACAGTCTTCCATGCCTTCAATTTTCTGAAATAAAAAATAATTAAACAAATGGCTACACTCTGCTCAAGTGTTTTATCAAATTCATAATCTTCTTCTTTGAATGTGAAGAAAGTTTGCTTTCAGTTCCGATATTAGGATGTGTTTGCATTATATATGGTTATTCAGGCAATTCGACGTGAAGCAGTACGGCTAAATTATTTGATTTTGATAAAGTTTTATTTTCGGAGTAAATAGGGTCCTACTAGAGGTACATTTTGGAATTAACTTCATAACATACAGGATGTTCTAGTATTACTAAACATCCAAAATTACATTTTATTAAACGGAACTCCCTGTATATTAATTTATTTTCGGCATTTAAGATCGAAATAAAAGAATTTCATTTGCTTCACCTAATCCTAGAGATTTTTGAAATATTTTCTATTTTATGAAAATGTGTAAATTTTCCACAACTATTTTCATCTTTTAGACTAAATTAAGACTAAACATCAATAACTTGCTTAATTGAACTGAAACTTATTGTACTGTCAATAGCAAATATAAAAAACTTGACTTATGATTGCCACATTATTCTGGCATTGTAAGGGCATTTTGCTAATTGAGAGGAGCGCAATGCAACACTGCACATATTACGCGTTTTTATTGCATAAATCGCTTGAAATGGTTCAAATACAACGGCCAACGCCACAGTTTTTCGCAATGCGTGATGTTTATTACATACTGTTCAGGCAATAATCGAGTAAACAAGAAAATATTGCTAATAATTGAACTCAGCGATTAGGGTCAATGTTACATAATAAACTCAAGCAGTGAACACCTGCTAGAAATTGCTAATTATGGATTTATTGCATCCATTTGCTTTATATCAGAGCTCCCAGAAGATAAACCATACTTAGTTTGCAGAATTTTAATTTTATATACTAAAATATCTACTTGCCGAAAAGACTGCAATAAATTATTAATAGCATTACTGTAAATCGAATACAATTTGGATTATAGAAACATCAGTGGACGATTATGCTAGAATAAATCAAGATTTGTAGCTTTTTAGAATGATTAAGTATATATACTCCTAATTTATGTCCACCATAAATTAGTATAATATAATAAACATTTCGATTTTGAAAACCTAATACACAAAAATTATTTGAAGATTGTAACAAAATAAAGTAGTTTGTATGTTTAAATCTTAAACAGTATAAGTAGAATTAGATTTGCAATTTGGGTTATTAAAAAAGTACCTACAAGAATATATGACAAGCAGAGTATTTCTTGTTTTTTATTTCTATACGAGGGGAGATCCAGAAGTTCGTGGAGTGAAAGGGTTTTAAATAAAATAAAACAATAAATCTATTTTTCCTTATCAATATAATCACCCTTAAGCGCAATACATTTATTAGATCTATGAATTAATTTCTCTAAACCATTATAAAAATATTTTTTATCTTTCGCCTCAAAATAGGCCAAAATTGCCTCCTTTACCTCATTGTCGTCGGAAAACTTTCTTCCACGTAAGTATTTTTTTAAATTGGGTAACAAATAAAAATCACTATTTGCCAGGTCTGGACTGTAGGGTGGATGGACTATTGATTGAAAGCCATGCTTGTGCGGAGCAACCATTGCAACTTTGCTTTTGTGAACCGGCGCATTGTCTTGCAAGAGCAACACACCGTTGGTCAATTTTCCTCGACGTTTTTCCTTGATGGCCTCCTTTAATTTTTGTAATACCGCTGCGTAATATTCTCCGGTTATGCTCCTACCATTTTCTTTGTAATCAATTAATAATATCCACTCACAATCCCAAAAAAACAGTAGCCATCAACTTTCCGGCCGATTCTGACACTTTGAATTTCTTTGGCGGTGGTGTCCCCTTTTTATGCCATTGCATGGACTCCTGTTTGGACTCAGGCTCAAAGTATTGTCTCCACACCGCTCCAAAAATTGTTTGGACGCACAGACGCGCCGCTGTTTCTGCAGCGGGGTGAGCATTCTCGGTACCCATCTTGCACTGACGTTTGTCATACCCAGGTGGTCATGTAGGATACGCAAAATGGTGGTATCTGATACTCCAACTAATGCAGATGATTGTTTTTTCTTCAAACGGGCATCTTGCAGTAGAAATTTTTGCACTTTTTCGACGATGTCTGATGTGGTGGCCTCAACTGGTCGTCCTGAGCGGGGGTTGTCTTCAATCGACTCCCGACCATGTTTAAAAAGACCATGCCATTTCTAAATCATTGATCATCTATTTCATTCAATATGGTTTGAGCGTTCTTTCCTTGTTTTGTAAGGAACTTTATCACAGCACGGTGTTCAATTTCCTCTATAGTTTCAGTTTTGTTCCGGATTGACTTGTTTCGCAGGCAACTATTCGTAAACGACTGATGCTATAGGGCTGCAACTTAACTTATATACTAATGATGCGTTGCCAATCAGAATGACACATGGCGAGCGTCCCTAGCCCCACTCCATCTCCTCCATTCCACGAACTTCTGGACCTCCCCTCGTATTTAAATACTATACGATCATATAAATATAATATCATATAAATCTTTCGTCCTTCCCTTCTGTGGATAGTCGATGAGGATCACACCTTGGGCATCCCAAAAAATGGTCGCCATGACCTTTCCAGCCAATGGAACGGTGTTTGCTTTCGTCGGAGCCGATTCGCCCGGAAAAGTCCACTGCTTCGATTGTTCCTTGGTCTCGAAACACATGAAGAAATCCCTAGGGTTGCGTTGGATCCTGGCCAGGCATTTCTCCGAAACGGTCACCCGATTTCGTTTTTGCTCCGGTGTGAGCAACAGCGGTACCCATTGCGCCTATAGCTTTTTCATACCCAAAATTTAGTGTAGAACATAGGTAACGCGTGTTTCTGAGATGACTGTTGTCTCTACTATCTCTTTCAGCTTCGGTCAGCGATCAGCTAGTACGACATCATGAATACTGTCGAGCATTTCGTCGTTGGTAGCGGTTTTTGGACGTCTTCTGCGTTGTTCGTCACTTGTACTTGTGCGGCCACGTTTGAAGTCGGTCACCCAGAAGCTGATGGTCGAAAATGATGGTCTACATCCACCATGAACCTCTATCAAAATAGAATTTCCGTGGCCGTTTTCCACTTGAAACTTCGTACGTCATCTCTTGCCGATTCCGAAAACATTTCAGGTCGCCCTCGTAATATTTTATGTAGCCTATCCAGAGAATGTTATGCAATCACCTATTGCAATTCTTCAATAATTTCAATTTCCATCTTCAATTTACTGACGAAAGGGAGAATAATAACGGAATAACTTTCGTAAACACATTAATTATTCCAATTCATCATTTCTTTTACATATTTTTTGATGTTAGTAATTGATCTAAAATCCCTTAGATTAAACTTAAACGGATTTGAATTTCCGAGTTGCCAGTATTTTCTGATAAGTGACGAGCGTTGTGTATTAGAATACGTAGCAAAAAAGAAACCCTGCATCTATGTAAATCCTATTGACTTCCGAACCGTCGTCGTCAACCGAATAAGGATAATCCGTCACATCGACAACTGTTTAGTTCGTACAATAACAGTTTTCTGTCAACCCAAACATTGTTAATTCAGAAATCTCTTTTCTAAACGATCCATACGCACATTTACGATGTACACAAACATCCACCGCAATCCTAATCAACCCTCAAATAGAGCTTACATCGTATTCACCACGACCGCACGAGAAACGGCGGACAATAGCTTTCGTAAACCGATCTGTCATACAGTTATGACAGGCCGGCTTTTGTGTCGCCTCGCCAAAACGAGATTATGTAACGCGTTTTCGTTCTACTCTCATTGACACCGTTTACGTCTCGCTAAGTAGTGGAGTTAACCGGAGAGGACAACGACGAGGGACGACCCCGCCGCCAAAAGCTCTATTCGTGGATCACAATAAGTGTCATCTCTTGACATGCGTTAAACTGTTTGCGGAGAGTTTCCGAATTCGCCGGAGCAACCGAACTGTCCCGTACAGATGATGGCGGGTTTTAGGCTGGTAGCGTGAAAATATTACCGCTATTTCGCTGTCATTGCGCTATAGAACTTACTTTTCGGTTCTCAGAAAGGGAAGTATTTCACCGAATATTGCAGTTATTGGTGTAGGATTATAGGAAAAGAGATTTAAGCTTTTATTAACAGAGATTTTGTCAGATTATAACGAGAATAGAATCTTTTTTTTTAATTAGTAGGTGTCTATTTTATTCTGTCGCCCTAGTGTACATCAATTGCTTTAAAACATATAATGATCTAACCAAATTGTTTATACTTACATATTTCGCGTAAATGTAAACAAGGTATAGCGTCAGATATCAAAAACTTCGGACTGTTATTCATACTGTTGGGAAAATGGAAAGGTTTCTTAAGCACAAATTCTAGCAAAATTTTCATTAGCACATGCATATAACCAGCTATTAAATACTCCTGTATATTTAACAGGGTCGAGAAAGCTATGCCGAGTTGCACTCTTATCTGCACATCCTTTTACCGAACAACTTCTATATTGCACCACAGTGCTAAACAAGCTAAATTATTTGAAATTAGAAACATTATACATAACACATGGGCTGAAAAGTCCCGGGCCTAACAAAGAAAACACGTTTTTTTTTATTCAAAATTAGCTTTATTCATCAACGTAATCTCCATCAATATCAACGCAATCATTCCAGCGCCGCTCTAACATTTCAATACCACTTTTGTCAAAATAGGCCTCAATTTCAGCGATAACCTCTTCATTCGTGCGAAATTTCTTACCGGCGAGCATTTTTTTGAGGTCTGCGAACAGCCAGTAGTCGCTGGGAGCCAAATCTGGCGAATACGGTGGATGTAGGAGCCATTCGAAGTTCAACTCATGCACTTTTGCCATTGTTTTGATTGACTTGTGACACGGTGCGTTATCTTGATGAAACAAAATTCTTTTCTTTGCCATATGCGGTCGTTTCTTTGAAATTTTGGCCTTCAAACGCTCCAATAACGCTATATAATATTCACTGTTGATGGTATCTCCTTTCTCAAGATAGTCGATGAATATTAAACCACGCACATCCCAAAATACCGAGGCCGATTGTTGTGTTTTCGGGCGCTTTGGACGAGGTTCACCAGTTGCTTTCCACTCGGATGACGATCGTTTTGATTCCGGAGTGAAGTGATAGATCCATGTTTCATCCATTGTCACATATCGATGCAAAAATTCCGGTTTGTTACGTTTAAACATGGCCAAACACTGCTCAGAATCATCAACATGTTCTTGTTTTTGGTCAACAGTGAGCAAACGCGGCACCCACTTTGAACAGAGCTTTCTCATAGTCAAATGCTCATGCAATATAAAGCCAATACGTTCTTTTGATATCTTTACGATGTCAGCTAACTCACGCAACTTCACTTTTCGATCATTCAAAACGATTTTGTGGATTTTTTTTATGTTTTCTGGTGTTACCGCCTCATTTGGAGGTCCGCTGCGTTCTGCATCATCGGTGTCTCTACCACCACGTTTGAAGTCAGCAAACCAACGTTTTATTGTTGTTTCTGATGGAGCGGTGTACCCATAACACTTTTCAAGCCATTGCTTCGCTTGAACGGTATTTTTTCCCATCAAGAAGCAGTGTAAAATTAAAACACGAAATTGTTTTTGATCCATTGCTTTGAAAATAACAAAAGTAGCGTGACTCTTAGCACAATAACTCGCAAACTAATGAATAGAATATCATGAACTTTTACCAGCTGTCTTTTGAAGGTTAGTACTAACTGAGAGAAAGGTGACTGCAATAAAATTAGCGTCATTTATGTGTTAGGCACGGGATTTTTCAGCCTATGTGTTATGTATCCAATAACAATTATTTAAGTAATTTAATTTCTTCAAATTAGTTATCTATGTATTTGTATAAGTCTTTTAAATTGTACCGCACTGGGATAAAATATCTCGCTAGTATCTAAAAATTATATAGATAATATTATCCCTAAACAGCTTGTAACAGTACCCACGTAATAAAGTAATAATTTTCTACTGATAATGATATTAAAATTGAATGCTACGACATTTTCTGACAAATTAGGTTGGCTTAGACCAAGTATGGGCAACCTTTCACATGTTGTGGGCCATACTTTAGTGTGTAAATACGTTCGCGGGCCGCGTTTAAAGGTAGTGTTCATAATTTTTAGGGATAGATATCAGACATGAAATAATACGACAATGTTATTAGAATGCAATTTATTAAAATAAGAAAATGATATGAATAAATAGGTACAACATTATAATTAAATCGGGAAATTTCTTTTTAATTGCTTTTTTCAAATTGTCCCGCGGGCCGGATCAAATCTTACAGCGGGTCCGCGGTTGTTGCCCTCATATGGCTTAGAGTCTAGAAGCTGATACAGATTGTTCTTGTCTATTTTTCCGTGTTCGTTAGGCATTGAATAAAGTATATATTTTCAAAAATTATCATGGTGTAATTTGATAAGTGATATATTTGACAACATGAATCAGATGCACAAGTCTAACCGAACAAGTATTAAGATTTTCTATATCTGGATGGGAAATCCAGAGGAACAGTTCAAAGAGAAGCACAATCAAAACAGACGTGATTAAATATGCTAAAGTAGATATTTAGTTAGGGAGATACAGAGTAGATGCAAGATTAATATTCCACACAATAAATAATTTAAAAGAAATCTTAGCTGGAAATAATGTAATATTTCTAAATTGACTCTGCTAATAAATGTAAAAATCGCTCACAAAAATTAAATACCTTAATACATAATACTAAAAACTTTGCAAAATCTCCAAGAACCAAACAAAGAATCGAACAGAAACGAAGTCAGTATTTTCCCGAACATGCTTTATTTTCGTTTTTGGCCAACGTGTAGTACGTACTAGTAGCGCATTTGCTACGCCGGCCCCGGATCTGCTTTTCACCCAAACTAAAATCATTGTCTAATCCTCTCCGATTGGCCCATGATTTTTATCTAAATTTGGGAATCTGACTGATTATAACTTAGTTGTGAGGTTAATCTTATTTATTGTGAAATGTTTTAAATGCAAAACAGCATTTACAGAAATGCGTTTGTGCAAAGAAACTGAGTTAGAAAAAAGAAAAATTCTTAATCAATCCAAAGAAGAATTTTGTTAACAATGAATAAGGAGAAATAAAATTTTTCGTTAGATATCGATACTTAAGGGCAATACATTTATTTCTTTAGTATTAATTGCCTTTATTTTTTGATTTTTAAAGTTTTTTTTTACTTGGACAAACTTTTCTATTGGCAGTATACCTCGTTTTTCGCCTAGATTCTGTTCTACGTTTGCACTATCTATTCCGAAAACTAATATTTTACACAATGCTTCCACATATAAACTGTTTCTAAGCATTGATTCTACTGCAGATTGTGTTTTGCTTTAGAGAAGTATCGATTGTGTTTCTGGTTGGTGTAAGCTTAACAGATTGTCCTTAAACATTTCAAAATGCACTACCATGACATTTACTAAGCGTCAGCAAGCTATTACTCACAATTATAACGTTGAGGGGGTGCCCCTGCAGTTCTCATATGTCAAAGATTTGGGGGTGCTTTTTCTAATCACGTATTTCAGTTGGTATCGCGATGTAATAAAATATATGGATTTATTTACCGTAATTTTAGGGACTTTCGCAGTATACAAACTCTATCTACGTTATTTTTTTCGCTCATTCGATCTCGGAGTTGGTCTGGTTTCCTATTTATGAAACACACATAAACTGTATTGAGACGGTACAGAGAAGGTTTCTGAAATTTCTCTATTATCTGTTGGAGGGGTCTTAGCCACCTAGAGGCTTCTTTACTAAAATTTTTGTTTTGTTTAGTACATAAGTATAATTTTCTTGTTCCCAGAGTTGGCTCCAGGCCCTCATTTGCCTTCTATTGTGGTTGCGCTCGAACAAATGTCCTTATAAGGTCCCCAGTGCACCTGATGTGTACTAACTTCAACAGCATCTCTGATCTTTGTGACATCCACGCTGATCCATTTAGATCTATTATTGATGCAGTCTTTCTTCGTCAGATCTCTTCCCCCTAACATTTGTCAACATTTCATCACCATTTAATTTAATTTGATTTGATTTAATTTAATTTAATTTTATTATTAGTCGAATAATCCTCTTTATATATAATTTATATAGCTTAGCATATAAGTATTATAATATTATTTTTTTCGAATCTAGATAAATTTTCAATAACTTCATTTTGTTAGGCATAATTTGCAAGCACCTTATTCATACTTACTCTTTACGTTAGTTATTCTCGGGTCTTTAGTTTCTAAGTTTTCTCTTATTTGTTGTCCTGTAATTGGTGTTCTGTTGGAGAGTAAATTCTATTATTATTAGTGATTTTTGAAAGAGCATAGTGCGGCATTTTTGACATGATACGCAAAAACTAATAAGATTTTCGGATTCAGCACATTCAAATTAGTAAAAAAAAAAACGAGTCTCACATAGAAGTCAGCAAAAATTGTGTTAAGCAGTGGGCAACCAAAGAAAAAAAACTGAAACAAATGTTTTCGAAATTCGAACCATCATTGCCATTAAGCATTAATGCATTAATAAAACGTTTCATTTCTTTCTCACGTTGACGATTTAATGATCGAAGTGCACAAGTCGCGGGCATCCGGTCAAAATTCGATGCACACACGGCGATAATTCAAATTCTTCGTCCTTTTTCCAGCGGACACCTACCACCACAAACACCGCTGACTTCGAACGCTGAATATTCGTGTGGCACATGTTTCCTTCGGATGGTACCTAATAATTTCTAAATGGCTATAATCACGATACCGTAAGAGGTATGTGCGTATCCGCTAATAATATTTTCCCTTTTCTTGATGGTCGGACCGAAGTTGTCGAATCGATGGGCTTTGGGGAGGCGTACTCTAGCGCGGGCGAGGGGCCAGCTGCGAAAGAGATTAGAGGCGGACGGGCGAGGTGTCTATAAGGTGACGGTCGCTTCTGTAATGACAGAGCCGGTTAATTGACACCAAAATGAGAACTGTAATCACGGCCTCGCCGACCCCGACGACCGTTCAGGTGTGGTAGATTCAATTACTGTTTTGTGTCTCACGAACTCAATTCTCCACCGTGCAACTGCTCATTTCCTTCGCTCGATCGCTGGTACGCAGGCTGAACGCCCACCGGGAGCCTCGTGCTATTGTTCGGAGACGCGTTGTTTTGATGAAAATTACTACATTAATACTAGTGCGCAATGCGGTGGTATCGCGAGAACAGGATGGAGTACAGCGAGACTCCAAGAAATCCAAGGTGAAAAAATTAAATGAGAACTTGAAGTCGAAGGTTTTATAAGAATTACGGAAGGAGAGTAATTTTGCGCGGAAACGCACATATGTTATTATTGGAACAGGTGCCCTTAATCAGGTTCGAGGGGTTCGAAACTTTTAATGAAACTTGTACTAGTCTAATGTCCTTATTAGTTTTGAAGATGTCAAATGTTGTCTTTTAAAGGATCCCTTAGATTCACCTTACTGAAATATAGCATTGTCTTTGCTGTGCGTGGTAAGGACAAGATAATAATACTCAAAGTAATACCAGGTGTATGCATAAGTTTTTCCAGTTTTAGAAAAAGATAATTTATGGATACCATGCCAGAAAAACTACTTGCCTTTTGCGGCAAACCATTCGTCGAAACATTTTCCAACTTCCTCGAAATTGCTGAAGTGCGTGCCCAATTGATGCGAAGAGGTGATAGTCAGATCTGGGGAGTACGGCGAAAGGCGATTTCAAGGCGTTTTTCACTGGTTTTACTGTGTGCGACGGCGCATTGTCCTGTAACAAAACCACTTTGCTATGACTTCTGGCTCATTCCGGCCATTTTTCGATTAATGCGTGGTTTAAATTAGTCATTTGTTGGCAACAGCGTTGTGTATTAACGGTTTCGCAGGGCTTCAACAGTTCATAATACACAATACCGCTCTGATCTCACCAGACACAGAGCATGGTCTTCTTGCTGAAGCGATTTGGCCTTAGTGTTGAAGGACCGGCTTCGCCAGGCGGAAGCCACGATTTTTCTGGTTCAGGTTTTCAAACTAAATCCATTTTTCGTCGCCAGTCATAATTGGATACAGCATTTCCCACGTGACTGCGATTTTCTATTTGACAATCATTCAAATTGTGTGAGTCTCATTTACAGAGTCTATCTCCCCCATTGTTCGTAAAGCTCTGTTGATTATTTCTTGTGGGACATGTAATGCTTCCGTTAATTGCCATCAAGTTTGAGTTGGGTCATCATCCAATAACTCCTGCAATTGCTCTCGTCTTCGCATTTCTGTGATCTACCAAAACGCTCATTGTCTTTCGCATTGAAAGTCACCGCTTTTAAATTATCAAAAGCATGCCTCACGTGTTCTAATCGATGAAGTATGTCCACCATATGTTTCTATCAGCAAACGATGACTTTCAACAGCCTTTTTCTTTTGATTATTTTTATTCTTTCGCTACGTCTTGTAGGTTGTCGTTTGTTTTATATATCAATAACCATTTTGAACTCGTACAGTTATTGAACAAATACAGTCAAAATGTTATTTCTGTACCTTTCTGCATTGACGGTGAAAATGAAAAAATCTGCCGATTTTTTTACAGCAATTCAAACACCACTTACCTAATCATGTAATGGCGATTCCACAAAAAATGCGGCTTATCAGTGCTCCATATTCACATATTTTGAAAATTGACGTACTCCAAAAGATGAGGCCATTCTTCATCAGAAAAAAATGTTTAGTTTAGCAGGTCGTTATTCATTAAATTACTGACGAACCTCTGGCAGTACGCGAGACGGCTGGGGTGGTTTGTTGGCAAAAGGACTTGATATGATTCTATAAGAAACTCCAATTTCTTGGACTAGGCGTCTCAAAAATTTTATTGGGTCCTGTTCTATACGATTACGAATTCAAATCTGAAATTGCAAACTTATAAGCACTAATTGTTTGTCGAGTTGTTTTTTAGAAGTGAATATATATTGCAAGTTGTAAAACTTTTGTTCCCATCTTTCTTCTCAATCGAGTACTTCTACAACATCAATATCATTGTGTTTTGAGTCACTTGCTAATATCTCCAAACTGTTTTTCGTAATGTTTCTAAGCATCGTAACTCTAGAAGCTTTGTTGTTGCTTCTATATCCGTTTTGATTTATTACCTTGATCTCTCTAGTCTAGTTGTGCTAGATTTTTCGTCGGAAGAAAAATGCTACCGTATTTTTTTAAAGAAATCTGCGGAAATCTGAAAATTTGGCAACGCTGCATATTCACATATTCCCGACTTTTGTGAAAAATCATTCTTCTGTAGGCATTAATATCGTTTACCAGAACAATTTTACTTGCAACAAAACTAAATGAAACCTAAACTGTATTCATAATGCTCGCTAATTACGCATTCGCCGTATAAAACGTTTTACCTCTTCAATCGAAGGTGAACCGCGCTTCGCAAAAACGGTATGGATTCTTCTTCTTCTTGTTCTACTTCGACAAAGCTGCCGAATACGGATACGATAATTGTTTGACGATGGTAATTTTATTCAAGACGTGGATCCGTTCGCTCGCACGTAAATAACAACCGACGGATGGACGCGCTTTGGCGCGCACACACGCACGCACACATAGGCAACATGTTGATGCGGCGCGTTGTCTTGTAGTTTTGGACACGCCGCCCTGTAATATTGGTGCCGCGAGCCAACCATGGCAATAATTAATAACTTTGCTACTCGCCACGTCCTTCGACTCATCTTTTACAGGGAGCGATTGTCTCCTTTCTTCTTGTACGTTTTCTTCTGGTTCGTATTGTTTTTGTTTGTGTTTGACGTATCCTTGTCGCGATGCCATTTTCTTCGCCGAAGGCGGACGTCATTGTCTTCGGACATCAAAGTAATACGAATTCGAAGGAAATTGGTATATGTAATGCTGGGAATGAATTGGATTTAGATTTTTTCTAACTTAAAAATTCAAAAATAACGTCAAATTCAAACAACCTACACTAATCACACAATAGAAGAGAGAAGAACCCGTAGATAATGACGCAATTTTAAAAAGCAGAACCTTGTGATAGAAGCAATGCATGTGAAGGCACCTGTTGCTCACATTAAATCAACCCAATGCAGTAAATTTATGTGAAACGGGGTCATACTTTTTAATGCCAAGAGAGCAAAAATTATCTTTATAAAAGTTTGCCATGGAATTTAAAGACGTATGTCGTGGCTTATTTAATCTGTTTTATATAGTTCTGAAAGGTTAAATGTCACACTGTCATTAATATTTATCATATATTTTCTTTCTGGAATTTTAAGTAATTCTTGAATTATAATTTTCACCACAACGCACAAAACTTCAGATTCCGCAGCAATAGTACAAGTTTTTTTATATGTATGTGCCTCGCACATATTGTTGTGGATCTATACCTCAACAGCTAAGAATTGGTTATTGATGTTCGTAATCGTATAGAACAGAAACGATAAAATTACAATTTCCTTGCAATTACCAACGTAAATCTTTACGTCTCCGGCATAATGTGCTAACCACTGCACTACAAGACCATTGAGTTCAAGTCCTTTTAATCGTCGTATTAACAATATAGTGTCCGCGAGATATTACGATATATCTACTGACATCGTGACATTTAGGGAGATTTAAAGCGACTTGAACTCAATGGTCTTGTGGTGCAAGGGTTAGCACATTATGCCGGAGACGTAAAGATGTTGGGTTCGAGCTCCCTCCGAGACCAATATCTTTTCAGTAATTTAATTACGTTGGTAATTGCAAGGAAATTGTAATTTTGTCATTACTAATGCCAACGGTGGTTTAGTATTGATATTCATATTAATATTAGTATTAATATCGATGTTAGTTTAACGTATAGAACAGGACACCGAAAAAGATTTGACATGCCTAGCCTAAAAAATTGGAGTTTCTTATAGAACATGCCGAACCGTTATGAAGAGGAACCTGAACATATAAATTTCAATCATATCAAGCCCATTTCCAAGGCATGCCTTCATATTTTGAAGTACGCCAATTTTCAAGAAATTTGAATGTGGAGCACTGATAAGCCGCATTTTTTGTGGAATATCCATTACATGCTCAGAAAATTGGTGTTTGAATAGCAGTCTCTCGTAAAAGAATAATTCGGCCGACTTCTCCTCCATTTCATTGTCAATGCTGAAGGGTACAGAAATAACATTTTGGCTGAATTTATTCAACAACTTCACTACGATGAAGTTCAAAATAGTTATTTTCAGAACAACGGTGCAACAGCACATACGACACCGGAAACTATATCCTTCCTTGGGAATTTACGTTGCAGCGTTACCAAAATTTTCAGATTTCCGCAGATTAAAATTATGGTAACATTTTTCTTCCGACAAAAAGATCTAGCACAACTAAACTAATTACTGAATTTTCGACAACATGGGGATAAAGACAACAAACCAAAACGGATGTGGAAATAACAACAAAGGTTCTAGAGTTACAATGTTTAGAAGTATACGGAAAACAGTTTGGGGATCGGAATATATTAGCGAGTGAACTAAAGACAATGGTATTGATGTTGGGGAAGGAGATGATTGAGAAGAAAAACGAAAGCAACACAATATACATATATACTTGCAATATATATTCAATTCCAAAAAACAACTTTACCAACAATCAGTACTTACAAATACACAATTTCAGATTTGGATAAAGAAATGTTTTATTCTACTGATTAATAAAGCAAATAACAAAATTAAGGTGAAGTCTAATTTCGCAGAAAGTTTCCAAAATGCCCTCTGCGTCTATCAAGATGATAAACTTCACTCCTAGGGAACCTTAAAGGAAGTATTTGTTTGGAGTCAAATAGAATAATTTTGAGGGTCATGGTATGGGACCAAACATACCAATTCAGCGTTCTTGAAATCGGTTATTCAAAGATTTTTTTACGGTTTTAGTAGAATATGGCGGGGGTCGCATCCATTTGGTGCAAGATTCATCCATCATTTAGTATCTCAATTAGTGGAATGACATGGTCTTGTAGCAGATCCAGAAATTTTGCGGCAGTAATGTTTCTGTCAATAAAAAATTGATCGCAATTTCAATCCAGACATTGACTTTTTGGGGGTACTGCGATCGGGTCAGGTTTTAAGCATGAGGATCTATATGGGACCAATCCATATGGATTTATCAAATGAGTGTTTTTCAATGGAGCATAAAAACAGAAAGATTTGAGAGTTGAACACGTGGCAAAAATCTATTCCTTTTACTTTCCTTCCTCGGAAAGCTGTTGGATATTTTGTGTTGCCTATGATTGAATTCTTTCGGGATTTGGTACACCGAAGTGCGAAAAGCGATCCTACAAACCGTTCCTTCATGTATGAAAGTGAACGTGTAACATGACAGCATTCTTCTACAGTATTGTTATTGTAGCGTTACTTTTACAATAGCCTTACTGCATATAGGATTAATACTAAATAGCACTGTTCAAAGTACACTATAGTGACAGAATAAAATAGACACCTACTAATTAAAAAAAAGATTCTATTCTCGTTATATATACAAAATATTTTAAAATTTTTAAATTAGACTAATATTTTGTCGATCCACCTTTACTTGCGTGAAGTGCTGCGAGTCGTCGTGGCATAGAATCTATTAAATGATTAATGGTGTCTTTTGGAATATTTAACCACTCTTCTGTAACAGCTGCCACGAGTTCTTCCTTATTGCTGGGTTTTCGGGGTCGTTTCGCCATATTTGTCTGGATTATGTGCCAAACATTCTCTATCGGATTCATGTCTGGTGATTGGCCTGGCCATGGTAAAATCCGAATACCCTGTTCCTCTTTCCATGTAGTTGTCGTTTTTGCTTTGTGGCAGGGTGCCCCATCCTCCATAAAGGTGGCGTCTTCTTTAGATAAAATGGCGTTGTCGAATATCGGATATATTTTGCCGCATTCAAATTTCTGTCGCAGATTACTAATTGCGATCTTCCACGATACCATATCGCGCCCCAGACCATGATGTTCACACCGCCGTATTTCACCGTCTGATACAAAAATTTGTCGTCCAGTTGCTGTGACGAATGTCTCCATACCCACGTACGACCACTATCACTGAATTGGCAGTATCTGCTTTCGTCTGAAAAAATGACAGACCGCCAAAACTCTTCCGGATTCGTTCGTATTTCGATTGCCCAAGCCATTCGGCGCCGTTTTTGAAACGCCGTAAGAAGAGTTTTTTTCTTTGCCACTCTTTTATGCATCCCCACACTGTGGAGGTATCGCAGAACGGTGCGCTGACTTTTCTGTGAAGTTGCCGTAAGCTCAGCTATACTTTTTCGCGGTTCTCTTAACACTTCGCGCACAAGCATCCTTTTACTTCCTTCAGAAGGTCCGGCACGACCTGGTCTCGGCTCCACTGTTGTTTTTTCCTTGCGTTTAAATTGTGTAATCCCAGGGTTAACTGTGGACAACGGAATATTTAAAAATTTACTTATTTCACGTTGCGAAGCGCCGCGTTCACTCTGGCTAACGATGCGACTCCGGATGAAGTCGCTAATATCACTCGAACCTTGTAAGCGAGGCATAATTGTAACGATACTAAACTATGACGAATTCCTTCCGATACATCTACCCCTACCCTAATGACAAGAGAAAGTTCTTAATTCGTTCTTAGAATTTAGCTGATTACATATTTATACCGCTTTACCTGGTGTCTATTTTATTCTGTCACCCTAGTGTAGTTGCGGTGGGGAGCATTCGTGTATGAACGTGATCATGAAAGCGTAACACAGTAGATTAGATCGGTTACGATTTATTTGTCGCCAATTCTTCACATTCGCTTCATCCCCATTTGTTTCAAGTTCTCGTGCATCTCGTATAGTGTAGAGAATGAATTGAGAGATGTCAGAGATGGCGAGTATTACAAAAGTAGTACATTTTTCCAGATTAATGATAATACTCTCCATATGTAAAATATGTTAGGATCGTCCCGGAAAAAAAAAATAAAATTATTCGAATGTATATGTATCTTTCTAATGTTTGCACTTGGCATTGCTACTCAAAGAGGCGTTCACTGTATAACATTTTATCTGCCATTTTATACTATTTTGTATGTCTTCTACGGAGCCATCGCTGTGTTTTTAGTACGTAATATATTTCTAGTAATATTTAATCTATGTTTAAATCAAAATAAATCAAAATAACATGTTCGTTTATTTAATGATTCAGTTTAGGAAAGCGTATAGATTACAAGCTATTAAATTGTCTTCAAGACTTTCTTTTCTCGTATTTTTATATTCTCTCTCAATGTCTGAGTTCTTACAAATTTCGTATTCATACCATCAATCCTCATTGCTTGTTTTTAATGGTAGCCAATATTCAACATGTGTATCCTATTGTTTAAAATATGAAGTCATTTTTTTCTGCACAACTATTACCCATGGCGACTTTATTATTGTTTATTGCAGAGATACCTTCTGGGTAGATGCAGGTTACATTTGAAAATGATTTTAATATAAACAGTAAAATGCTATGTGCAAACTCAACTACACCGCTGTAACCAGAAAATATTTCTGTGAATCCTTATCTGTTGTTAAACAGGTTTTGTGAAATGCTGAAAAGAAATTTTACGAAATACTACACCTAAGCATGTAGAAGTACTCGTATAGCCGTATGGTAATTATACAAAGAGCTAACTGAAAGCAATAATAATAGTTCTGTACATTTACATCAAAATGCTGTAATTCTCAAACTGTAATTTTACAGCTTCATTTACACTTACTAGCTACTTGCAAATTCAAAGTAGTATTCACAGGTATAGCAGTAAACTCCACTCACACAAATTAATTAATTATGCGGAACGCAGCGTTTCGAGAGCACGTGGGCTCCCATTGTCAACCGTGTTACCGACTGAAAGTAAAAACTGTATCAAACATGCAAATTATTTTCTACGCAGGCTCTAAAATGTGTAACCATATGACTATTTACAATCTACTAGGTGGCCTCATGCCTTTTACGGGGGAAGGATGGACCGAAAGCGAACCGTATCTTTAACAGGGCCTATGGTAATAAATCCATCAAACTGGAGTGGGCAATTGGGGGTGGTTCTCTGTTCAATAAGTTTCCGTTCTTTTTCATATATACCGTTTCGTACGCGTCTAATTCTCTATACGAGTTCACGTTTTTAAGTAGTGTCAGATTTTTTAAATCAATCTTATGTCCGGATTTTACCATATGCTCTGCTACGCTTGATAGTTCAGGTTTGTTGAAACGATAGTGTCTAATACGTTCTTTGAACCTCGTTTCGATACTCCTTTTTGTTTGTCCAATATAAACTTTCTCACAATCATTGCATGCGATTTGATATATTCCAGACCTTTTTATCATCTCCGGTTTATCTTTGGGATTCCCTAAGAGATTCTTTAAGTTGTTTTTTGACACAAAAGAACGTGTCTTTCTCGGTAACACGGTTGACAATGGGAGCCCACGTGCTCTCGAAACGCTGCGTTCCGCATAATTAATTAATTTGTGTGAGTGGAGTTTACTGCTATACCTGTGAATTGTACATCCACACAGTCCTTGCAATCGTCATTTCAAAGTAGTATTCCTTACGTAAAGAATCTCTGAAGCATTACTGTAATTTTTTGTGTATATTTTCCGGTGGTAACGGAGAGGTCGTGGATTCAAATCCTACCGTGACTGATATTTTTTCAGAAAGTTGAAAAATTAGTAAGATGCATGAAAATGGTAATTTTATCATACATATATATAAAATATATGAGAAATAGTATTCTACTCCCGGATTTCTAACCGCGTATGTTGTTGGTCCCGAAAGCTCATCACTAGCCGAGCGAGAATGTCTAGAAAAAGATGAGTGAGATCTCATGAAGCAATGCCACCGGTGGTGAATACAATAAAAACGCAGCTTTTAATGTTTCGAAAGGATATATCAATTTTTAAACACGATATACGTACGTTATGGATATTCTTTTTCGAAAGTACTAAACAACAACACCAAAGACTTCTTGTCTTTCAGCCGCCGATTATACTTTTTCGTGGGAAATTCATAAAATCTGTTCGAAATTCCCAATCCGTCCTCGTATTCTAACGCATCAAAGCGTATTCGATCAAATTATAAAATCTGAGAGGCCTAAATGATTTATAGAATAAATAAATATTGCGATGCACGCGATAAGGGCGCCAACCCGAAAAGCTAAAGCTACACCAACCCCTCAACGAAAGCCGGTGTCATCTAAAAGTGTTACGAAGAAGAAAGATATATGACTTGTTTGGATTATCTCGCGCCAACTGCAGCGCGTATTAAACGCGTATACATACACGCACACACACGCACGCACGCCCAAATAACTCTTCTTATCTGTTTTCCGATCCTCCAGCAATATGTAGTCCCGACGACGAACGAACCATCAGCCCCTTTTCGAGTAACTCTAAGCTACTAACTGTGCGAGCGGCCCGACATAGGCAAACCCAAACAATTACTTAACCCCATTAAGTTAAACAAGACAGGACCGTTACATAAACTCACTAATTGTCCGTGTATTAACTCTGGGAGCAAACAAATTAATCGCAGCTTAGAGAGATCGTTAGAAAAATATGACGGGCTCGATACGTATGCATATATACGGCGGTTGATATAAGCGGTAGCGCGCAGGGGAAGTTAAGAGATAGGAGGGATGCTACTGTGATCGTGTGGGCGGTATTTTCAGGGTTAGATTTAATTGGATTGTTTGGGGGATACTTCTTACGAAGCTAAATGATAACGGAATCTTCGGAGGAGATAAAAACTACGGACGAAATCGGAAAAACGAAAAGAAAATAATAAATATGTAAACAAAAAAAAATTCAAAATGAAAATTCTTTTAAAATCGGTGAAATAATATTCTTGTTTTAAAATCATTTTCCAATTTGTAAACGATGGTAAAGTATAATGCTTGGTTAACAAATTCTGTGCCCTATACGAGGACGACCTGAAATGTATCCGGAATCTCCAAAAGTTGAAGTGGATTCATTGGTCGCTAAGGGCAACCTTTCTTATGGCAGCTGTCAAAATTTCAGACGTCCACTGTAAATAGTTGTTATTTAAGAGTGTGTTTTGTGTGTATTCAAGTAAGGCGGTTTCGCAAATATGGATAAAATCGAACTTCGTGGAGTGATAAAACACTTCTGGATGGCTGGGAAAACAGCAACGAAAATTCGAAATATTTTGCCAGAAGTTCGTGGCGGATTCACTCCATTATTTTCGACCATCAGCCTCTGGGCCGCACAAGCACAAGTGACGAACCACGCAGTGGACGCCCAAAAACCGCTACCAACGATCAAATGGTCGATAAGATTCCTGATGTCGTATTAGCCAATCGCTGATTGAAGCTGAAAGAGATAGCAGAGACAACATGCATCTAGAAGAACGCGTTGGCCATATTCTACACGAAATTTTGGGTATTAAAAAAGCTTTCGGCGCGATGGGTACCGCGTTTGCTCACATCGGAGCAAAAACAAAATGGGGTTACCGCTTCGGGGGAGTATCTGGCCAGGATCCAACGCGATCCAAGGGATTTCTTCATACGTTTCGTAACCGTGGATGACACTTGGATCCACCACTACATACCGGAGATCAAAGTACAGTCGAAGCAGTTGACTTTTTCCGGGCGAATCGGCTCCGATTGAAGCAAAGACCGTTCCATCGGCCGGAAAGGTCATGGCGACCATTCTTTGGAATTCCCAAGGTGTGATCCTCGTCGATTATCTGCAGAAGGGAAGGACGATCACGGGGCAATACTACAGCGATTTATTGACCTGATTCGATCCAGTATTGAAAGAGAATCGGCCTCGTTTGCAGCGCAAAAAGTGCTTTTCCACCTATTCCCAAATCTAAAGGAAGTACTGGGAGAAAAGAGATTTGCCTTAAATGTGAAGGTCATCGCCGCTACGAAGGGCTATTTTGCAGACCTAGAAGCATCCTACTTTTCTATCGGCTTGAAAAGACTAGAACACAGCTTGAAAAAATGTATTGATCTTCAAGGAGACTACATCGAAAAATAAACATGGAAAACCACTCCAATACGATTTTTTCTTGTCGATTCCAAAAACATTTCAGGTCGCCCTTGTATATATGTACATACGAAATGGTTTTTAGCAGGCCATTTATGTAGCGTATATTAAGCGCCAAAGCGATTGAGTTCAAAATTAAGGACTTTAACGACGCATCATTGAAACAGGCGCACCTCTTCTACAAGTTGCCTCGAGGATCGAATATAACCAATGCACGTGTAAGTACATCTACGTAGGACATGTTTGTATATATGTATTTAGAGGGCTATTAAATTAAAAAGGCTTAGAGACCAATTGATTCCATAAAATTTAATGAAGGTTAATAATAATCTTCTTTGGGTGGTTTGACGATGTGTATGGAGAAGTAGAACTCGTAGAGTGAATACTACAGGTATGTGCGAGATTTGCTGTTCAGGTAACCATAAAATTTAACAACCAGAATATGAGAAGCTAATTGCATGTTTTTGGGATCGATATATAATAGGTTAAAAAATTTTTCATATATCCAATTAAATTCCGCTTACCATTAGTAAATTATACCGTATGGTATAGTCGATATAAATTAAATGAATCTTCGTTAGAGGAGATTATATGGATAGTAAAAATAGGAAAACGTTGTTGACTCATGTGTGAGTTCATATCGAAATGTAGGAAAAAAGAAAAAAGACGAGACTAACCTCACAGTATCTCGGACCATTTAATCAGTCAATGGCTACCGCTTTCATACACATCTGCACATCATCAGGCCAAGACTAGAAATATTAAACTAAAAAGCCAAAAGAATCGCGCATTTACCACTCCAGCAAAGGACTGCAGAACTAAAACAGATGCAGAAAACAACATCAACAGCATCACGGCAGCAGAACAAACTTTTAAGAAAGCACAACATAAAATTGCAAAGGGACGTATACAAGTTAAAATGCCAAAAGTCAACAAGAAACTTTTTTCAAATAAATATTGTAAATAGAGAGACCTCTATATGTTGAAAGGCAAGGTGAAATCAAAACAGAAAATTTAGAATATTAAGGTAAGTGGAATCAAATAGGTGAGGATGCAATGATCGAATAATATTTGAAAAATAAAAGCGATCTGAGTATTTAAAGATTTAAATCTGTCAAATACCTGCAGTCTTAATATTTCCATGCTCACCAAGTTATTCAAGAGTAAACCCTTGTTAGCGAAGTAGAGAATTTTAAAGTTAGATGTTTTACCAAAATATTGGTTTAAATGGTAATAAATGTGATGCGAAGTGAGAGAAACCGGGAGTACAAAGTTGAAAACAACGTTTGTGTACCTTGAGCCTAAGCCCAAAAGATCTAAACGTCCCACCTACCTATTTCGCATCACAATCCTCGCAGCTAAGCATGTAAACACCGCTTCTCTGCATTTTATTCTATTGATTTTTTTTATTTAGTAGAATATTCTTTAAAGGGTGAAAGGTTTTAAAACTCAATTGAACGTGGTGTTTAAGTATATTACCTATTGCTCAAAAAAGAAGATATTTGCATTTTAATTTGTTGTGTACGTCCTTTTACAACTTTAATTTGTACTTTTTCAAAAGTTTCTTCTGCCGCCGTGATGCTTTCGATGTTTTTTGCATTTGTTTTAATTCTGCAGTCCTCTTCTGGAGTAATACCGTCAACCGGTGTGACAAAGTACCATATTTTGAAGTTTTTATGTCATATCTCCTTTGATATCGGTTGAATTGGGCTGAATTTTCAATACAATATCTTTAACTTATATCTTTGCTATCAATTTATAAATCTTAAAGAAATTCTAGTTACAACAGAAGGGAGAGAAAAATTGTTTTGTGTTTCAACAACTCACCCCGTTTGTCGGGGCGACAAAGTGTCACACCTGGTTTTCTTTCAAAAGATATTAGAAATCTGTTATGGTTACTGGTCACCCTGCAGAATTCAAATGTACACATTTATTATGTTGAAAACTGTTTAAAAAATGGGTAAAAACAAAAGATAAAAAGGGGATCTATGTTTTATATTTGAAACCAGTCATTATAAACTTGTAAAACGTCAGCATAATTAAAATTTCAAAATCATGAGTTAATAGGAACACCTTTTCTTTAAAAAATCTGCCATAAGCATTAAGCCAAACTCAAGTTAGGAGGAAACTAACTTTAAAGAAGCTACGTATGTACAACTGTCTTAAACTTCATCCTACAGAGTTTAGGAACTTTTTAAAAACTGAATTAAAGAGATGTAAAATAATGGTATTAGTAATCCACCTGAAACTTGTGGCTACTGATTTCAATCGGCGGCGTAATTTTCTTTTTAATTTGTTGCTCTTTGTACCAAACAACATTCGGAGACTTACGTCCCTCCCAGATTTTTACTTTCTTTCTCATGCAGGATACACTGCCTTCGCTCCCGACATCAAAGTTAGTCAACATTAAACCTGGATAACATTTACCACGATATTCCATGACACCATGTGGTAAGTGTGCGATTTTTATTTTAGTTTTCAATTGCCACTTTCACTTGTTATTCCAGTCTTGGCCTAAAGGTGTGCAGATGTGCACAAAACCGGTAGCCGTTGACTGATTAAATTGTCTTAGATACTGTGAGATTAGTCCCCTTTGCTTCCCTTTTCATGTATTTTAATAAGAAAAAAATATGCATTCCTGAAATTTCTCGACATTCAATGGATATACACATACAGCCGACAATCTGTAATAATCACGTTATTTGGACGGCTTAAAAAAATTCGAATGTTGCTGGACTAAGTATAAAACAATTGCGTTGTCTCCTTTAACACAGGTTTTTATCGTACCATCTTCGTACACCCTTACGTTCTAATATTAAATCAACTTTATTACTAACTTCTTACATTTTCATTAAATTTATTAGAATTTCATTAAACTCAATTACTTTCCAAACTTTACAACCCGTCTGAATCCCGTACTTCGATAACCGAAATTAAAAACTTCTCTGCCGCGATTCCCCCGTGCGACGAAATAAATTGAATCGAGACGACATTTTTTCGACGCCCCGAGACCCGAAATCCCCAATAATAATGAAGTTAGATCCTCGGGTATTCGCTCACCGCCGCCTAGCGATCCGCGCTCACCATAAAACAATTTAAAAAACAAACTTTCGAAAAATTTTCAAGAGATATTCAAGATGATTACTGCATCTCCGCCTCTCGGCCGTCCGAGGATCCAATAAAGGCAGGGACGAGAAGACGTGAATCCGGAGCTTCCGTCTAGAACGCGGAGGGGTCGGTTGCATTATGCCGGGCTTCCGTCGTGAATTGATGAACAAGTTCCTATTAAATCTTCTACTTCGGGCGGGCGGCGGTGGACTTTTCTTTTTATATTGAATAACTTTTACAGCGCGATTTAAAAGTGCTGCCGCTGTTACCGCCACCGCTACCGCCTCTCGACTCTTCGAGAACGGCGGTGCCACAGCTGGATTGGATTAAGTTTACAACCGTCGCGTCCGCTGCCCTTAGTTTGATGCTACGCCTGTTATTATATTAGATATAGACACCCTCTCACTCTTTCCAGAAGCACTACAAATATCGTTTAGGGAGATGCGGATACAGCGTGAGATGCTGCCAACTTAACGATATTGAAATTGAAAAGGAATAACTTATATTGATTAATATAGTTAAAGTACATAAATTTATGGCCGCGTCTGCAAACTCAATCAGTTACACGTAATAAACATTAACAATTGCAAGGATTGTGCGGTAGTATAATAGACGTAAAAGGTACCGGCACACTCCGCATCTCACAAAAACCATCAATTAGGAAATTCCCAAATTTGTAAAACGTGTGAAGAATTTCAGAACTACAGATCAACTGGCAAGAAATAACTTCGACATACTTTCAACTGGAACGGAGTGTAAAGTATCTCCAAATCTGGAGTGCTTACAATATAGCGAGCATCTAAGTACCGTAAGATGTGATGTATGTTAAGTTAACGACGAAAGAACTACCAAAATATTTAGCCGCATATATACATTTTCAGCACGACTGCATTAAACACTTCTCGGTTCCCGGGTGTCAAATTCAGATCCCAATAAATGATCTTATGAAACTTGATAGGTTATGTTCAGACTTGAAAATAATTTTTTTTTGTTTGTGCTGAAATTCACTCTGTGGGGACGAAACACCCCTTCGAAAATTCACTGATTTTCAGTTTTCTTGATTTAATTCTTCAACGGAAATAGATAGAAGCAAAATTTAAATGCAAATGTTGTATCCTATCGAATGGTATTTCAGGATACATGAATCCTGTATACACAGGGTGTTGCATTTAAGCGCCGCTAAAGATGATCATAGTAATATGCAAAGGAAATTAACGCAAGTTAAAATTTAACATTCTCTATTAATTTAAAGCATTTTCAATAACACAGTGTGTTCCAATGGTAATATTAACGCAAGAACATAACAATGATATACACTACCGCTCAAAAGTGTTTAGGCACTCTCACTGACAGCAAAAATGTATAAAAACTCAGCAAAAATGTTAATAATATTTATTTTTTATGTACAGATACACGTACATGAATAAAAATATATTAAATAAATGTGAAAATTAAAACGTTTAATTTAAATTTTGCTTTCATCTATGTGACCTCCTCTTGATTTAATAATTGCAGCA
This sequence comes from Trypoxylus dichotomus, assembly GCA_023509865.1. Classification (NCBI taxonomy): domain Eukaryota; kingdom Metazoa; phylum Arthropoda; class Insecta; order Coleoptera; family Scarabaeidae; genus Trypoxylus; species Trypoxylus dichotomus. The sequence continues at coordinate 68,034,805 of CM042076.1, read as the reverse complement.
CACAATCGAGGCATTCCCGCAATAAGTGTTGCCAGAGTTTCTTGTGTTATTGAGGTCCAACTCGATTGCAATTTGTTCCACATGTCAGTAGCTGATGTCGGTGCCGATTTCCATACTTCCCGATCTAGTTCTTCCCATAGTAACTCCATTGGATTCAAGTCGGAGATCTGGTGAGGCCATCCCATAATTTTGAGAGTTCCTTCCTCTTCTAAATGGCGTAAATAGTCTTTACATAATTTAGCGGAATGTTTTGAGTCATTATCTAGCTGGAAGATAAAATTTTGACCCAAAAGTCGAATTCCAGAAGGTATTGCGTGGTTCTCCAAAATTTCGCGGTAGCCTTCTTTTTTTTAATATACCGTCAATTTTCAAAATGTCCCCTACACTACTGCCAGCAAAACAGCCCCAAATGATGATAGAACCTCCACCATGCTTCACGGTAGCAGCAATACACTCTTCTCTTGCACGTTCAACCACAGATCTTCTTACGAATATGCGTCTTCGGGTTCCGAACAGCTCAAATTTCGACTCATCCGTCCATAGGACGTTGTTCCACTCTTCTATGGTCCAGTGTTGGTGTTCACGAGCCCCTTTAAGTCGCTTTTGCTTGTTTTGTTTGCGTGGTAATGGCTTTTTCATCACAATACGTCTATGGAGCCCGGCTTTCTGTAGGCGACGTTTGAGTGTAGAAACACAGACTAGTTTTTGGCGACCAACATTTAATTCTGCGGTGATTTCCGGGGTTGTTTTGCGTCTGTTTAACTTGCTGGTAACCACTATTCTGCGACCATCTACAGATGTTGTCGCTTTTGGTCTTCCACTCCGTCTTTTATTAAGAAAACTGCCAGTTTCCCGATATTTTTTTACGTTATAGTCAACCGTAGCGTGATGTATTTTCATTTTTTGGCAATTTGTCGATAACTTATGCCACTTTTATGGTAAGCTATTATAAGCGCACGTGTTTCCGTACTAATTTCTCCTCGCGGGGTCATTTTAAAAAATTGTTACACGATATTTCGCTCACGACGTGAATAGAGTAACCAGTATCACACTGCAACTGACCATAGGTTACAGATTTCACTATAATCTTCTAGGAAGCTAATTTAAACATTATTACCTACAATCTAACAGATGACTAAATTTACCCAGTAAATTCAGAGGGATTGTTATTGTAATTGCACCGCAATAAACAGTTTATGGTAATCCGACCAAGTGCAGGTAAATGATAGTAAACCTTATGCGATATAATGGGTGTTTATCTTACTGAAGTACATTTTAAATACGTATTTCATTTTATTATAATGTTTTTTTGGTAAACATAATACTATATGAATAATCCATGAAAACAGGGGTGCCTAAACACTTTTGAGCGGTAGTGTATTTATAAACCACATCCTATTATTTGAAAAGCCATAGTTAAGATACTATTGTCTTTTAACATCAATTTCAGAGATATACATATTTTGATATTGGCGGTATTTGTTCGATTCTAGATATTTTGATAATATACCACAAAATTGCTTTTTTGTTAAGGTATAGAAAAACAAATACATAATAGATATAACGTTATGGTTCGAATTCAAAAACAAATAGAAATCGTATATAAAGGAGGTGTTACAAGTGCATCTAACACAGTCTTATAATATAATAATATCTATATTTGATAAACTTATATCTTTGCTACTGATAGGACTAAAAGAAACTTGTGGTAAGTTTAGGCCCCAAGTACAACACACCCTATTTCGAAATGCAAATACTGTTATTCAAGCCTCATCTTGGAGATAAATCAATCATTAATCTATTTAACAATTGGTTTCTTAATATTTTCTTATCACATATTAAGCTAAAGATGGACAAGTCACTGTTAAGAGTCTTTCAAGAAAGAGGTCGCACCGTGTGGCGGTTGCCATAAACAAGGTTGCACTTGCCGACCAATGAATCAACTTCAACCTTCGCGCGCCATCTCTTGCCGATTCCGGAAACATTTCAAGTCGCCCTCGTATTGCTACTGTTGATCTACATGCCTTTAGTGATACCTCGCAGCAAACGTATGGTGTTTATGTTTACTTAAGAAGCTCTGATACGAATGGTGCTGTGAACATTAATCTTCTTTGCTCAAAGTCCAAAATCTCTCCTTTCAAAAAGGTAACCATCCCAAGGTTAAAGTTATGTAGTGCTCTAACCTTAATACAATTAATTAACAAGACTTAAAAATCTTGGTATCAGTTAAAGGGATTCTAACTCCAGATTTAAAATAGAAATAGTGAATTCGTACAATTTTGAAATCATAGAAACTGATACAAAAAAATACAGCTTATTTAATAATAAACTAAGGTACTTTTCATGTTAATTCTGAGCCTTCCACTCATTATCCCCACTTATAGGTAGATATGGAGGCTTTATGTTTTCATTTATCTGCTTCCTCGATAGGGGATAAAACCATATTAAGTAGCTTGTCGAAGAAAATATTTTACTGGCTGCTCTACCACCGCGCACATGTTAAATTTAGATAAATTTCAGTCTTGTGTTTGTATAAACATTTCATTCCAGGCACACCGCAACAACATCTTCAAATAATCTGTAACGAGCCAGACGATAAGATTACGAGAGACACGCATTAACCGGGCGCTGCATTTTAATCCTTTCAAGTGCTGCCACCGCCGAAGATCGTGACTGACGGCGGACACGTCGAGGCCAAAAGCGAAACGCCATAAACGGCGCGCACAAAAGATCGCTTCGGTAATGACTCCGGGTGCCGTGCGCTAGTTTTTTCGGGAAGCGTTCCGTTTGATGTGCGCAACACGCCCGCAACAGCAGCCGCATCACAGAGATCCACCACATCCGTACCGTAGCGGCCTTTCTCTCGACCCGTTATCTCTATACGGTGTAGCCGAAACCATTAAAATATTACACGGAGACGATTAACTGATTAACATCAAAGGGTGCTGCATGGTGCAGAAGTTCGTCGGGTCTTTGGTCTGGTCGAAATTGGCCGGCCTTTTTTTCCGAAAATGTTTATTATCAGCTACCGAAGCTGGTAGGGTCTGCTTAGTATGAACAGCACGTGTTGAACCTTTCTGGTGTCGAATTTTTTTTTTTTTTGTATATTACCGTTACCGTCTTGTCTATTAGGACGGATGATTCATCAGATATCACCAGAAGTATAAATACTAATTATATATAATACTCACTTAAATAAAACAATATGATCTTTTTTCAAAACATCTATATACTAATCCATAGCTTGTTAGGACATCGCGAACGTTTGCCATTGTTGTAATGGTTGTTAGGATGCAATTCGCATTCTCACAGGTACTGTGCCTTTAAAAATACGAAAAGAAATGGTGGTCATTTGCGAAACGTCAGGGACAGAAACCTTATTATCACAGCGGAACCCGACAACCAATACAATATCTATCTATCAATTATCACAATATACACTAGGGTGACAGAATAAAATAGACACCTACTAATTAAAAAGAAGATTCTATTCTCGTTATATATACAAAATATTTTAAAATTTTTAAATTAGACTAATATCTTGTCGATCCACCTTTACTTGCGAGTCGTCGTGGCATAGAATCTATTAAATGATTAATGGTGTCTTCTGGAATATTTAACCACTCTTCTGTAACAGCTGCCACGAGTTCTTCCTTATTGCTGGGTTTTCGGGGTCGTTTCGCCATATTTGTCTGGATTATGTGCCAAACATTCTCTATCGGATTCATGTCTGGTGATTGGCTTGGCCATGGTAAAATCCAAATCGCCTGTTACTCTTTCCATGTGGTTGTTGTTCTTGCTTTGTGGCAGAGTGCTCCATCCTCCATAAAAGTGGCGTCTTCTTTAGGTAAAATGGCATTGTCAAATATCGGTAGTCCTTCTGTTAATATTTGGATATATTTTGCCGCATTCATATTTCCGTCGCAGATTACTAATTGCGATCTTCCACCATACCATACCGCGCCCCACACCATGATGTTCACACCGCCGTATTTCACCGTCTGATGCAAATATTTGTCGCCCAGTTGCTGTGACGAACGTCTCCATACCCAAGTACGACCACCATCATTGAATTGGCAGTATCTGCTTTCGTCTGAAAAAATGACAGACCGCCAAAACTCTTCGGGCTTCGTTCGCATTTCGATTGCCCAAGCCATTCGACGCCGTTTTTGAAACGCCGTAAGGAGAGGTTTTTCTTTGACACCCTTTTAAACATCCCCGCACTGTGGAGGTAACGCAGAACGGTGCGCTGACTTTTCTGTCAAGTTGCCGCAAGCTCAGCTGTACCTTTCGCGGTTCTCTTAACACTTCGTGCACTTCTTTCAGAAGGTCCGGCACGAGCTGGTCTCGGCTCCACTGTTGTATTTTCCTTGCGTTTAAATTGTGTAATCACACGGTTAACTGTGGACAACGGAATATTTAAAAATTTACTTATTTCACGTTGCGAAGCGCCGCATTCATTCTGGCCAACGGTGCGACCCCGGGTGAAGTCGCTAATATCACTCGAACCTTGTAAGCGAGGCATATGTAGTTGTAACGATACGAAACTATGACGAATTCCTTCCGATACATCTACCCCTACCCTAATGATAAGAGAAAGTTCTTAATTCGTTCTTAGAATTTAGCTGTTTGCATATTTATACCGCTTTACCTGTTTTTTTTTAAACTAGTTTTTCTGCCGTGACATTGTTGATGCTATTTTTTTGCATCTGTTTTGATTCTGTAGTCTTTTTCCGGGGTGACTAAGTGCCTGATGATGTGCAAATGTGCACGAAACCGATATTCATTGCTTAATTAAATTATTTGAGATACTGTGAGATTGGTCACGTATTCTTTGCTTTTTCCCATATTTTAATATGCACTCACATCGAGTCAACAAGGTTTCTTTACATAACTAATGATAATCCATGTCTTCGCATCCCAAAACAGTTTTCGCCAATTACAAGAGACATTGATCGGCCATTAGTTATTATTACGCCTGCGCCTGTAGTGAGTCTTAAGATATTCATTCTTAGCAGGAAAGTCACAGAAAACATTAACTCTGAGAAATAGCCCAGGTGTTCGAACCCGAAATCCCGAGATTGATAGCCAAACGCGCAAGGCCCTAATCCACCAAACTCCGTAACACAAATATGAAAGTAACACAAATTATAAAAAAAAAGGACAAACCTCGAAACAAATTATTGAATTTTGAAAGATAGTTTAGATTTAGATACGTTGATGTTTGAGATAAAAAGGGCACGTCCTCGCTACTTACTATTAGCACTGTCCCAAAGAACTCCTTGGTCTTTTGTTAACTACCGAAGCAATAGTGCATATGGAAAAGAAATTTAAAATTCATTCAGGAACACCTATTTTCTTTATATGTTATTGTAAACTTCCGCTGCATTTGTTTCCTTTTAAAGAATTTAAGTTTCCTAGTTGATATGGCTTCGTATTGCTCTCAGCGTTACGACATGCAGAAGCCCAGAAGAAGCTCCCTGCAACTAAGAGCAAAATATCAGCAAACACATGCAACTGCGACGCGGTCTTAAATAGGAAACCTAAATTCTTTAAAAGAAAATCCATTTTGTTTTATAAAATAGAAAATAGATTCACTTAAGAAGCAACATTTTTAATAAGGAAGAATAAGATGTAAGTTATTAGGAATAGTTATCGTAATTTCATAAAAAAATTCAATCTTTGCGCCTTATCACGATTTGGCATGACTTTAATGCGCTCTCTTTACTTTTATTTAAAATTTCAGACTTAATTTAAATCCACTCAGAATGATAGTTTTCGATACATACCTTGCTATGTTTGGACTCCGCTAACTTAGTTTTCTGTCATTTCCTGTTAGGGCTCATTCCACAATTTCTCTATAGGATTGAGATTTGGTGATTGTGTTGGTGAAATCATACAATTTAATTTAAAAAAAATTACAGACTGTCCCAAAATTCGCCATTTATTAGCAAAACCTTTGAATTAGGATTCATCTCTCCAAAGAACATCTGACTAATGTCCTTCGATCCAGTCTCTATGTTCCAAAACATAATTAAACCGTTTCTTTTCTTTAAGAAGTATTGTTTTACTAGAAGCAATGCTTTCCTTTAAACGCATGCGCATTTAGTCGTCCCTTGGTCATGGATACTGATACAATACTTTTACGGACTCTATTAATATACATACAGTCACATATTTAACTTGCTAATTAATACAGCATATCAATGATTGTTACTCTACGTACCCAAACCGCGGTCGATTAAAAATACTTTTCAACTATCGAATTTTTCTTTTAATAACCTTTGACCTTAACAAATAGTCATTTATCCACGTAAAAATTTTAAAATCTAAAATACAAACGCCAAAAATCCAACCTACATTAACCACGAAAAAGGAGGAATCGACAGCTCAAGGATACACACTCCACGACACGGGACCGATCGTACCCACTTGAAACAAAACAATACATAGAGGACCGCGGAAAACAACGGAAAGCAAAAGAAGGAATGGTAAACAACGGAAGCGATGCTAAATTACAGGACTAAAATTGAAAGAAAAACAAAATCCAGTCTCATAAACGTATTATACTACAAATTAAAAATTTTATTATAATGTTGTAAGCGCCTGTACTGTTTTATGCCAAAATAAAAGAGGTATTAACTGGGAGGTAATCTCACGAAATTAGAGCATCCAACATGAGTAGCAAGGGTTATCAAGAACACTAATCCCATTGAGATATATAGGTGAGCATACATGATTAAATTTTAAAAGAGGTATCGTAGGACTAAAATATCTAGTAACACCACTTACAGATATAATCAATGTGAGAGGGTAAATCGGAATGGAGTACCGCATAGTGCGTTTCAGGTTTCTTGGTAAACTCTGTTGCTTAAAATAGATAATAATATCCGAAACAGCAACCGGTGAGAAACGTTTATCCGCAACCAGATTTTTACAATGCATCAGCTACGTCGTTGTTAATTATGTTAGGCTTCACGCCATATAAATTTTACTGGCATATTCATTTCTTGTAGACTATATAGCAAGTGAAAAATTTTAATGACAATGACAAGATCTTTATTAGAATACCACTAATTGTTAAGGACTTAACATTGTTTTTTGTATTTTATAAATTTTTTTACTACTATGTATTTTATCTTCTTTGCATTATTATTTTCATTTATAATATTACTTTATTTTCATTTTTATATTTATTTATTTTGCTCTCTTATATCCAATTTTATTTTAATATGTATGTACATTACGCATTGTATATGTATGCAAGTCAGCCATTCGCATTACGCTAGCTAAAACTGCCTAATTAGAAATCATTCACTGCAACGTCGTCGGATATGTAATGGGAGTTTTCTTGAAATTTAAGGTACACAAGCATAGGCAGTCGTCGCCCGCGCGACAGTCGAGGTATTAGCGATCGTGCACTCTCGGTCACCTTTCGTGCCTCGTCGTAACGTGTACAGTAACGTCGTCGTAAGATTATTAGAGATTTCTAAGTTTTTCTAGTTTTGGCGGGAATCGTCGAGGACGTTGTCTATACATTTATTTCTGGCAGGAGTCATTTGGTAACGTCGTCGGACCCACATGTATAGATTTTTAATAAGTATAAATTCTCGATTTTCTATCATCGTACGTCGAAAGGGGCTACTGTGTCCATTGTCGTCTATACATATTTTTAGTCTTCAGTTAAGTTTGTGTCGGAAATTATTTTGGTGAGATTGTCGGCGCGCATGTATAGACCTCCTCTACAAGTACGATCACTCCGCTTCTTGCTGACGGTCGTTGCGGCCGCAGCGCCGTGCTGTCTTTTGTACGTTTGTTCGGTCCTTGTCGTATCGGGACTTAGAAATTTTTCATTTAGTTGCTCGTCGTAGCGGACGAGTGTCACGAGCCAGTTTTCTTATGTAATGTCGGCATCATCGCTCCGTTTTACTTGTCGGTGCGCAGTTCGCCACATTTGCTGGTTACTGGATTTTCCTTCTTTGGGGCGCAGTAGTAGAGAGCTAAAGATTGCACATAGCGTAATATTTCAAACGAGAACGCCTGGGTAAGCTGTGACATTACTTTTGTATTGAGATCGGCTATTATCGCTACTGTCGCCCTCGACCAGGCGTTCAAGCTCTAAGAGATAGGGTGGGTTCCCTATAAATGTGAAAATAACAAACGTATTTGGTCAAGTACAAATACATGCCAATAATACAGGGCCAAGTCCCTTAGACAAATTTAAAACAAGGAAAGTATATTAGGCTCCCGGAAAGGGACATAAATAAGCATAGCACCGAGGTGCGCTTATAAATTTAAGAAATAAATAGGGTTGGCTCCTATAAAAGGTAGTGGTGCATGCAAACAGATAGAGGCATTAGTACATGCCTCTAGCAAGCTTCAGCGGAAGCATATAAGAGTTTAACCTTTTAAACAGAATTAAGACATGGCTTTGCAACGTACATGCTGAGGCATTACTTTATGTTGCTACCAATGAAAATACATATACAAATGCTAATGTACATTACATGTATAAGAGAGCTCGAATAACTGCAATTATTGCAAATACATATATCTTACGTACATCGTACATGTACATAGGCAAGACTGGAAACCGTGTAACCATTTTATTTTTAAATATATTTTTGCACCATGCATTGAGTTTCACTGTACAACCTTTCCATTAGTAAATAAGCGAACATACTCTATAAGTAAGTATTGGTCAAGTAATTCAGGAAATTACGAGCAGGCTACAGCGGCGTTGTTCTTCAAACCAGGAGAACGTAACACTAATTTTGTATTGACTTCGGGGCAGATTAAGAATCGGATGTTATAAAAGTATCATTCTTAAAATCAATTTCGGCTGCCCTTCTCCACAGAAATCCCTAGTAAAAGACGAAAAATTTATTCGCATTGAAGAGAGACCAAAGTGAGAAAACTATCGACATCTAACGTTCACTTTGGCTTTCATTTGCAGGAAATTTTACAACCGTTAATGGTTAAATTATAATTGAACTAAACTACCACCATACATATCTAAAACCGTAATTTTATTGCCGAGATATTGACTTTTGTACTATTTTTTGCTATTTTTTAATACATGATCTTAAACCTATGAGTGATTGTATACATACACATTTAGATAACGTTAAGTAGAAAATTCCTGGAAAAGATCATAGGTGGCATTTACGATATTTCATATCAATCAAGACGCAATTTAGCATTAAGTTTATAGCCTAAAAATTATGTGCAAGTACTGAGGATACCTTTGGCTATTGATGTAAAAATAGACACTTCTTGAAAGACGATATTGAGCGAAAATTACTTAGTACTTGATATCTGAAAACGGCGGGTTAAAATGATAAATATAAACGCCCATAAAGCTATTAATGTTGGCTTAGTACGAACTTTGAAATATGAATTCGAAGTCCGCCGATATTAATTCGACTTCAATTAGAAGAAAACCCATTAGAATCTACAGACATCGTTCTAGCTGATCAAAACACTCAAGAATCAATTTGCTAACTGCGAATAATCTAGACGACTTCCTTTGCAATTCCGTATTATATACTATCACTGCAAACTCAAAAGAAGAAGACAAGTAAGTAGCTTTAAATTCTAGGGTTTCGTTTAGCATAAATACTCAACATTAAGCCGCATGAAACATTTTCGAAGCGTGGGCCGGAAAAAAAGAAACCAGGAAAACCGTACCTTAATCATAATACTTACGCTTTAAATTATTGCGCTCAATTCGCTTTACGTGTCCGCCGGTGGCCCGAATAACTTCCTGCGCCTCTTCCGACGTAACGAGTTTTTTATTTAATTCGATTGTGTCCATGTGTCGCTATCAAACATGCAAACGTCGTTCCGCTGCCACCCTTATCGATTACAAAACGTGGGGTGTTCCTCTGGGGACCACCGATGCCACCATCGCCGTTACATCGTTCTATCGTTTAGGAAAGGGTCCAAAATCGTCTAGATATATATGCCTGTACGTATGTAGATGCAGTAAATACGTAAACCGGAGAGGATTTGGAAGGAGGAGTATGTGATGCGTAACTACAGTTCTGCGTAAAAGTTTAAGACCCTGGACTTACAAAATTCAATTTATATTATGATACTGTTAAGATAAGATTCTAGCTTTGGTTTTCCATTGTTTATACCAAGCATAGGATCTATGGAACGTAATGTTTTTGTAATAACTCTCAGCCCAGCGCAGTTAGCTATCAGTCACGTAGTCCCAAGGACTTCGTTGTTTCCTTACTTCTGCTGGGAGATGTGAAGGCATGAATTACTTTTGTTATTAGCGTAAGTAAAATTGCTAATAAAAACTGCTAAAGTGGTTCTTATGTCAGTGACCTTCTCATATTCAGCAAACTAGAGAAAAAAAAATTACTCCCCAAAAGATATAGACTGATTGTAAGGGAATACTGCAGCAAGAAAGAATAACGAGAAACGCAAATGCGTATTATAACCGTTGACTTTGCTCAGATTATATCTATATGCATTTTTATATTGCAATCCACTTGAAGTAGTAAATCATTGATGTATAACGCAAACAAGAGCAGACCAAAGTTAAAAGCCTGTGGTATATCTACGATTAAGGTAAATTTCTTGGAAATTTATATCCATTGTAGGCTACGTAACACCTCTGAGTTAGATGAGTAGAGTTAGAGCATGATAGAGAAACATCACTGCTGACAGTTGCCAAGTCAACGCCAGCTATTTAATTTCGAATATATTCGCGTTAAAATCTTAAGAAATGAAAGTTACGTACATAATAAACGAACTACTTCCGGAATTGGACCGCGTCGTGATGGGATATATAGAAATTAAATAAGAGTAACAAGAGAAAGTAATAAAAAACATAGATGAAAAGGGGGAGGGGGTGAGAAGATTAAGAGCAGAAAAGGGAGACAGAAAAAAGGGGGAAAAGATAAGTAAGAGAGAAGAAAAGAAGAAAGATGGGATCTCGACGTTTCGCCTCCGTCGTAGGAAGCTTCCTCAGGAGAAACAGGGAAATCAAAGTGGCACGGTAATTCGACGTGTAAATCACGCTAGAGGCGAAACCACTTCGGCAGAAGATTACGGTAACTCAACGTGTTAACCACGCTAGAGGCGAAAACCTTCTGACCACTTTGGCCACATTGGTTTCCCTGTTTCTCCTGTAGAAACCTCCTACGACGGAGAGGCGAGGCGTCGAGATCCTCTTTTTCTTCTCTTTCTTTCTTTTTTTCCCTTTTTTCTGTTTCTCTTTCCTTCTCTTACTCTTTTTATTCCTTTCTCCTGTTATTCTTACTTCGTTTCTATATATCTCATCATGACACGGTCCAATTCCGGTAGTAGTTCGTTTATAACTGACTCTAGCCGTGGAAGCCTACGTATTCAGTTACGTGCATACATATTAATAGACGAACCATACATAAAAATAATAAGTTTACATCAACGCGTGTGCGGATAATATTCGTTAAAATTCTTATGAAATAAATAAGTTTTATATATTTGCATTGGCTCATCAAATTGCATGATCTAGTATTATGCGCTGGTACATCCCTCGGTCTCGAGTAAAAGGAAGCTGCAGTGGATCAATTTTGGACAGAGATATATTAATCAAAGTATTCTTTAGATTACAAATTAAATAATTGACTGACAGGTCAAACTTTTATATACATGGCTGTACATATCGAGTGCACCCTTCTCCTTGCTGCATCAAGCAGAGATCGACCGATTCGACTGCCTACACTTTGTTAGATTGAAACTACTGTCGCTCTGGGAGCCCCACGGCAATATTATAATGGGCAGGTAAGAAGCAGATCCGTAACATGTGTTAACCGCACACCGACTGTAATCAGGGAAAACGTTGCTGCTGCCGCGTCGCCTATAACCTCGCTCCTCTTGACCGTCCCGGCCCGTAATTGAGTTTAAGTAGTGCAAGAAACCCGGCCCAGCAATAATTGTTATGGGTGCGCGGTTATGTTTTACACGTGCTTCGAGAAAAACAGATATAATGTCCCGAGTTTAATGTAACGACGTTGCAGTAGGGATATTTCGTAAAAAAATGCGAAGATTGCAAGTTTTATCGAGATTTTCAATAAGTTCTGCTCGATTGGTTGATGTTATCTGAAGATATTATCTCTTCTAGTTTGATATAATTTCTTAGGATCCAAAATAGAATAGAATAATTTCAGGCGCATAGCTTCGAATCAATTTCAAACGGAAATTAAAAGAAATAAAATTGCCAAGATTACGAACTTTACATATTTATTTTCAAACAACTAATAGTAATAGATGAGTAACCAATTATCTCCGTGCTTTGAAAATCTATGTAATACAGGTAAAATTTTCTAGTAAAGATTAAGTAAGAACAAAAAGGCAACTAATTTCCACTTCACCTTTAAAATATAAATGTCAATCAGGCCATGTATCCTTAACATGTGCTGTGATAAAGCTGTTATGTACATGTTGTATTACGTACCAACATATGACGATGCTCTCGGAACGTACCAACATACTTTAGAAGTATGTATCCCTTACATACCATGTTGATTTAACAGACCTGTTATGATTTAAATGTTAAAATTAAGTTCAACAAAAATTTGCGAACGCTGTCGGTAGACTATACTATCTCCAATAACACAGAATACTATTCTAAAACCAAAATTGACACAGGAGGACTAATCTAGACGGTATTCATCTCTAAAAATTTGAAAACATGTGAAAAGTGTAATAACTATATTATTATTATATATTCCCTAATTTTAGAGTATTACGTATTTCAACCTGATGAATAATTTTCTTACAATCTAATCATCAAAATCTTCAGTTGCATATGCATTCCGACACATTTGGTGTTCCACAGGTGGCCTAAGGAGGTAAGGCATACTTTTCGGGATGGGGCTTAGATCTGGGCTTTGCGGCGGCCATGTCATTATATGTAAAATGCCATTATCTTGTTCTTCATTTAAGAAATTTTTACATATCACTGCTGGGTGTTTGGAGTCATTATCCTATATGAATACAAAATTTTCGCCGATTAGATGTTACCCCGATGGTATTGCATTATCTTGCAGTATTTCTAAATAACCCTCTTTTCACAAAATATATTCGCTTCTGAGACTACTATACCAGTGTAGAAAAACAACCCCAAATAAGCACAGAACTTCTTCCTTGCTTGACAGTTGTCACTACACAATCCTGCAACATTCTTTGGCCTTTCGCTCTTATTACAAAAACGCGCCGTGATTGTACGAACACCTCAAACTTTGACTCATCAGTCCATAGCATCCTTTTCCAATTTCTATATATTTCTGCCCATTGTAGCCGTTTCTGCCTGTTTCCCGTCGAAGTAGGGGTTTCTTTGTTGCAATGGGGCCATGGAGATTTGCAGCTATTAATCTTCGTTTCACTGCTATCTCCAGACATACGTATAACACCTTTTGGCCCAATGCTTGATATACCACATTCACGTGTCCTGAAAGACCTTTCGATAAAGTACAACATTTGCATTTAGATTTTTGTTCTATCTATTTCCGTTCTAGAATTAAATCAAGAAAGCTGAAAATCTGGGAATTTTCGAAGGGGTGTTTCACCCCTTCAGAATGAATTTTAGCACAAGTTTCAACATACACTACTTACCTACCAAGTTTCATTGAAATCTGAATTTGACACCCGGCAGCCTTTCCTTGTTAGTGTATTGCAACAAAAATGAAAAGATAGAAGCTTTAGCTGAAGCACGTGATGTTTCAAAACGTTACTACCACATAGGTTAGGTTTATGTATTTGTACAACTTTCATTACTATAGGTATGTACATCTACTTCCAGATTAAACTGGACGAGAAAAATGTAATTGCATGGTATAAAATGCACACATATTTAGACAATTTTGAAGAAGAAATAGAAGAAGATGAGATTAGAAACTAAAAAAAAAATCAGAAAATAAAATCACTCCAGACGGTGCAATTCAATGTGCAGAAGAATATGGACTTAATTTGAAATATATTCAAGTATTAAAAGAAATAAAAAACAGCTGTAATACCAAAAGCAAACAAAAGCCGGACAATATTTTTAGAATGTATTTCTATCTTTTTCAAATTAAGAAATAAATATGCAACTATAAGTAAGTAAACAATTATTGATGCAGCAATTCCTATTATTTTAAGCACAAAATCAGTCACTCTCTTTAATCTGAACAAATTGCTAGTACAAACAGTCTGCGTTTCATTTTGTTTGCACTATTGACCGTCTACTGATAATTATTTGTACATATCTTGTCCGACAAATGACATATTTGTTATTACCATTACTAGTGTTATTATTATTATTATTATTGTTATTATTATTATTATTTAATACCAGATTTTACGTACTGCCGATAAGGCGGCGAAGATGGTTGCGAACTTGAGTAGGTTGATGGCTAATGTTTGTGGTCCTCGGCCAAAGAAGCGGAGGTTATTGATGTCGACAGTTCAGTCGGTCTTACTGTACGGCTCAGAGGTGTGGGCGGACGCGCTGAGCAAGGAGATGTATCGTAAGAGACTGGCCCAGGTGCAGAGAAGGGCTGCACTGAGAGTTGCCTCGGCGTACCGCACTGTGTCGGAACCGGCGGTCCTAGTGGTAGCGGGAGTCATCCCAGTGTCGCTCCTTGCTCAGGAAAGGAAGCGCATATATATGAGGAGACGTGCAGGTGAAGAACGAGTCGCCAACGAAAGAGACGCCACATTAGAAGCATGGCAACGACTTTGGGAGACGGACGGAAGATGGCGCTGGACTGCGAGACTGATCCCGCGCCTCCGCCCCTGGATCTCTAGAACCCATGGGGAGGTGGACTATTACCTGACTCAGTTTTTGACCAGTCATGGCTATTTCAAATCGTATCTGCACCGAATGGGTAAGACCGAGACTGGAGCATGTCTGTATTGCCCAAATGAGATAGATGATGCACACCATACCTTCTTCTTATGTGAGAGATGGGCGGAACCAAGACGGTTACTCGAAATGGAGATCGACACAATTATAACGAAGATATCAGCCAATGAAAATTGCTGGACAAGTTTAACGCGATACGTTCAATATGTCCTGCGCACGAAGAAAGGCGATTTGGACCGCAACATGGGAAGAGAATTGCTAGAATTCGAAAGCCCAGTGGAGCGTGGCCTTTGTACAGCAAACTAAACACAGCCCAAACTAAAGTGATTAACGGGTGGTGGCTGATAGTCCTCTATTGAAGGGAGTCCGAGTATTGATGGATATGCTTATTATTATTATTATTGTTATTATTATTATTATTGTTGTTATTGTTACTGTTATTGTTATTATTATTATTATTGTTATTATTATTAGTTTCGCGGTGTGTGCAATATGTACTGCGCAAAAAGAAGGGAATTGCAACATGGAAAGGGAATTCTTATAATTCCAAACCACAACGGAGTGTGGCCTTTCTACAGCCTAATGCATTGACCCAGCCCGAAGTAATGTGATAAACGGTTCCGGACTGGTGTCTAGAAGAGGTGGTGTTTTAGTTGGTAGTCCTCCTTCAGAGGGAGTCCAACATAACATGCATCAATGCATTTCACCTCCGCAAAAAAAAAATTATCATTATTATTATTATTATTGTCATAATTATTACTAAATAGAAACCACAAAACAAATGAACTTGCTTACTTATCAATCTCTTCATGGCTGTAATATAAATAGCATCATGCTCGTCTACGTTACCTGAAATAATAGTACTCATTAAAAATGAATAGCCTAACCTATACCTGAGACCTATTCTCTAGGAAGTAATAATATTAAAAAAAAAACTTAAAGATTAAACAATGTTTATCGTATTCATCGTAATAGAATCCAGTAAGCATTCTTGCGTATTATCTTCCGAACGAAACACCTATAATTTGCCTCATCCGATTGTATATATACCTACCGCCGCATAGATGACTATAGAATGGGTATTATCCGCTTGTTTTATCCGTTTTCGTATTTGCATATACGGCGAGAACACCGCAGAGGCATAGGCGGCATTGCCATCGCCAACACCGGCAACAACAATAATAATAATACCAACAACAACAATAAGCGGTTTCGTTCCGATTGGCGCTGTTGAAACACGAAATTATTTATAATTCCGAAACCGGGGATGGAATAGCGGCGAAACAGATAGCGCTTTTGTTATGGGAATCCGTCTGTTTATACGGTTCGCTGGGCGGATTTTTCGTTTTTTTTTTCCAAGTTCCCTCTGCCTTTCCCCCCCGTAAAAAAAGATTACCAGTTCCGACGCGCGCTGAAGATAACGAAACGGCGGCGATTATTCAGTTTCGTCGTCCGAAGCGCGGCATATTTTTATTTCACGATTTAATTAATCTTTTCCCCCCGTCCTTCGTACCCACGCGAACGCCTCTGCATTATATTGATGATGGGAAGGACGTAGCGTCATATTCCTACGCTTTATGGTTTGGAGATAGTGATTTTGGGGCTTGCGTACACTGTTGCTCCCAGAAGTTTGACCGTTTCCTTAAAAGAAAAAAGAAGAAGAAAGATGTAAAAATACCAAGCAAATACTTAAATAATATTAAAGAATTTGTGAAAGTGCTCCAGTATCCAAGTAGTAACTTTCCCTACCATTTCTGACAACCTAGTGACAGTAACATCGCTTAAGAGGTAACAAACTAAACATTAAAAAGGGATTTGCAAAACACTTCCTTAGTATTTGTTATTAATGCATTCATCTCTGGAAAACATTGTCAAATAGTTTGCGCGACAAAATGTAAAACATGAACTTTAATAATAATAATAATCCTTTATTACCCAACAGCCGAATGGCCAATTACAGGAGAAATTTATAAAATTCTTATTATTTGGAAATACAAAATACGCAATAAAAAGAAAAGACAAAATCAGAAATATATTGAAAGTACATAATGTAACAGTACTTCTATACTATACTATAGGAACAAGGAAAAAAGGGGAAGCTCACTTACAATGGTCCAAGATCAGGATCTTGCAAAGGAACTCCACACTCTTACACTCACGGCGGTTAGAAAGGGATAAAAAAATATCTAGTAAGCTATAAGATTCGACGCCTCTTTCAGGGTGCACGTTGTCCATTCGAAAGGAGAGTTACTTTAGAAACCTCTTTTGGACACGTTCAACCATAAGCTCTTGGTATAAATAGTGAGGATACCAAACAATGGAGACATATTCAAACTTAGAGCGAACGTATGCATAATATAAACGCTCCCTTACATCTAAATCTGAGAAATGTTTGCAGGAGCGCATGACAAAATCGAGAATTTTGGAAGCAGATGAACACATTGACGAAATATGTAAATAATAGTTCATTATCAGACAACACACCAAGATCCAATATTTTGATATTGAATGGTATGGCTGTATCCTTAATCTCGTAGTTATAGTGTAATGTAGTAGTAAATGTTATTGTAGAAAACCTCAGCACATCTATTGTTGAGATAAATGTTTACAATCAAAAATGCTACCAACAGTATTAAATATCTTTACGTCATCTGCGTATGCTAAGACGTAACACATAAATAAGGATAGTAAATCATTTATATACAAATTGAGGAGAAACGGTCCAAAATTTGAAGCTTACGGAACACCCGATGTTAATAACCGTTGAGTAGACGTCACACTCTCTTCCAGTAAGATAAGACTCAATCAAAGACAGGAAACCTACATCGAAACCAAAAATGTTTGTCGGAGTCTTTAACTTGCATTGTCGAGACAATTACTCATAAACATCAACAGTTTCATTAATACAAAGTTGAATTTTTTTAGTGTATCTACGATTCTATAACAACATTAGAGACTATATTTTCAAAATTCTTCAGAAATTCAGTGTGATTGTAAATGCATCAGATATTGCATTTTTTATTGTTTATGTTTAAGCAAACTCAAATATGTTCTAAAAAGCCTGTACCTCCACCAGGTGCATTTGTTCTACCTAAATATGTCTATATCTATGATAGGTGATCGAATATTCCCATGCTGGTTTCACAAACTTCTTGTTCTCATATTAATGTGTGTGTGAAGAACAAGAAAATACTTAATATTTGTCTTAACAAAGACGAGATGTAACATCCAGGAAAAAACATAGAACCACATTAATGAGTTATTTTACCTGCATTTACCTGATTTATCACCTTATGCTTTCTTTGTATTCCTAAACATCAGAAACAAAATGCGTGATATGTAATTTTCAACGCCTGAAGCAACTGTTGAAAGATTCCGAACATTGAATTCCAGACATCAGATGCAGCGTGAAAACAAATGATAAATTTGATCGGGGCTACACAAAAGTGTATTAATGTCAAAGAACAATACTTTGTGAAACAATAAAACTGTTTACTAAATTGTATGCATCTCTCTAGTTCCCTAATTCCTTCCAGAATTTAAAGAATATCAACAAAATCGAAATTATGTTTTCTATTATTCACAGGTATAGCAGTAAACTCCACTCACACAAATTAATTAATTATGCAGAACGCAGCGTTTGGAGAGCACGTGGGCTCCCATTGTCAACCGTATTACCGACTGTCGGTAACACGGTTGACAATAGGAGCCCACGTGCTCTCGAAACGCTGCGTTCCACATAATTAATTAATTTGTGTGAGTGGAGTTTACTGCTATACCTGTGAATTGTACATCCACACAGTCCTTGCAATCGTCATTTTTCTATTATGTTTATTATTATAAAAAATGTGCGCGTTTTACGTTTATTGTTTTATTTCGAGTCTGAAAATCTTTCGAGAAAGGTGTATCATCTGTAAAAGTTATTACAGTATCAACGCAAAGCTAATCTCCATTCTCAAATTAACCGATTTATTCTTGTGTCAACAACGATCTTATACATACTTAACGATGTTCAAAACTCGGAACACAATAAGATAAGAAGATAAGTAGAACAACTAATATCCATACAATGCTGGCTGTCGTGAAGCCATCTCCGTTAAAATTACATTGACAAACCGTCTCTTATTACGTGCACCACAACTCGACGTGGAATAGCAAAAAATGAAACAAAAGAATATCCAACCGCTGCAACTGTAATTATGTTATCTGTTGAAAATTTAAATTAAACAAATGTTTCATCTCGGACAGGTGTACGTAGTCGCCTCTCCACTATTATCTGATTCCGGTCGTTTCGTCCGTTTCACCTTCGCCAGTGCTCCCATCTACCAACTGAAAAAAATAATTATTAAGCGGGATATGCTAATTGATTGCCGCGCTTATAATTTGTTTGTCTAGTTTCGGTTGATGGGTAATTTGATTAGGCACGCAGTGGGCAATTTATAAAGGGCATACAATCTGGACATCGGAGATATTTCAGTTCAGATAGGCGTAATTTATTTTCTCGAAACCTGTATTAGAAAAATGGCTTGTTTTAATTGCAGATTAAACACCACATTAATAAAACGACTTGGTCAAGTTGGTTATATTTTAATAATACGACTTCTTTAACCCTACATCTACCGGCCACAACACACATACAATTGTTTTAATTTACGGTAGAGCTAATGCACTTGTATTCACACAGTTTTCAAGTAAAAGGGGCTATACCTCTTACAATTTTTGCAAAAAGGATTTTTTCTGATAAATAGTTCTCAGTATTAAAGTACCTTCGTGATTTACGAAAACGGTGAGCCAATTTTAGTGTATAAAAATACGTAAAGGGATTAGGTTTTGTACTTAGTAGTCTTTCTAAATCTTCCCCGGAGTTGAGCCATGATTTATGTAATTCCCCGAGTTTAGTAAAATAAGGAAATCGCCTTAACATGGAGAGTTTGCGGTAATTCAGTAGATGAAGAGTAAAATCTGTAATGTAGACAAAATTTATATGTTGATTCGATTGCGGTATTCAATTTACTATTTCAACTTTACCTTTCTAGAATATATCAGATAGTTATTTGTAAGTACATTACAGGAAGTGACACATAGAGAAAATACAATCTTTTCACAGGAGCAGCTAGAGAAGGCAGCAGTATAAATGAGCGACATTGAGTGCAATGGCGAATACCCATTTCCTGATGAGGTTGAAGAAATAGACGCCACTGGACGTCTTCCCAATAATGAAAGGAACAGAGGTACTTCATAAGAGATATTTCTGATAGTGAAGAATACGGAGATGGCAGTGATGAAGATAGAACTCGTGTTGAAAGTAATTCTTACACCTCAAAAAAATAAACATGATCCTATCTTACTTTGTCAGAAAAGACAGCCGCAACACAATGTTTTGCGGAATCGCTCAGGTCCAACTCGTTTTACAAACCGAATGATCGGTACTATTGCTTCTTCTTTTTTGAATTACTGTCGCGAACCTCTTCTTGAAATTATCCTAAATTGGATTAATGCTGAAGAAAAGATTGTTAACGGAAAGGAAGTTGGAAAGAAATGAACGTTTTGGAGCTAGAGTTCTTTTTTGGAATTTTCACACTGGTATTTGTATACACTTATCAGTATGAAAACCAGAATGATGGCGCCGGTGAGTTGAGATGGTCCGTAAAGTTGTTTTGAAGCTCCTCGATATTCTGAAACCCCTACCCTCCTAGCCATTTTTTCAATTCACCAAAGAGATGGAAGTCGCTTGGCGCAAAGTCGCTGCTATACGACGGGTGTTCAAAAACTTCTCGTCGAAATTGTTCAAGAAGTCGTTGGGCTATAGCAGCAGTGTGAAGGCAGGTAGCTCGCGATGGCAACTAGAGGTAAGACGATCGTTATTCATGATTCCAGAGG
The DNA here is from genome assembly GCA_023509865.1 of Trypoxylus dichotomus. NCBI lineage: Eukaryota > Metazoa > Arthropoda > Insecta > Coleoptera > Scarabaeidae > Trypoxylus > Trypoxylus dichotomus. Next base: position 68,014,080 of record CM042076.1, on the reverse strand, counting down.
AAAGAGACGATCACTTGAACGATCGTAAGCCGGCGTCTAGGAGCTTCTCAATCAACCAAAGGGACCAGCAGCGAGATGAACCAACTATTAAGAAGAAGCAGACATTAGAGAAGACGTGTGTTGTTTTTATTCTTTGTATTATACTGGTGATTAAAATTGTAATACAATAAAATATTTAAGTAGAGCATTTATTTATTCGAATCTGCTTCTGTAGGGTAAGGAAATACATATAATGTAAATAACTAAGTTAAGTAGGGCATGGGCTTTTTATCTCTTAGGTTAAGATTAGCATAGATTTAGTTAGCTAGATTTGCGTTCATTATGTTTTCTTAAGTCAAAGACATTCGGTGTAGCGCCTCTGTCGGAGCACCGGAGCTAGGGGCAATTATTGTCATTTATTTAAGTTCTCTAAAAAAAGCATGTGAAGGTGGGCATTGTCGTGAATGAGAAGAACTCCAGGAATCACCATGCCTGTTCTGTTTTAAATGGCTCTCCGCAACCGTTGTAAAGTCTGACAATAAACAGCTGCACTGACCGTAGTCCCCAGCTCTATAATTCTGTTGGTTCCAAAACACTGTAGTCATAACATTCCTGTTGTTGAATGCTTGGACTTCTTCGATTTGTTTATAAGTGCAACCATTGTTGTGACTGTTGTTTTGTACACGTGGGTACAGTATTGAATCCAGGTCTCATCTCCAGTCACAATTGATTTTAAAAAATCTTCATCTTCAACCTCATAACGACACAAACGTCATCGTTGATTCCATGCGACGAAGTTTGTGGTCATCAGACAACATCTTTGGAAGCCATCGAGCACATAGTTTTTTGTACAGTTACAATTGAGTACATAGTTGATCTTAAAACTTCAAAACAGGAAATTCCACACTCAATTGACCGATGGTGATGGAGTTCCGCTTTTCTCGAACCATTTTGTCAACTTGTTGAACAATGTTTTCTGATGCAACAAACTTGCGTCCTTGTCCCCTTTCAAGGCGAACATCGGCGCGACCTTCTTTAAAGTTCCTACGCCATTCACGCCGTAAAGTTAAGTTAAACTAAAGTTTTTTAAAGAATTTCAGCTACACTATTTCCTTCTGCTTGAAGGAATCGAATTACACTACGCAATTCTCTCTCTCTTGGCAAGTGGAGATACGCAGTCACCTTCTGGACATCCTCGTCCCACACCGCTCACGTGACTATTTACGAACAGAAGTCTTTTAGATCTTTACAAACTTCCTCCACTGCTTCCTATCCTTTACCAACCTCTCTGCTTCAGTTCATGTTTTACACCTTCTTTCCAAAATTTTCGCTATAATATTGTCCCAAGTCTGCCCAGGCCTTCCTCTTCTCTTATTTTTCGCAATATTTGCTTTCCATATTCCTTTAGGTTATTGTTTTATTATCCATTCTTTGCAGATCTTTGGAGTAAAGGTAATAAAAGAAAATACTGAAAGATAGTCAGTCGAAACAAGACATACTTTGTGTACTAAGGTTTGACAATGCAAGGAAAAGACGAAAAAAAAGAAGCAGTGACAAAATACCAACAATAAGATTGTTTTGAATTATGGAATACTTCTTTGCAAGATACCTATGTATCAGATTTGTGTATGACAGTTGATGAACAACTTGTAACCTTCAAAGGAAGATGTCATTTTAGTCTGGAAGGTAAGAGCCCAAATTTTGAGCTATTTGTGATAGTGTAACAAGCTATGACAAGGCGATGAAAGGGAAAAGAATCAAGGAGAGAAGATTGTTAATCATTTAATTCAAGAATCTCAAAACCGATTTAGACCTTACTTCAGTACGTTCATATTATTACAAAGTTACATTTTCAAAACCACGATCATATACGTAAAAATTAAATTTACCCATAAATCTAACAATTTTAGTCCTCTTTCATAATGAATCACCATGCCTAGATAGTTTTCGATGATATCCTTCCCCAATCAAACATTATTAACGCAGAATAGAAAACATTATTGGGTCGATTTATTGCATTGTATGCTAATTCCACCGTCACAAATACAGCCTCCCCTTCCTTTAATTCGTTCCGTTTCTTCCGTCGTTCGTTCTATTGTGTGCGGTACGCGGCTGGACATACGCCCGTGTGTGTTGACAAAGTGACACATTATCCGATCCCCGATTATCTTCTCGACAATACAATAAATAAGGAATAATTGGCGGCGCTAATAAGAGCCTCGTGAGGCCGAAACTACGAAGGCGGAGTATCAATTGTTATTCCATCATGATCCGTGTTACGGTAGAAGCTAATGGTAATATTATTCCGATATTTGTATTAAGCTCCGCTCTGCAGCTAGTCAAAAAGATACGGGAGGTATTAATAATATAAGTACAATCCAATTTCGATTTTTTATATATCGAAGCATGGGTAATACATGAAAAAAAAAGCTTTATTGACAGCTGTCATTGACATAATGAAGAATAATTCGGCTATTTCGGTTATTTACTCTTATTCCATCGATGAGTACCTGTAAATATATTGTGCTATACCAATCAACGCATAGAACTTAATATTCCAAAGATGCGGTAGCGAATAAATAAGCGGCTTTGTTTCGCAGCACTGACTTTGCAATACTCAAACGGTGGATTGTTGAATCCAAATTTCGTTACTGCAGTTACGATGATCCAGACTAAATTATGGGGCAGTGATTTGATATGGTATTAATAACTGAACAAGCGGCGTTATATTTTATATATCCTTAATACATCGGTAACCTCTGCAGATGCTCCTCAAGAGTGCAGGTGCTCCCTGATAACAAGAGGTCAAGAAATACTACAAACATTGATCGACTTCTACCTACAAATACGTTATCGCCCTACGAAAAAATACCAGAAATTGCTATAAAAAATCAAATCTTAAATTACTGCGGCATTTATCCTCTAATAAGTGACACAATTCGGCTTTAGACATTTATTCATATGAAACTGTTCTGTTAAATGTAATAACTAGTATTTATTATACTACTGCTCAACACAATTTTTACTGACTTCCATATGAGACACGTTTTTTACTAATTTTTTTTATTGCCCAACAGAAAATAATTTCATTTACAGGACAATGCGAGAATAATGTAACCTAGCATATACATATATGTATTAATAATATACAGCGCAGTAATAAATTTAAATTAATCGAAAATGATACAACCGAATCATAAACATAATAATAGTTCGGTGACACCAGAATACAAGAACAAAATAGGACGACAATGTAAATCCATGTAGACACTTCAAAAAAAAGGATCATCAAGTAGTTCATTAGCAGTTCTAATCATATGCGTAATGGGTGCTTTCAGCAAAACATTAGTTTTGTATGACGGGAGGACCTGGTATCGTACTGAGGTACCACAAAATTAATTTGGGAGAGAGGGGATGGAGCGTCAATAGCGTGATTAATCAGTTTAAGTAGAAATTGACTGCTAAATTCCTTCCTTCGATCCGATAACGATACAAAGCCGTGTCTCGTCAACAGACCCGCATAATCAACATCGCGTCTAGGGTAAGTGCCATCAATTTTGAAGGACAGATATTTCAAAAATCGTTTTTGCACTCTTTCAAATAGTGCTTGCAGGTGGTGATAGTGAGGATACCGAATTATGGTGGCATACTCCAACCCAGTACGGACAAGCGAATAGTATAATGCTTTTAGCGAGACAGGATTATTGAATGATCTGCAGGATCGAATGGGAAATCCTAAGGATGCAAACGACAAATCTGCATCAAACAGCACGCCCAGGTCCATCACAGACGAGTGCCTAGGAACAATAGCCTGACTCACAGCATAATTAAAACTGTAGGGTCTATGATGTCTAGAATAGCTTACAACAGCACAGTTATCCAGATACAAATGAATTCCATTCTGTGTACACCATCTAACAATAGCATCCACACTGTTCTGGGGAAACAAACAATCTGCCGGGGAGGTTATGGTACTATAGATCTTAAAATCGTCTGCTTATGCCAGTACATTGCAGTCCAGCCCCTATAGGAGATCATCCAAATAAATATTAAACAAAAGAGGACCCAAATTGGATCCCTGGCACACACCAGAGGAAGCAGAAAATGTTAAGGATGTATATCCATTGTAATGAACATAGCATGAACGATCAGTTAAATACGAGCGGATCAATTGTGTTACACTTAGAAGAAAACCAAAGCTACTCAACTTAGATACCATAAGGAAATGATTGATAGTGTCAAATGCTTTACTAAAATCGGTGTATAATACATCTACTTGTTGACGTCGTTCCATGGATTCGGCAATATGCTGTGCTAACTCAGCAAGGTTACTTGCAGTAGACCTTCCTGGAATGAAACCATGTTCTCGCGAAGATAAGTAAGGCTCGACACTAACGTAAATTCTGTGAGACAGAAGATATTCAAAAATTTTTGCAAAGTTGGATAAAATATTTACTGGTCTATAATTTTGGAAGTCTGAATGATTACCTCTCTTAAACACGGATGTAATTCTGCTAATCTTCCAAGCGTCAGGAAAGGTAGAAGAACTTACGGCCAAGTTAAATATTCTAGCTAGAGGTTTACACGGTACTACACAACAATCACGTGCAAGAAATGCGGGGAGGCCGTCATGACCAGCAGTAAAATTAGATTAGAAAGTTATCACTTAAGAACACAGTTAAGAACTAAATAGTATCTCAGATTTTCACGGCCGTTTGTCATAGTCGTAACGGTTGTCGGGTTCCGCCGTGTCACTAGGTTTTTTGTCCCTGACGTTTCGCGAAGAACTGCGGTTCGCATTTTCAGAGGTTCTGACCTTTGATAATGCATCAGGGACAAAAAAACCTATTGACACGGCGGAATTCGACAACCGTAACGACTATGACAGTTAGGAACTGATGAAATATATAATAAATCACGAGTATAACATAAGTATTTATTTTAATAATCATTAAAAAATTACTTGTAAAAACACAAAAAAAGATTAAGGGAATAAATTTTCGTTTGCTGCAGTTTCTGCTGTATATTTTAGTTTTATAATGTCTTCTCCTTATTCAATTGTAATTTCATGACATAAGCACCTAACCTACAATCACTAAATTACGTGTAAATAAATATCAAGCCAAAATGTTGCCAAAGCACAGTGTAATATTTGATCACCACTTTTGTCACCATCTCTTTGTTTGCCTGAATTAACAACATTTGACTTAACGCCAGCCCTGGATGAATGCGAAGCGGCTTGAGGAACGTTACTTTTATTAAGGCATATGGAAATTTGAATAATTCTGGAAAAAGTAATGTAGTTAACGTGAGATTTTTCTTAAATGAAAAATAAGTCTTTAAAATTTAACTAGCAAATGCATATGAATCAACAAATATTTGAAGCATACTACTTAGATTTTTTGATTGCATATTTTCGCGCAAATTTAAATGTTTGTTGATAACTAATTTATCGGTTTCTTTTAAAAACTGGGAGACACCTGTTCTACAATCTAGGCAATCCCACGTCAAGACCCTAGTAAAGTGATAAACAAGAATCTTCCCTCTTGTACATGTCAAGTCAGATTTCCGATGGAAAGATATCCAACTCGAAGCTCCTCCAGGGCTGCCACCATCCCGACGAAACCATTCGATTCGATTCGACGTAGATGACTAGGCAACCGACGCCTTCTTCTTCCTTCTCTTCTTCCCATCGTCTCTCGCCCCGATCCTCCCTCTGCGTTCTTTCAAGGTACGACGTTCCTCTCCATTCATCCTTATCAACGTCAAAGCTAAGCAGATTATGTTCTAGTGACGCGTGAAACCGTTCGTAATCTGCACCGGCGAATGTTAGCTACGTCCCAATCAAGCGGTACAACACGTGGCTTCGCCCTCTCCGACAAGACGAAGTGCACCATCATCGTCATCGTCATCGACATCACGGACAACGTTCGATTGAGAGAGGATTGAGAACGGAGAGAGGTCATTGTCGGCGAGTGCCTTGGGGAATTCGATTCCGGCCGATTCGGATAATCTGGTTGTCGCCTTAGCCCGAATCTTTTATGATCCCGCCGTTGTTAAGAGTGCTAGTTTGTCGAGGGATTTTAGTTGTGCATGAAGATTTACTTTAGCATCATTTCAGACTGCTGCATACAAATAAAAATGAACAACTTGCTATATCAATTGGTTAAACCATTCGTTCGGTTATGACAGACTTTCCAAACGAAATCTATACTTAGATAAGAAAACGCTGTAAATAGAGCTTTCTCATAGTATATATATACAGCGTTTTCTTATTTTGGTGTTATTTTCTAGGCATTCTTTTAGATGTGTTGTAAATCTATTCTTACAAGTAATAAGAGCGCACTTGATCCTGTTTTCAAATTTAGTATTTGGTTTAGTTTGTTTCAAACCTTCCTTGGGAAGAAATAATATGAAGATAAATATAATAATAATCATATCTAATATCAATATTAATAATAATCATGTCTATATAGCAATGCTGTTTGCAGGATTATATGTGTGTACATACAGAATTTGTCCATATTAAGAACGTATTTATTTATAACTTTGAAGTATATACAATTCAGGATAATTTTTAAAACTACAAATTAATGTTAACACTTTTTTATGATGGTCGTTGATATACAATATAAACAAAAGTAGAGCCAAGACTGTACCCTGCGGTATCCCACAATGAATCCGATTACTACTAGAAATGGCATTATTAAATTATACAATTCGTTAGTCAATCCTTTAAATATGAATTGAGATATTCATAAACCTTTCACCTGAGTCCAATCTTATACAATTCCTTCAGCAATAAATCTTATCTATATCGAACTGCCCAACAATTTTTTTTTCTGGCTAAGATCAGATACTTGTTTTTAACTAATAAAAACCAGTTTTCCGAATCACGTCACATTTTCTTTCTACGATATTTTTTGTTTACCGAAACTGGTTATTATGAAGCAACATGTTAATTAAACCTTTAGATTTGCAAGAGGACTATTTCAAGAACATATATCAAAAGTTAAAAGAGCAATTAAAGCTGGGGTATTTGATGGACCTCAAATTAGAACTTGAAAATGACAGATTCAAATTTTATCAACTCTATGAATGAAGCTCAGAAAGGAGCCTAAGCTTCATTCACTATGGTCGCGAACAATTTTCTTGGAAAGAAAGAAAACTCCAATTACAAAGATCTAGTGAAATCAATGCTTCAAAAATTTCACCATCTAGGTTGTTACATGGGCATAAAGCTTAATTTTCTTCATAGTCATCTTGACAGGTTTCCAGAGAATTTAGATTGTGTAGGCGATGAAGATGAGAGATTTCATCATGATTTAAAAACTATGGAAATTTAGTACCAAGGAAGATGCTATCCCCATATAATGCCTGGCTACTGTTGGGGTGTTCAAGAGGACTTGGATTATTAGCTATACTTAGTTCTCCCAAAAATGTTACTGATAGCGCTGACCAAAAATGTAGCCAAGGCGTACGTCAGAGATTGAGTATCGCTGATAATATGTTGCAATGGAATGTTTTGCTTGTGAAGTTTTGGTACGCCATAAATTTTAGATGATTGAGCTTATTTGTTCTTTAGCATTACATACGTTTTAAATTTAATATTTAAACATGTTTTATGGATTAACTTTAACCATAAATTTTGATTGTTGATGTATAAAAACGTTGGGAAAATCTGGATAATACCTATATAAAAAGATCTTATAAGACTACATATATTACTATTATATAATCATGTTAGGGTTAATTTTACATCGTAAATATTGATCCATAACACTTGTTTGTTATCAATCATCTACTTTAATACGAATCCTTGTTTTATTGCTGACAATTGTTTAATTTCTAATTTGAATAGTTGCAAATGGTAACGAATACAACTTTAATGCCTTGGCTCTAAAGCTACAGTGGTGGCGCAAAAAATATGTACTGCATTCGGAGACGTTAGTGATCGAACAGTACAAAAGTGGTTCAAGAAATTTTCTTGAGGAGATCTCAACTTGATCGATGAGGCACACTATGAGAGACCAAAAATTATTAATAACAAGGATTTTAAAGAGTTAGAAAAGACATGGAAGTCAAGCAAATGGCTCCCACATGCATTGTCAAATGATAACAAATCAAGTCGTCTTGCTATATGCTCGGAAAAAATTTCACGCAACGATGAACCATTTCATGATCAGTTGTTAACTTGCGACGAAAAGTGGATATTGTACTCAAATTCTAAGCGTCCATATCATTAGTTGTCGCCTACTGATTTGATACTACACACTTCCAAGGCTTCCTAGCACCCGAACAAGATTTTATTGCGTGTTTAGTGGGCAGCAACCAGAATAGTCCATTATGAATTTCTGGAAAGTAGTCAAACCATCACTGCAAGCTCGTACTATGAACAGCTTCAGCGGGTAGAACCAGCACTCATCCATAAACAGCCTTGTTTAGTCAATCAAGAGAAATTGTATTCTTAAAGGATAAGGCCAAACCACATACCGCAAGATTGACCTGGGGAAAATTTTCTGAACTTGGCTGGGAAACGTTACCACACCTTCCATATTCTCCTAATATTTCGCCAAGTGATTACTACCTGCTTTCGTCTCTTGGCAACTGCGTGAGGCATAGACAGTTCAAAACTCGAGTTAATGTAATAAATGCAGTCCGTCAGTTTTTTAATTCAAAATCCATAGAGTTCTACAAAAGCAACATTGGAAAATTGGGTATAATGTATTACTGTTTCTTAATAAATTCTTAATAAATATGTATATTTTACCACAAAAACTGCACGAACCTATTTGGTGTCCTGATATTTTGAGCTACCGTTGACGTGTAAACTTTTGCAGGAAGAAAAATATTTTCATTGCATGAACATTTTTCAATTGCATACTTATCAATATTCTCTATATATACACATCAATACCAGCTGTATATGAACGGTGATTCGAACAAAGTTTTATCACTGCATTGACACAAATTTCGGAGAGATTTATTTAATGGTATCGTCCGTATTAGTATAATAAACTCATGTATCAGATACACCGCTAATGCACGTACAGTTACACCCTCCCAGACCCGAACGTCGTTTCGATGATACACTTCAAATTACGTGAAGCAACAGCAGTCATGCAGCTCATCACGTTAAATGGCGTGCGTCGGATCGACTTATAGCCGGCGAACTAACCCGCTATCATCAATCATATAAGATTAAACGCTCGTTGCCTTATCGCGACCCTTCTGTCTTTACTCCGGCATCCAGCTTATTCGTCACCGTCGGCGTAGGAAGTAAATGGTACGGAATTTGCGGCAGTCACTTCGCCGTGGCAATTTTACGATGGCGTCGATGAAGAAGACGCGTCAACGGAAGATTAGTTACGATGGTAGTTCCGCAATTAGTATTTAGATGGTTTTTAGCCCCTACTGCGCATTTTCTTTTGTTTTGGTTTAGTTGAGGAAAATTATTTTAAAGTTATAACGAGGAAAATGAAGAGAAAAGAATGAAAATCGTCCAGCAAAAATATGAGTTATATTGAAAGAGGAGTGATTCTAGCAGGCATGGCGTCCGAAAGATTAAATTCTTATTCTTGTTGAAATTTTTCGACATTATCTCTCCGTCTAGTAAATTGCGTTTTACATTGTTAGGTACATTTGATATAAAAAACCTGTTTTTTTAAAGCATTTTCTCTGTATTAAGTGCAAAATGCTTTCGAAAATCATTACAACGAACTTAAATCTTGATCTTTTAAAACCGCCAGCTATTTGGTGTGACGTCATTCAGCAGCACATAAATGTATGTACGAAGGCGAATCTAATATGACCCGGTCTTTTCCTTTTAACGCCCTCTAGGTGAAGCAAGTGGTGTGACGTTTAGATATGTATAGGGGAGGGGAGATGCAAGGTGTATTGTTATTAAACTTTTGGCACAGGAGGGCGTAAATTTGACAATTCGTTAAAAAGACGCTTCCAAAGACCCAAGTTTAAAACTGGCACAAAAGATTTTCGGATGGCCGAGAGTCAGTTAAAAACAAGAGCTATACACACCGACCGCGGAAGAGCACCAGTGAGGCGAATATTCGTGCGATCAGTGAGGTCATTGAAGGCGTACAGTTAATGCTTCGTACTGCTACCAACTCTATGAAGCGAAACTGACCTACCGATGGAAAAGGCGAAACATGTCTATTCGAAGTGCGATTCTGCTCCGTGGCCACGCTCAACCACACACAGTTGCATTGATCCAAAATAAGTTGTACAAAATTTATTGGGACTACCACATCTTTGGGCCTCTCAAAGAAGAACTAGGAGGTCATCACTTTGACGACGACGATGTGGAAATGTTCGTGCGCAATTCGTTCCAGACACGAACACATTCTTGGATGACGGAATTAAAAAATCTATACGGTGGGGCAAATGTTTGAATAAAAGAGAAAATCGTATATAAAGATAAGGTGTATTCATTTTTTTTACTGTAGCAATAAATGTTTTAAAACCAAACTCCGCGCTTGTATATTAACTCTTCGTATTATTGGAGTAATCACCGATCTAGGACCAGCTACCACAAGATCTGCCTTTAATAAGTTTTGCAGTGCGATGAAAATCTATCACACCCTTCTATTACACCTCCTTTGGTTTCCTTTGAGGAATTAACAATACGGTATACCAAGTTACGAAGATAGCTCCCTTTCGACTCTTATTTAATTACGAATCACCGAATTTGGACGACGATATTTTGCAAAAGGAGATGTTAAGAGATAATGAATTACAGAATAATATAGACGGGAAACGACCAGAAACAATATGAAAGGTTAGAAGCAATCAGAAGTAACAGAGAGAACATTACAACAAAAAAATAACTAAAGCTTGAGAATACACTACCGTCCAAAAATTTGGAAGCAGCAATGGATGCATGATTTGGCAAAATATCAAAATACTCTTCTTTCCCAATTGTACCACTAATTTTCACTAAATCACCCGTACTTGTTCCAGCAAATAACCCCAAACCATAACACTATCACTTCCGTGTTTGATTAACGCCATTAAGCAGGTCTCACCTGCTCTTTCTCCTGGTAGTCGACTAATAAGAACTCTCCATTGCATACCAAATAACTGAAATTTGGACTCGTCGGTCCATAACACTACGTTTCAAATACCCAGTGACCAATTCGCATGCTCCCTTGCCTATGTTAGTCGTTTCTCTTTATGCAAAACTGCTGCCAATAATCGCCTCATAACGCTAGTAACAGAAACATTTGTTCGTTGTTGTGTATTAACGCGCGTTACGATATCCGATGCCGTTAGACGTAGATCTATCACTCATTACTACTACTCATTACTATAAATCTATCTTGACCTCCAGAAATCATCCCTGGCCACCCACTTCGTCTTTTATCAGAGTTTTGACCTGTCTCTCTTCTTCGGGCCAATATGTAGTGCACCCCTTTACCTTTTCATCGATGGAAATAGTTCCAACAACTACTCTAGTTATTAGAGAATCCATCGGCAACAGTATTACGTCAAGAGCGAAGAACTCATTAGTTGTCTTAGTCTCAAACCAAATCAACCTGCCAATTTAGCTAACTCATAGCATCCCATTGGTCTCATGATTAAAGAGGGACTAGCATGAAGAATAGAGTCAAATAATTTATTGCCTTTAGAACAAATTGGTTTCCGTGTGTCGGTAAGTACTGTTGACGCGTTAATTGTATTCATTTCTTAATGTTGGAACAACATCTCTGTTTGTGGAAACTTTAATGAAAAGATTACAGCCAGATATCTGTCGCATGGATTGTTACATGGATCATGTTTCAGCTCAATCTTCTTTAACTAAACCTGGGGAATATCAACGAGGAAATCTGATCATGCTGAAAAAAGGAGCATCAGCTACGGGAGAATGTTATAATGTTAACAAACATGCAAATTCTCTATTAGAGCTACTAGCACCATCTAGATCGTATTTCCAAAACCACACAAAGAATTACTTTTCTATGGTTCTTAATCGTTTGTAAAAGTAAAATTAGAAACATTTGCTGGGTAATGTCAGGGTTACAGTCTGTACACCAGCTAACAATAAAACAGTCAACCATTTCGATTGTAGGTTGAAAATTTGATTTCGGATAGCATTCTACCAACAGATATACATATCTCTCTTGCTCTTCGACGATGGCATTTTTAAAGCCGTAATGGCATCCAAAGTAGCAGCGATAACGAATTCAATATCCACGCCACGTCAAATCACGCATTCTTCATCTTCGGGTAACGTTGACGCATCACCGAACCGACCCGGAGGTCTAAAATCTCACCAGCGCGACTGCAGCCATCGCGCAACTTACAAAATTCCCCCGGTCAATATACAAATACATATGTGTGTACGTATAACGTGCATTCACTAATACGTACGGTGCGGCGGGCCCTACATGACCGATCACTCTTCACTCTTGACAGATGGCAGAAACCACGGCCACCAGACAATACCAAATGGTCCCCATTCACTCGGTACCACTCGCCTTTTACCCATCTACATGTATAAACGACTTGTCTTATGTATATTTTGAGTATTTATCATATTAAAAAGTCGTTCATCGTAATACGCGCCATCCTAGGTAGTAATCTATGTATGTCTCGGTCCTGTTCTGGTTTACGTCCGTAGTTAGGGAGCGGTGATGGCCGTCCTTTTCTTCGTATCCATCTTCGATACGACTAGCAGTCGGTCTCACGTTAAGATTTCATTTAGATAAAGGTCCGGCTTGATGGTCTGTGACATGTGCAGGTAAGTGGGCAATGCGTGCCCGCTAACAATGGGAATTTTAAGAGATCATTATGCGTTTTATACATACTTCTGTGTAGATATAAGTCTATAGTAAGCAATAGAACCACGTCAATATCAATTAGAAAACTTTGGCTACTTTTTTAATTAGCAATTACTTCCAGAAATATTTAAATGATTTCCAAAGGTGACTTGTTAAACACTCTTTTATGATCTTCGCGAGTATTTATTGTAACATCTAGAAACGTACATAAGAAAAAACATAAACACCCCAAGCAAACTTACATTACATATTATACATAACATAAACATAAAGTTTGCTTGGTTGCTATGTATATATGTATACAGTGAAATCTCCCTTGAATGGACACCAACGGGATCAACTGAAGATGTCCGTTCAGGAGGGGTGTCCGCATAAAAGAAATATGTAGTAGATACAACAAAAATCGTGTTTTAACAAAAAATCAATATATTAAAGAAACTGAGACATTTAAATCGTATATGTATATAAATGTTTTTAAAATAAATAAGAAACTTTAAACCTAAGACAAAAAAGTTTATTTCCTTTAGATATATACATATAAGGTATAATATATGTAGGTACACAGATACATAGATGTAGTATATAATACAAAACAATGAAATGAATAGTCACCTTAAGGACGCAAAAATTCATATATTGTTGTTTGTCTTCTCTTTTTCTTTAAAATGGCGTCTTGAAATCGTATTTCTAATTTAGAAAGAAGCTCCAGAGACTCTGTATCTCCATGATTTTCGACAAAACTTTTGAGCTGCTTGGTCAGGGTAATAAATAGCTTTACCATAATTTGGATAGCTTCTGTTGGCACTGGAACCTCATCGACATCAGAATCTTCCGAAAGTTCTTGTATTTCAATAGGATTTGCAATTTCTTGTACTGAATCTGGATGTTCAACATACAAATCTTCATCTACATTCAAAAAATCATTAAGGTTTTCATTATCAGTCAATTTCAATAAATTCTTATTTTTGAGGATATCTGAAAGTTCACTAAGAGGCAAATCATCTTCTAGGTCAGATGTATCAGCCTCAGTTAACTGGTCTTCACTTTGCATATTTACATGATTAAATCCTGCTTTGCGAAAGCAATTTTGGTTACTTGGTCCCAAGCGGTTTTTGCCAAATAAATTGCATCCAGTGGTGTAATTTTCTTTATTAACTCAAAAGCCGTACCACCAGTTTCAATGTTTATTAGCAGATGTTTGAGTATTAGACTTCGGTAATAAGATTTAAAATCCATCTTCAGCATTAACCGAAGCTCCTTCTACCGAAATCGGATTTAAAACTTATATTGTGGCGGATTCTAAATTTATTGAGCCAACCAGAAGAAGCACTGAATGTAGAATATCCCAAAGAAGCGGCTATTTCTCTTAGCGGACTTACAAAAAAGAAATAAGTTTTTTGCGTTTTTGTCGCGAAGGGGAATTTCACTGTATATATATATAAATGAGTTTCCTAACACTGTAATTTGTACTTTTTCGTTGATAATTATTCCTCTTTTCTTTTTAAATAAGAAATAATGTTGTTTAAACTGTTTATAAAGTTTTTAAAGTAACGGCGATCTCGCTACTCTCATAAAGAATAATATTCGCTAGTTCTTCTTGAGTTTTTACCGCATACTATGTATGCTTCCAACATATCGCATTTCTATAAATGAGGAAACATCCTAGTGAGATATTACACTGAACAATAAAAGATAACGCAAAATGTTCAATAAACTTACTAATATTTTACAAAATGAAAGTGTATCTTTGCCATCAACTAAAATCCACCATAACTTCTTTATTTTTCGTTTTAAGTCAACAGTGTATTAAAACTTTTGCATTATATCTTAATATATCTTTCAATTTTTTCTAAAATATACAGGTGTTTAATTAAAAAAAAAATTATAAATCTCAAAATTTTTCGGACATGCGTCACGCTACCGTTTTATCGTATGCTCCCTATTAATCAGTATTAGAAACACTACTGTTTTGCTAATTTAAGCTATTTTCTAGAAATAATAATAACTAAGATAACAATGGTGCGCGATTAATTTAAATCAGCCTGTATATATTGCACTATCCAAAAATTTAAAAAATGATCACCAACGACCGCCCTTGGTAGCACAATTATGATGTCGATCTTATATTTAAACAAAAATAGAATAAGTTAACCTCCCAGCGTTAGTCCCATCTTTTTAAATTTTAACGTAAATTTTTTACGTTATGACGCACTTTTATATTTTAGTACTAAGCAATACTAATCAATTTTTGAGTATGCAACAGGAGTATGCTATAGTTATATAAACATATCTGTATACATACATAGTATATATATTTACAATATTGTTTAAGGTCATATTTTCGAATAAATATTGAAGAAAGAAATTTCTACCCCATTTAATCTTTTAATACGCGTAATTGCAATTATTTATATTATTATATTAAACACTAAATCAGAATATCCAGACATGGAATTCGCTGTGAAATTAGCCACACTCAACACTTACAAAAATACGAATACAATTATTGGTACAGCTTTCTATTTAAAATGTTGACGTGCAATTCCAAATTATATTAAAAGTAGGTTTATTATTAGTAATATTGAGTGAACTACATCAAATACACTTTAAATTTACTCTATTTACTTATGAACAATTTCTTGTATTTCTTCGCCTAACCTCCGCATAATATTCACACGCGTATCCATCTATCTGTTTAATTTATCTAATTAATATTAATCGTTATACAAATAAGAAAATAAATAAACCTTCTGGAATGAAGATGATATATTATTTCACAGATTGCAACCTAGAATAGTGCCTAGCATCGCTTTGGTTGTTAGCTACGTTCTAGCCATTTCAATCAACAAATTATAACACATGTGCTGAAAAGTCCCGGGCCTAACACATAGATGACGCTAGTTTTATTGCAGTCACCTTTCTCTCAGTTAGTACTAACCTTCAAAAGACAGCTGTTAGAATTTCATGATATTCTATTCATTAGTTTGTGAGTTATTGTGCTAAGAGTCACGCTACTTTTGTTATTTTCAAGACAATGGATCAAAAAACAATTTCATGCTTTAATTTTACACTGTTTCTTGTTGGGAAAAAAATACCGTTCAAGCGAAGCAATGGCTTGAAAAGTGTTATGGGGACTCCGCTCCATCAGAAACAACAATAAAACGTTGGTTTGCTGACTTCAAACGTCGTCGTAGAGACACCGATGATGCAGAACACAGTGGACGTTCAAATCAGGCGGTAACACCAGAAAACATCAAAAAAATCCACAAAATCGTTTTGAATGATCGAAAAGTGAAATTGCGTGAGTTAGCTGACATCGTAAGGATATCAAAAGAACGTATTGGCTTTATATTGCATGATCATTTGACTATGAGAAAGCTCTGTTCAAAGTGGGTGCCGCGTTTGCTCACTGTTGACCGAAAACAAGAACGTGTTGATGATTCTGAGCAGTGTTTGGTCATGTTTAAACGTAACAAACCGAAATTTTTGCGTCGATATGTGACAATGGAACACTCCGGAATCAAAACAATCGTCATCTGAGTGGACAGCAACTGGTGAACCTCGTCCAAAGCGCTCGAAAGCACAACAATCGGCTGGAAACGTTATGGCCTCTGTATTTTGGGATGTGCGTGGTGTAATATTCATCGACTATCTTGAGAAAGGAAATACCATCAACAGTGAATATTATATAGCGTTATTGGAGCGTTTGAAGGCCGAAATTGCAAAGAAACGACCGCATATGGCAAAGAAAAAAAATTTGTTTCATCAAGACAACGCACCGTGTCACAAGTCAATCAAAACAATGGCAAAACTACATGAATTGAACTTCGAATTGCTCCCACATCCACCGTATTCGCCAGATTTGGCTCCCAGCGACAACTGGCTGTTCGCAGACCTCAAAATATGCTCGCCGGTAAGAAATTTTCCACGAATGAAGAGGTTAGCACTGAAACTGAGGCCTATTTTGAGGCAAAAGATAAATCGTTCTACAAAAGTGGTACTGAAATGTTAGAGCAGCGCTGGAATGATTGCGTTGCTCTTGATGGAGATTACGTTGATGAATAAAGCTAATTTTGAACCAAAAAAAAACGTGATTTCTTTGTTAGGCCCGGGACTTTTCAGCCCATGTGTTACATATGCAATTCTAAAATTGTAAACACAATTTCATGTACATAATTGCTGTGTAACCAATGAAATTCATGTAACTTTCTTGACATATTACACTGAGTTCAACAATCATCGAAAGGTGTTTGAATCATCCGTGCTTTTTTGTGTCAGAAAGTTGACGCTTCTATAAGACATTTGGTAGCATCTATCCTGTTGTCCGTTTTCATCCACTTATTTATTAAGAAGAAAGGCTTTTCTTATTGCTACCTTTTTGCAGCCGCATATTTGTGATCGATAGGCAACCAAATAGTCATAATACATTCGTACAAATATACTGGATGTTCCCATACTTTTTGTTATACCTCTGATATGCAGTGTTTACAACTTCAGTTGCATTGACTAGTACTTAACACCAACTTAAAACAAAAAAATACAAAGCGGGAAATTCAAACGTCTTGAATCATTTATACTCGCTGTAGATTCCTAAAAGCAAATTTCATCTCTTAACAATTACTTTAACATTTTACGTATATAACTTATAATAAAAAACGCAAAATCAAAAATCTTTTCAATGTTCATTATTGATTACAATGTTTCAACATTGTATATAATTTTCAAAAATTTTAACAAATAAACTTCAAATCTAGAGGTTTTTTCAACTCATATTAAATAATAAAACATCACAATTGCTAATAATGTCACTCATAATCGTAATTCATGAATTCTTTCGTTCTAATATTCATGAGACTTTCTGTATTGTACGACACAACCTTAAATCACGCACTCTATTATGGATGGAAACCCCGTCATAAGTCCGGACGAACCGTACCGAAGAACAAAGCAAAAAAAAACGAAGAACGACGGTGGAAGTATAGAAGTAACGTCGGATCCACCGCGGTAAGAGAAACGTCAAGCCGTCAAGCCCTTTCAAAAGTGTTCCTGCACTGATTGATCGCAGTCATCGCCGTCGTGTAAATGCCAAGATTATTTATATAGGAAATTATGAAAACCGAAGTCCCGAGGTGGCCCCCTCTCGGTGTGATGCCGAACCGCAACCGAATAAAAACTGGTAATTGGCGCGCGGCTAACCGACGCTCTTTTGTTTTCTCGTAGAAGGCAATGATTGGTGGTATGTTCGGCCGGTAAAGATAAATGTAAAGTCGTTTGTGTAACGTCGAAAGGATTTAAATGCGTTTCGATAAGGGTGCTGTTACGGTAGTTTCTCCCTCTATTTAAAACTTGTATTTTCCGTATTTTTTTTTTTCATTTTTTACTTTGTTCTATTTAATCTGTCATTGGTTATAACGAGAAAAAGGCAACGACTGTTATAAATATTTGTTCTTAAAATTTTACAAACCCCAACAATATACAAAGAAACGGATCCAACTTTCAGTAGGTGCCTGCCGAAATATTTTTGGGATATACAAACAACGTAAGTGGACACGCTGTATATTGAGTGGGAGGTAACTCCTTCCTCAATAATTGAGAGAACCCTAATCTCGCATAACATCAAATTCAACTATGTGAGGTCTTATGTTTCTTCTATATGTGATACAAGTTTGTTTTGTTGAATGGAACATTTAGTATGTTACTGCACTTTTGGAGACTTTTTTTCAATTCATCTTAACTGTATGTATTTAACATTCCCTGTAAGTATAAAATACATACAGTACAATACCCAAGTATTTGAAGTTAGTAAGGTTAGATTTTAATAAGAACATGATGCAATACAAATCTAAACGCTAACACACGGACATGTTGCTCCCTACCCGGCGTCATCAGCGTAGTTTCGAGCGGCTTTATGTCTCTTCACATTGTCTTTCTCGTGAATGATTTCACCAATACCATGAGAAAAATCTGTATTTAACAGCGTGTTTATCTTTGGTGTTCGCGAGATTATACAAGCAACAGATCGCTCCATCAAAATTATAAACAGAACAAGCACCGATAAAAGCATATTGCGACTTCCATATCGCTAGCAACGAGTTGGTAATACTGGGGCCTATATTGGAGGACTGTAGTAATTTCACACATGTACCGTTTTTATATTATTAATAAGTAAATAGTTACCACTATTAAAGTTCCAACACTTGTATGTCTGTTGCATGTAATCCGAAAGGTAGTAATAAAAAATGAATTATGCGAGTACACGTTCCAAAAGCAGATCAAAGATGTTTGTTGTCCGCCAGATAATTTATTTAAGTTAAATTCATCCAAATGGGACTTGATTAACCGTCTTTATTCGAAGCAATAAATTTTCGACTTAATAACAATATACGGGGTTATTTATCACAGATCTTGATGTTAAAATTACACATATTTAACAATCTTTCGTGTCACTAATTGGTCATGTATGTATATATGCGCAACGTGCATATTGAAAGCGTTCATGATTTCGGTCGGTTGCTGTAAAATAAAGACATAAATTTGGTTGCATTTCTCATTTCGTTTCAGGCGCGTTAGACTAGGAAGTTTATTACGCATGTAGGTAGGTGCTTTGTTAAATACGGGAGGATAATTAAAATTCGTAGAGGGCGCGATTGAAAAATAATATGAGAATATAATAAATGAGTATATACAACACTTGAAATACTGCAACGCCCTGGTTATCCAACGATTCTTGGAATTTACCATTAAAGACTATAAGTCAACTCACTATAAATCACTTCGTATGACAGCAACAAGATAACAAGCTATAATTTAATAAAATTAAGTTAATTAACGGTTGTTGCTGTTTATTGTTTAACTATGGACCTCTCATTATATACAATGTTGATAAGCATAACCTTAATTCGAGAGAATAAATATTACCAAAGAGTAATTCCGTCTATTTGTATTTTTATTTATAATTATTGGTGGAATGTTTGTATGTATTATATGGACTAAATTGTAAATATTTTGCCCATATATCAGCTGCTTCAGGGTACAAAGGCACGTACTCACCCTTCTTGTGGCATTGTCGTTCACAATTCAACTATACGTAAATACCAACGTTATGAATTTTCTATATTTATCATCGGCACAAATATATCAAAACTAATATATATTTACTCACAGAAGTATTCATACTCCACATATAATTGAACATTATTTGATATTTACGCTTACGTCTTTCTTTGAAGTATTAGACAAGATTGCAGAAGATGAAAGATGGAAGATGGAAGATGGAAGATGGAAGATGGAAGATGGAAGATGGAATATGTAATATGGAAGATGGAAGATGGAAGATGGAAGATGGAAGATGGAAGATGGAAGATGGAAGATGGAAGATGGTGGAAGATGGAAGATGGAAGATGGAAGATGGAAGATGGAAGATGGAAGATGGAAGATGGAAGATGGAAGATGGAAGATGGAAGATGGAAGATGGAAGATGGAAGATGGAAGATGGAAGATGGAAGATGGAAGATGGAAGATGGAAGATGGAAGATGGAAGATGGAAGATGGAAGATGGAAGATGGAAGATGGAAGATGGAAGATGGAAGATGGAAGATGGAAGATGGAAGATGGAAGATGGAAGATGGAAGATGGAAGATGGAAGATGGAAGATGGATGATGGAAGATGGAAGATGGAAGATGGAAGATGGAAGATGGAAGATGGAAGAAAAAATAAATTTTATTTACAAAAACTTAAACTCAAGTAAATATGTATCTCTCAAAAATATTCACATACTTGAAAAACTAATGAAACGAATAATGTACATTTTGCATAGTTAATGCGTAACGGGTCATCCTTTGGACTTTACGATAGCAAAAGTATGAGCTGATATGCTTTGTACCAACTTTTGAATTACATTAGCATCAAGGTTTCTTTGCTCAAAACAAAATGGTTTACAATGCAGTTGTTACCAAATACAAAACCTAATTCTATGGTTATTATGGATAACACTAGTTATAATTCTGAACTAAGAAACAAGGCACCCAACGCTAATTGGAGAAAAGGCAGTGTACAACAGTAGCTGGCAAATAACATTGCATATGATCCTAGTATGTTAGAACATTAGTTATTACATCTAGTTGTATTGTCACTATTTGTTGAAATAAATTGAATCAAGTAAGCAATAGTGCATATGATCTAGGCATAAACCACCGAAGAAATATGTGATAGATGAATTAACACGTGCACATAGCGACACAGTACTAAGATTACCTCCATTCCAGTGTATATTCAACCCCATTGAAGACATATGGGGAATTACAAAAACATACTACAATCGTCACATAGGAAGAAATGGCTGCGATATTAACAATTACATGAAGATGTGGAGCCGAATATTAGTAGCAATTACGCAAATAACTTGGTCGAAGAGCATCCACCATACAGAAACTGAAATCATGCGTTGGTGGAAAAGAGAACTTGTCGTGAGAATGATATTGAAGAAGATTAGCAAATGAATGAATTTGTAAATAAATATTCCTTTTTTTATTTCTTTTTTTAACGTGTTTGTTTTCTTCTTTTATGTAATTTCAACTTTTACAGTTACAATGCAAATATTTTGACTAAGCAATTGTGTTTTCTTTATTTAATTCGTAAATAATTTAAAATACTACAAACAAAAGGTTATTTTCCTTCAGTCGAGATATATCTACTGCTTGTTGTTTAATCGAACATTTTTACATATTGCCAGATGCTTGTTACTAAATTCTGTAGTGTTAATTATTAAAATTGTCTATTTGATATACCATAATAAGTAAAGTACTAGAAGTATACGTCACATTAGTATGTTAGCTTAGGTTTGAAGGCAAGTTTATGTCTGTGTATTTGGGAACAGCGTAAAACCAAATTTTCCCATTTATTGACACTGGCCTTTATCAGTATCTTACTGATGATCGCATCATTGTTTTGGAACTAACAAATTACTACAAAGAAATTACGTACAGTGCTTGGGCATATCATATTTTGTAAATACTATCTTTCATAACCAGATGCAGACATCTCTGATGCAACTTAATATTCTTTAATATAGTTGTATAAACAGGTAATGAGGAATGTTAGAGATGATTAAGGCATTGTGTAAAAACAACAGGAATAAAGTCAGAATCTCCAACGCAGAATCAGCTGGATTCGAATCACAAATTCGATTAAACAGGGATGAGTATTAAGCTCATTGTTATTCCCTATGATGCTATTAAAAAAGCCAAACAAAAAGGAAAAAATATGAACGTAAGAAACTGGAAAATGAATGCAATTAACGTATAGAAACTAGTGTTGGCAGATGATATGGTATTGATATCAGACTCAGAAAAGACATTGCATCAGAACTTGGAGATACACCAAGAAGATAAGCACCATGAGAACAAAGACAATGATAATAGCGGCAGATGTAAAAAAAACAACAACAGCCTTTGAACAAGTTAAAAGTTACAGTTACTTAGGAACAACCATTGAAGACGATAGGAGAATAAAGAAAGAAATGAATGAGGGAATAGGGAAATCCGCAAAAATATCTAATACATTACATTTCTAGATAAAAAAGAAATACTAAAACAAATAAAGACAGAAGTGTATAAAAGAGTGGTCGGACCAACACCAACATATGGCAGCGAGTCATGGACAACCACGAATAGAATTAAAAGCAAAGTTACGGCCATGGAAATGGGATTCCTAAGAAGAATAGAAGAAGTAACAAGGAGAGACAGTCTAAATATCAAGCCAATAGAAATAATCATAGAAGAGAGACAACTGGGATGGCTTAGACTTGTACATATATGAATGAAAGAAGATAGAATAACAGAGGATTTTTGAAACCAAAACAGAGGGTAAAAACAGAATAAGTGGAAACCGAAAAACCTGCACAGGACAAATGAATAGCACATTAGAAAAAAGAAGTATGGTTTGGATTGAAGCCAAGCAACTGGCTCAGAACAGAAGACTGCGGAAGACAAAAATAAGAAAATGGTAGTCCAACACACCAGGATACTAAGGATGTATTAAAAGAAAATATATAACTTTAAACCTTCCAACAAAATTGAACGAATATTAAATATTATACGGTTGCTATTACGTCGTATTAATCTAATCGAAGCCCTGAAATAAAAGACATATAATTTTAATAAGCCATTTTATTAGAACCCCAATCCATCTACCAACGTAAAAACGTTGAGAAAAAAAAACAAAAGAAAAAACGTCAAAATCGATTAGCCCCGAACGTTCCCTTTTCCTCTCGATTATACTCATTTTTTCTCATTAAAATAATGCACATTTAATTCAATATAGCGAGCAGATCGCTTCGAACATAAAATTTTACCCCCGTAAGTCCTCCGTGTATTGTGCACACTTAACGTGCCATCGTCTCTACCGTATGGATAAATTCAAGGCAGAAGGCGCATTAACTTTTAGACAAGAACAAGACGAAGAGGGGACTGGCGGGGGTACGGGAGGGAGGGAACGCGACGGCAACGTTGCCTCGTAAAACACGTAAAAACGGAACCGTAATAAAAGGGCAACAACATGCAAACACGAGCATTAGTTTAATAACTATGATTGTTCAAAACTCCGGGGAAACCAAATTACATATCAATTATGTTTCGGGAGAAAAAAGGGCCCCTGTGTCGTACGGAGAATGGACGAGGGACGATAAAATGAACGGCGAAAGGGACCAATTTCGCTATTTTACGAGGGCGTCTCGGGAAAAATTATAAAAACACATCGATTCATTCGTTAAAAATTTGTTACGTAAAGAAATAGATTTTTAGATTGCTAAAGAATTACACTTTACATTTACTAAATTATAAAATGTAACAGTATTTTTTGTTAAAAATTTTAGTTTACGATTTAGTCTTGTGACTTCCTACTGCAGTACGGCAGTCCTCCAATCTCTTATAAAATCTTCAATGGCATTTTAATATAACTGCGGCTAAATTTCACGAATATTATCCATAATATTCTCCTTAAGATCATCAATTGTTTCTGGATTATTGGTGTAAACTTTTTGTGTTTTATTTTTCGATATAATCTCCCTCAAGATCAATACATTTTTTTAATCGATGCTCAAGTTTCTTTATGCCTTCACAGTACTCGTTTTCCTCTAGCTCCTCAAAATAGTGGTCCACAGCTATCAGCTCCTCATTCGAAGCAAACCTCGTACCCTCGAGGAGTTTCTTAAGCTTGGGGAAGAAATGATAGTCCGATGGAACTAAATCCGGTGAGTAAAGGGGATGCTCAAGCGCTTCGACCTTTAATTTGACCAATTTTGCTTCGACAATTCCACTGTTGTGAACTGGTGCATCGTCTTTTGTCGTTTGTCCTTTTGGAAGGTAATCAATAAGCAAGATTCCCTTCGCATCCCAGAAAACGGAGGCAATTACCTTTCCTGCCGATAGAATGACTTTGGCGTTCTTCGGAGCCGGTTCACCACGTTTAGTTCACTGTTTTGATTACTGTTTGCTTTCCGGAGTATAGTGGTGGATCCACGTTTTATCGCAAGTCACGAATTGGCGCAAGAAGTCTATTGGATTTTGCCGAAACCAATCCAAAATGGCTGTATAACATCCCACATGTTTGCACACCGCTTAAACATGTCTAATTTAACATTTAAAGTGTACGTCACTCATCTTCTGGAGGTGCCTGTAGCCTTAGCAATATATTTCAATGTTGATCGGCGACTAGCTTCCACAAATTTCAAAACTGTTTGCACACTTTCTGCAGAAGCGGCTGTTTTTGGGCGTCCAGAACGGAGATCGTCATTTAAACTCGAACAGCCTTTTTTAAATTCATTCACCCATTTGCAAACAGTCTTAAAAGAAGGACATATCAGCATTGGGCGAAAAATACTTTTTGCACAGGTATTTAATCACTGCGCGAATTTCAATATTATCCATTTTAAAAAGCGCTCTGTTTTGAACGAGTGTACACAACAAACTACAGGTCAACATGAAGTTTAACAGATATGTCATTGAAACATCAAGCTATAAAATAACGTCAAAGGTTGCTTTCACAGTGCCACATTATAGTTTGTTAACGAATTTTTCAGCTTACCCTCATAACTCCAAAGGAAAGAATTTGGAAACCTGACTCTCATGATGGAGCCAGCAAAAAATTATAGGGTGGGTATTGACGTTTCTTAGAAGGTTATTACACACATACAAACGAAACTACCCAAGTCAAAAAAATACAACGTTATTGCACATATAATACAGTTCAACAACAAAAATTATTTTTTGAGAATAACATTTGTTAAATAGCCTGCTGTTTTTGTTTGAGATTTCAATTTACACAACAAACTACCTCGACATTTTCCCAGAATTTTAGAATAAGCCCAACCAAATTTACCATTATCATAAAGAAGGCATAATAAATCTAGGCAATATGTGGTACAAAATTCACGTTCCTATTTTAAAAAATTCATAATGACAAATGAAATTGAACTACCCCAAAATAATCGAAAAATTTTGTAATTCTACTTTGCGAAGTTTTAAAACCATGAGTTAAATTTCTTGGACGCTATAACGCCATCTCTTGGCTTTCTGGTAATCCCCTATATGCACCAATAAAAGCTTTTAGTAAATAAGTACCAGAATGGACCATAGAAGAGAGAGGGTTGGCCTTTAAAGAAACAGTCCCTACAATAGCAGAAAGAAATTGCGGAAAAAGACAGTGTAATAATTATATAAAGAGAACAAATTGGTGGAAAGATAAGATAAGGAGGATGGTAAAAGAAAAAACTGTTTGGAAAACATACGTTCAAACAAAAATGACAGAAGATAAAAAAATTACAATAGGAAAGGAAACCTAGTAAAGAAAACTATAAAGGAAGAGAAAAGGAAGTCATGGAAGGAATTTGGGGAACAGATAAGAGAAACGTAAAAAGTGGACAACAGAAAGTTTTAGACAAGAATAAAGAGGAATCAAAAGGAAGGAAATAAAAGCAATAAAATATAGGAGTAATCGACCACATATAGGACCAAAAGACATATTAGGAATATGGAAAGAATACTATGATTGAACGCAATTAATACAGAACAAAGGATACGTGGAACAAACGCTAGAGGAAGACCAGGCAGCTTTCAGTCTATAGAGACAAATGAGCGACAATATCTCTAAAATGAAGAACTTAGAATATAGAAAGAAAAATTGAAGAAGGAAAAGAAATGTTTCTAATGTTCTTCCAGTGTTCATCGATCTGAAAGCAGTCTTAGATACGATAGATAGAAGAGAGATATGAGAAAATTTAAAGGAAATTGAAATCCATAAAATCCAGCTAAATGTCGTCAGAAGTACATTAAGACAGTAAGCTAGTAGTAAGTATACAAATTGCGGGCCAAAAATCAGAAGAATTCCAAATGAAAAGAGAAATAAAGCAAGGTGGCAGCTAATTTTGGCAAAATAACTATTTGTCAAGGCCAGGAAAGAAAAGAAAGGTGACAGTCTAAGTCCACTCTTAATCGTACATACTAATCGTGGACAGAGTAGTCAAACGAATGAAAGCACTAACCGAACAGTACAGCACAATAATAGGGTACAGAAATCTAGAACCTGTAAGAGTAGCTTAAAATATGAAGATAATGTGGTCCTGATCGCAAACTCTGAATAATAAATAAACCAAAAATAAAATGCAAAAACTAATCAACATCTGGGCAAAAAAAACGTGAGGATAGAAGTACATTTGAATGAAACTAAGGTAATGATCGTAAACTAAAACCGAGACAATAGTCAACAAAGAAATTAAGTGTAGAAGCAATACATTGGAGAGGGTAACCACATATGACTATTTGGGAAGCATACTGACAGACGACAGAAAAATATATAGAGAGTTAACAAACACAGTGAATAATTCAACAATAATATACTACTCTTTAAATAGGACAATTCTAGGAAAGAGAGGTGTTAATATGGAGACAAAAATAAAAATATCACTATAATAACCCAATAATAACGCATGCATGCGAAAACTGGACATTGCGGAAAGAGAATGAAGTAAAGATATATGAAATGGAAATGAAACATCTAAGAAGAATAGCGGGGAAAAGAAAATGGGATAGAAGCAAGAATGAATATGTCAGAAAAATAAGAAAGCAAGAATCAATAATAAAAAATAAGGAGGAAGCAATTACATTGGTACGGTCATATAGCAAGGATGAAAACAGATAGAATTACAAGAGAAATAATGGAGAGAGGACACCTCAAAAAGAAAAAAAGGAGGAAGACCTAAGACGAAATGGATGAATCAGATAATCAGAAATTGGTAGAAGAAAGGGAAGAAACTGAGGAAATGAAAGCAATGCACCTGAAGAGGTATAAGGATATGAGAAGAAGAAGAAGAAGTAAATAAATTCTCCAGAAGAAGAATATAGCATTAGGGTCTTTAAAGGTAACACAATTTGCTCATACTTTTCTGTCGCATCCTCGTATACTATTCGTGATACACCATGAAGTTCATTGCAGACTCCCTCAAACGAATAGAAACGATGGCATTGAAGACAGGTGAGTCGGGTCGCCTTCGCCTCTCGAAGCTTATAGCGTAATTTGCAGATGGCATACGTATATGAGGCTATCCACGTACAAATTACGAAGTGATTACGGTCATTCGCGTCGACTACAACCTTCCACAATGTATAACTTTTGATCACCTCTGTTAAAAAAGTCCGTAATGGCGAGGATAGCTGGCGAAACACCTCGACTAATATGATATTTTAATAAAAATGCCTTCGTTTCGATATTTTGTTGATGATCCGCGCTGCTCTATATTGAATACGACGGTTCTTGATGATCCTATCGATTACTGGTATTATAAAGAATCAATTTTGCGCCGGAAAGGTGTCTAAAATGGCGGTTTTCTCAGAGAGAAATTATTGTAATTATCATAATTAGTACGGCTTTTCTTCTTTTTTTTTCCGAAAAGGATGACTAAAAGTGGTAAAAATGAGCTTGCCTTAATCGTGCTATTATGAGACAAATCGCTTATATTGTGATTAAGTTGAAGAAGGAGATAGGTTTATTAATATGTGTTGTAGTATAGAAGAACTTTTTCATATAGAAAAGATAACATTATCTATGATTTTTGACAGATTTATTAGTGAAGGAATATACATATCCAAAGCTATAGAGAAGTTAGTCCATGACATTTTATTTCAGTTAAGCATCTAATGACTTGTCATAGGCTATTGCTATATACTGAGCATGTTTTACAGAACATAAATGCTCGTTTAGGGGTTGAGTCTACAGGGAGGAAAAGTACAGAGAAATCCAAAAAGTATATACTCACTTTTATACCGTAATATCATAAAGTTTCTAGGACGAAGGTGGCGTTGAAATAGAAAATATATATCTCAACTTAAGTCAGGTATTATAACTTAACGGTTTTGAAAATTATTTTGGCAGTGACAATGACTGCCATCAACTAATGTGTTTGAGCTGCTAAAAGCAAGTTTGAACATGGAGTTTGGATAAATTCAAGTATGGTTCACAAAACAGTGCAAAAAATCCTACACTATTCAAGCATATTTTCAAACTGGAGCGCGAATTGATGGAATTTAGGTAAACAACCAGCGTCCATGTTTGAATGATTTTAGAGGGAACTTTCCGGAGTTTGCTGTAATTCCCAAAAATTGTTATAGTTCGCTTTCCAATTATGTTGGTGTATTTCGTGAGTCTAGTTCTTTGGGCCATAAATCAAATGAACTAATGGAACATGCCAATAAATTGTAAAGAAAAGCTTATACATGCATCCGTATAAGATTCAATCACATCAGGCTATTTTGCGGATAAACTACCGTAGACGGCTTGCTTGCTGCCAGTGGTTTGCAAATAATTTAATGCAAGATGACGATCTGCTACATCTAACATTTTTCTCTGATGAACGGTGGTCTCATCTTTCGGGGTAGGTCAATTCCAAAATACCCTCATATTTTTGTTGAATTGCGCCTATATACTACCAAACTTGGTGTTTGGTTAACAGTTTCTGGTCATAGAGTTGTTGAACCTTTTTTTTTAATTTTTCAATTTATGCGAAGAAGTATAGAAACATTTTGAATTAACTTATTGAACAGTTGCACGAAGATGAATTACAGTATGGTTACTTCCAGCAAGATGGCGTAACTGCACACACAACATAAGGAAATCGGATTATAAACTTACATACGGAAGTTAAATTTCCACCACGATCACCTTATTCATCAATTATGGACTCTTTTGTATTTCCTCACCCAGAAAATAGAATATTTAAAACTCCTGTTTCTAATTTAGATGATATGCAGCAAAGAGTTATTGAAGAGTGTGCATTAACAACCCCAGCAATGCTGTCAAACACCATGAGAAGGCGTATAAACTTGACAACTGAAAATAATAGACAACAATTTCAAAATTTGCTTTCATTTCGCCTCCTTTTTATTAATAAAACCTTGAACACTAGCAGGGTTTGATGTTTTATCGTATATTTCAGAGATAACAGATAGTAGAGATGGCAACTTAATAACACGAAATTACAATTGCGTCTTATGCCCTCTACCTTAAGAAAGTAAATTAAAATCGGTAACGCGATATGCACTGTACACTGTATCTGCTGGTAGGGTTGTCAGTATTGGATTATGAATAGCGTTAATCCGTTTTTTAAATCTGTCAAAATTTATTTTCAGATTAGGGAATCTGTGAAACGGAGGTACCCCATCTTCACAATTAGTGACACTACACTTAATAGGGGGCATTGCTATTTGAAAAATATAATTAATTGACAATATATGTATATAACCTTAAACGACTTACACTATATATTAATTTTGTACAATTTAAATTCTAATATAAAATAATTGTTTATAAGAGCCTGTACTATATTAATCAGAAAAACACTAACTAAATGTAACTAAAAGCTAAATAAATACCAGAGGAATAATTTAACAACCAAATCCGACAAGTAGCAGAAATAAGATTACCTTCAGCCTTGTTTCTCAAACATATCTACATAAAACCATGGAGATTTCACCAGTAGTAAACAAACAACAGCGTTGCCTACCATCAGAAAGTAAACCAGAACTAATTTTCCAAAATTAAGGTGGTGTTATGATAATATGGCTTAAGTTCAGACAATTATTTTCTATATAACTCAAGTTATAGGGACTCAAGGGAGAAGAGGGTTGGACCTAGTAACATACAAAGAATGTCATAATAAGAAGCTCGTTCAACAAGAACCGATTGGAAGCAGATGTGAAGAAATAGAAAGACAATCGTAGATAGAACCAATACAAAGGACTAGGAACAGAAAGTATCACAACATCCAGAAATGTCTTGCGATGAATGAGTTAGATCTGATGCCAGCATACTTAGTATTATATTTAGGCTGGTCTTCACACTTATGGTCTTCTTCTTCTAGTGGTTCCTATCTGTTTCGGATGTTCGCTACCATGCATGCTGCTGCTCGGAATAATTGAGTCGTACTCATACCGAACCAGATTCTGAGATTTTTCAAACAAGAAATTTGTCTTCTACCAAAATACCCCTCTTTCCCATTACTATTTTTTGCAAAGTATTCTGCAATAGATGAAATCTGTTCTAATTCCGCATTATGTGTCCTAAGTATTACAAATGACGATTGCAAGGACTGTGTGGATGTACAATTCACAGGTATAGCAGTAAACTCCACTCACACAAATTTATTAATTATGCGGAACGCAGCGTTTCGAGAGCACGTGGGCTCTCATTGTCAACCGTGTTACCGACTGGCTAAGTATTACAGTTTCCGAATTGTCACGGTATTAACCACTTCCTTTTCTTTTACGATCCTTCTCATAACTTCGATGTTTGTTATGTGTGCCGTCTACGGTGTTTTTAGTATCTTGCGATATAACGTTTCCAAATTTCTTGTTGTGGCTTCAGTAAGCATCCATGCTTCTACCCCGCAGAATAAAACAAAGAACACATACTAACGTGGACGCCTTGTCTTGGTGTTTAACGTTATGTCATGGCTTATAAACAGATTTTTCATTTTATTATAAGGCCTTTTCTATTCTGCTACTTATTTCTTGTGAGTGGTACCATTGTTCATTTACAATAGTTCCGAGATAGATAAAGCTGTTCACTCGTTCTATCCGTTTACACTTGTAACAGTGGCTAATAAAGTTGATATTATTTGACTATGAAAACTATGCTCCTCGCTTCTGCTAACTTTTGGACAATAGAAACTAATCTCATTGGAAGGGAGTGTTATGTCTGCTACAATGGTTATTTCTCTACGCCGTTTTCTCCAACATCAGGTGTTCCTCAAGGTTCAAATCTTGGATCACTTCTCTTCAATTTTTATATAAATGATTTACTATCTCTGTTTACGTGTCACGTCTTAGCATACGCAGATGACCTAAAGATATTTAATACTGTTGGTAGCATTTTCGATTGTAAACATTTACAAGACAATCTTCTTCGCATTAATACTTGGAACAAGGTCAATTATCTCCCTCTGAACATCAACAAGTGTACTGTGGTTTCCTACAATAACACTCACACTACTTTACACTATAACTACCAGATTAATGATGCAGCCATACCACGCAATATCAAAACTTTGGATCTTGGTGTTTTGTTTGATAATAGACTGTCATTTACGGAACATATTTCGTCCATGTGTTCATCTGCTTCCAAAACTCTCGGTTTTGTCATGCGTTCTTGCAGGCATTTCTCAGACTTAGGTGTAATGAAACGTTTATATTATGCCTACGTTCGTTCTAAGCTTGAATACGCCTCCATTGTTTGGTATCCCCGTTATTTACACCAAGAGCTTATGATCGAACGCGTTCAAAAGAAATTTCTAAAGTATCTCTCCTTTCGAATGGACAACGTGTATCCTGCAAGAGGTATCGAGTATTATAGCTTACTTGTTGAGCATGGTTTTCTATCTCTTGCTGACCGCCGCGAGCGTAACAGTGTGGAGTTTCTTTGCAGGATCCTGAAAAATACTATCGACTCGCCAGCCCTTCTAGCGCAAATAAACTTTACCGTACCTACTCATCATACTCGCTACTATAATATATTTCAAGTACCTAGAGCTAATACCAACATTTTGCTTAAGACACCTCTCAGTCACATGGTAAGGAACGCAAACAAACGGGATCTGGAGCCATTTTTGTGAGTCTTTATTTTTTTTTTGTTTCATTATTATATACATTTTCAGCATGTTATTATTGTAGGCAACACGATTTTAATTGTTTTATTTTAAATAAGAATTGTATTGTAATTTGTCCTGTAATTGGCCCTTGGGCTGTTGGGCAATAAAGGATTATCATTATTATTATTATTATTATTATTATTATTATTATTATTATTATTATTATTATTATTATTATTATTATTATTATTATTATTATTATTATTATTATTATTATTATTATTATTATTATTATTATTATTATTATTATTATTATTATTATTATTATTATTATTATTATTATTATTATTATTATTATTATTATTATTATTATTATTATTATTATTATTATTATTATTATTATTATTATTATTATTATTATTATTATTATTATTATTATTATTATTATTATTATTATTATTATTATTATTATTATTATTATTATTATTATTATTATTATTATTATTATTATTATTATTATTATTATTATTATTATTATTATTATTATTATTATTATTATTATTATTATTATTATTATTATTATTATTATTATTATTATTATTATTATTATTATTATTATTATTATTATTATTATTATTATTATTATTATTATTATTATTATTATTATTATTATTATTATTATTATTATTATTATTATTATTATTATTATTATTATTATTATTATTATTATTATTATTATTATTATTATTATTATTATTATTATTATTATTATTATTATTATTATTATTATTATTATTATTATTATTATTATTATTATTATTATTATTATTATTATTATTATTATTATTATTATTATTATTATTATTATTATTATTATTATTATTATTATTATTATTATTATTATTATTATTATTATTATTATTATTATTATTATTATTATTATTATTATTATTATTATTATTATTATTATTATTATTATTATTATTATTATTATTATTATTATTATTATTATTATTATTATTATTATTATTATTATTATTATTATTATTATTATTATTATTATTATTATTATTATTATTATTATTATTATTATTATTATTATTATTATTATTATTATTATTATTATTATTATTATTATTATTATTATTATTATTATTATTATTATTATTATTATTATTATTATTATTATTATTATTATTATTATTATTATTATTATTATTATTATTATTATTATTATTATTATTATTATTATTATTATTATTATTATTATTATATTATTATTATTATTATTATTATTATTATTATTATTATTAGAAAAAATACGGGGTATAATCTTGCCAGCAAGAGGAGCAGTATATTGGTAATTTGTTAATAAAGAAGACCTTAATTTTATTATACCGCGTTATTAATTTGGGGTAAGTTAAAAATAAAGGAATCCAATTTAATGACTTCGCTTCTTCTTAAGATAGATAGCTGGAGTAATTAAAGTCATGGTTAATATGTAAATTCAATTAATTAGTGACTGCTTAACTACTTTAACTTATTCGTACGCGACAGAAACTCAATGATTTCTTAGCCCTTCGGTATCACAGAAACCTTATCAGATTTCAAATTTAACGTCCTCACATGTAAGAAGTTGTTCCTTTAAAAAAACAGTCACAGCGAATGACAGGAAAAAGCGTCAGCCTATAATAACATATTTCATCTCGTCTCCTATTAATTATTGTTTTAAAACAGCCATAAGAGGGACGATTTCGTTAAACGCCATCTCTCGCAGATAGCAGAGAAAAGAAGAGGCTGCATCGGAAAAAGGATAAAGGTATAGAGATATTATGCTGTAGGGAGTATAATTGTCAGGTTTGTAAATCTACCGAAATCATCATCAAAGCGTTTACGATGAAGCATGGGCCGTAATTAACTTTCCGAGGCCAGCCCGATAAAAGGCCGGCATGAAAGGTACCGAACGGTCATTAAACGTCGGACATGTGTTTCTTAGATTATTTAAATCGGATATATACGAGCTACTGTTAGTACATACCAGCGTCGCGCGACGTAACCGAATAAATCACTTGCGCTTTTAAAATTTAATGACAGTGACTGGGCATAAGAACATATGTAGATGATAGGCATTCTTTTGATAAAAAGTAGACTTACATTGGTTACTAACAGATATTCTAATACTACAGTATATATTTAAATCTCACTAAATTGAAAACGTTGTTTAGTCCAGAACAATGTACCGGTTATTTAAAACGTTTATGCCTAATAGTAGTGTTAAGGACTTAACATTGTTTTTTGTGTTTTGTAAGTTTTTTACTACTATGTATTTTATCTTCTTTGCAACCGTATGGGTTACCATTATTATTTTGATTTAGAATATTACTTTGTTTTCATTTTTATATTTGTTTATTTTGCTCTCTTATATCCAATTTTATTTTAATATGTATGTACATTACGTATTGTATATGTATGCAAGTCAGCCATTCGCATTACGCTAGCTAAAACTGCCTAATTAGGAATCATTCACTGCAACGTCGTCGGATATGTAGTGGGAGTTTTCTTAAAGTTTAAGGTAGACAAGCATAGGCAGTCGTCTCCCGCGCGACGGTCGAGGTATTGGCAATCGTGTACTCTCGGTCACCTTTCGTACCTCGTCGTAACGTGTACAGTAACGTCGTCGTAAGATTATTAGAGATTTCTAAGATTTTCTAGTTTTGGCGGGAATCGTCGAGGACGTTGTCTATATATTTATTTCTGGCGGGAATCATTTAGTAACGTCGTCGAATCGTATGTATAGATTTTTTTAATAAGTATAAATTCTCGATTTTCTATCATCGTACGTCGAGGCTACTGTGTCCATTGTCGTCTATACATA
Source organism: Trypoxylus dichotomus (assembly GCA_023509865.1). NCBI lineage: Eukaryota > Metazoa > Arthropoda > Insecta > Coleoptera > Scarabaeidae > Trypoxylus > Trypoxylus dichotomus. Next base: position 67,979,296 of record CM042076.1, on the reverse strand, counting down.
TTTTTACTCTTCCGTTAAGTTTGTGTCGGAAATTTTTTTGGTGAGATTGTCGGCGCGCATGTATAGACATCCTCTACAAGTACGATCACTCCGCTTCTTGCTGACGGTCGTTGCGGCCGCAGCGGCCGTTGTCTTTTGAACGTTTGTTCGGTCTTTGTCGTATCGGGACTTAGAAACTTTTTCATTTAGTTGCTCGTCGTAGCGGACGAGTTTCACGGACCAGTTTTCTTATGTAATATCGGCATCATCGCTCCGTTTTACTTGTCGGTGCGCAGTTCGCACATTTGCTGGTTACTGGATTTTTCCCTTCTTTGGGGCGCAGTAGTAGAGAGCTAAAGATTGCACATAGCGTAATATTTCAAACGAGAACGCCTGGGTAGCTGTGACATTACTTTTGTATTGAGATCGGCTATTATCGCTACTGTCGCCCTCGACCAGGCGTTCAAGCTCTAAGAGATAGGGTGGGTTCCCCTATAAATGTGAATATAACGAACGTATTTGGTTCAAGTACAAATACATGCCAATAATACAGGGCCAAGTCCCTTAGGCAAATTTAAGACAAGGAAAGTATATTAGGCTCCCGGAAAGGGACATATAAATAAGCATAGCACCGAGGTGCGCTTATAAATTTAAGAAAGAAATAGGGTTGGCTCGCCTATAAAAAGGTAGTGGAGCATGCAAACAGATAGAGGCATTAGTACATGCCTCTAACAAAGCTTCAGCGGAAGCATATAAGAGTTTAACCTTTTAAACAGAATTAAGACATGGCTTTGCAACGTACATGCTGAGGCATTACTTTATGTTGCTACCAATGAAAATACATATACACATGCTAATGTACATTACATGTATAAGAGAGCTCGAATAACTGCAATTATTGCAAATATATATATATCTTACGTACATCGTACATGTACATAGGCAAGAGTGGAAACCGTGTACCTATTTTATTTTTAAATATATTTTTTTGCGCATGCGCATTGTGTTTCACTGTACAACCTTTCCTTTAGTAAATAAGCGAACATACTCTATAAGTAAGTATTGGTCAAGTAATTCAGGAATTTACGAGCAGGCTACAGCGGCGCTGTTCTTCAAACCAGGAGAACGTAACAAGTAGCTATGGAAAATTTTCACCAAATAGTCTCCACGCATTGAATGTCAAAAATGTTAACTATCGAACAAGACATCATAATCTAATCACTGAAAAAAATTAATGGCCACTAATCACAAACACGTCATCCTATTCTTTAAAAAATATCGGCAACACTGCTAATGTATCTAATTCGTCCTCTTTGTTTTGTCTTTTTTATTTGTCATCAAGTTGTTTCTATTTTTATCGGTACTCCAGTGTTAAATGAAACGGGTTTTCAATTTTAAGCGGATTTTATTTTAACAAATACTATTTAATCACTAATATTGTACAAGTAACAACCACGTGTTCGTTTGACTGTGTGTGTTATACTATCTGTTAATGGCTGCACTACCGGCCAATTACCGAGCCCAAAGTAATCTATAAAACGCGCAAATTAAATACATACAATAAATGAGATTCTACATACAAAAAGGTCTTAACATCCAGTATTTCATTTTACGATGGTCGTCCAAAAAGTGAAGAGTGTTTAGGTGTTACTCAATTAAGGGAAACGCTTTCACGACCAGAATAATAAAAAAACTATTTCCGGGTTTCGACGGTGTTATAGTGAAAAAATATGAACGACAAGGAGAGAAAATGAAAAATAAAAATAAGTCCTAAAGGTTTTCGCCTCTACTGCAAGTAACACATCAAGTTACCGTCCCATTTTAGTTCTGAAGAAGGCTGCTATGATAAAGAGCCCGTATTTTTTCGTTTCCCTACTTTTCCGTTCATATTTCTTTACAGTGACACAATCTAATTTCGGAAGTTCGTTTATTATTAAAATAAAAGATTCACATTAACAACGCACCTAAGTCTTCTTTTCATCATAGTCACCATCACCAGAGATAACGGCATAACATAACCCAAGTTTCGCAATACCGCTGTTATACTCATATTCATACTTCCACCACATTTTCACAGCAATTTTCAATCAACACAAAACGGTTTAACGAAAATATTATACGTCACCTAAAATTAAAAACATAGAACTCGAGTTACAAAAAATATTTCTTCATAATGAATGTAAACGACTGAAAACCGTAAAGTATTGATTTCTAATGCTTACAAAACGTGCATGGATCGACTAGAATTACCACTACCTCGAGTAGAATTACCAATTACCTATAATAGATTTAGGAAATAGCGAATACCTGGAATACTACTCTATAACGATGTACATACATGTGGATCTGCCACCATTTCCATCTGATGAACTTGTATTCACTCAGGTTTCGTTTTTCCTATCTAAAGTAAAGGAGGTACAGTTAATCAAAATAATGGCCACTTTTCCACAAGATTTTAGTAATGGCAATGATCTTATTCCAAGCATTATTGCAGATGATCTGGGATATGCCTTAGCTATGCCTTTAGCATATACCATTAATCCTTTCCACGACATTGACGAAGAACAAGGGTTTGCTTTGTTTTTAAGAATGATGACATCGCAATTAGAAAACTACAGACCAGTTTCAATATTTTCCAACTCTGCAAAGATCTTTGAAAACATTACGCACTCATGCAATTTCTAAATAAGAGGGCTTTCATTTTCTTGTACCAACATGGATTTGTCGGTGTACAATCAACAATAACAAATCTAAAGGCACTAACCTAGCATATTTGTCAAGAGCTGGATAATCAAGACCAGATATATGTGATTTACACGGATCTCAGTCGACCATTTGATACAATTGATCACAGAATGTTACTCAAGAAGTTTGCATCTTGACATTCGTTTCACTCCTACTTCTGTACTTTTACCTGACAAGTAAAAACATCTGCGTGGTTTAGAACGGTTATAATAATAAAGTATGAGAACACCAGTATCACTGTATTCTCGAATTACAATGTTAACAATGATCCCACATAGTTGACTGTTCTAAAGGATAAACAAGACCTACAAACCATAAAGTTAGTTAATACTTCCCACTTACACGACTCCAAATTATCAATCCACCCAAAGAAGCTATAAAATCTGTCCCTGAGTTTACTCCGATCACCCTGGTATGATTTAAGAAGAAATAATTAAACTAAATATTCTGCTGTCGATTGTTAATTTTGCAAACTATGTGTTGATAATAATAATAATTTATTAAATGCCCAACAGATAAACATCCAAAAATGAACAAAATAATAAAAGATAATACATGTAAAGCATTAAAAACATACAAAAAAAAGAGAATATCAATATATTAAGTAGATATCAGAAAGAAAAATGAATTAAAACAAAAATATGAATTTATGAAGATTTAAGGCAAATCTAAATTGAAATTATTAAAGCCTCATGCCGAACGTACCAACGCCGCTCGTCACAATAAGTTCTTCTTAGCTGTAGAGATGCGAGGTAGGTGATGCGATCTTGATTCCAGGCGTAATACAATAGTATTAGCCCCAGACAACAAACCAGGTGAGTCAATTCTTCCGACATGACTAAAGAAGGTAAACTTTTCATCATATATCACTAGTAAATCTTTAATAGGAAGACGGTCGAGCAATATCAATATTGTTAATACAATACAGGGAATCGATTCTATGCATCCCCTTTGTAAGAGATTACGTTGTAGAAAGTCAACATCAGTGAAGGAGTTAACAGAGTGGCAGATTTTAATATCGTCAGCATAGGCTAATAAAGAGCAGTTAATGGACTTTAGATGATCATCGATATATATATATATATATATCACAGGTATAGCAGTAAACTCCACTCACACAAATTAATTAATTATGCGGAACGCAGCGTTTCGAGAGCACGTGGGCTCCCATTGTCAACCGTGTTACCGACTGAAAGTAAAAACTGTATCACACATGCAAATTATTTTCTACGCAGGCTCTAAAATTTCTAAACCATATGACTATTTACAATCTACTAGGTGGCCTCATGCCTTTTACGGGGAAGGATGGACCGAAAGCGAACCGTATCTTTAACAGGGCCTATGGTAATAAATCCATCAAACTCGAGTGTGCAATTGGGGGTGGTTCTCTGTTCAATAAGTTTCCGTTCTTTTTCATATATACAGTTTCGTACGCGTCTAATTCTCTATACGAGTTCACGTTTTTAAGAAGTGTCAGATTTTTTAAATCAATCTTATGTCCGGATTTTACCATATGCTCTGCTACGCTTGATAGTTCAGGTTTGTCGAAACGATAGTGTCTAATATGTTCTTTGAACCTCGTTTCGATACTCCTTTTTGTTTGTCCAATATAAACTTTCTCACAATCATTGCATGCGATTTGGTATATTCCAGACCTTTTTATCATCTCCCGTTTATCTTTGGGATTCTTTGGGAAAATAATTTGCATGTGTGATACAGTTTTTACTTTCAGTCGGTAACACGGTTGACAATGGGAGCCCACGTGCTCTCGAAACGCTACGTTCCGCATAATTAATTAATTTGTGTGAGTGGAGTTTACTGCTATACCTGTGAATGAAAACTATGTACATCCAAATCTTCAAAAAAAAAAGAAATGTTCATGTTAATGATGAGTTACAATAAAAATCTTTTTTGTTTCTCCTATAAAATTAGTATGTGGTTCATGCTTAATTGACGTTTCGCAAACAACTGCGGTTCGCATTTTCAAAGGTACTACAGTACCAGTGCAGCAGTTGTTGCGAAACGTCAGGGGAAAAAATCTAGTGACACAGCGGAACCCGACAACCATTACGACTATGACAGCTGTACGGAGTTTGTTTGGAAAGTCTATCACAATGACATACATTAGCACAAAAGGTTTAACGCTAAAATGTATCCATCTAACAGAATATTTGGCAGGTGCGCAGAATAGTGAAAGCGTTGAGATCATAAGCGTCATCATATAATCGTTTAAAAGAAGACGCTCCTTCTCCAAATTCGAAAAGAAGCAAAAGAGAACCAAATAATTTGTTGACGATGTCCATTAAAAGTAACGTACTTCAATAAATAGACTTTCAAGAAGACATTCATCATTTTGTTAATCAAAAATATATCAAATCTTTCAACTTTTCTCGCTGGAGCCCAATATATTGTAAAATGCCATAGGACCCAACTTAGCTTGAAACAAAAGGGGAAGGTCAAAAATCGCAAACACACAATACAATACGCAAGGTAACTCTCCAAAGTCCTTCATTTCTCTGAACCCGCTTGAGATTATCAACCATTCCTATTCGGACAAGAATCCGCAGGATTTCAAATTAATTAACTCTCACTACCACCTTTTCTAGCTTTCTTACCGTACGCCACGGGTCGAATAACCTGTTTTCTCGGTGACTTTTACGGATTGCACACCGCGGTCTCGCGAAATAACGAGAAATCGTCGTAAACATTCCGCTCGTACGGGTAATAGATTTGCCAAAAGGTCGAATTTATTGGACTACCAGCAGCGACAAAACGCCTCAATATGCAAACGCGCCATTATACTGGGATTTTTGTTTATTCCGCTGCGCTTATTTAAACGTCACTACCTCACTGTGATGCAGTATTTATTAAGTAATTGTGCGAGATATTGTCGCGGTCGACCAACGCAAATGCTTCGCCCGTGTATAGCTGTCCCATATGACTAAACCTGTCCGGCGGCAATGCTACCAACATTAATTTAAGGAAAATGCGAAAATATTAAACGCCCACGTTTCGGCCAGCGAGAGACATTTCTTCGTATAAACACGGCCATTATTGGTTTATTTTTCTTGCGATCGTACGGAATTTTCTAGCAAATTAGTGATGTTGCATTGCTTTGTGGAGAACTTGTTTGTAAATTGTGTAATATATCCAATAACAGTCCAGGACTATACATTCTGAAATTAAATAAAAGCTCCTGCTGTGAACATAACGAAAAAGTTATTTAGATCAAAATTCTGTCAATTTAAGAACTGTAATTAGAAGGTGTCCTAAAAGTCTTTTTCCAAATGAAAAGAATATAATAAAACTGTTCAGTACAACCGAACGAATTTCATTCATTATGTGAAAAGTGGTGCTACCTAAGTGCTCTAATTTCTACTATACCTACCATAAGTCGTAATCAAGAAAGTATACAGCGATTTTGCCAGCTAATTATTAAGCATAATGCATAAGAAAGAAGAGATAATTACAAGATTTAAATTTAATTGTGATTTTATATTTTTAAACGATCTTAACCTAAAAATACTACAATTTCAACGCCCGTTTTAATGTTTCAGATGGCGCTGAGATCGGCGAAATGTCAGTTGAACGTTTGTCGATATGAGAGCGCAAATCTTAACCTATAGTTTCTGTAATTAATACTCAAAGTAAAACAAATCTATTTCTAGTTACTATTTAGCATGTATAATTATTGTAAAATTGACACATTATTCGAACCAGGATTAGCGGCGTTTCCCCATAAAGAAACAAAAATAATAACCAGTTTGAATGAATAAATGTTTAATTTTTTATTAAAATTTGGGAACTTATTTCTTAAAACCTGTACCTTCTAAATGTGTTCTGCTATTTTGCTGACACTATTCTAAGCGTGAAACTGAATTTTCCAGAACTGCTCGGTACATATTCTCCGTAATAGCCGCCATTTCTCTTCGAATATTCACTTTTAATGCATTCAGAGAGTGGGAGTTGTTACTGTATACCTCTGAATGAAGGTATCCCCATAGAAAAAGATCCATTGGTGTCAAGTCTGAGCTACGTGCCGGCCAATTTATGTTATTGCGCCTGGATACCAATTTTCCAGGCAAAATTTCACGGTAAGGACAAGTTAGACGTGTAAGATATCGTCCCATCTCGTTGGAACCAAATGTTTTGATTAAAATCATTAAAATCTTGCAAGGTCGGGGCAAAAAAGTTGTTAATTGTCTGCACATATCGTGGGAAATTTACAGTTACTCTACGACCTTTGTCATCTTCAAAAAGTACAGGCCAATAATTGCTTGCGCTGACACTTCAACTTTTGGTAAGTGAAGTGGCCTTTCGTGATTCTGTTTTGAATTTGTTGAAGTCCAATAATGACAATTATTTCTGCCTATTGGCCATTAAGACGAAAATATGTCTCATCTGAGAAGCTTTTGAAAAAGTCGCCCAGTACTTATGATAAATCGAATTCTTTTTTCATTACACATATATTTTTCCCATAGTCTATTCGCACTTAAAAATTCAGTATGAATCTTATGGGAAATGCGGACGTGGTCGCTACATTGTGTCAAACTTATATTCTTGGAATGTTTTAAACTCTACAATTGGCTATGTGAAGAAATGGCAAAGGGAACTGATATTTCTCATATATATTTATCGTAGTATTATGTTACATGATAGTGTTTAATGTAAATATCGCAAGTTTATTATATTTTCACTATACGTTAAAAAGGAAATTGTCAATGCATTAGTGACTTAGTGGGAAACCAGTTAAACGTTTACTGTTTGACAAGTATGAAACTATGAACTGCATAAAACTGCTCGAAACCACGCTGATGACGCCGGGAAGGCAGAAACATGTCCGTGTGTTAGCGTTTTATGTCTCACATGTCTTTCTCGTCAATTGATTTCACTAATACCATGAGGAAGCTGTATTTACAGCGTTTTCTTATCTTGGTGTTATTTTCTAGGCATTCTTTTAAATGTGTTTTCAATTCTACGGTATTTCTAAATGTCTGTATTAACATCTTAAAGCGATCCCACACAGCATTCCTCTACGTAACATCGGATAGTCAGTTTCATTTATGATAATGCGAAAAAGGTTAGTAAATAATACAAAAAAATCTAGAAGAACAATATCGATCCGGGTTTATAAAAGGTGGGCCAACAACAGACACCATGCATATACTTAACCAATCATAAAAAAAGAAGGCAGGTGCATATAAGATAGAAGTATAACTTTTATTCATGGATGTTAAAGAAGCATTCCACTTCCTCAAAAGAGATAAACTAATGGTAGCACTAAATGAATTGGGAATCTCATATTAAGAAAATTAATAAAAATGACGTTGTCAAATACAGGGTGGCGCAGGAACGGGAAATTTTGAACGTTATAGTTGTCAGCACTGTAGAGCCGGCAGTTGTTCGTAACGTCGCACAATTGTTGTGAACGCATTGTCATTTAGTAATCATGAATCGTTGGACTGGTGAGGAACGTGCAGTAGCTGTGAGGGCGTTTTATAAAAATGGTGATAGTGCGACTGCCGCGCGGAGAATATTTCGACAGCATTACCAGCTTGGACGTCATGGACGTGCCTCATCTGCGCATGCGATTACAACGTCGGTGCGTAATTTTGAAGAAACAGGATCGGATTTTGAGAAAACAAGAACGGTACGTGCCCCAGAGAACAATGAGGCTGTTAGTGCTGCAATCAAGAGAAGTCCTCGCCGCTTCGTTCGACAACATGCATCTACGCTAGGGATTAAGCGACAAAGAATACTGCACGAATTACATAAGTTGCAGATTGTGCAACAATTACATGAACGAGACCCAGCGTTTTAGTTTAGTAGGCAGATATTGGCTAAAATTAACGAGGACGCGAATTTCATTGGTAACATATGGATATCAGACGAAGCCCATTTCCACCTGAACGGTTTCGTAAACAAACAGAATTTTCGTTATTGGCCCCAGGACAATCCTTGTGAGTTACACCAGCGACCACTACATAGCGACAAGGTCACAATATGGTGTGCTGTATCATGTCATGTGCTATCGCCCCTCATTTTTTTGCACGTGAGGATGGTAGTGCGGCGACAGTAACATCCGCTCGATATGTTGAAATGCTTCAAACATTCTTTACACCGCGACTGTACGAGCTTAATCTTAACATGGAAAACATGTGATTTCAGCAGGACGGAGCCACGTCACACACTGCTCGACATTCGATGGCAGCAGTTCGTCAATTGATTGGAAGACGCATTATTTCACGTAACGGTGACATTGAATGGCCTGCGAGATCCCCTGATCTTAGTGTGTGCGACTTCTTTCTGTGGGGGTATCTTAAAGGCAAGGTGTACCGTACACGACCTGCAACAATCCTTGAACTGAAGAAGAACGTTCAACAAGAAATCACTGCCATTCCCCAAGATTTGCTACACCGCGCATTCCAGAGTTTTCATAACAGGTTGTTAGAGTGTGAACGCCGAATCTTTCCGATGTCATCTTTAAAAAGTAAAGAGACACTTTTGGACATTTTGATTGTAAAAACAGAAATGGCATGCTGCATACATGCACTTTCGTTAATAAATTACTAGGTTTATGAATTTATTCGTGGAAATTACGTTATTTCAAAAGTTCCCGTTCCCCTGCGCCACCCTGTACAAGAGCAATTATAACTTACGCTGTATCTGAAAGTACGTTATATACAAGGCCCTTATAAGCGACCTCTACTGTATATCAACCTTTTTCATTGGGATTTTAATTTTCTTCGTTACAATAACATAAAAACAACTCAATCAATTTTTATCAGAAATATTAGAGAAAGTAGAAAATTTTATTCTTCCTGCAGCTTATTAACTAAACTAACCGAGCATATAAGTACGCATCGTGTTGAGCTATCCTCGGTCATCGTTCATCAATCAACTGCCCGATGCGAGCTAATCATCGACAAACGGCAGGAACGACAAACTACGGGATACATCGTCGATCAAGAATCGATCTTGCGTACCGTCGATAGAAAGAGCGTTCCGTACGTACACAAGTACTTCTTGTGTGGTCCGAATCGTTCGGTTCGTCGATATCTCGTTCGGCCTCGTGTAGATAAGTGTAAATAATCGATATAATGGCGATTGTTAGGATAATCGGACAAGTTTTCTGCGCCTTAGACGCCGTGTTTGCGTTATATTTTAAGCGCATAATGTCGTTTGCGAGACGTCCCGCTGTTCGGCCGGTCGCCCACCGACCGCGAACTAAATGTCTTATTGTGTACGGCGCGCGGGTTTTAGAACAGTGACAAGTACGTATTGACCGAACACGACGGCGGCTGTGACGACCGAGAAGAGCCCGTTTGCTCGGTCGGTATATGAATTAGTACACGGTTAATTTTTTATCGGCGAAGTGATTTTTTATTTCGGGGATAGACGTGGAAGAAGTGAGCTAGAAGTTGGAATGAAGGCAGCGAAATTGCAATGGATTCGCTTAATCAAGTAATGAAGATTCAGTAAAAAAATCATTCAAATCAAATTCATACAAAATTTAGGCTTCCGGGTTGGAAATGCATAATGAGTCTGCTGACGTTTCGGTCTCAACAGCACAGAAGAAGCTCCACACAACTGAGGGTAAAACATTGGCGGACAATTACAACGCAGTTTTAACCCGGAAGCCTAAATTCTTAAAAAAAAACAGATACCGCGGAAGACTACAACAATATATGGTCAAACTCAAAGATTCTACTTATGTATACGTAATTAATCATTTATAAATGGCAACGTTGCGAATCACGGAAAAGCAAAGCGAATACTACGGAAACATGTTTGAAATAATAGGGTTTATATGTAAATATTGGCTGTTTCGAATAAAGCTTTACCACGGGGGTGACATTCCCATTATATGATGTTGTTCCTATATTTTTTAGTTTCTTACAGGATAATAGATGACAGTGTAGGTTAAATTTAAATTTACTCTAGCGGGAGAATGTTAATGCTGGTACAGATATATAGATGACACCGTTGTCATATGGCCGCATGGACTAAGGACTCTAGAGGAACTTAACCATGGAGATTGAAGAGGACGGCAACTTACCATTCTTAGATGTGCTAGTGTAGCGCACCGACAGCAACTAACTGGGCCACAGTGTGTACCGGAAGAAGACTCATACAAACCGATACCTGCATGCAATATCCCACCACCATCCTCAACAGAAGAGATCCCTCATCAACACGTTGTCAAGAAGAGCGGAGAGAATCATTGACGAACATCACAGAAATAGTGAAATACATCTCGTCAAAAACTCCTTGCAGAAGAACGGCTACAGCAGAAACGATATAAGGAAACCACAGAAACAGAAAAAGGACGAAGACCTACAACAACCAGCAGGTTACGCATATCCTCCATGCATAGCCGGAGTCACCGATAGGCTAAAAAGGACCCTAGGAGAAAAGAATATTGCCACACGATCCAACACGGTGACCAAAATCGACCAGCTATTCCCTCCCAACAAGGACGTGTTACCGAAAGTATGAGCAAAAGGCATATACGAAACTAAAGTGCCAATGTGGAAAAAGCTATATCGGTCAAACAGAACGAAGTATTCAGTGCAGGGTGAAAGAACACGAGAGAGACGCACGCCTCGGGGATATTGAAAAATCCGCAGTAGCAGAACACCTGCACCAACAAGGAAACCTCCGGGATAACCAACAGCGACGTTAAGTTATTAGCCAGGACCAGCCACTACTACCACAGATCAGCAAAGCAGAAATAAGAGATATAACGAGAAGCAAGATACAGCACAATCTTTAGAGACCCTCTGAAGAAGCAGACAGCATGATCAACGAAACGTCAAGTAAAACAGTGAATACACAACAATACCCAAAAAACATTTCTACTTTCTACTCTTCTTAATGTTGTTCAGCCTCTTGGGAAGCAGATGTGCAGCTTTCGCGCCATCTTCTGGGAGGTCGGCCGGGAGGTCTCCTAGAACGCGGTGTTTCATCCTACGCCCGTTTCGTGCATCGACCTTCTGTCATTCTGTCGACGTGGTCCCTCCAAAATCATCGTCTTGCCCTCGTAAACCGTGCTATGTCTTGAATTTAGAGATCTTCTCTTATCTGGTCCTGCCCTCATCATGTTCTTCACTTTTGTTGTATCTGCTCGAGTTTCCGCTGCATATGTGAGTATAGGTCTCACGACTGTTTTATATATGCGAGCTTTACTTTCAGTGGACAATATGAGGCTCCTCAAATAGCCAGAAGTTCTTGAGGCTTTATTAATTTGGGCTGTAACTTCCTGCTGTAAGTTTTTGGAGCTTGTTATCTCAACCCCTAAGTATGTGCATTGCATGCACTGACAAATGGGTTTATCGTTTACAGCCAATTTATATCTAATGGGCTCTTGTGCTATGACCATTGATTCCGTCTTCTCCATAGATATTTGCATGTTAAGGCTTTCTGCCTTTGTTTGGAACCAATATAGAAATCGTTCCAGGTCGTTGTCGTTATCTCCCGTCAAGATTGCACCATCAGCATAGTACAATATCCTTATCGATTCTTGCCCCATCCTTTACCTTCCAGCAACTTCTTTTACACTATTAATTATTTTATCGATAATGAGGTTCAACAAAACTGGGCTCATACTATCGCCCTGACGAATTCCTGCTGGTACCGGTGCTTGTTCGGTAAATTCCTGCGGTATTTTAATCTTTGTTTTGTTACTTTTATTGGGCTCTTTTACTACGTGAATGTATGACGTCGGCTGTTCGAACTCTGTCAAATGCTTTCGCTTCATGCATCAAAAAACTTAATTTTGCTCTACGGAAACAAGCATCAACGAATTTTTCTAAAAATTCTATCGATTGTATCCCCAAAACACCACAAACGAAAGCTAAACCAAATTAAAATGGACGACCCTTACAAATACGCGCAAAAGTAAAGGATATAATATAGTGATTTGTGAAATCCGGAATTCCAACGTTGTCGCCAGCGTATAAATACATCTTCTCCGACTCTACATCCGTACAAGATCCGTATGTAAAACCAGCGCCCGCGTCACTACGTCGATTTCGCAAGTGTGTGTTAGGCGGCATAGGTCATCCCCCGGGGACTCCCCTTTAATTTAACGGTTTATAACTTGGAATTAAATTGAAGCAGAGAGAAGATGTTTAATACGACGTAGGGGCTGGTTTTTCAGGCGCGCGGCTGGGATGTCACGCGAGAGTCGTATGTATGCTAAGCGACCACAAAGCGCGTTCAACGTAAAAATCGTACGAAATGGAAACGAACACGTAGAAAAAAGGATAAGTGGTTGAACAGAAAAAATCGCCTTGCGTTGAATTATTTTGATATAATCTACTAACCTCATAGCGGATTGGTGCTGTATTATAAAAAAGCTTGAGATTACTATATCATTGCGAAATAAGATTATAGTAAAATGAGTAAATTACCATCAGTTGTAGCGTGATAACCGCTAACGTCATGAGCGAAATATCGATAGGCACTTACTTAAAATGTCTCCAAAAAGAGAAGTAAGTACTGAAATACGTACACTAGGGTGACAGAATAAAATAGACACCAGGTAAAGCGGTATAAATATGTAAACAGCTAAATTCTAAGAACGAATTAAGAACTTTCTCTTGTCATTAGGGTAGGGCTAGATGTATAGTTTAGTATCGTTACAACTATGCCTCGCTTACAAGGTTCGAGTGATATTAGCGACTTCACCCGGGGTCGCATCGTTGGCCAGAGTGAACGCAGTTAACCGTGTGATTACACAATTTAAACGCAAGGAAAAGACAACAGCGGAGCCGAGACCAGGTCGTGCCGGACCTTCTGAAAGAAGTAAAAGGGTGCTTGTGTGCGAAGTGCTAAGAGAACCGCGAAAAAGTACAGCTGAGCTTGCGGCAACTTCACAGAAAAGTCAGCGCTCCGTTCTGCAGTACCTCCACAGTGTGGAGATGTACAAAAGGGTGGCAAAGAAAAAACCTCTCCTTACAGCGTTTCAAAAACGGCGCCGAAGGGCTTGGGCAATCGAAATGCGAACGAAGCCCGAAGAGTTTTGGCGGTCTGTCATTTTTGCAAACGAAAACAGATACTGCCAATTCATTGATAGCGGTCGGACATAGGTATGGAGACGTTCGTCACAGCAACTGGACGACAAATTTTTGCATCAGACGGTGAAATACGGCGGTGTGAACATCATGGTGTGCGGCACGATATGGTATGGTGGAAGATCGCAATTAGTAATCTGCGACGGAAATATAAATACGGCAAAATATATCCAAATATTAACAGAAAGACTACTACCGATATTCGACAACGCCATTTTATCTGAAGAAGACGCCACTTTTATGGAGGATGGAGCACCCTGGCACAAAGCAAGAACGACAACCACATGGAAAGAGGAACAGGGGATTCGGATTTTACCATGGCCAGGCCAATCACCAGACATGAATCCGATAGAGAATGTTTGGCACATAATCAAGACAAATGTGGCGAAACGACCCCAAAAACCCAGCAATAAGGAAGAACTCGTGGCAGCTGTTACAGAAGAATGGTTAAATATTCTAGAAGACACAATTAATCATTTAATAGATTCTATGCCACGACGACTCTCAGCACTTCACGCAAGTTTAGGTGGATCGACAAAATATTAGTCTAATTTAAAAATTTTAAAATATTTTGTTTATATAACGAGAATAGAATCTTTTTTTAATTAGTAGGTGTCTATTTTATTCTGTCACCCTAGTGTATGCTTATAATAGCTTACCATGCAGATAGCATAAATAATCGACAAATTGCCAACAAAAATTAATATAACCGCTACGGTCGATTATAACGTTAGAAAGTATCGAAAAAGTGGCAGTTTTTTAAATGGAAGACGCAGTGGAAGCTCAAGAGCGATAACATCGACACATTATGGTAGAATAGTAATTACCAGCCAGGTGAATGGATGCAAAATAGCTTCGAAAATCAACGCAAAATTAAATGCTGACCGCCCAAAATCAGTTAGCGTTTCTACGCCTACAGCAAACCGTCTCCATGAATGTATTGCCATGAGAAAACCAATACTACAGAAACAAAATAAACAAAGGGGACTCAAATGGGCTCGTGAACACCAAGATTAAATAACAAAAAATTGGAACAACGTTTGTAGATGGATGAGTCCAAATTTAATGTATTGGGTACTAGAAGGCTAATATTCCTGAGAAGATCTATGGATGAACAAGCCAGAAAGGAGTGTATTGTCGCTACCGTAAAGCATAAAAGTGGTTCATTGGTGATTTGGGGCTATTTTACTCGTACTAGTCTAGGAAGTAGAGGGTGAAATTGACGGAATTCTAAAAAGAGGATCAAAATTTTATCTTTCAACAAGATAATCGGCCAAACCATGCATCCAAATTATATGAAGACTACTTGCGCCTTTTGGAGGAGGAAGAAACTATTAAAATTATGGAATGGCCTCCTCAAACCCTTGGCTTAAACCCGATCATGTTATTGTGGGAAGAACTAGATCAAGCAGTACAGCAATCAGCTCCAACATCAGCTACTGATACGTGGAACAAACGTGAATCAACTTAGACCTCAATAACGCCAAAATCTCTAGCAAAAATTGCGATAATGTTTTGTTTGTGTATTATAACTGTTCAATCAAGAAGAAGTCACATGGATGAAACTGAAACTTAAAGTAAGCATTTTTAATTTTCTCATTTGTTTGTTTTTATGTTTCCATTAATATATGTGTGGATGTAGATTAAAAAAAATGTTTTCACATTTTTGACGTGTTTTTATAGAGCAAACATTATATTCATAAAAGTCTGCCATAGAATTTTTAAATGTAACACATGGGCTGAAAAGTCCCGGGCCTAATAAAAAAAACACGTTTTTTTTGGTTAAAAATTAGCTTTATTCATCAACGTAATCTCCATCAAGAGCAACGCAATCATTCCAGTGCCGCTCTAACATTTCAATACCACTTTTGTAGAACGATTTACCTTTTGCCTCAAAATAGGCCTCAGTTTCAGCGATAACCTCTTCATTTGTGCGAAATTTCTTACCGGCGAGCATTTTTTTGAGGTCTGCGAACAGCCAGTAGTCGCTGGGAGCCAAATCTGGCGAATACGGTGGATGTGGGAGCAATTCGAAGTTCAATTCATGCAGTTTTGCCATTGTTTTGATTGACTTGTGACACGGTGCGTTGTCTTGACGAAACAACATTTTTTTCTTTGCCATATGCGGTCGTTTCTTTGCAATTTCGGCCTTCAGACGCTCCAATAACGCTATATAATATACACTGTTGATCGTATTTCCTTTCTCAACATAGTCCATGAATATTACACCACGCACATCCCAAAATACCGAGGCCATAACCTTTCCAACCGATTGTTGTGCTTTCGGGCGCTTTGGACGAGGTTCACCAGTTGCTGTCCACTCAGATGACGATCGTTTTGATTCCGGAGTGAAGTAATGGATTCATGTTTCATCCATTGTCACATATCGACGGAAAAATTCCGGTTTGTTACGTTTAAACATGGCCAAACACTGCTCAGAATCATCAACACGTTCTTGTTTTTGGTCAACAGTGAGCAAACACGGCACCCACTCTGAACAGAGCTTTCTCATAGACAAATGCTCATGCAATATAAAGCCAATACGTTCTTTTGATATCTTTACGATGTCAGCTAACTCACGTAACTTCACTTTTCGATCATTCAAAACGATTTTGTGTATTTTTTTGATGTTTTCTGGTGTTACCGCCTCATTTGGACGTCCACTGCGTTCTGCACCGTCGGTGTCTCTACGACCGCGTTTGAAGTCAGCGAACCAACGTTTTATTGTTGTTTCTGATGGAGCGGAGTCCCCATAACACTTTTCAAGCCATTGCTTCGCTTGAACGGTATTTTTTCCCGTCAAGAAGCAGTGTAAATTTAAAACACGAAATTGTTTTTGATCCATTGTTTTGAAAATAACAAAAGTAGCGTGACTCTTAGCACAATAACTCACAAACTAATGAATAGAATATCATAAAATTTTAACAGCTGTCTTTTGAAGGTTAGTACTAACTGAGAGAAAGGTGACTGCAATAAAACTAGCGTCATCTATGTGTTAGGCCCGGGACTTTTCAACCCATGTGTTATGTGGTGGCCTATTTCATTCTTTTTTTTATACATAATTCTGACGGGCTAATATCATACTGACACTAATAGTTATACATAATTTCGAAGAGCGTATTTTAAGCAGTGATAAAATACAAATGTTTTTTTTTTATTAAAATGTTTAAATAACATTTTAATTAAAAAAAGGATAAAACGATTACAATATCAATTAATATATCTGTTTAAAGCAACCATCGCCTTGTTCATTATACAAGTTTATGCGCCTTATCGTGCTATCAAAAACATTTTGTAGCATTTGTGGCGTTATGTTTGCACATTCTTGAATCATCCTTTGTTAGAGTCCATGCAAAGTAAGTAGAGGAATTTTTAAAACTCAAGTAAGATAATACAAATACTTAAATTTAACTTGCGAAAAGTTGGCCTACCAGCACTTTTTCCTATAAGTTACAGACCCAGTTTCGCAAAATACATCAAAAATATGTGAAAGACATATATAAAAAACTCTGTTCTACTACTGCGAAACCTAGGAAGTGCTCACGAAAATTGTCTAAACATAAGCGCTCACTGTATTGTCAAATTCCAGTAACTATCACACCTGTTCTAAAATAGGCTTCAATCGTGTAAATTTCGTGCGCTGTGGTCAAATAATTGAAGAATTACTTAAAATTCCAGAGATAAAATATATGACATTATTATTGACAGTGTAACACTTAAACTCTTAAAATTATACCTAAGAAAAAGAATGAAATAAACTACGATATTTTCAAATTCCACGGCATACTTTTAACAATTCAATTTTTGCTCTTTCGGTATGACATATGCGGTTATCAAGGGTACCTAAACACTTATAGTTGTCAATTAATTTAACAAATTAACCTCTTTTTATTAACTTGATTAACCTGTTCATTGGATCAATATTGATAAAAAAGTAATTGCGGGAATGTACTCGTTCGTATTTGTAACAAACGGGTTCATTAAACATTAATAAATGTATCCTTTGTATCAATAAATCCATTTATTGTATGTATATACGAAAGTATAGGTCCATCGATATAATAAATTTTATTAAAATGACAAACTTATTCGTTGGACCAGAAATTTTTACATTAACGTACTTTTCTATTGTATTTGCATACCTTTTTCGTTCAGTGAGGTATTATGTAAACATTAAAATGCAAGCCATCATTTTTATTATACAATGATTTTATTTGTTTCTCAGCATTTGTATTTCTCGCAAACTTTCTCAAAATAAGAATGATTCAAGGATTCCAAAATTTGGCTTAAACTTATCTGTTAAAGAAAATTTAAATACTTAACATACCACGGCTTCGTGTATTTGTCTTACCAAACACCTTAACCTGTCAACAATCTCACCTATCGACGTTTGTTTTTTTTTTTTCACCATCCGTCCAACCTCAGCTTATGAAATTGATGTGAAACATAATGGCATTGGGAATTAACAAGCAGAAAACTGAAAATTTCATATCTGAAAGAATCTTAAACATTCTACGCGTTTGAATAATGCGCACAACGAAGATACAATGGATCATCGGTCAGATGGCGGACATCTCTCGGCACCTGCGACTCCCCCTGGCGAATCGGACGTCGTACTCATTTCTCCGTCCTCGAAAGTGTCTCCTAACTGCCACCCTCTGCCACACCTATGGATGTCGTCGACCACCTTTCTCGTCCGTGGCTTTTCGTGCGGAAGACCCCTGGCCGTGAGAAAACCAACAAACACCCGCTACCACGTGACGTGCGCTTTCTATGCCGGACAAGTTAGAAGAAGGTCCTTCAAGTGATTAACGTTACCGCATTTATTATTGCTACGATGGGGGTGTGAGATTTAGATTATTTCGAAGTTTCTATGGAAAGAAATAACTTTGAAGATATCAACGATAATACCTATCTATCTAAGCTAGAATCCTTAAGGCATTCAGGTGGGGTATGACAAAAAGTATTCAGATGTTCTGCAAAACAAATGAAAATGTCTTTATAAATATGTATTTGTAAACTGACTAATTCGTAGATACAATTTCGCACTTAAGAAAAGAACATAGTAAATGGGAAAAACTGCGTATTGAGGCAATGTTGGGTACAGGAGTGTATTCTCAACGCGCAATTTCAAAGAAAGGAGAAGTATCCCGACAAACAGTACAGTGAATCGAAATTTTAATGAAAGAAAAGATGTCCACTACAAGTACCGGAAGAGCGTTTTGCGGCAAAAAGTAGGAAATGTAACGTCTCGACAAGGAGTGCAAGTATCCACGCGTACAGTACGTAGACTATCGTACGAGGCCGGATTAAAACGTAGACGGCCCCTGAAAAAGTCGAGATTAACACCGATGATGAAGCGAGCATGTTATGAATGGGTAAATCGTCATCAACATTACACGATTTAAGATTGGCGAAATGTAAAACAAGATAACTTAAATGAGTATTTTTTGTTTGAGCCATGTCTTTTCGTTAAAGATCGTATTCAGCGATGAGTGAAAACTAAAAGCCATGACCGAAAGAGCTCAGTTTGTTAGACGACATCCATCTAAACGGTTTGGTAAAGCTAAACTAAAAACAGCGAAACACCCTCCGTCAGTTATGGTATCGTCCTATATATTAGTTGAAGCACCACTGTATTCTTGACAAGACATCATAAACAAGCGTGTATTAGAGGATGTCTTTTCTACCATATATCAATGATTTAGATCCGAATAAAAGACCTTACACATTCATGCACGATAAGGCAGCATGCCACATGGCCAAATCTATCCATAATTATTTGGAAACGCACGCTCTGCCACTGTTACCTTGGCCGAGAAATTCTCCAGACCTCAATACAATTGAGAACGCGTGGAGCGTTCTAAAACCACATGTGTATTCGAGAAGAAACACTACAAAACAGCAATTAGTAAGAAATATTGAGGGTGTGTAGCAAAATAACGCTACAATTAAACATATCGCATAACGCTTGCGTAAACAGTATGGGCATTACAAAATATTAGTTATGCTTATACAATACGTTTTTCATTATATATTTTAACAAAATTGCTATTTTAGCAAGTGGCCCTAATAAATTGGACAGGGACTGTATGTTATCGGATTATCGGCCAGTTTTTTTTTGGTTATTTCAAGCAGTTCAAGCTTCAATAAAGTTTTACCAACTATAATCCCTTTTGAAGTAAGCCATTCAATTATAAAATGCAACGAAAAACTGGAAGAAACAACCACATCAAAGTGCCAAGTAAATTTGAATACTGACAGAAATTTCATATGAAGAAATTGCATCAGTTTCTCCTACCTCACCGAATGGTCTACCTATTCTAAGTCTGTACTCCTAACGTGAATGGAGTATAGAGCTATTATTCCGTGCTTCCTCTGGAAAAATTAAACCACTTTACGTTGTTGGTTTTTTACCGCTAATTTAAATCTTTATTTTATTCTCCTGAAGCTCCTTCTATTGGTGAGAAAACCTATATAGACGCAGACGAAAAAACAAAGCAGAGGTCGCTGTAGTGGGTTTTCCTTTACATCTCATTAACTTTACAACACGATCAACACTGCCGCAACCTTCTCGCAATTTAAATATCTTTCGCCACAAATAGGCACCCACCAATTTCACCATTGCAGTTCCTCCAAATGAGCAAAAGGACGACGGAACAGTCGTGGCTAAAAAAGTAAAGATCGAACCTCACCACCACCACCACGCAAAAGGAGCAGAAAAAATCAAATTAGTCTAACAGCATCTTAGGGAGCGATTTGAAGGCGGGCGCTATAAAAAGAACATGACCGAAGGATACCCTTTCTCGGCCTCTCCCTCTCCACCCCTTTTGTGTCTTTTGCTTAACGCGGCGACGCCCCGGCTCATTCTTTTAACGTCGTTCCGGAATGTCCGAACTTAACGTTTCGGAACTAATGTTGAAGTCGTTCCTTCGGTAATTAGCCTTTTCCGTACGCCTTAACATTTTTTTAATTTTATATCTGCGAATAAGAAGCGAGAAAGCGGCATCGAAATGCGCCCGAACGTTTCGAGGAGATGAAAACGGCGCGGAGATGAAGAAAAGATGCGGTGCCCTCTCGCGTACCGATAACGAAACGGCGTCGTTAGGAGCGGGATCGAAAGAGGCCGCAAAAACTCGCTCTCGCATTAATGTTTCGCTTTAATTGGAATTGTTTTGTGTGCGAGGAAATAAGGGTTGGTTGTTAGCCGGTCGGTCGGCGAGGGAAGTGGGGAGGCGTTCGACGGGAAGAGCCGGAAGGGTGGAGTATAGTGACTCGTCTAAAACACGGCTACTAAATTAATTGGGAGGATTTGCCGATTAAATTGTGTTTCATCTCTGTTTTCATTAGTTGAATTTTAATAAAGAAGAATGTCGGTAGCTTTCGCGCAAATTGGATCCGTGAACGTGGGATTTATGACGATTTAATCTTTCTTTATTTGTTCTCGTTGAGCAGCGGAAGGACACCGATGGAGATTGGAATGTTATAAATAAGAGGCAGGAACGGATTTGGAGATAGGAATAGGAAATTCAAATGTTAATCCTGTAATTTCTTATACTTTTTTTGGATCGTTCATAGACCCCAAACTAACGATGTATAAAACTCTTGTAATAACCGAAAGTTGATGATATTTAGATGAAAGATACGAGGGACTTTATTTCAATGTCTTGCGCATTCGAAAGAACAGAAGTAGTGGAATTTTTCGACCAAAACTTTCAATCATAGCTATCCAATTATCCTACCATAATAAATAAGTATGATAATTGAAATTAAGTCGCCAAACAGGCGACTTATACATAAAAAGTATCAAAATACTGACTCATTATTAAATTCCAAACGAACCTGCCATACCTGTGAATTTGTACAACCACAATCATAGCGCTTGTTAAATATTGTTAAACTTATTAAACAGGGATTATATTTTTACACTGAAAAGGGCTCTTCAACTTGTTTTAAATGACAGTTAAAAATTGAGGATGAAAAGTATTTGTTTCTGCAAACAATTTGAGTTAGATAGACGTTATGCTAATTATGCAAATAATAAGATTGATGCATAGTTTCTATTGGGTTTAGTAATAGAGCCGTTTAATAATGTATTTCTTGAAGTTCTCAAACAAACGGGTACTCTAAATGTATCAAACTATGCAAATATTGATAATTAAATGTATAACCTAAAAAATAATTCATGAACTCCTTGAAGATATCGCTTACTGGAGTTCTAAAGTTTTCTTTGATTTCTGGATTATTTTCCTAAGTTTCTTCACTAATCTATAAATCACTTGTCGATTCAAAAGCATTTCCTATGTTTTTCCTACCATAACAAATAAGTAATGTAGTGCAAGTAAAGATTGTGGAGTTTAGATTTAGTAAGTATTCTTCTTGTAAACAGCAAATATTTAAAATTTGAAATCCGCGCAATGATTGTTACTCTATAATCTTGGCTGAAGTAACAGAAATATTGGACAGACATTTGAAATTAAGTCGCCGAACATTAAAAATGCCAAGATGCCCACTCATGAAATTGCAAACGAACAGGATGACGGGAAGTAACGATACCGGTAAAAAATTATAATGAGTAACGGAATAGACGAGAGACCGGACCTAAAATTGAAAGAAGGGTTGAGGAGGTCGTTTCTATGAAACAAAGATTTAATATTTTTATCTCAAATAAATTATATTATTGAATAAATATTACGAAATTCCTTGTTTTAAGAGTATTTTGTAGAATACAACAGTACAGTTTCTTTATCAGATAGCATTTCCTTTATTTATGGATCATTTCTTAGGGTGGGCAAATAATTTTAACCGGTAGTGTACGTAAATGATAACAAGCGTTTATATATGCTCTTTAAATAAGATTTATACCTGCAATAACCGATGGAAGCCGAACTGTCTGCGATATCACAGGGAAAATGGTTTTGGTATCCTCTGCGTCATAGGGAAGGGACATTGATTAAGACCACTACTGTACAACTAATAAGTGGTCGTTGTGAATGACCCTATATTTCAAAAAAACATTGCGGTTACCTACTTGCTTGTATTTAAATACTTCTCCCGATTAATGATAATAACAGTAATGACAATAAGGAACAATTAAAGAACTCAGACTGCCACTCTTTCAATTCAACATGAAATTGTTAAAATATGTGCTACTAAACTCTAGTTTCTCTCATAAACAAGTCTGAAAATTGGAAGTGAAGTATTAAGAACGGAACAAAAGAATATACTTTTGTAAGAGCCATGCAGACCGAGTTTCCGCTTACAAATTTCTTCGGATTAGAAATAATAATAATAATAAAAGCGATCAGTAATTTTTTTTTTAATTTCTAAATTCTGAAAGTGTGTATTTTTATTTTTAATTCTTATTATACTTTAAGCTCATAAGTTTTGGCTATTTATAATGAATGCTCTGCTGTTTCTCCGAAAGGAAGTCTACAGATGAGATATTGACAAACTGAACAATTGACCACTACAGACCAATAGCCCGATTTTGAAACTTGATTATCGTAATAATAATAGCAATAATAATAATAATTATTAGTTCTCTAGCAGAAAAGCTGTATATAGAAAAGAAAGAGCATAATAATGAAAAAAAAAAAACAAAAAATCAAGGCATATTCTGTATATCAATAAACATTTATTACACAAAATAGCTAAGTAGAAATGTAAACTTGCAAATAGAAATAACAAAAAAATAATAAAATTAATGCGAATACAAATGGAAACATTAAAAAATACAAAGGCTACAAAAATACACCGAATTTATAATCAAAGAAGAACCAAAAAACAAATTATTTGTGTTTCAAAACGAAGCAACGAGTCAACCATTTCTGTTAGCTATATGTTCCAGTAAAAGTTGCATATATCAGTATTATATCTGCGTTTCTAACCACTAAGACTGCAGAAACTGGTGTTTTCCGAGAAAAGTGCAAAGGTAAGCAAACTAAAATAATAATGAGAACTTTTGTTGTACTGAAATTACAATTCTGTAGCTGTTGCTTTTAATTATGGATGCAGAACCTAGCACCAGTACTGTTAAAAGTACTGAAACTTAAGTAAGAATATTCTTAGTATATTTATATAAATAAATATAACTCCGATATATGTTGCAGATACCTTAAACGTATCAGGAATAGTGTTCTTATTGAGATCTATGAGATCTCAGAGTAGACCAATTTTCTATTTAGACGAAAGCTGGTTGAAGGAGGCTGTTATATATAATGACATGTACTATTTGAACTTTTTTCAAAAAATAAATGAAATATATATTTTCTAGTCTAATTTATTTACTTTCATCTGTTGTAACTACTACATTTGTCATTTTGTTGTCATAATTGTAGAATTATCTCTGAAGAATCCATATACAATTTTATTTGGTGCAGATTTTATATCTCAGACAAATCAAATGTAAGTTTACCGCATTGATTTCACAAATTTATAAGTTGTAATTTAGGTTGGGGGTTTGTTCAGAATTTTATCTCTCTCTTTTTGCAATGAACTATATACCAACACGTTCTAAATTAGCTTGCTTTCCTATGTACTGTGCAATCAACATATCAAATAAACCTGATTGTAATTAAAAAATTAAAACATGATATATTTTATTCGTAATCCCATTTACTAACATTTCTATAAAATAAACGTAATTATCTCTATAATATACAGAGATTATCGTCCATGTGGCACGAAAGATGCAATTAACAAACTTGTATTTCCAAAAAAATAGTGTAGATATTGTTATCCTTCCTACATTGAATTACTATAACTATATTCATATGTCCATTCGTAATGCTAGCTACGTTTTTTCTCTTTCTCTAAAAGATAAAGCCAACAAATCAGCTACCAAATCAAAATGGGCGGTCACAAGGCGAGGGTAACTACGCTAATAACAAACTTAAACATAACAAATAACACATTTTTAATGACAGGATACTCTCACTGTCATTTTATTTATCTGGACGTAGATCTTAATTCGTCAACAGACCCCGGACAAAACAGTACCTGGTGTCCGTATCACCCAGCGATAAGTATAATTGTAGATATTTTGTAAAACGTCGAACAACATTTTTTTCGTTTTTTTTTTTGTTTTTTTCTTTTGTCCCTGCTCGACTCTCGGAAGTGAACCCGAAACCATACAATTATTTGAGTTACTTAATTGCACGTCACGATACACAGAGGCAGACACACAAACACACACAGACAACAAACAAATAAAGAGTAATCTAGCGATGGTGGGCACCAAATGGTCTGGCGTTGCGAAATTAGATTTTAATTGTAAAACATTCCCTCAACAAAGTGTGGTATTAGTTACACATATATATTTGCTAGGTATTATAATGTTCTGGTCACGCTCTGAATACTGTTGAAGATATCCATGCCTATAATGTTATAGTATACAGTTCTAGACCGTTGTCACAATAATTTCAAATAATTCTGAAAAGCACAGCAGAAATTTTATTATCAATAAATTATATCGGGTATACCACAGGTTAATATATTGGGTCCGTTTATTTAATATTTAATTTATAGATCCTATATTGTAAAAAGCTTACGTTATTCTCTTTACGAGCGTGATGCACAGATTTATATATTCTTCGGATCTGTATCTACCAGGTGTTTGCATAAGTTTTTTTTTGCTAAAAACAAACACGTAATTTTCAAGGGAAATTATTGTTTTTATTCAAAATATTGGCCATCAGCTTCTACACATTTCGCCCATCTTTCAGGTAATTTATGGATACAGTGCTAAAGAAACTGCTTGCCCTCGAAAGTGCTGAAATGCTGCTCTGTGAGCGCGTGCCTCATTGATCCGAAGTGGTAATAGTCAGATGGTGCAAGGTCTGAAGAATACGGGTCCCATCCAAGCGATGCCACTGTCTTTCACTGATTTTGGTGTGTGAGACGGGACATTGTTGTATAATAAAATCACTTTGCTATATCTTCTAGCCCATTCCGGTCATCTTTCGACTAATGCATGACTTAAATTAGTTTCTTATAATTTTATTCTGCTCCAGTTACCTTACAGAAGCAAAAAATAATCATTTCATATACCTAAAATTTCGAATATTTGTAAAATGTTTTGTTTATATAAAACGTTAATTGCCAAGTTTTATAAGATATTCGTATGGATGGCCCATACTGATGTATTTTTTAGCAAACAATACAACAAGTATATGTAGTGCTTATATATTTTTTAATTTAATATTTCCTTAAACACTCACTAAAATAATTTCATTTAGGTAATGCTGGCAGCGGTTTTTGTTTTGGAGACGTCGATAATATAGGAAGCAATGGCTATATATTACCCGAATAATCACTAAAACTTTTTCTCATCTTGCAGATGGCACTACAGTTTAAGAATTTCTTATGTTGAGCAAAACCATTTTTATATTTCATTATGGTCCCCTTACGTTACGAGAAATTAACACATTAAGTTAGTTTCTTCTGTAGTTACGAACAAATAAATTTAGCACCAAATTATTCATTGAATTTTTTGCATGAGACAACGAGTGGTAAATTTTTCATATTGCACTCCAAAATTAATAGTTAATCTAATTATTTGAGGGAATAAATGCACGCCATCAATCGACAATTCCGTCAGATGATCCCTTGTTGTCAAATCAAAATATAATCTCTAGGTATAAACAGCTGATTTTGAAAGGTCATATCAAAATGGCGACATAGCGTTTTGCGTCTGCAAGTGTCTCAACGCTAACAAAATAAATATCTCTAGACATATATTTTCTATTTAATATTTTATTCTCATCATTACGTTTTATAATAATATTAGGGTGAGATAATATTATTTCAGATTGAGATTTGTTCAAATTTCATCAAGTTTAAATGAATCGTATTCTTTAAAATATTTTCGCTTTATGTTGGTAATGAAACGTCATACTAACGTCAGATATGATATGAAGTTCATTCGTGAAAAAATTAAACCATAGTGACTGCATGCCAAAATGGCAGGACATTACGCGCCTTCTTGTATACGCAAGCCACCTACCTGATGTCTTACAGCAATAAAAATTCGTTACCACCATGCCCCACAACACTTTTTGTTTAAATAGCAAACCAACTTAGTCAAATGAAATAACATTTCTTGCTTCAGTATCTGAGAGAATTTAGTCTCAACGGGACTATAGAATTACGTAAATGTAATAAACACTTGAAATCAAATTATTCACAGATTTTTATTAGTTTTACAAAAGAAAAATGGATGAATCTACATCATATTTTTATATTTCATATTCAACGATAAGTTGTAATGAGATTAACAATACTTTCTTTTTACAAGAGATCATAAGATACGTATAACAAAATATTAAAAGTTTTATATTAAATTTCTAATTGTAATAAATATTTTGTATTGGAAATATGTATATATCATCTAATCTTAAATCTAGACAAATTCTCTTTGCGGGCTTCCACCACCGGTAGAAAAGTCCATAAGTTTAAAATCGTCTAAAACTCCCTGAATTATGAAATGGTCTAATGTCCACATTCACAGGTATTGCAGTAAACTCCACTCCACACAAATTAACAATTTATTCAGAACGTTCAAGAGCACGTCGACTCTCATTGCCAACCGTATTACCGACAGTTAGAGTCCATGTGCTCTTGAACGTTCTGAATAAATTATTAATTTGTATGGAGTAGTGTTTACTGTGATATCTGTGAATTTATTCAACTACAATATTGCAATGTCCACATTGTTAGATATTGAAATAGGGATTACATTTTTACACTGAAAGGAGTTCCTCAAAATCTTTCAAGTGACAGATAAAAACTTATGATAAAAAGCGTTCCTTCGAAAAATGTCAAAGTTAGATGCTGTGTTAATTATGCATAATTTCTATTAGGTTTAGTAATAGAGCTAGAGAAACGGCTTCTCTAAAATATCAAGCTATGCCAATATTGGTAATTGAATATCTGCACAACATGAAAAATAATGCTTGAACCTCTTGAAGATAACGTTAACTCGTGTTTTTACATTCCTCTGATTTCTGCATTACTTTCCCAAATTCCTTCACTAATTTATAAATCACGTCAATTCAGAAGCATTTCCTAAGCTTACTGCATGTAATATTTATTATATTATTTTATTATACTTAAGTTTTTCATTAAACTATAAAATTCTATTCACAGATAGAATTCACAGAAGCTGCGGGTTGAACTAAACGAATATTCGAAATACTTTAATATAGTTATTCTTTTTGTATATACAAATCAAAGATAAATTTACAAATTCCATTAACTTTAGCTATGATTTTTTTATTAATTTCAAAACAGAATTATGCTGATATAGCACCGACGTGTAACTAGTGACATCTATGATGCAGTAACTTAAACAAACATACGAATGCTTACCGCAGGCATTTATAAACATGTAATAGAAATCTACTAATGTTAATTTATATTATCACCAGATGGCAGTTATTAAATAACTTAAATTTTATAATTAATAATTGTATATTTTCAAACTTAAAATATTTTATAAATAAATGCAATATTATAATAAATATCCAATAAGCTGCACAATGAAGTAATAAAATTTGGATTTCTTAAAGTTTCCCCTGGAAATATTTAACGAATCTATATAATTAAATTTAAAAAGGTTATACCAGTAATATTTTCATAAACTGTATCATTAATCATTTCTCATTTGTTAGAGCAAAGTAATGCTGTTTCAAATGTCGAACCAGATTGAAAAGAAAAAAATTATAACAATTATTTAATACATCTACGTTTTAAAACGTGAAATACATTGTACTTGAACTACAATAAATTATATCTATAATCCTTGAATTATTATGCATTTAATATAGCTACCGTGGTAGCACGTATAACTTCCAATTATGATTTTGGTAAATTGTAGTTAATTTTACACGTTAAATAGAGCAGCGGTTGAGGTGAATAGACGGTATTATAAACAATACAACCGTTTACCAAGCTTATCGTCTCAGGTGACGTATGTTTTCACCTTGTAACTGTTCTACGTTATCATATAATGGTATTGGGTATTAGATCTACAGTGAATGTCAAATGTTTAGAACGAATTAAATTAATTGAAGGTCGAATGTTGACAATAAAAGACTACAGAATAACTTGACTCTATTTTGTTGCTAAAAGGAATTTTTGCTCAATTTAATCGTCGTACCGGTAAAATTAAATATAAAAGGATTATTTTCTACATTCTATTTAAGTTAAAATGCTTATATATATAATGCTTATAATAACCCATTAAATTTATTTTTTTTAAATTTGTTAGCTCTTTAAATTAGTAATTCCAACAATAAGGTCTATATTTGCATGTACTGTTCTAAGAAATTAGCAAATATGGCTTTTATTCCAGGAACCACCAACTTAAATTGTCTGCGAAATTTAAAAATGTTTACTGGAAATTATATTTGGCAATTACTATATTCCTCCACATCCTTTCTTGTATCAATACTTTCCAACACCATATTAATTTTAATGCATTTACAATAAGATAAAATATGCCGCGGATGACATTATTTTTTAATCTTCGTATTGAAGTTAGTTACGAACACTACAACTGTTGTGCGTATTTAACCTTTTAGCAACATCTATCAATTATTTTACCCTCTGTATAATTTATTGAATCCAAGGCTGGCAAGACTTTCATTCCCTATAAGTTTTAAAACGTCAAACAAATTACACTCTGATTTTTAATTCGGAAGATTAAAATGGAAAGACACGTTTACACTATGGAATTTTTCAAAGCCACATAAAATCGAATTTCGTGCAGTGATAAAACACTTCTGGATGGCTGGGAAAACGGCCATGGAAATTCGAAATATTTCGCCAGAGGTTCATGGCGGATGCACTTCATCATTTTCAACCACCAGCTTCTGGGTGAGCGAGTCGTGCGATGTCGTGTTAGCCGATCGCCAATTGAAGCTGAAAGTGATACCAGAGACAACAGGCATCGCAGAAGAACGTGTTGGCCGTATCCTACACGAAATTTTGGTATGAAAAAGCTTTCGGTACGATGCGTACCGCGTTTGCTCACATCGAAGCAAAAATGAAATGGGGTTACCGTTTCGAAGGAGTGTCTGGCCAGGATCCAACGCAGTCCAAGCGATTTCTTCATGCGTTTCGTAACCGTGGATGAGACTTGGATCCATCACGACATACCGGAGACCAAGGAACAGTCGAAGAAGAGGACTTTTCCGAACGAATCGGCTCCGAATAAAGCGAAGACCGTTCCATCGACTATCCGGAAAAGGGAAGAATGATCACGGGGCAATACTATAGTGATGTATTGATGCGATTCGTTGCGGTATTGAAGGAAAAACGACCTCGTTTGCAGCGGAAAGAAGTGCTATTCCACCACGATTGGAGCACTGTTTGAAAAAGTATGTTGATCTTCGAGGAGACTATATCGAAAAATAAAAATTAAAAACCACACCAATACCGTGTTTTTCTTGTCGATTTCGGAAAATTTTATATCGCCCTCGTATAGCAAGCCTGCTTGCTGGCACTTCAATTTAAAAACGGAATTAAAATATAGAGTATGGTAGTTTATAGAACCGAGTGTAAAATTACCCATTAACATTATTAGATTTCGGGGGCATTTTAAATTGGTAACTTGAATAATAAAGACCATATTTGCATATACTAGCTTGAAAAATTAGCTAATATGGCTTCTATTGTGAAAACAGCTTCAATCTCCTGTAAAATTAAAAAATGTTAGTAGGAAGGTGACCCGTTATATTACTATTTACATCTGCTAAATATAATACCAATAATGGAAACCTTGGGTTTATTTCTAATGAAGTCTAAGAAAATTTGTTCAAAACTTTCGCAATTCTATGTAGGTGCCAAATTCCTTTATTTTATAGCCTTGTTTACTTTTTTCACCGAATTACTCACTTTCTTATGGTTTCACATGACCTCTGTAATTATTGTTTATATTTGGAATTAGTAAACACTCCCAAGCATGTTTTAAATATTTGTTTTATTACTTTGGTTTCATAGAATACAATATATATATAAATAAAAATAATGCAAATAACAGTATAGATAATTATATACAATATAAACATAATTTGCAAGTCAACTACACAATATTTAAAATCTTAATTTAAAACTATGTAATATGTGATGAATTTAAAAACGGTCAGGTTTCTTTGCTACAAATAGTGTATAGTCACAAGACAAAAAAAAACTACATACATCAAAGTAAACAAGAAAAAACAACCTTTTTTTTCTCTTCAGTCAAGACTTAGAAAAATACTTATTATATCTCAGTGTAGGTCCTCAGTTTTAAGTACATTTGAAGCTTATGGTATCACAATATTGACTCTAATTATCGTAGATTTTCTTTTCAACAATATCGATTGCTTCCAAAAGGCTTAATGAGTCGTTAGATTTCAAACCTTGTCGACGTAAATCTAAAAATCTCTTCTCAAGTTGTTCCTTATCCCTTCCTATCTGCCACCATACTTTAATACATGCATGCAATAATGGCAGATACAATTCTAACAGATCACTATCACTAACCCCTTCAAACCTGTGTAATGCTAAATCGGCCCATTTATCTGCATGGGGCGAACCTGGAATTAACATACTGCACCCTAGCAACCTACAAAGGGCAAGTAATACAGGCGTTGATCGATCAGTATATACATTGTTTAATAATCTAAAAATATTCTCTAACAATGGTATGGCGTAAGAGTATTCATTTGAACTGATGAGCTGCTTCACTTTGGTTATCTCTTCGTCTTGTAAGAAATTCAACAAAGCACGTGCTCCATGTAACCTTGGTTCATGTGAGATGAATTTCAAGAACGACTCGAAACCTGTACTTCGAGCAGATATCAAATTGTTATCGAAATTCCCCATTATAACCTTTTTTGGAAATACCACAGAGGACATGAGATCAGGGAAATCCCTCTTTAATGACATATATAGATTATAAAAATCTGTATATCTTCTATCGATTGTTGCTGGTGTAACATCTTGCCTACCAGAAGCATGTCTCACAACCAATTTATACGTTACATACTTCTTATCCGGACCTTCTTTTTCACATATATACGCTGATATAATTTCAAATAATAAACGATTGGCATCATCACTTTCTATAGAACAAACAAAAAAAGTAATCCAATTACGTGTATTCAAAATCTCAAAAATATGCTAATAAATACCTGCTTCTTGTTGGCTTAATGTTAACATCTAAAATTTTGCTTGAACAACTTCTTGGTGATTGGTGAAAGCGTATTGTTTAGATCCCTACATCCATCTAAGCCAGATAGTTAATTTAAAATGATACACTGTAAAATAATCGTATGACGAACAAAACATTCAAACAACCAGTGATTCATATTTTTTGTACTCACAAAATTCTATTCCTAATGTAGAAGAGGTTGCATAGATGCAAGGCTTCGAGGGCACTTTCCAGCAAGTGCAGTAACAAATCGAAAATGACAGTGGAGTTGCGGACATTCTAGACGTTTAGAAGTTGATACAAGGTAATCAATAATATTGCTACTTCATCTGCTAATACCAATAACACCTGGCATGTTATTTGGCGTTGTTTGTAAGTACTTTTATCGATTTTAGCTTTGTAAATTTAAGAAATTTACATTCACGCATTACGATTCCAATATTACCGATCAATTTCCAAAAATTTATACCTTGGATATTTATTGCTGCCGTTTTTGCGCTCCCTGACGATCTTTTAATTGGATTCACAATTTTGTATTTCACGAAGTGCTGTTAAGCATACATATAACTAAGAATTTTATTATTAAAACAAATTACCAAGTATATACACGTATTAATATTAGATTCTTTTATTTAGGCAAGGTATGAAGTAAACTACAGGTGTGTATAAACTCTATAAATTGCGACAAAGATTGAACAGTTATAATTTGTCTAACATTGCAATGATAAGTGTAAAGCTTCCTCTTTAATGATGAGCATAACAGCGAATTCTATTGCTTTAAACAAGTATTTTGCATACCTGAACCAATGTTTTCTCAAAGAATATAGTGATTTTCAATTAAAATGTGTATCATAAAATTCCCTACTTTAGAGAATTCTTTTGTTGAACAAACAACAAAACTTAGTAATAGTTGTTAGTTGATTGCTGTTAGAGATACGATAATGAACAAAATGTTATGTAATAAAAAATTGGTATTCGACCCTTTTTTTACAGAGAAGGGAACTTTATAGTGTAAAACATTTGATATCATTTTATTAAAACTTCAGCTTGATATACATATGTCACCCATTTTCCCGATATTTTATTAAAAACAATATTATACACAGTTTTGTCAATGATCTGTTGAGAAATTATGTTATAGTGTTACCAAAATTATTAGATTTCTTTAAACAAATTATAGTAAGATTTTTCTTTCGACAAAAAGAAAATTATAGGATAATATTTAGCAATAGTGTAATTTACAAATATTAACACTATGCAAAGTACATTACCAAAATTTAATAGCTAAAGGATAAAAGTAAAAATATCGAATATATAATATAAAATTAAACTTTATAGAAACTATCTTAAAATAACCAAACGAAAAAACAATGATTCAAAACTGAAATACTTTAAAAATACAATCATCTGATGCACATTATAGACAGGAAAAATTTCAACGATGACCGTATTTCTTTGCAAAAACAATAAATATATTTCATCTCAAAATATTTGCGATTATTACACTAAAAATAATCTCGCTGTTGTAGTGGATAGCAACCGCAATGAATTACCGAAGAAAAATTTGACGTAACTGAAACTAAAAATGATAAATTTGTTAAAATTTTAATTTTTATTGGAAGTAAAGGATTATGCTAAAATCTCGTTATTATCTGACAACTGGCAACCCTGCTTGGAAGTCATGTATTTTC
Source organism: Trypoxylus dichotomus (assembly GCA_023509865.1). NCBI lineage: Eukaryota > Metazoa > Arthropoda > Insecta > Coleoptera > Scarabaeidae > Trypoxylus > Trypoxylus dichotomus. The sequence continues at coordinate 67,945,604 of CM042076.1, read as the reverse complement.
ATGAGCCATCTTCACTGAGCAGTTCGATGAATTTTTTCACGACTGTTCTTAACCACTGTGACCAAAATAATAGCTTACTTAATTCTTACCAAAAATTTGGTAAAATGACTAATGCACCACACAACTAAAAAAACACTAAATCTAAGGATAAAAAAGTGGGAGCCGATAAATTTCTTTATTCAAGAATTCAAAGAATTTTTTGCGTTCCTGAAGTCGATAAAAAAACACAGAAATCGATAGTTTGACATCTTTTATTTATTTTGCCAAATTATCAGTTATATTAGCGCACACATATAGAAAAAAAAACAATAATAAATAAATAATATCAACGTATAAACACTTATCAAATAAATACTACTACAAAAATTATTTAAAAAATGCGTCAAGTTAAGGAGCTAACTTCTGTTCTGCTATCGGATACGTTACGTTGAAGATCTTTTGTACCGTCCTCGTTAATTTACTACTAACTGCATTATATTTGTCCGTCTTCCTCGATTTGACGCACAAATAGTAGACTGGAATGCCTATAAATTAAATGAAAATTATTTATATATTAAAATCACATCACGGCACCGTTCGATCCAATCTGAACACTAATATTTACCTGTTAAAGTAATCCCTGCGCCAATAACCGTATTCCAAGGTTGCGTAGGAATCGGGAAGATTATGAGGAAAGCGCAGCAACACAGAAAAAATACGGGTATAATCAAGTTTACTTTGATAGGTCTCTGCATCTGCGGTTTCTTGTATCTAAGCCACAGCATCCCGGCAATACTGGCGGCCACGGAAAACCAAAGGATTTGGCTGTAATAATTGATAAGAACGAAGACGTCGCTCACTAGTAACATGGCCAATGACGCAAGACACTGAAAAAGTAAAACAAAAGCAAGGCGTTGAAAATCTATCTGTCAATAATCTACAAGAATTGATGCAAACTGTCAATTAATTTCTGAAGGACGCCTTCGTACTCTTGTATCTTTGTTATTTTACTTTCCTTATGATTTCTATACTTACGGTGAATATTAGAGAAGGTATGGGTGTCAATTTGTTAATGTGGATGAATGAAAACATATCGGGAAGATGGCCTTCCTGCGAACCGGTCATGAACAGTCTTGCAGAAGTGAAAAGGACCCCATTCACTCCGCCGAAACAGGATAGGGAGACGAAGATGGGGATCAGCCATGTTACGTTACTGAGCGTGTGATGGCCGAAAGACTGAAATTGAAAAAGCAAATACTTTTTTCTGTATTTTATCTTATAGTGGTTTTATGCGCACATTTAACTTAATATTTACCCAAATTAAGATTAAACGTAGCATGGTTCATGCGGATAAGTTATTTTCATTCTAAATTATTATTATGGCACACACGGAATATGGTATGCTTTCAAAGTAAAGTTTAATTGAACGCATGTGGCAACTTCCTAACAGTATTACGTATTGGACTTATGTCTTACAAACGCCATTTTAAGTATGAAGTTGACAGCGTATTGGATTGCATTGTAGCGGGACCAATATTTTTCAACAAAATAATTATTGGTGAGATACAATTACACAGTGATAGAATACGAAACTGTTTCTTCCAACGAGAAAACGCACATACAGCAATGGATATTCTGGAATATTTGAGGGCATATTTTGATAATAGATTGATTAATCAAGCATTCTAGCTTTTTCAATCTCCAGATCTTACTCCGTTAATTTTTATTTTTTTCGCTATTTAGAAAACAATGTGTTTCAAATTAAATTATACAATACAATTTGGAAAAGTTACTATTAAAAATTCAGCAAGGAGTTTCTAATATTACCGTCGATGATTTTCAGCGCGTCTTTGAAGACTGCAAAACAAAAGTGAACATTAAACTAGAATACTTAGAAAATAACAGATACTTTCACCATTTATTGTTGTGGGATTAAAATTTTATATTTGATTGTTATCTTTTTAAATAATAATGCTCACTGTCGTTCACATTTGAAATTCCTTAATAAATTCATTTCTAAAAGTTAGTGATTTTTGCGCGAACCATAACCAATTCGTAATATTGGTTGCATACGTCACAGATTTTACATGGAAAGTCTTTAGTGAAGTTCACAGGTATAGCAGTAAACTCCACTCACACAAATTAATTAATTATGTGGAACGCAGCGTTTCGAGAGCTCTCATTCTCAACCGTGTTACCGACTGAAAGTAAAAACTGTATCACACATGCAAATTATTTTCTACGCAGGCTCTAAAATTTCTAAAACATATGACTATTTACAATCTACTAGGTGGTCTCATGCCTTTTACGGGAAAGGATGGACCGAAAGCGAACCGTATCTTTAACAGGGCCTATGGTAATAAATCCATCAAGCTCGAGTGTGCAATTGCGGGTGGTTCTCTGTTCAATAAGTTTTCGTTCTTTTTCATATATACCGTTTCATACGCGTCTAATTCTCTATACGAGTTCACGTTTTTAAATAGTGTCAGATTTTTTAAATCAATCTTATATCCGGATTTTACCATATGCTCTGCTACGCTTGATAGTTCAGGTTTGTTGAAACGATAGTGTCTAATATGTTCTTTGAACCTCGTTTCGATACTTCTTTTTGTTTGTCCAATATAAACTTTCTCACAATCATTGCATGCGATTTGGTATATTCCAGACCATTTTATCATCTCCGGTTTATCTTTGGGATTCCCTAAGAGATTCTTTAGACACTTGTTTTTGACACAAAACCTGAACTATCAAGCGTAGCAGAGCATATGGTAAAATCCGGACATAAGATTGATTTAAAACATCTGACACTACTTAAAAACGTGAACTCGTATAGAGAATTAGACGCGTACGAAACGGTATATATGAAAAAGAACGAAAACTTATTGAACAGAGAACCACCCCCAATTGCACACTCGAGTTTGATGGATTTATCACCATAGGCCCTGTTAAAGACACGGTTCGCTTTCGGTCCATCCTTTCCCGTAAAAGGCATGAGACCACCTAGTAGATTGTAAATAGTCATATGTTTTAGAAATTTTAGAGCCTGCGTAGAAAATAATTTGCATGTGTGATACAGTTTTTACTTTCAGTCGGTAACACGGTTGACAATGGGAGCCCACGTGCTCTCGAAACGCTGCGTTCCGCATAATTAATTAATTTGTGTGAGTGGAGTTTACTGCTATACCTGCGAATTGTACATCCACACAGTCCTTGCAATCGTCATTTCTTTAGTGAAGACATATAACGGATTTGGCCAAGGTTGCAGCAGTCTAGAGAGTATGTGGTAGAACAACCGAAATTTAGAGAACATTTTAGCAAAGTTTTTATCATTCTACAAAGACAAGCGAAGCTGCAAAAAAAAAATGCCACATCAAATTGTGATCTTAAAATTAAAAATTTCTATATTATTAGTAGTATAATAGAAGTAGGTAAATGAGTAACTTTAAAAATAGGTTTGACCACACTGTCTTACTAAATAATTTATAGATCGCATGAATATCCGTGACCACTGTAAAATTGCCTTTCTACTGTTAAAATTTTGTTACTACGACCTTACGAAATAAAAAGAAATGAAAACATTTCAAGGCCTTACCACCGCAACAGCCGGTGAACTTAAGATTTCTTCTTTGGACAATATAACAAAGTAGGCAACGTTAGCCAAGACATAGACGGCAGTCACCAATGGCAGAGCAATCCATATAGCTCGAGGTAGATTTCTTAAAAGAAAAAGAACAAAAAGAATAGAGTTTGAATTATAAATCCTTTCACTAGGTAATTTGAAATAATTACGTGAATGGTACAAGTAATTTTAACAATAAATCAAGCGTTTGCGAACGTTTTTCGTATAGATTTAGTATAATACCGTCATAAAAATGCTCTTAATATCTCTGAATTGCGATTGAATAACCTATTTTCCTTCTTATTCAAGTAAATTATGTCTATCGCGTCCGTTTTTAGAATTAAGTGCTTCAATTCGCGAGAAATCACGTTCCTATCCGCACCGACATCGGAAATGGATCCCCGGGAATACATTTCAAGTCGGAATAAATGAAAAGAACACGACGAGAGAGGAAAAGACGGAACTAGGTCGAACTATAGATCTTTAATTCAATAGTTCGCTTACTAAACATTATGCAATACATTAATTTAGAAGCCAAATGTTTAAAACATATCTTAATTTTAATTTCAAATTAGTGGAGATGTATAGTGTTTACAACGCACATTATTAACTAACTGAATGTTTATATACTCGCAAAATGAATAGAAATAAATATATACTAAAATAATAAATATAGTATACCGATATGGGTCCTTTAGTTCTTCAGTCACGAAGTTCAGGTAATTCCAGCCCCCAAATGCGAATAATCCAGAATAAAATGCAAATGATAGGGCGGTTGGATTGAAGTTCCCTTCAAATGCATTGTCGAAATGCTCGACTTTTCCTGTAAAAATCAAAAATTCCAATTAAATTATAACACATACATATAAGTGATGAAGATTATTTTTTAACAAATGAGAGAAAAGTACACCGAAAAAGTGCTGCTAAATACAGCTACCCATGGTATTTAGTGAGATCATTCACAAGAAAATGAGCTGCTGTGAATGGTGGCACGTGTTAGCCACGGGAAGATAAAAAGTAAATCTGGTCCTACTGTTAAGCCTCGGTATGTAAAAATTCAAAAGGGACAGCAAATGCGGAACTTGTAACACATGGGCTGAAAAGTCCCGGGCCTAACACATAGATCACGCTAGTTTTATTGCAGTCACCTTTCTCTCAGTTAGTACTAACCTTCAAAAGACAGCTGTTAAAATTTCATGATATTCTATTCATTAGTTTGTGAGTTATTGTGCTAAGAGTCACGCTACTTTTGTTATTTTCAAAACAATGGATCAAAAACAATTTCGTCTTTTAATTTTACACTGCTTCTTGATGGGAAAAAATACCGTTCAAGCGAAGCAATGGCTTGAAAAGTGTTATGGGGACTCCGCTCCGTCAGAAACAACAATAAAACGTTGGTTTGCTGACTTCAAACGTGGTCGTAGAGACACCGATGGTGCAGAACGCAGTGGACGTCCAAATGAGGCGGTAACACCAGAAATCATCAAAAAAATCCACAAAATCGTTTTGAATGATCGAAAAGTGAAGTTGCGTGAGTTAGCTGACATCGTAAAGATATCGAAAGAACGTATTGGCTTTATATTGCATGAGCATTTGACTATGAGAAAGCTCTGTTCAAAGTGGGTACCGCGTTTGCTCACTGTTGACCAAAAACAAGAACGTGTTGATGATTCTGAGCAGTGTTTGGCCATGTTTAAACGTAACAAACCGGAATTTTTGCGTCGATATGTGACAATGGATGAAACATGGATTCATCACTTCATTCCGGAATCAAAGCGATCGTCATCTGAGTGGACAGCAACTGGTGAAGCTCGGCCAAAGCGCCCGAAAGCGCAACAATCGACTGGAAAGGTTATGGCCTCGGTATTTTAGGATGTGCGTGGTGTAATATTCGTCGACTATCTTGAGAAAGGAAATACCATCAACAGTGAATATTATATAGCGTTATTGGACCGTTTGAAGGCAGAAATTGCAAAGAAACGACCGCATATGGCAAAGAAAAAAAATTTGTTTCATCAAGACAACGCACCGTGTCACAAGTCAATCAAAACAATGGAAAAACTACATGAATTGAACTTCGAATTGCTCCCACATCCACCGTATTCGCCAGATTTGACACCTAGCAACTACTGGCTGTTCGCAGACCTCAAAAAACTCTCACCGGTTAGAAATTTCGCACGAATGAAGAGGTTATTGCTGAAACTGAGGCCTATTTTGAGGCAAAAGATAAATCGTTCTACAAAAGTGGTATTGAAATGTTAGAGCGGCGCTGGAATGATTGCGTTGCTCTTGATGGAGATTACGTTGATGAATAAAGCTAATTTTGAACCAAAAAAACGTGTTTTCTTTGTTAGGCCTGGGACTTCTCAGCCCATGTGTTACATCACCATTTCAAATCTTATGTGCCAAAATTGTTTGTGATGCAACACGACGATCCGCCAAAGAAATAAATCCAAATTCTTTTAAAAGATTAGTATATCAATAGCCAAAATTAAGCATCAAATTAAGTAACTAAATGATTCACAATTATTGATGACGCAGAATCAATACAATCTAAAGTATGGAGGTTAAAATCCCCCGCAAGGATGAAATAATTGTCCGATAGAGAAAGTAATTCCAGCTTATGGAAAAGGCGTAGCCGCTGGGTATATAAACAACTATAATGGTAATCAAACTGTTTGTGCAAACTCGACCTAACAGCAAGCAAATCAACGTTACTATTAATTAAGTCCACATCATCATCAATCACAATCTGGTCACACAAAAAATTAGACCTGACAGCAATCAACGCGCCTCCACCCCGCCCAGATCTTCTATCAGTCCGGAAAACAACAAAATGTTCACAAAACAGCTCCGAGTTCAACAAAGTATCACCACCCCAAGTCTCAGTCAATAAGGCAACATTAACGGTCAAGCAGCTTAGACAGTAAGAAAAAGTGCTCACTTAAACTAATTGTTTATACACGGTGATATTAGCCGAGAGGGAATTGCAATGTTAGACAGAGAAACACACTCGAAACCGCGCTGATGACACTGGGTAGGTAGTAACATGTCCGCATTCTCTCTTCACATTGTGTTTCTCGTGAATGATACCACCACATGAGACGAAAAATATAAAACCTGCCTAATTTGTTTCTCCAACGGAAATACCAATTTCAAAATTTTAAAACTTTTAGAGTCGACCAAACAAACAATTATAGTTCTTTCTTTATCACCAGAGTGATAATTTATAAACATTTTATTCCTGGATTTAGTATTGCAACTTTGTTATTTTCTCACTACATTGTTCGTTAATTGCTTCATTATATTTCGCAAATACAAATTTTAGATTGGTTTAAGTCTAGTCACCATGATCACCGAAATGTGTTATTTAAATACTGGGGTACTTGATGATAACAATGCGATAATGCACCGACATTGAATAATAAGCAATTTGATCAACCTTCAAAGATATGTATGTCCTCTACCAATTGAGCTAGATTATTTTTAGTAAAGGTGAAATTTTGTTGCGTAGGCGTATACCTTAGCAAATTCAAATAATCGATTCGTTGGAAATTTAAGAATACATGTGTAATTCAAAAGCGATCCATCCTCTAAAAATAACTGACGACAATCACAATGTGTAAATACAGCACTATAATTACTGAAAATAAATAAATAATAACCGTATACAATAACGATCGCAAGGACTGTGTTACCGACTGGCCCAGTCGGTAACACGTTCCGAATAATTAATAAATTTGTGTGAGTGGAGTTTACTGCTATACCTGTGATTAACCATATAAGAAACGAATTTCGCAAGAACGGTAAATCTTAGTAGAAACAACACTGTAGCTTTATGATATACTAGTACCATGCCAACAATTAAATTTTCATTTGGAGTAGTCTATGATTTTCATATAAATTGTGGAACACTGTCGAACAGTAACATTTTTCGAAAGTCAAACTTTGACAACTGTCATAGTAAAATCAAATTATTGAAAAGTATGACAACTTTCCAATAATTAGATTATTTATTACCATGTCAGAAAAACAACACAAAGATTTTCTTGTTGAAAGCTATTTTAGAACTGGTACATTTACATTAGTAAATGGACAGCGGATTTATGCAATTAATCAAAACATACAGGATGTTCGTCAACCGTTCTCTGATTTTATAGTTACGTATGAACAGCTGGTTACGCAAATTCATGGTTATGTTAACAGATTTGGTGAAACGGAAATAGTACTTCGTAAATCTGGAAGCAGAACACCTAAAAGAAGAACTGCAAAATGCATTGAAGATGTTCTACACCGAATGGAAATCTCACCAAAGAAATCCATTGCGAAATTGTCACAGGAAGTCCTGTTATCAATTGAAACATGCCACACCATTCTTACAAAAATATTTAAAATTATATCCATATAAAAATCAAGATGTCCATGAACTCAGTCCTGATGATTATAATAGAAGAACCGAGTACCGTCAATAATTCTTGAATAACTTGCATAAAAATGATGTTCTAAAGAAATATTTCTTTACTGGCGACGCCTGATTTTATCTTTCGGGATATTTAAGCAAGCAAAATATGAAAATATGGTCGTCAGAAAATCCTCATGAATTTGTGGAAAAATCATCACCTTCGCAAAAAACTGGTGTTTGGTTGGCGGCAACGAAACATTGGATCCACGTTTTTTAACGGAGTGATAATTGCTGAAAGATACCGAAATGAGATTTTGGATTATCTTACTTTATTAAACAGTTAAATGATGACGAAATTACAGAAGGATATTTCCAACAAGACATTGCATCGGCATATATACTGAACAAATACTTATTCATTTAGAAAAGGTTTTTTGATAATCGAATAGTGAATTTTCCTCCAAGCTCTGCAGATTTCGCAATTCTAGATTATTCCATTTTTCCGCACATTAAGGACACGATTTTAAGAGCACCACAACACACTATTAGAGAACTTTGCAATAGTCTTACAGAATTTTCTAATAATACGGTTCTTGAACATTTGTCAAACACATTTAAAAACATGAAACGCAAAGTTCGAAACAAGAGAGCAACATTTGGATCAACTTCTTTATCGTAGTATTTTTTTACAATAAACGCATTTCTGTAAACACTATATTTTACGTAAAATATTGCCGCAATAACTAAAATTAACGGCACAACCAGTTTGATTTTCGAAAAACACTACTGTTCCACAGTGCTACCAGATTTAAATAAAAATCATAGGCTACTATAAATGAAAATTTAAATGAAAGCATGGTATTATATCGGGTGTTTTTTAGGAGGTCTGTTTTTAAATTGGCAATATTGCTTCTAGAACAGTAAATTTGACAATTCACAGCCAATTAATGTTCGGTATGTGCTGCCATTACTAAATAAATTTGTTTTATTTTTTGTTTGAATTAAACTAAAGACAGTAATAAAACAAAATAATCACATGAAAGCAAAACAATTGACTGACAATAACTAGTGCTCAGTGTTATAATAATCGTCTAAATTACGGAATTTATACCACCACATTTCACTTGAAATAAATCACTTTGTATGATCATGATATTATTTTTCATGTCTAAGCCAAAAAATGCTTCAGTATGTGCACATTATAATGTAAAAAAGAAAATGATAAACTAATTCAAAGTGAAAAGGTTATTTTATTTTTAATGGTAAATGGCTCTTGGTCCATCCTGTATTTGTAGGCACTAGCTTGACTCTACAATCTTCGACTAATGATGAATAATGAAATTGTAAAATTCATTTATCCGCTAGCACTGACGCAAACTAATCATATTTAGAAAGAATTCATGCCTTCGTCGGCAAAAGATGCAGCTTGAAACAAGATAACTTAATATGCAAGATAAACAGATTGTTTGCGTCTTATTTGCAGGAAGTAGAATTGGATTAAGTTCAAGTTTCTAAAGATATTAACATACATACATACTAGGAAATATCCTATGAACTATAATCTCATTTAATAACGCGGGACGAACTTATAAGTATGATAAGAAATATTTACAAACAAAGAGTATTGCTAATAATCGTGACGTAAATTATCAATCATATTGACATTCATTCCTTTTCACGCAGCTACTTGATTAGTCCGTACGACGATCATTCATTGTAAGAACCTGAACAATGATTTTTATTCAATGAATTAAAAAAATATATATGTGATTAAAACAACAATCTATTACATTGTGAAGACTAGGAAATTCAATTAAAGCAAAGATTGTGGGGTAGTACAACTGACAACAGTTATAACAAAGATAGATTAATCTATTAGAAAACTTTTCTGAATTTTTGCACTTCTACTGTAAAGGCCAACACATATTTTAGTGCATCGGAAGTGTAATTAAGCAATTTTGTGGTGACTAATCCAGAAATGCCGTCATATTTGTTCTATCAGATCTAGTTTGCGATATTCACTCTTTCTGCCATATTCAGGAGAAATTTGCCAAAATTAGATATAACGTAGTCGTAACGGTTGTGGGGTTCCGCCGTGTCACTAGGTTTTTGTCCCTGACTGTACTGAGTACCTTTGAAAATGCGAACCGCAGGCAGTTGTTCGCGAAACATCAGGGACAAAAACCTAGTGACACGGCGGAACCCGACAACCGTTACGACTATGTCAAACGGCCGTAAAGGAGATACTATTTAGATATAACGTGTTGTTACGTAACGTTACGTAACTTTTTAAATATTACTATTTGATACCTGATAACTGAAATACAAAAAAAATGGGTGGATATATTTAACAGAAAAATATGCATATACAATCATCAGTTAAAAATTTCCTTTTTATAAGATTTCCTTGCGTGAGGTTTACCGGAATAGTCTCGCTGAAGATTCCAAACGTCAAAAGAATTATCGCTACCAAAACATTGGCAACGTAATTTTATTCTATTTGTCTCAATTTTTTTGAAAGATCAGCAATATTTATTCCGTTCCGTTTTAATTAGTTAGGCAATGCAATTCCCAATGTTTATCTACGTATAAAGTAAGCTGTAATGCTCAGAGTTGCTCCAACAACCTGTAGTTTCCTAAAATTTGGCGTATGTTCTCCTTAATATAATGTACACAATAATTTCAAATAATTTTGAAGTCTTTGCTTCACTCTGCTATTAAGAATGTAGTAGAAGCACATTATAATATGTATTTTTAAAATGTCCCTTTCTCGATATAGCTGTCATGCACTACCGCCCATAAATTGAAGACCACGCTGACAAATCTGTATTAAATTTTAATGAAAAAGAAAACACGTTTTTAATGAGATAAAAACATGTATATTTATAGAAACTATAATACCAAAAACGAAGATTATTTTACAAAAAGAATACTTAATGAATATTTGTTTTATTACAATTTAGAGCAACTTTAACACTTTCGGAATAAAGGAGCTCCCATAAATGCTTTGCTGAACTTGGACTGACCTATTTTTTGTCTAATTCGTTCAATAATGGCTGCTCTTCGGTTCTCGAGTTCTTCTTATGAAGAAGATAACGACAATACAAGCATCGAGTATTACAAACTTTCTACCACGATAGATAGCTCAAGAACCGAAAAGCACCCAGCAACAACGGCCGTCAAAGCCTTAACAGCGCTTTCGTAAAACAAATTTTCTATAAGATCGAGGACCTGTGACTGTAGTTACCAAACCATACTTTTATGCCCCCCTCTTCTCCTGTTGTAAGAAGTTTCCGCAGAGTTTGGAGTAGCGTTTAGGGCCGCAAAGCAGAAAAATAAACTGAACCGCAACTAACGACACTCTAGATAAAATCACGTCCAGCTCTAACATTTCTTTATGCTGTCTTCTCTCAATATATATTTCTTCAATCCTTTAAGTAGATACTTTCATTAGAATTTGTTATATATGTCCTAATTCTATTAATTAGTTTTTGTAATCTTAAAAATATTGTTGCGTTGTATGTTAAAATCACGATTTTTTTAACATTTTATTTTTCGATGGGTGGCCTAAAACTTATGGGCGATAGTGCACATTTTGTCTTGTCGGACATTAGAGAAGGAGTGGTTACGAAAATGTGATCCAAAAACATTTGATTCTTGGTAATTGCGAAGTTCGCTTGTCCTATGTCGAAGGCAAGAAACGAACATGTCTGATAATTTCAAAATGACGTACAAAATTTGACGGCCTTATATTATAATTCACATTTCGTTAAAATTTGCGTTATTATTGTATACTTGTATTTATTTACAAACAAAATGCAGCATGATGTCTCTGCAAATGTTGGTTTGGGTTCGTGGTATATCCTTTTATACTAAATTTTACTTCTTCTTTTCAACACTTTCTTTTTTAAGAGTTAAACAAAATACAGTGTAATAATAAAAAGGATAATACCAAAATGTGATCTTAAACAAAGTGAACTGGAACTCGAAATTTGCAAAATACTCATTCAGAATCAGATTACACCAAATAAAAGACGCAAATTTAATAGAATTCATTCGAAAACAGTTTAGGCAGAAAAATTGATTGCTACAACATAAATCAAAATTTAATGGTGTTAATCGATAGAAATAATTTTTTCGGCTACATAATCTACATACATATTTCTCTTGAAACACACAGCCATTCAGTTTTTTTTTTTATCAATATGGGTGAAGCTGAATTTATTTGAGATGAGATAAGGTGCACGTGCTGGCTGAAAAGATGAGCGAAGTGCAAATAATGGATATATGAAAAAATATATAATTTATAACCTAAGTACCTAAAATAGATTAAGATTCTTGTGTAAATAAATTTAATATATACAGACGAAACGTAAATGTATAACATGAGCATATGAAGATTTGATGATAGAAATGAATATTGAAGCAAGTAAAATAAGACGGTTGCCTGAGGACAATACCAATCACAAAAAAAGGGACACCGATTTAGGGATGTTTACGAAGTACAAGGTAAAGAAGAAATCCGCTATATAGCTAGAAGAATAAAGAAGATCAGTAACTTATACCGTGCCCTCAATGAATTACTTTTCTGCTGATGATTTGAAATTATTTCGCGAAGTGTCTTGTCTTAAGGATTGTAACATGTTACAAGTCGATATGAAAATATCTAAATAGTGCACAGTGAATAATCTAAGCTTCAATATCAACAAGTCAAAAGTGATTTCTTTCATTTGCCGATATACGACCAATTACCTTCGACTACAAGCTTAATCAAGTGGTTGCTGAACGTGCTGAAGTGATAAAGGACTTGGGAATTTTGTTTGACACAATTTACCTTTGCGCAACATGTTTTTAATATATCATGCACCGGTAGATCTCTTGGCTTTCTTGTGCGTAACTGCAGACAATTTTCCAATGATCATTGAAACCCATATACAGGGTGGCGCAAGGGAACGGGAAATTTTCAAATAACGTCATTTCCACGAATAAATTCATAAAACTAGTAATTTATTAACGAAAGTGCATGTATGCAGCATGCCATTTATGTTTTTACAATCAAAATGTCCAAAAGTGTTTCTTTACTTTTTAAAGATGACATCGGAAAGATGTCCTCCCATTCGGCGTTCACACTCTAACAGCCTGTGATGAAAACTCTGGAATGCGCGGTGTAGCAAATCTTGGGGAATGGCAGTGATTTCTTGTTGAATGTTCTCCTTCAGTTCATGGATTGTTGCAGGTCGTGTACGGTACACCTTGCCTTTAAGATACCCCCACAGGAAGAAGTCGCACACACTAAGATCAGGGGATCTCGCAGGCCATTCAATGTCACTGTTACGTGAAATAATGCGTCTTCCAAACAATTGACGAACTGCTGCCATCGAATGTCGAGCAGTGTGTGACGTGGCTCCGTCCTGCTGAAACCACATGTTAAGATTAAGCTCGTACAGTCTCGGTGTAAAGAATGTTTGAAGCATTTCAATATATCGAGCGGATGTTACTGTCGCTGCACTACCATCCTCACGTGCAAAAAAATAAGGGCCGATAACACCATGACATGATACAGCACACCATATTGTGACCTTGTCGCTATGTAGTGGTCGCTGGTGTAACTCACAAGGATTGTCCTGGGCCCAATAACGAAGATTCTGTTTGTTTACGAAACCGTTCAGGTGGAAATGGGCTTCGTCTGATATCCATATGTTACCAACGAAATTCGCGTCCTCGTTAATTTTAGCCAATATCTGCCTACTAAACTCCATACGTGACGCTGGGTCTCGTTCATGTAATTGTTACACAATCTGCAACTTATAGGGATGGAAATGTAATTCGTACAGTAGTCTTTGTAAGCTTCGTCGCTTAATCCCTAGCGTAGATGCGTGCTGTCGAACGGAGCGGCGAGGACTTCTATCGATTGCAGCTCTAGCAGCCTCAATGTTCTCTGGGGTACGTACCGTTCGAATACCACCTGGAGCTTTCTTTTTCAAGACAGATTCTGTTTCTTCAACATTACGCACCCACGTTGTAATCGCATGCGCAGATGAAATATCCTCTGCGCTGCAGTCGCACTATCACCATTTTTATAAAACGCTCTCACAGCTACTGCACGTTCCGCACCAGTCCAACGATCCATTATTACTAAATGGCAATGCGTTCACAACAATTGTGCGACGTTACGAACAACTGCCGGCTCTGCAGTGCTGACAACTGTAACGTTCAAAATTTCCCGTTCCCCTGCGCCACCCTGTATTACGCTCTCATCAGATTCCGTTTGGAATGTACGTCTATTGTCTGGTCTATTAGACATGGTGCAGCGCAGATTCGCAAAATCTTTGGATCTAATGCATATCTACTGGCATACGTTTTCTCTGGAGCTTGTGTGATGGTTACATCAACACCGCGCCAATACTTCAACAGCTACAGTTTTGTTTTTTCGTGCTTTGGCGTCCGTAATGTTAATGCGTTCTATCTCCCCTTTCCTCAAACGAATGTTTTACTAAAATCACCTATTTACGTCGTTTGGACTAACTTCAACCTCCTTTCCCCGCAGTGTGATATCTTTCACGATTCTATAGACACAATAAAAATGGTAACTGCTCTTCACTGTAATAAATTTTTGTAACTACTTTTTTTTTGTTGTTATTTTCTGTATTCGGTTTGTATTGACTATTTTGTATTTATATATTAGTCCTATAATTGGATGTAAGTCTGTTGGGTAATGTAGTTTATTATTATTAAATTAATATTTGGGAAGAAGAAAATCAAGAAGGTAGAAATGAAAGTAAAGAACCCAGTGGTATACATAACGTCTATAGAAATAAAAAAAATTAAGGAAAATTACTCGAATTGCTGAAAACAAACGAGAACTGGGAATAAAATAATAACACAATAATAAGTGGCAGATTAAAGGCAACTTGGAGAGTCTGCTGGAATGTAACTGAGGGCGACACAGTTCCAAGATGGTGTTTAAAACGGTACGATTTTGACAACTATTGAAAACAGACAAGCTCCCGAATTTTTGCAAATATGAAAAAGAGAGAAAATTTCATACGTTGATCAAACATCATTTTTTACATAGAAAAGTCCTCACATAAACCAAAACAAAGCATTGGTAAATACGGAAGGGACTCTCAATCATTAATTAAATTCAACTATAAGTAGTTTACTGACTTTTGTTATAGTTATACAAAACAAGGACGCTGAAATGAGATCACTAGACCAGAAGTGCTTGACAAAATACACGAAATTATATTGCAAGATCAAAGAGGGCCAGGTAATACATATCTCACAAGAACCTGCATGCAATATGTTACCTGAACATTTGAATATAAAAGAAGTGCTGCAATTAAGCAAAAACATACAACGTATAAAAACTTCATAGGAAGGTTTTGAGGTGTTAAATCACGATAATGCACCGTTATATTCCAGTATCCAAGGAGAACAGTCTAAATTTTCACTAGAGAATTTGCGACTAACAAGGTTATGGGCGTCGTTCTTTCCGGATTCTCACGGTATGATCACGTCGAATATTCGATCGTTTCAACATTTTGAAAAAAAAAAGATCGCATTTAATAAAAAAAAAGTTCGATTCCATTAGGACAATGCAACGATGCAGACGTTTGTATTTGCTGTGGTGAGAATCCATGAACTAGGTTTCGAATTGCTTTCGCATCCACCATATCTCCGGATTTAATCAACAGCAACTATTTCCTGTTTTCGAACTTGAGGAATTTACTTTACAGAAAGAGATTTACCTCTAACAAGGAAATTATCGAGATAACAAATCTCGAAGGATTGGAGAAATCATATTAATCGAATGGGATGAATCGTTAGACAACGTACGTCAATGTGAAAGACGATTGGATTAAAAAGTCCATTAAATTTTGGTCACTAAAAGTCCTTTTTTATTGGGCAAAGTTTTTTAGCAGCCCTTTTATTCCACCTTCGAAAAACAATTTAATTTAGCGATGTAATAAAAAATGAACAAGAAAAATCTAATCAAAAACCAAGGTTGACCAAAATCATCTTTTTGAAAAAATTAATAAAGCATGGTCATTCTTTTCCTTCTTTTGAAAATAACGATGCCTATAAAAATACACTTTATAAAAGAATAGAGCAATTCTAGTAGTTCTCTCTGTAGTAGTAACTTGTCCTTTTAGATATTTTAACTGCGTTATTGTTTTGTTTATGTACAATTTTAACGTGTTTGTTTTTTAAAGATATGTGGCTGTTGTGATGCTGGTTGTGATATTGTTTGTATCTGTTTTAGTTTTATAGTACTTTATTTTTTATAAAAAATACCGATAAGTTCTTGCCCAGATAGTGAATTAAAGTATGGGAAAGAAGAAATATCTAACATTTGATGAGGATACAAAAAATTCGAGAAAAGGCAGTACAAATGTATTTACTTGTGTTAATAACACATGGGCTGAAAAGTCCCGGGCCTAACACATAGATGACGCTAGTTTTATTGCAGTCACCTTTCTCTCAGTTAATACTAACCTTCAAAAGACAGCTGTTAAAATTTCATGATATTCTATTCATTAGTTTGTGAGTTATTGTGCTAAGAGTCACGCTACTTTTGTTATTTTCAAGACAATGGATCAAAAACAATTTCGTGCTTTAATTTTACACTGCTTCTTGATGGGAAAAAATACCGTTCAAGCAAAGCAATGGCTTGAAAAGTGTTATGGGGACTCCGCTCCATCAGAAACAACAATAAAACGTTGGTTTGCTGACTTCAAACGTGGTCGTAGAGACACCGATGATGCAGAACGCAGTGGACGTCCAAATGAGCCGGTAACACCAGAAAACATCAAAAAAATCCACAAAATCGTTTTGAATGATCGAAAAGTGAAGTTGTTGAGTTAGCTGACATCGTAAAGATATCAAAAGAACGTAGTGGCTTTATATTGCATGAGCATTTGACCATGAGAAAGCTCTGTTCAAAGTGGGTGCCGCGTTTGCTCACTGTTGACCAAAAACAAGAACGTGTTCATGATTCTGAGCAGTGTTTGGCCATGTTTAAACGTAACAAACCGGAATTTTTCCGTCGATATGTGACAATGGATGAAACATGAATCCATTACTTCACTCCGCAATCAAAACGATCGTCATCTGAGTGGACAGCAATTGGTGAACCACGTCCAAAGCGCCCGAAAGCACAACAATCGCCTGGAAAGCTTATGGCCTCGGTATTTTGGGATGTGCGTGGTGTAATATTCATCGACTATCTTGAGAAAGGAAATACCATCAACAGTGAATATTATATAGCGTTATTGGAGCGTTTGATGGCCGAAATTGTAAAGAAACAACCGCATACGGCAAAGAAAAAAATTTGTTTCAACAAGACAACGCACCGTGTCACAAGTCAATCAAAACAATGGCAAAACTACATGAATTGAACTTCGAATTGCTCCCACATCCACCGTATTCGCCAGATTTGGCTCCCAGCGACTACTGGCTGTTCGCAGACCTCAAAAAAATGCTCGCCGGTAAGAAATTTCGCACGAATGAAGAGGTTATCGCTGAAACTGAGGCCTATTTTGAGGCAAAAGATAAATCGTTGTACAAAAGTGGTATTGAAATGTTAGAGCGGCGCTGGAATGATTGCGTTGCTCTTGATGGAGATTACGTTGATGAATAAAGCTAATTTTGAACCAAAAAAACCGTGTTTTCTTCGTTAGGCCCGCGACTTTTCAGCCCATGTGTTATATGTATTTATAACAAATGTCGTACCATTAAATTAGTTAACCATGCATGTAACTTTCTTCTATGTGTTTTAGGAAATAAATTTAACATTTTGTTTCAGCTTAAAATATTTATGCGTCATTTAATTATAAACAACCAAAACTCTAATCTTAATCCTTTTTTATTAACAGATGCGTCGACATCTGTCCGCGTCCCAGATAAAAATAATTAAAAAAATCTTTTGTCAACAATATCAGGGACACATCAGATATTCATATTCGATACACAAGTGCTGAATAATACAATTTAGGATTACTGAATTAGATGACATTTAAGTAGTCAAAGCAATTCGAAACTAAAAACCTAATCCATCAAATGAAAATCCTTGATGTTATCATCTATAAGCTTATACTGTCTAATTGAAACTTTATTTTACTTATACGATTTTTTTTGAAGAAGATAATGCAGATATCTTTAAGTTATTATTAGGAAATTTTGAAAGAATATCGAATTAGGGTGTGCAACGATAAATGTTGCATTTGCAAAATTATTTTAAATAAAATTAAAAAGTTTATACGAACAAATGTTCCTAGAACTGGTTTAGAGAGATTATTATGGTTGAATAAATACAAACTTCATGACCTCCAGAATTAATACTTTTCCATTTTGCGATTACAAATAATTAGCAATTCTTTATGGTAATATTTGCATCTACACTTATCCCATATAAGTATACATATTAGGAACATTATTTGTTTATTATGAAAACTTGCTCTTGTTTACTAAAATTATTCAGGTGGAAACATAAAAATATCGCAGTTTGTTTATAATATTTCTATAAATTGTTATGAAATAATAACTGCTTAGTAACAAACGCGATACTTTTTTCATTTCTCCGATCTTAATGCCTTCGCTATACTTTCCTCATCGTTAATTAATAGTTATTGGTCTTTTAGAGGTCAACATCCGTTCACAATAAATTATTTCCATGCTCTGTCATTTTCTACAACATCGTATGATTCGATCGACAAACTCGTCATGCTCGAGTAACCGCATTTTATTGTGCGAACGGTACGTGCAAAGACGCCTTGACCTCTTTTCAATGCATTTTCTTCAAACATGCTTACGATTTCAAGGGCTCTGCATCTGTCTATAGATGCAATTGCGTAATGGGCAAGATAAATTAACGGTAGCGGATCGTTTTCAATAGCAGGAAGTCGATTCGTTGTTGGTGGCGTACCATAATGACAAAGCGGTCGCTTTACGACTTCCTCTTTTGTTCTCGAGAGAAATCGAGATGTTCTCTATTTGATAAAGTAACGTTTAGGCCTGGGGAAATCTGACATCTGTTGCGGTTGGTGAATGTTTTATTACGGATTTATAATAGTTCTTTCTGTTGCTTGTTTTTTTTTTACGTCGAATTCTTTAAAATGTATTTTGAATGAGCTATTTCAATGTTTTATTAACAATAAGGCATGATACTCCTTATCATAGGATTAAATTGTATGCAAATGTCCTTCAAAGTTTTTTTACATCTTTATTTTATCTACACAAGGTAAAATAGTAAATAACACAAATAACTTCCGCTTTTCCTTTTACGATAGATAAATTTTAACTTCCATTAAACATCTAATCTAACTTTTTCGTTAATAAATGCTTGAACACAATTCGGGTATTAATTTGTATGCAAATGTACAACTAGTTTAACGTTACATCACGTGAAATAACTTCGTACACGTTAACCGCAGGTTTACGTTCATAATTTTGAATTTAGTCGTCACTGAAAATGTTCGCAGTTATGAATACCAGTTGAGTATAAATTTAGAGGCAAACTCAGTTAATAATTCATATTATTAACAAATTATCGTTATTGTTTAAAGATCGAAAGAATATTTCCCTATTTACAAATACAAAGTTTACTTTGTATGTTTACGTTTCTATAGTGCCGTAGACATTACGATCATTGTTACATGTGTGTTCCTGATAAGTAGAGCAGTAAAATTCGAAGAATGTTTATTACACTGTAATTATCGCACTTGTCTCTGAACACATACAACTTTTTATGTACTATACGCTTAACAATATAAACACGTGTTCTTAATCTGTTGCCAATTAGTAATTCGTTTAATAACAAATAACAGACGAAATGTAATACATATATACACACCAATAACAAATTTGATATATCCCTACATTCGGGTTAGTCGAGAAAAAAACTGCATTTTGTAGATGTTAAAGGTTGGTATCTGTAGATAAGATTTCTTAATGTAAAAAATTGTTAAATGTTTTATTGTAGTTTTTTTTTCTTTTAGTAAGAATATTTAAGATTTCAAAGGTTGATAATTGTATTTAACGGATACATATTTTCATTTTTAAAGGCATTTATTTCAGACAATTTCATTTTATCACCAAAATTTATACATTTTTCTCGACCAATAGACTTTTTAAAGTTTTCATAGTGAATTTTGGCGCACAAATTTTATGCCAAGATTAAAAACCAGAAAGAATGTTACACCAAGACCAATTGGTCTATAAGAGAAATTTTATAAGATTATGTAGTACCATACGGACTAATAATAAGAAACGAATTCTTGTTAATGCACGACCCCATGTAGCGATAATCGTCAGAGAATACCTTGATGAGGTTGGCATTCAAGTTTTAGACTGGCCTGCAGTGAGTCCAGACATGAATCCTACGGAGAACGTATGGGACTATCTTCACATCATTGTACAGACCCAACTTATTGCCCCAATAGACCTACAAGGATTATGAAAACCCCTCCGGGAGAAGTGGGAGAATTTAGACCAAGATTATATGCGGAGGTTAATTGAAACCAAGCCAAATTGAATTCGAGCGGTCATAGGAATCATAGGTGGCAATATCAAGTATGAAGCTACTACCCTGTATTTTCTTCCAAAAATATCATTTCTTTTACCATATCTGCGTAATAAAAATTCCAAATATGAAGTTCTGTTTTCATTTAGTTTCTATATCATTTAAATAATCATAAAAATTGTTCCTTGGGGGTATAGTAGTATATATTTAAAAGTCATAGCATCATTATTGTGCTACAAAAATGAATTATGCGGTACTTTCTTTGCAGAGTGTAGAGATCCATTAGTAATGATAATTTTCACGAACCTTTTGAAGGCAATGACATGCTTATTAACTTTCTGATGAAGAAACCGTACCAGAAAGCGATGATCAAAATGCAAGAGAAAACTTTGTACTGCAAATTTATATTAAAACCAGGTGTAAACTGACTTCCAATATACAAGATAATTTGAAAGACGTGTCAATGTTTCAAATAACGATTTACATCTTCTTTAAACTTATATATTTTTCAATGTACAAATATGCAAATAATCAGGGAATAACATTCAGACGAAAGCAATTGAAAAAAGTGAACTGCAAGTTATGCTTGGATTCATGTGCTACAAGTATATTCAAAAAATTAATAATTACTAGTCCCCTCATCCATCGCTGGATAATTCAACCATACACAACGCAATACGAAGAGATAGATTCAAAATCATTTCTTCAAAAATGCGCTTCACCGACGAAACCAGAAAAATGCTCCAAAACTTTTTATACTATGTAGTGCAATGTTTCAAAAGTCAGTATAATAATAATCACCCAATAGCTTTCGCTAAGTGGCATCGACGAAGAGTTATTGTTGCGCCTGCGCCTGTGGTGTGTCTTACCATATTAGTTCCCAATATTCGCCATGAAGTGCGGAAACCACACTAAATCTCAATGCTGAGAAAAACAGATTCGAGCCCCGCACCCCTGGACTGATAGCCAAATGCGCAAGGCGCTGAGCTACCACCCCCATAGTATAGCAGCTTGTAGATGAATAAATGGCAAAGTTGAAAGGATGTTAGTCGTTAATAAGGTATATGCAACTAAAGCCACATCAGACTCCTTTAGTAAGTATACATGTGATTTTAATATCCACATGAGTCGTGTTCAAAAAAGGTTTTACAAAGAGGAGTCATTAAAGTTGGCCGGTGTATTATCAACATGTAGTAGGTGGTAGGGAAGTACACAGATATATAAGTAGACTGTAACCAACCACACACAGTTTGTCATGTCAGGCAAGAATATATGTTATACACATAAAAGTTGTTTTAATCACTAAATAACACAAAAATACAGTTCTTTCTATCGTAACAAGTCGTGAAACCCAACGTCTAGAGATACACAACAATTAAACAGTTACGTATAAAAAATATGATAAAATTCTTTGCAAATGTGAAACAAGCAAGGGGACCTCTATCAACATCTATTCTAGGCCTCTAAATTTTATTCGATAGGACGTCAAAATTCTTGTTATTTGAAACAGTTTTGAGTCTTCGATTACTTTTAATTACTAATTCTACAAAGATTCAATTTACACTTCACTTTTTAATACGTTTAGTTAACTCAAACCGCTTAAATACCATAATAGAAATCTATACTCACCTAAGATGACTAAATGATACGCTCCAATCAGAATAATACCGATCAAAGCGATCAGTTTCGCTACGGTGAATAAGTCTTGTACTCTCATCGTCCATCTGACGCTCAAACAATTAATGACAGTCAAGATACCTGAAAATAGAAGAAGAAAACACCGTGACTATCTTTCTACTATCTCTATGTAAATTAGAAAAGCTGGATTTCCGCCTTGTTTAACAACGTCAACAAAGCTCAAGATGCGAGACGGTAATTAGTCCGGTCCTCTCTTGTCGAAACGAGTACAATGGAAGCGTTATATCGCGTGGAAATACGCCGGTTCCCCAAGTGCGGAACGCAATTATTCGCTCTAAAGGTCAGCCAGCTTTGCGAGAAAGTGTCTCGGGCAGTTGCCGCGTTGACATAGGTTAAGGACGCGAAATAGATAGCCTAGCGGTAATATCAGATAAGCGAAGAGATTGGTGTCGAACGCATAACTTACTATTCCCGTAAATGTTCAACACGAAATTATATTTCATTACACTATTGAATGGGATTTTTTAGGAAACCTAAAGTCCTTTTATAATTTAGCTCCATATCTATTCTTGATCACATATTTGGAAACCGCATATGTTTGAAACTTTTTTCAAAGTAAAAATATGTATAGTACAACCATTTGATTCGTATCAGATACTGGTTTTAGCACGCAAAGGTAACAGCAGCTATATATAATTGCTTTATTGGTCCTGATAAAAGGCTAATTGTTGGCGATAATAGCTGAAACACCATCAAGTTCGATTGTAATTCATTTTTTCTATCTTTTTCTGTCGTTTTACTATTTCGCAATAACCATCGCGGGCTGCGGTAAAACAATAAGTTCTCAATCACAACAGTTTGTGATCAATCTCCTGCAAAGTCTTGAGCAAGAACGGGAGGCTAATGCACCGTTAAATATTCCTGAATGTAGTTACAATTACGAGGCCCATTTGGAAAGTAAGGAACGTTATCTTCTGTAGAAATTTTTATTAGATATAATTAAACGAAACTGCATTTTACATAGAATTAGATACCTAAGCTACTTTTCTGCGTAGTCACCATTCAAATTTAGGCACTTGCACCGTTTTATCACCTTCTGCATACAAGGTTGCCGTCAAGTTGTTGAACCACTAATTAACGGGTTCTTTAAGTTCATCACTTCGGTAACGTTGTCCCGCTGCATACGGACGTGCATTATCGTGGAGGAATTTTGTATTTGCTTTGAATAGCGCAGCGAAATCGTTGAAATGTCTGACAGTAGGCTGCTGCAATTATGGTCTCATCTCTAGGCATGTAGTCGATGAGCAGAACACCCTTACCATCCCAATACACCGTAGCCATAAACTTTCTTGTGCTCAAAATTTGTTTTGCTTTTCTCGGTTTCGCTGGGGTTGCGGATGGTGACATTGCATTGATTGGCGCTTTGTTTCTGGGATGAAATGTGATATCCAGGTCTCATCACCAGCGACAATGTGATTCAAGACTTCATTACTATCCTGGCCACAGCGACTGAGAAATGTTAATGCGGTCCACCTGGCACACACCTTATTATAGCCCAGATCCGCACTAACAGTTCCGCACAACACAGTTCTTCAAATTTCTGGAAAGAATCAGTGCAATGAAATGTCTATTTTCTTGGATTTTTGTGTCAATTCTAGCTTTCAGTCCGTTACACACCACTGAGGGCCGGCCCGAGTGGTTTTCATCGTGAACATTCTTCTGTCCACCATTAGACTTCATACATCACTTCTTTTTGCGCGTTTAAAAAGTGGATTATACTGCGCACCTCACACTTGGCGGAATTGTCAATTTTGTCACACACTTTAAAGTCGTACAGCTAAACAATAATCAACTTATTGAATGATAGTTGCCGCCAAATTGAAGCGAATGAGTTCCAAGATTAGTGGTGAGTCGGCGGTGGTGGTGCGTGCACGTATAAAAGCAAAACGTTCTTTACTTTCTGAATGGCCCTCGTAAATCAATTATTGATATTCACTGGACTGTTAGTTTTTAAGATTAACGAATAATGTCCTGTGGAAACAGACCAATATTTTTAGCGAAACAAAAGATAAATATTAATTTTAAGAGATTCAGAAAATAGAGATACATAAAAGTATTCTACCAAAATTAGATAGTTTTTTTAAGCTTTTAGACCAACGATATCATGCAAATGAGTCCATTAGCTTAAAATCTGCGCAAACAGATAAACGAACATCAGAATTTCATATCCACGTAACAAACAGTAATTCAAGTAACAAGATAACACTTGCTACTAGAGAGGGGTGCAGTTTATATCAACAACCACATGAATTGTTTGCATATACAACATTTTTAAGTATGTTACCTCATCGGAGAATCGCATACGTGAAAAGTAACCGTCTATGTTACAATTGTTTGAACAGCTTATCTTACAATTGCAGTAATTTGTAGTAAAAAACAACCTAATAACTGCTTATTCCATATAACACGTGGGCTGAAAAGTCCCGGGCCTAACACATTGATGACGCTAGTTTTATTGCAGTCACCCTTCTCTCAGTTAGTACTAACCTTCAAAAGACAGCTGTTAAAATTTCATGATATTGTATTCATTAGTTTGTGAGTTATTGTGCTAAGAGTCACGCTACTTCTGTTATTTTCAAAACAATGGATCAAAAACAATTTCGTGTTTTAATTTTACACTGCTTCTTGATGGGAAAAAATACCATTCAAGCGAAGCAATGGCTTGAAAACTGTTATGGGGACTCCGCTCCATCAGAAACAACAATAAAACGTTGGTTTGCTGACTTCAAACGTGGTCGTAGAGACACCGATGATGCAGAACGGAGTGGACGTCCAAATGAGGCGGTAACACCAGAAAACATCAAAATAATCCACAAAATCGTTTTGAATGATCGAAAAGTGAAGTTGCGTGAGTTAGCTGACATCGTAAAGATATCAAAAGAACGTATTGGCTTTATATTGCATGAGCATTTGACTATGAGAAAGCTCTGTTCAAAGTGGGTGCCGCGTTTGCTCACTGTTGACCAAAAACAAGAACGTGTTGATGATTCTGAGCAGTGTTTGGCCATGTTTAAACGTAACAAACCGGAATTTTTGCGTCGATATGTGACGATGGATGAAACATGGATCCATCACTTCACTCCGGAATCAAAACGATCGTCATCTGAGTGGACAGCAACTGGTGAACCTCGTTCAAAGCACCCGAAAGTACAACAATCGGCTGGAAAGCTTATGGCCTCGGTATTTTGGGATGTGCGTGGTGTAATATTCAGCGACTATCTTGTGAACGGAAAAACCCCCAACAGTGAATATTATTTAGCGTTATTCGAGCGTTTGAAGGTCGAAATTGCAAAGAAACGACCGCATATAGCAAAGAAAAAAAATTGTTTCATCAAGACAACGCACCGTGTCACAAGTCAATCAAAACAATGGCAAAACTACATGAATTGAACTTCGAATTGCTCCCGCATCCGCCGCATTCGCCAAATTTGGCTCCCAGCGACTACTGACTGTTCGCAGACCTCAAAAAAATGCTCGCCGGTAAGAAATCTCGCAGGAAATGAAGAGGTTATCGCTGAAACTGAGGCCTATTTTGAGACAAAAGATAAATCGTTCTACAAAAGTGGTATTGAAATGTTAGAGCGGCGCTGGAATAATTGCGTTGCTCTTGATGGTGATTACGTTGATGAATACAGCTAATTTTGAACCGAAAAAACCGTGTTTTCTTTGTTAGGCCCGGGACTTTTCAGCCCATCTGTTAGAAACGAAAACTTTCAACACACAAAATTCATCACAGCAACAACAGCAAGAGGAATTCAGAGAATTCGCAACTAGTGATGAAGACTGGAACCAAGTAATGTAATTATGGCCTTCTTGTGGTAATCCAAGTCTTTGGCCAAAACAAATACTAACTCATTTTTTTTTCGTGATTCATCGGGATGAAGATTTACAGCAGCATATTTTTAAAAATTGACAACTACTTTTTGCTGTGTACTATTTCTTGACGAGACATGGATATTTACGAAAGGTAATCTTGAAAAATCTTAGGTAGACTTAAAAATTGTAATGCAACCTACTGAGAGAGCGCTATTAAAAAATCAAGAATGAATGCTTTGTAGACAGAGAGCATCGACAAATTGCTTTCAAAAAAAAAAGAAACTGCCTTATGTATACAAACATAGATAAGACAATTTCTTAGCCAAACACTGTTAATATTGAGGATAATATTTCATTAAAAATCGTCTAAATTGGCGTCAATAAAATGACAGATTCAGTTTTCTATTACCGAGATTAGCACAATGTTGTAAAAAGATTTTGAAATCGTGTCTAACTAACAAGAAATCGTAAGTGTTGCGTAATAAGTGACTGGACTTTTTCAAAACAAATAAATTTAATAAAGTTGGCGTTTCCACTATAAAAAAATTGAAGTTATTATACCGGCAATTAGACGCTAGACATTTATTTGTCATTTATAGACTAGAACAAGTATTAAAACACATTCAGCGAAGAATTATTTGAAATAAAAAATATATTGCAAGAGATTTAAACAGAAGCATGAAAACTAATCAATGCTCTTCGTTAAATATATTTCAAACACAATACAATATATAAAATATTACCATTACTAATTTGTTTTTTTTTTAGATTATATAGCCATTACAATAACAACAGCTCTTTAAGTACACTCCGTCAAAAAAGTATCGCATAACTAAGAAAAGACGTTTATAGACTGAGATATTTTGTGTTGTCATATGTGAAAAAGTCCAGTTACTTATTACAACTAGCTTTTGAATAAATTCTTTTTTGTTATTACAAAAACATTTTAGCAAGTGCATATACTCATAGCTTACTCTGTTGTTTATTTAAAGTATTCCTACATGGACTAATTTTAGAGTACTTTACTAACATTATTAGAAGCAAACTGAGTAATTTAACTCCAGAACAAGTGGCTGGAATAGTTGCTTTAACTCAAGATGGGCGACCTCTAATATACGAGACTAATTTGATGAATATTAATCAGTCAAGGGTTTCTAGGGCAGTAGCCAGATATAGAGAAACAGGAGATTAAATACTCCCCAAGATGACCGGTATTTAAGACTACAAGCATTACACCGGAGGCATATAACTAATTACAAATCGACTTGGCCCAAACCGTTCGTAATAAGTTAAGTCAGAGTAGAATAAGAACCAGAGTAGCCGTTACAGCTCCTCCTCCTACTAGGAATCACCGAATGACCCGCTTAAGATTTGCTAGAGAATATGTCAACTGGGAAATCAATAACTGGGCCAATATATTATTCACAGATTAGTCAAGATTTACAGCCTTATTCACAATCAGAAAGTTAGTAGTGTGTTAGAATGCTATTAGTTACTGCCCACTAAGGCCCTACTAAGATGCCACTATTTTATCATATTCATAAACGCATGCTCAGTGGCTGCTAGTTAATATGATGTTAATAGCGAAAACGACACAACATGGAAAGGTGTATGCGTAACATACAGGAATGTTTCAATTCAACTAGATTAGGTTGGAATCATTTTTGGCGCTCTTTTTTATATGAAGGAACATGTTATAGGTAACAAAATTGAAAATGTCTTTCGACAACAGCAATTTATCACACAAAGATATTTTAATTAAAAAAAAATTAATGTTATCAGTCTGTGGTGTTATCATGTGATAATGGTAATACAGGTATTCTGTGCTTTTGCATCCTCGAGTAGCTTCCAATGAAGGTAGGTTCCATCACCAAGAGATTCATAGATAAAATTTACGATACAAGATTCAGCACAACTTGGGCCTGGAATGTTGTATTGTCTCGTGAAGAACACGTGAGAACATTTTCTATATATATATATATATATATATATATCATTTAAGAGCTATACTTAAATCCTAAAATTCATGCTTTCTTGAAATTTTCCGTGCAGACTATATCACATCCAATTGTGATTTGGTTCGAAATATCAATATAAAAGTAAAGATAATTCACGTTATATTACATACTGCATTGCTACCAAAGCTGGAAGTATCCTCGAGAAATTCTAGGAGTATCTCTTATTAATCAATCAACATTTGAAGGTTCACATACTGCTGGGCTTTCACTAGTTTCATTGAAATGTCTTCCATTTTCATTCGCTGCCATTATTCCCTTGCACATTTATTATGTTAAACAAATGTCTTGTACATGCCTTATATGATGTTCTTACAAATGTTCTTTTTATTTTTCTTTAATACAATAATCCTTCCTTTGTTTTCAATTATCTGGATTTCTTATGTAATGTATTCTATTAACTTGCGCTTTCCCAAATCATCAGTTTTGGGAGTGCGGTTTTTTCATCTAAAAATGGTGTATAACTTAATGCTTCCACCTGTTTTGTAATTTACTATTACTTACATTAACTATGTTCATATTGCTCGCTATAAAGTAACTTTTTAAAAGGTTTTTTTTTTTTGAAGAATCACGGTTGCAATCTCAGCATTCTAATTTTGCGCGTTTTTCATTTTTGAAGTTAGTTTTATACGGCCTTTAAACATACTCTACGGCGCTACTAAGATTTTAGTAGCCAACTAGCGTTATAGGATCTTGGTAGCTACTAAATGTATCTATGAATACGAATTTTCTTAGTGGTGTCTTAGCAGAATCATACTGGCTACTAAGTTTAACTGTGGATAAGGTCGTTAGTTTTTACACTTCTGCTGGACGCATACCAGCGTATAGACAAGACGGTGAGCTCTATTTCCAGTGCGACATCAGATCTGCGCCTAATTTTGGTGGTGGCTTTATCACGGTTTGTATGTAACAGACATTTTACATGATCATGTAGTACCATACGCTCCAGTAATAGACAATCAATTCTTGTTAATGCATGATAATGCACGACCCCATGTAGCGATAATTGTCCGAGAATACCTTGATTTAGCATTTCAGTTTTAGATTGGCTTGCGGCTACTTCAGACATGAATCCTATCGAGAATGTGTTAGACTATCTTTACAGAATGGTACGAACCCAAAATGTTGCCCCAGAAGAATTGTAGGGATTAGAAGATGCCCTTCGTGAGGAGTGCGTGAATTTAGACCAAGCTTATATACGGAGGTTAATTGAATCCATGCCAAATCGAATGCGAGCAATCATAAGAATCAGGGGTGGCAATATATAGTATTAAGCTACTATCTTCTAATTTTTTTCCGAAAATGTAATTTCTTTTACTATATCTGCTTAATAAAAATTTCAAATACGAGTTTCTGTTTTCATTTGGTATCTCTATTATCTACATAATTGTATCAATTGTTTCTTGTAGTATATTAGGATATATTTTGTGTCCTTAGTTCCATAATAACATTATTGTACTACAAAAACAAATTATGCGTTACTTTTTTTGCGGAGTGTATATTACAACAGCATCAGTGTTGCAAGTGACGTTTATAGTTACAATAACTAAATGATGCAGCAAACAGCTGTAATCACTAATAACGAATAGCCAAACCTCGCTATAGAGCAATGGATGACTCAAATTACAAAGCGTCATTATAATGTGCATATGGTGTTTGAGATTATTTAACTTTGCTGCAATAATATCCACTTCAATTGTTTTTTAATGCTATGTTCATACTTTTTCAGCCTCTATATTTTTTAATCTTTTCAGCAAAATCAACTTGAAAAAAGTACTCCGAAATTAATAATACATATGTACATTTTTAATAACAGGAAAAGCTGCGATAACAGAACAAACATGATAACGTCGCATGCAATCTTTTTTCTGATATTCTCTATGCAGAGAACGCAGTGAGTAGTATTTGGTCCATTAATATTAAAAATCTTTATTTATTTTAATCTAGAAATACATTCTTAGAATTAGATCTATTCTAAAATTATGTATGTATTACTATCAACACTGATGTTTACCAATCCAATCTTACAACTAGTGTTTACTTAATAGTGACAGTAATAAATGTATATGTAATAGCGATAGGCATTTATTAAGTCTTTAATTTTTGATACATTTATTACTGTTTGTATTATTAATTTGTTACTTGTTAGATATTCAATTTACGGGGTTTATTAAGAACCTTTATATACCATTAGTTTTTTTTTATGGTACAGTATTTTCTGCTGGAGTTGTTCTCACTTAAAAGTGTAGCTCGTTCATATCTTTTCATAAATTTCTATTTTACATCTTCTTTAGAAGCTTTAACAAAATTACGTCTACTTTTTTTTCACTTTTCAACTGAATGTTGAATTCTTTTAATTTGAATAACCGAAACCTTTTTAAAAATCTCTAGATCAATATCATCTTCACGTTCTTCAAAAATTAGACATATATTTCAAATCAGTCAGAAAGTATATTTCATTCAACATCTTGAGGTAGTATTAATTTCTTGCCTCTTTTCTCTTTCGGCATTTCGGCAAATAGACATGTGAAAATATTTTACGATTTCAAGTGCATATTTCTTTACTTAATTTTCAAATCTTCGCAGAACAAATTCAGCATAGGGACAGAACATCCGTAAGTTATAGCCAACTAACACCTTTTTATCACTATACATTAAATTTTCCTTAGAAGGGGAGGGGGGCGGGCGAGCCTCGCTCTAAGGTACATACACGACCGCCCATCTATATGGGGATGACTATAAAATTGACGTTTTCTTTGATTTGAAGTGAAATAAAGTCGGTTGGCAGTAATATTTATTCATAGATACTTAGCGTCGCGAAAAGAATGTTTAATAACGAAAAAGAAACAGAAAATATCATTTTTAATTCACAGAGATTTCCCGTCAATATGCCCACCGCAAGATTAAATTACGACGGCACATATTCTTGGCATTTTTCTAAACAGAGACTCCAGATAAAGGCCTGTAATTTTAGTCCCTGCTACCCGGAGCTTCTGCCAAAGATCTCCTGTACTGCTAACTCTTCTTTTTCGAATCCTTCATTCCAATTAATTCCACGCTAGTCCTATTGACGACAGAGACTGAAGATTGAGGTGGCAAAATCATCCGTATCAACTTGCTTTCTTCGTTAAGTAACATCAAATAAGTTCTACATAAGCGAGATGAATGTTTGGGATCGTTCTTGGAAGATAAACTTTTGGCCACATAGTCTTTCTCCGGCTGGCACAGCATTAATAATCCTCCTTTCACAGGCACCCATCCATTTTTATCAAATCGTCTACACCAAAACAAAGCCAGGAAGCACACATTGATCACTCACTCTTTTGAACCAAAGGTTTGGAATTTGGATTCATCTCTCGACGATACATTATGTCATTGCACAAGGGCCAAATTCCTATGTTAAATAGCCAATCACAGTCTCTTTTTCTTATTTTGTTCTTTCAACAATAGCTTCTCCATAGCTATTCTTCCTTTCAGTCCTGCTGCGAGAAGTCTCAGCTGAACAGTTGTGTGAGATATTGATGCTCTTCTTGTTCTATTGAGTTGTTGTGTGATCTCTGGGATGGCGAGAAACCTATTTCGTTTCGAAGATACTGTTTTTTTATTTGAAAATAATACACATCTATGTCAATCACCTAGCTGGATTTCATTTACTGAAATTAGTTTCGAGAAAAATTTAGAGGAAAAATTAACCACACAGGTGTTATGCCAAAAAGTGAATTCCCATCATTGTTAAAACATGAATACGTAGGCTTCCACGGCCAGAGTTAGTAATAAACGAACTACTTCCGGAATTGGACCGTGTCATGATGAGATATATATACAAAAAAGAAAGAGGAGAAAGAAGAAGAAAAATAAGAAGAGATAGAAAGAAAGAAAAACTGATAAAGGTTGGGGGGACGTGAAATAGAAGGAAAGGTGAAAAGAATAAGAGAAGGAAATAGAGACAGAAGAGGGAGCGACGAGAGAAAAAGAAAGAAAAAAGAAAAAAAGGCAAAAGAAAAGAGAGAAACAGAAGGTTTTCGTCTCTAGCGCGGTCAACACGCTGAGTCACCGTAACCTTCCGCCAAAGTGGTTTCGCCTCTAGCGTGGTTTACACGTCGAGTTGTGGCACTTTGGTTTCCCCTATTCTCCTAAAGAAGCCTGCTACGATGGAGGCGAAACGTCGAGATCCCACCTTTCTCTTTTCTTTTTCCTTTTTTCTTTTTCTCTCACCCCCCTTCAGTCACTATTTCCTTTTTCCTTCTCTTATTCTTTTCACCTTTCTTTCTAGTTCACGTCCCTCACCCTTTTTCCTTCTTTTTATCTCTTTCTTTCTTCTTATTTTTCTTTTTTTTTCTCCTCTTACTCTTATTTCTTTTCTTTGTATATATATCTCATCATGACACGGTCCAATTCCGGAAGTAGTTCGTTTATTATTGTTAAAACGATTGCTTAAAGAGTCAAATGAAACGTCAATCAGGATTACGGAACAATCTGGAATACCCAAAGAGTCACAACTCAGATTCTAAACAACTAACAGAACAATACTTCCAAAAGTCTTACCAGAAATAGAAAACTCGGTGGAAATGCTGTGTGTATTCCAAAAGAACATACTTTGAAAGGAACAATTTAAATTGTAGATACATTCTCATTAATTCTGAGACATATCTCGTACTCAGCGTTATTATATTACATATTTATTGATGACCATCTCACCATATCAGTAAGATAATCAGGTGTATGTAGATATGTCCCGATGTACCTACACGTTCGAACAAGAAACTAATCCAATATTCTGTTGTAAAAACTACACAAATTATTGGTTCATTACGAATATTTAACCATACATCAATAGACATTCCTTTTTATTAATAATATATTGTTTCCTAATTAAATCTTAACACGCATTTCTCAAGGTGGTCTTAAACTTATGAGCCGCGGTGTATAATAAAATCACATGTTGAAACCACACATGAAGATATAATGACATATTGTTATCTTATACATAAACATTTCAACGACGTATTATTTTAAAGGATGTAATTGTATAAACGTGTTTTGATTAATATATTCACTTTGCAAAAAATATATTTTTTTAAGTTTTTGCAAATGTTCGTAAACCCTTTCCCACCACCTACTGCGATGCCAACAATACGAATGAGTCAAACCGTAAAAATTTTAAAAATGTAAATTCTATTTTTGGAACTAAATAGATAGAATTTCATGATAACCAATATAGTATGAAGTCACTATTTCAAAATCTCAAATGCTGATGAAACATAATATTGCAAATGATCATAATACACGAAATTTCCAAGTAATCGAATTAGCCTCGGCTACGTAGATATATACCTGTGTATACAAACACGGGGACCATTTCCTATTTAAACCGATATACGAAACCAACAGGCAACCTACAGTAAACGTTGCATCATCTTCAAAAGACGTCTGTTATTCTTAGATCGTAAAGCTATTTCTAATAAACATAATACACACTTGGAAAGTTACGATTCGTGTTCCTGCATCTACGATGTCGAATTTATTTTAATAAAGGTGCAAAAGAAATGTTTACGACACAAACTTTTATTGGTAATACTTATAATGATTTAGAAGCCCATAATGCACAATAAGTCGCGTACATAATTTGCACAGCGTGATGTGAAGGTTGTTTAAATTTGGTTAGTAATGAACATGTATCGTAAAAAGATGCAGAAAAAAATGTTGAATAACTTTTTTGAAGAGACTACCTTCAACCTATCATCCATATACATGTAAAACGGAACTTTTGTATTATATAACGAGCACAAATTTAATCAAACCATTGATTTTACGATTTTTTTTTTTTTTGATAGAACAATGCACGCAATGAAAAATTTACTTGTCTGCTCTTTAATACTTTAATTCTCTGCCGCGCAAATAGCTTGTAATGCTTGACATTGCGATCATCTTGCAATCTTCTTCAGAACTGAAGTGATTACTTTACCTCGTGGAACTTTCCAGATTCCTCTCCCCATCGTCTTCCAGCCTATTCCTTCTTAGGGACTTCTGGTCCTCTTCTTTGAAGTCTTCATCCTGAAACTTTCTGACAGAGAGTGGTTTCCGCAATGGTAGTGTCCAGACTTCTATGTACATCCTTCTCCAGTTTCACCCTTTCCTGGAACTTTCTGGGAGCTTCTGGTCCTCTTCTTGGGTCTTCGGAGTCTTCATCCTGGACTTGCTGAGAGTGACTGGTTTCCACGGTGATACTGTCCAGGCTTCTATGCACATCTTCATCCAGCTTCTTCCTTTCCTAGAACTTCCTGGAGAATTTTGGACCTTTTCTTGGGTCTTCCAAGTCTTTATTCTGAACTCCCTGATAGTAAGTGGTTTATGCAGTGGTACTATCCAGGCTTTTGTGCATATCTTCGCCCAGCTTCTTTCTTTCCTAAAACTTCCTGGGAGCTTCTGGTCCTCTTCTTGGGTCTTCGAAGTCTTCATCCTGTATTTCTTAATCGTGGCTGTTATAATCCAGAGTTTATATATGGTCGGGCGTCTTTTGACCCGTAACCGTTCCACTCTGGTATGGCGTGTCCAGAGCGGTCCAGTACATGTACAAAACTATAGTCCGTCCTCTCTGTTGTTATTCGAATTCTTCAGCATTTCAATAGCTTCCCTGAACAATCTTCTGTAATTCAGTTTCTAATTTCCTGCACTTGTCAAAGTTGATTTCTACTATTCATCTGCATTAGTTGGAGTATCAGATACCACCATTTTGCGTATACTGCATGACCACCTGGGTATGACAAAAGTCAGTGCAAGATGGGTACCGAGAATGCTCACGCCGCTGCAGAAACAGCGGCGCGTCTGTGCGTCCAAATAATTTTTGGAGCGGTGTGGAAACAAACTCGCACAGAATTTGGAGCGGATTGTTACCGGAGATGAAACATGGGTTCATCGCTTTGAACCTGAGTCCAAACAGGAGTCCATGCAATGGCATAAAAAGTGTCAGAATCGGCTGGAAGGTTGATGGCTACTGTTTTTTGGGATTGTGAGAAGATATTATTGATTGATTACAAAGAAACAGGTAAGAGCATAACCGGAGAATATTACGCAGCAATATTAGAAAAATTAAAGGAGGCTATCAAGGAAAAACGTCGAGGAAAATTGACCAAGGGTGTCTTGCTCTTGCAAGACAATGCGCCGGTTCACAAGAGCAAAGTTGCAATGGCTGCTCTGAACAAGCATGGCTTTCAATCAATAGTCTATCCACCCTACAGTCCACACCTGGCACCTAGTGATTTTTATTTGTTCCCCAATTTAAAAAAAGACTTACGTGGAAGAGAGTTTTCCGACGACAATGAGGTAAAGGAGGCAATTTTGGCCCAATTTGAGGCAAAAGATAAAAAATATTTTTATGATGGATTAGAAAAATTAATTCATAGATCTAATGAATGTATTGTGCTTAAGGGTGATTATATTGAAAAGGAAAAATAGATTTATTGTTTTATTTTATTTAAAACCCTTTCATTCCACGAACTTCTGAACCTCCCCTCGTAGAGTTTACCATCGGAGCCCTTAATACTTATTTTGGTTTCATCGCTCCACAAAATCTTTTACCTGAGTCGACTTTTTATATTTTTGGTGCTCAGCAACGGCACCTTTCTGGCAACTTTTCCATTTAGATTATTTTCCTGTAGTCGTCGGCGAATCGTACGTGCACTAATAGTTAACTCTACTTCAGTTTTAATGCCTACTTTCTTTAGCGTTTGCATTTTCAACCACTTTCTTTGAACAGCCCACAATACCTGCTATTTTGCGTTGCGACATTTCTTGGTTATACAATGTTAAAATCTGAGTCCATAAACTCGATGTGCGATGACGTGTTCATCCCATTTTAGTGAATCTATGTAATGTGTTGAGTAGTTTCACAATTATTAACAAAAAGTGCCCTTGCATGATATAATTTCAACAAAAAAAAAACGTGCAGTAACCTTATCCTTAAGTCACTAGCTGGCGGTTTTACTATTATGACCACCATAGACGAAATTCGGGGTTCACTAAAACGGTAATTCCCCCAATATACGTAAGCTATCTCGCGACCTCAGTTATAGGAGGCGGTGTTATCGCCTGCATTATTACTACGGTAGATATTTGCTTTATAACCAACTGGCTCTATTTTGATGGCCACCAATGTATATATTACTTTTAAGTTGTTAATTAAACACTGTATTTGATTTATTTATTGAAAGTATCTTAGTTTGATTTCCTCTTATTATTGCCAATTTATTTGAATAAACACTTTCACAGTAACTTTCCACTGAAATGTCTGGAAGACCCTTGTAAACAACGTTCAGAGTAGATAATCAATTCATTCTGCCAAAGAGTATTCGTTTCTTTCGCCTTTTATAGTGAGCAGTAGTTTCTTTTGATGTTCCCTCATTTCGACGTTTTCATTAATTAACATCATTCTCTAGACTTTTAATTGAAAACTCGGAGTCCCCTTAAAGAA
This sequence comes from Trypoxylus dichotomus, assembly GCA_023509865.1. NCBI lineage: Eukaryota > Metazoa > Arthropoda > Insecta > Coleoptera > Scarabaeidae > Trypoxylus > Trypoxylus dichotomus. Next base: position 67,909,082 of record CM042076.1, on the reverse strand, counting down.
TTAGGCGAAATATTTTTCTCACAAATATTCCTCCGTATTTAACGCGCAAAAATGCCTTCACGCAAAATTTTAAAATCTAAACAAAAAACTATTTTAAGCAACTTCCTCCTGTTAGTGCGGGTTCAATTAATTTTTTATGTTTCATTTTTAATACGCTGTTTAGGTTGTGTAAAATAAATCTGTCGAATATGAGGCAAATTTATAATGGTCCTAAATTTCGAGAAAATTAAATCACATCCTATCACCTATTACAACCTTTATCGTTCATATCTGAAATTTAATCAAGTGTCGAAACTCAATTATCGGCTTTTATAAAAGGTGAAGCGCACACCTGAAAACGTCTTTTGTATAGCATACGAGGGCGACCTGAAATGTTTCGGAGTCGGCAAGAGATGGCGAATGAAGGTTGAAGTGGATTCATTGGTCGGCAACGGCAACCTTTTTTATGGCAACTGTCAAAATTTCAGACGTCTACTGTCAACAGTTGTTTACGAGTATGTTTTCTGTAGCAAGTGAAGCGGTTTCCCAAAAATGAATAAAATCCAATTTCGTGCAGTGATAAAACACTTCTGGATGGCTGGAAAAACGACCACGGAAATTCGAAATATTTTATTAGAGGTTCATGGCGGATGTACTCCATCATTTTCGACCATCAGCTTCTGGGTGACCGAGTTCAAACGGAACAGTCAAAGCAGTGGACTTTCCCGGGCAAATGGCCTCCAAAAAAACCAAAGACCGTTCCATCGGCCGGAAAGGTCATCGCGACCATTTTTTGGGATTCTCAAGTTGTGATCTTCGTCGACTACCTGCAGAAGGGAAGGATGATCACAGCGAAATACTCGGCCTCGTTTGAACAACAATACACCGGCTTATTCATCTGGCAATCTTGTGTCCAAATTGAATGAGTTTCGTTATGAATTAGAAATGAGGAGGTCATCGCCGCTACAGATGGTTATTTTGCAGACCTCGAAACATCCTACTTTTCCGACGGCTTAAAGAGACTGGAGCACCGTTTGAAGTCTTCGAGAAGACTACATCGAAAAATAAAAATAAAAAACCACACCAATACCGTGTTCTTCCAGTCGATTCCGGAAACATTTCCGGTCGCCCTCGTATATATCAATGTGGAATTAATCACATTTTCTTTGAAAGGGATTTGTTCAATCTAAACAAACGAGCGAACTTATTAATTAATTATCTAACAGATACCAACATTCCGCGCTAACCATTTCTGAATATCTTGAAATGATGTTTTAGGCATACTTTATATCTATTCAAATTTTGGGGAAAGCTGAATAGCAAAATAATGACACTTGTGTGTGGTATATGTTACTAAAATTTGATAATAAAACAGAATTTAGTAAACTATACAGTAGGCCATGAAAATTACTGCAGTTCATCTAATTTTTAACTATCACGTCCTCAAAGTTCAGTCTAAGCTCGAATTCAAAATAATAATAAACAACCCTGAATAGTTGACGATATTTTCTGATGTAATTACTTTCAATTACAAATTATTCTTATCCAACTTGATTCTCAAAAATGCTTTCCATATATAAAGTTCAGAATAATTTCCTTCTATCCTGTTTCTTTCGCTCAAATACTCTAGAATTACAACATTAAATTCGAGGTACCGCTTGAAAGGTAATTTATTTCCATCGTCAATTGTAGTATTAAATTTGTAATACTAAAACACGAATTTCTGTTTTCCTGTAAAACTTAACAATAAAAACTAATGATATACAAACTTACATAAACAACCAGCTGCTAACAACCGCACAGCATCCTCAGGTGGTTGACATTCGGGAAAGAAAGGTTTGGCAGCGTATTGGGCAAAGGTGAGCGCGACGATCGTCTGGGTAGTCGGCCTGATGATCAGCAAAGCGATCCATAACCGAAGGAAAGCTGCTAAAGGACCGAATGCAGCGTAAATGTAAGCGTAATCACCACCTGAACGAGTTATGGACGTCCCCAGTTCTGCGTAGCATAACGCGCCGAGTGTCGAAAATAATCCGGATAAGCACCACACGATTATCGAAACGCCTACAGACCCCGTTTCCTGATAAACACCTGTCGGTGCTACGAATATCCCGCTCCCGATGATCGTACCGACGATCAAGCCAACCCCGTTTAGAAGGGTGATTTTCCGCTTCATCTTAACCGCGTCCGCCGCATTGTCTTCGGAACCGGTTAGGGCGGCCGTCGTACCATTTGTTTCCGCTTTCGGACTCATTTTCGTTGTTTTTTTAGGGGATTTATTGTTGATACGCGACCAGGTGTCCGCTTGGACAGCGTTCGTCGCAATGACAAGTTTTCTCTATTAAAATATGCCGAAAACCTACGAATAATGTTACGCTAAATTTAATTTCACTACTATTACTATTAAATTCTACGAAAAACTGTTCCTTCCGTAGCGAGTTACATGTCTAACGAACGACTGTGCACGTGGATTATTGAAAGCGTGCATTTTACGACGGCGTGTATATAGTTGGCGGGTTTCGTTATGCGCATGTTACGATTCTGAATGTAGCGCCGTCTATTGACTTCAAAAACATTATAGATAGCTTTGAGTCGCAGCATTGTAATAACCTAATAACACTCACGCACCAACAATGTGAGTAGAGATACTAATAAATTATTAGTATTCTCATTAAAGTTTCGTCTATATGCTATTATGAATGCTTTTATTTACTGATAAATAATTCATAATTACAATTTTTAATGGAAAACTTAAAAATCTCTACATTTCAAATCATTTTTACTAATATAGAAAATGTCAATTTCAGACGATCAAAATTATGAACACATATTTGTGAAATAAATTTAATGATTTTCATTTAAATTTGGGAACACTGTGGAACAATGTTTTTTTTGTAAGCCAATTTATTGAAAATTTGTATCAATTAGATTATTTATGATCAAAACTAACCTCACAACTAAATTATAATTAGTCAGATGATAGTTGTCAAAGTTTGACTACTATTTATCGATAATTGATAGAAAGTGTATTAATTTAGACAGTATTCTGTCAAATTTGTTTGATACAATATAGTATTATATATATATATATATATATATATATATATATATTTGTATATTCAACTTATTTATTTTTATTTCATTTTAAAGTATGAATCAATTCTTATTAAAGCTATAATAAAAGTATTTAGTAACATATTCGTAAGTATAACTTGGCCGGAATGAGAAAACATTATATACGCAGAATATTCGCCCATTAGCGTAGACCTGCTTAAAAGTAATAGGTGCCGGGGACTAGTATTTGTTTCCACTATATTGCTAATTGTCTGCAATTTTTTTTAGAAATGTAGCTAGAATTTGTTATATTCCTGAATTACTAATATGAATATTTGTTAGTAAAGTAATTGTTGACAAATGTATCAATTTTTAATATGTCTAAATTCAGAAACAATGTTTTATTTCATTTGTATGTTCTTAAATGAAACGTTATTTCCCAAAAATTGTATTTTTTGTTTTAATAAATGGTTAATAAGGAAGAATGGCTAATGAAAGGAGTAAATTATTTTATCAATGTAAAGGAAATTGAAAGTTTTGCATTTATCTAGAGTTAAATAGTCTTTTATGTATACATCAATAATAAAACAATTGACATAGTAATCACTTTGACAGGGAATATGTCTACATCACATTCTGAAGTATATTTTATGAATATAGTTTATAAAATATTTTGTAAATTGATACATATCAACAGAGTGTAAATCAGGGACCTCTATGAAATTCCGCCCAATCCTATTTATGCCACCAAACAATGATGTGCGTCTAACGGTCCATGTCACGAAGTATCTAATCAATGTTTTACGTATTGTTTATCAATTAAATACAGCATTTGATATTGATACCAAAGTGACATTTTTAAAATTCGCAGGCATTCCTAGAATAAAGGTGATATTTTTTCAACTTAATACTTGCAAATATAATCTTTATCCCAGAAACTGCCAACTTAAATCTTTCGCGTAATTTAAAAGTATTTGCTTAAGTAACTTGTCTGTCTCATTCTGTGGTATGTATCGCATCGTTATCCTATTCATAAATCTGTTGTTCTAGCACGCATGTGCAAATTTGAAATCAGAAGTACATCTCTCTAATAATTAGAAAACACTAAGCAACATACTACAATTTGAAACTGGTCATAATTTAGAATTCCTTTTGTATGTAAACAGCAAAAAATCAGTGCACACGCAGCAAATGTTTTTTGATACTAACAAAGCTTTTATTCTCTTTTTGGATATTAAGACACACACTGAGTATATGCTAACCCTATCCGCCAAACAAATCGTTTTATGATGTAAGTAAATTTCCTTAAGTTTTAAAATTGCGAATGGACTTGTTGCAACTTATTTTTCTGTCCACTGCCTTCGTCTTGTAAGCTTTGTAGAACTGTGAATTCAGTTAAACTAATCTATCGATACACTTGAAAGACACTTATCCATGTTGATATTTACCACCTATAGAAGAAATAGTCAACAAGCTTTTTATTTCTACGTATTTGCGACATACGACAATGTCTGTTAATTGGCCCCAGGGAAAGTATTTTTGAACGTTTATTTACGATGGAAAGATGTATAGCTAACATGTTTGTGTAAGAAAGTTTACCTTTTTCTTTTATTTTCTGACCGTCGGCGCCCGAACAATGTCACCATAAGCAAACATAATGTATGCATACAAGCGTAAAGTAAATATGTACTTACGTGTGCATCCATTAAAAGGAAGCTTATTCATAAGGAATATTATTAAGCAATTAGGAGTAATGTATAAAAATTTTACGATTTTTGTGAAAATTAATGTTTGATTACAAGATACTAAAAATACTAAATGTTTCAGGTTTTTGAGAAATCAATTTAGCTTATCATATTCGAGATTTTAGAAAAAGCTTGAATTTTTCTAATTTCTATTACGCGCCATATTTTTTATAGTTTGAAATTTCAAGAAATCAATACTTTTGATGCAATCCTTTAAGGAGGATTTAAGACGGAATTGTAATTTTCAATAGCTTCTTAAAATTTTGAGAAATGATGTCATCGCCATTTTTTGAAAATAAAATCTGTAGCAAGCTTTGACATAATAACGAGCATTCCAAATATATACAGCTTGAATTTTAATAAAGATATTGCATTTATTTAGGTCTGTTATGATTTTATCTTTATTGTTACAATTTTTCTGTTAAATTAATATGATAATTTAAATTTCCCGCCATGAATTTTTAGGCATTTCAGATGTTGGGAGTGGCCATTATCATTACCTGTCAACTTCTTATCCGAAACGTCATTTACATTGTTTTACCTTAAATATGTTGTTCTCAATTTTATATATTCATATTAATTAAAAATGTATTTAAAATAATTTAGTTTTTTTAATCACATTTGCATTAATTTCCCATATCGAAATTATATTTTATATAACTTACAATGTTTCATTATCCTTACATAATCTATTTGAAACGTTACTGATATACTGTCAGAATCATAAGAGAAGATCCCTACATCATCAACAAATAAATATATGAATTAAATCAGTACATGAGCGTCATATTAGATATCGTACGATATCGTTACAACAATGGCAAACGACTGTGAAAGCCTGAGACACTATATTAAATGTATATTGTAAATAAAGAATATTCTTAAAAAATAATTTTATTAAATTGAATACATTTTTTTAGGATATCCGGTGAATGCAGTGGCTACATTTTCATACAATTCATCAACAATATTACTATTGTGTTTATAAATTTCATTTTTGAATAAACCCCAAAAAAAGACTCTAATGATGTATCAGGGTCAAGATTTTGCAGACCATCTTGAGGGTTCATATACTGCAATTCATTGAATTCACGACATGTGGTTAACCAAAAGCCGGGTTACTAGGATTTCGATTAAAAAAAATAGTGTTGAATTCTTTGTTCGTAACACGTTTTAACAATATAATAGATAATTTCATCCGTGGTATACTACCAATTCGCAAGAAATTAAAAGATTCCACGTCTTTGTAAAAATTTAAAACACAAATACATATGAAATTATGTATATTTTAAAAGCTTGTCAATTTCTTATTTAATTAAATCTTACGATAGTTTTCATTTAGAAATCAAAACGTAGAAGCATTTTTTGTCAACATTTCGAAAATGGTAAGGTCAATCCAAAATTGTATATATATATCACCAATCATTTTTTCCTTAAGAAATCATCATTTGAAAGTTGGTACCATTTTCACGCATCTACTGTAAAGTATACGTATCTGCTGTTAGCATCCTGTATAACGTTGGTGATTTTTATGGTCGAAAGGTTTCCTTTCACATTGTTGCATTCTGAAGCACCTTAATAAAACTAAATGGCTTTTATCCTGTACGTCTAGTATTACCGTTTAGAAATCAATACTTTTTAACACTTTAGAGACAGTCTGAACTGCATATAACAAAAGAAAGAAATCACTTATTATTTCTACGTAAATCAAAAATATTAGCAAAACAATATTTCATCTCTAAACAGTAAGGTACAAGTAATTATCCACTGTTTTGAACCTAGTTTTTTTGGTTTACGGTTGATACAGGCAATTATCATAAAAGCTTGTAAGATTATATGCGTAGCCTGCAAAAATTGGTGTAATATTCACACGCAGCAACATTCGCCGTTCGGTTCTGAATCGAAGGTGTCAACGTCAAAATGTTGTACCATACTTCAAACGTCTTTATAAGGTTCTTGAAACTCGGACTCCACAAATAAACGTTATTGTTCGATATCTGTTAATAGAGATGAAATTCAGAATAAAGAAGAACTCTTAATACCATTTTTTTGTCAACATTTTCATTTTGACTTCAAACTTACACGGGAAACATATTTGGCAACATTTCCTGTGTTTTCAGAGATGCGTATTAAATTTTATTGTATAAAATTTTATATTAATTATATTGAATTTTGTGATACAAATGGAATAATTTCATTATCCTCTTTTCCTTCTGTTGTTTAAGGGACGCTTTTTTTAAGAAAGGGATTTTTTTTAGATAATAAGGACGAACGGGAATTTTGGAAAAAGGAATTTAAATGAAAAATATATCTAGAAAAGACGGTAATTTACGATTACATTAGAAAATCTAATAACTTAATTTGATATTAAGGTGTTAGCCGAAGTTTTACAGATACGGTAAAAAGTGGGACTGTTCTTGAAGAGAAAAGGAGTCCTTAAAAATCCGATTACAATATATCAGCCTTATTTCATTTTTAATTTTATGAATTGATGTTCGAGGTCGTGACATTTATTAGAATATTCGCAAATTTTTATAAGTTGATTTTAGATTTCTTTTATTTATGCTAATATATATTTCTTTATCCTCTTATTAATATAACAATTTCTTTATAAGGCAAAAGATCAATATTTATCAAAACATCTGCCCTGGAATATTTTGGTTGCGATAAATTTCTTTCTAATTTTTTTCGTTTAGGCAGAAGCATCCAGATGACCGCAATATCAAGACATCAAAAAACATATATAAAAACACCTGTTTTGAAGCTTCGATATGCGAATATCTTACATATTTATATTACATACATACATATCTACATGATACGGTACATAAAATAAAGATATTTTTAAAATTCTATTTATTACATCTCTGTTGTGTTGTGTGGTGCACATTAGAAAAAGAGAATGTTCAAATGTCCTAAATACACACGCATCGCCGTCATGTTTTTATAGCGTTTCGAATCCCGATTTTCCCAATGGCGGCGTAAAATACTTCTACAAGTCCGTGGAAAGTATATTCTATACGAAAAACATGATAATTACGGCCGGTGTGTACATGTATATGTATGAAATGAAATGGAATAGAACAATTATAAAAAACACGATGCGGGAGACGAGTCTCTGAAAATAAAACGCTTGCAGTGTAGAGAGATGTCCCCAGATTCAGTAGTTGTTATTTTGCTTCAGTTGCAAACTATCTTTGATAGTGTCTGTATTCAAAAATCGTGTATAGTGTCGTTTGTGATCGTTCAATGGTATTGTCCACTTAAAGGATATAATCATTGAAGAACACAGGTAAGATGAAATCGTCATTGAATTGACGCGTATTTCGATTAGCTATTAAGATATGCGACATATTTCGAACGACATTCAACCATTCTATACTCATGTTTTCGTGATTCACCGCCAGGCTTTCGATGTATACGTCTTGTTTTCTCGTTTTATCTCCTTGCATTCGATCGATTATCGCATATTACGACACCAAATCCGTCTACGGCCATAATTCATATTGTTTTGGGCAAATTAGCGTTCTTCTAGCGTTAAGCGTTGCGGACAGTTGCAATTACAAGATATGTTTGGCAGCACCCATCTTGTTTTTTTGCTCTTACCCAACAAACGAGATCATGTTAAATCTATTTTTACGCAGCACTTTTTTTCCATGCGCTATTATATTGTATTTTATGTTATTTTCGATCAGAGAGATGGACCAAAGGCTTTGCGAAAGAGATCGTACGAGAAGACCGATTAGAAATAAAAGATACAACAGGTCAGATGATGTCCAAATATTACCCTTACGTACATAAAAATACGGCCACCGCAAGCTTTAGATTTTGTGTGATGTTTTTTGTGGCGTTGATGATAAGTTTTGAGCAAAATGACAACACTTTTAGCATAACATCTCATATCGCGTGAATGCCATTGGAAATGAATTATGAAAACGTTTTGACAGACTTGCATTTTCTTTACTAACACGCTACACAACATCTCTTATATATATATATACTCATATTAGTAGATTACATTAACAACGAGAATCGTTTTTTGCTTGAAATTTAGAAGCAACCATTTCTTTTTTTAAGTTTGGTTTGATTTTTTGGGTGTTTTTGGCAAACAGAACGTTCCAAATCGTTCACGTAACGATACCGTTTTTCCAGAAGGAATTTCGGCGAAGAAAAACGACCACCAAAAAGATTGTTTACGCCCGAAATTAAGCGGTTCCTCAAAAGCTGGTTGATCAGGCGAAGAGATAATCCGTACCCGAACAGAGACGAAAAGAAATCACTAGCTTTACAAACTGGGTTGACTTACATTCAAGTATGTTTTGTGACGCTATATCGAAAATAAGTTTTTAATGTTTTTTTTTATATTTTCCTACAGGTTTGTAATTGGTTCGCAAACTGGCGACGGAAGTTGAAAAATGCCGGTAAAGAACCGCAGAAGAAAACTTGGGGTCATCTGATCAAGACCTACAACAGCCAAGTTCAAGGCAACGTAGAGCATTTTAGCATCTGTTCAGACGACAGCATCTGGCAGGATGACGGTGCGACCCAAATCTACGATTCGGGATCGGAAAAACAATACGACCAAGAACGTTTCGATACTAAATACGATATAGAGACGATCCAAAACAATCCGCAAGATCATTGCTACACTATAGAAAGTGAAGATAAAAACGCCGCATTTATTAACAATAATAATATTAACAATAACCATTCTACCCAAGCGCAATGCTACTTAATCAGTTCCACTACGGAAAACGAATGCGAAACCAATCCTTTCTCGCAATCACCGAATAAATACAAAAAACACTTTATGGAGAAATACCTGAGGGACTGTCAGAAACCGGAAAATATCGTTCCTAATTCCGATGACTGTAACAATTACGATGATGAATCCTCAAAACCGTCGATGTTTTCAAAATGGCGAGAAAGCGCTGTGAAATTCAGACCTAGCAAAAAGAACTACTTATATTGGACTCTTTTAAAGCCGCAGAAAAAGAAAAACAAAAAACAAACTTGCAATAACAACGATGCCGCCTTAGGGAATTATCAACAACATGGCAGAGAAGAATTAGATGCTGCTGAAACTTTGACAAGACTGGCAAACGCCCATGCTAATTTTTCTTTGACGATACAATAGATCCTATTTAACTTTTGCTTGGTGATTTTGAATGTTTTAAAAGATGAGAATAGTATATTGATATGTTCCTTTATTTAGAGAAAAAAAATGAAAGTTTCAAACTAATTTAAAACATCCCAGTTTGATAAAATTTGATTTGTAGAAATATCTATTTACTACGTGATTTTTGGATTTCTTTCAAAAGAAAATGTTATATATAGCTTTTGATTCCGTTTTTGTTTGCTAGTTATATAAGTGATAATGTTTATTTAATTCTATACGAATGCTCAATTTTTTTTTATTTGGAACTGTGATTGTGTTATTTTTCCAAACCTTATTGAGTTTTAAAAACTCATACCGTTATTTATAGAAATAAATACTTATGATAATATACCTAGTGCTCTAGAAATTTCGTTTTGATTGACAATAAAATATTGTTGAATTCGATTTATTTTTTATTAAATCACATTTTATAATCTAGTTGGTAAAATGCAATATCCAGAATTTTATTAATGGAACAAATGCTAAATCATTTTCAAATTTAAAATACGTCTATGAATTGAAATGAATACGTAGGCTTCCACGGCCAGAGTAAGTAATAAACAAACTACTTCCGGAATTGGACAGTGTCATGATGAAGTATATAGAAATTAAATAAGAGTAAGAAGAAAAGAAATAAAAAGAGAAAAATGAAACAAGGGAGGTGAAAAGAGTAAGAGGAGACAGAAAAAGGAGGAAAGAAAGAAAGAAAAACAAAAAGAAGAAACTTGAAAAAGAGAAAAATGGTATCTTGACGTTTCGCCTTCCTCGTAAGAGGCTTCTTCAAGAGAAACAGGAAAACCAAAATGGCACGGTAACTCGACGTTGAAACCATGCTAGCATGGGTTACACGTCGTTGTCTCTTTTTTATTTCTTTTCTATATATCTCATCATGACACGGTCTAATTCCGGAAGGAGTTCGTTTATTACGTCTATGAAATTTTCACTTGGGAATACCAAATATTTAACTACACCATATTCTACTAGATGGCGATATTTTTTCGGAAATTTGTCAAAACGTTCAATATTTATTGTGAATTTAGGTTATTTCCTGAAAATAAATTTGAAATAAAACACCTACATATTTCAGATAAATTTATCTTCAAGTATCTTCATATTGAACATTCGAATACACAATTATATCTTCGGGTTTCCCCCAAACTTTGATTGTATTCACAGAAGCTGTAAGTAATATATCTTTCCTTGGGTGGACAGCAACAGAGTGCAAAACTTTATGTAATGTATGATCATATCTTTTAACCACTTTTGCAGATATCAAATCCCAACACCAAAGCTCCCCCGTTATAGAACCAGAAAATACATAGTTATCATTTGTAATTACAGCACTCTCAACATTCATATCATCTGTGCGATGCCCTATGTACCTGAAACAAATTAAGTTGTATAATAAAAACAGCAAAAACGCCTCGTAATTAACAGCCATACTCTGCCAACATTTCTCCAGTGGTCTTATCAAACAACTTCACCGAATTATCAGCTGCACTAATTAAGATGCATTGTCCATCATGCGTTAAACTTACTGAAGTAATAGGTGCTAAAAATGATAACTCATATTTGTACCGTAACATAAAAAATTATAAGTTCATCTATCTTACCTCCAACAAAATCCGCAAACATCTGTCCGGCCCTAATATCATATCTCCTAACAGAGCAATCTACAGATCCTGTTATTATTTCATAATCTGTCACTTGAATTGCATTAATACAATCTTTCGCTTCATTCAAAATTTGTATCGGTTCATTTTTTCTAGATTTCAAATCCCATATCGCAACTGTATTATCATGACTGCCAGATATGGCGAGAGTAGATTCCTCGTTGAATTTCACACAACAAACAGCGCTCGCGTGAGTTCGTAATCTTCGAAGTGGTTGTCCAGTAGACACATCCCATAATATTATAGATTTATCCGAGGAACAAGATAGAATTTGTCCACTATCACAAGATCCTGCTGCGTCTAATACTTCATTGGCGTGACCTCCATATGTCTTTAATAATAAACTTCGGTATGGATTCCATAATTTTAACTTCTTGTCTGAACCACAAGTTAAACAATATGCACCATCAACTGAAATTAAACTATTTCATATTTACAGTTATTTAGCTAAATTGCGTAATTACCATTGAATCTTACCGCTCGTACTGCTCCTTGTTTGCAATCTATTGTGTTGATACAGGTTAAATCCATTTTTGTAATGAAAAATAATCTGCTCAAATTTAAGATAAAATGAGGTTATATTTCATGTTTAAATTATGAACCAATCACACCATAAACTGTGATTAGAGAATAACCAATAGAAAATTAAAACTATACCCGCGTAATTTCAAACTATAAAAGGATTTTTTTACTATATAATTAAAATAAAAATTATACAAAATCACTTTATAGAAGAACATTTATTTAACTTAATATTCATAAAACAACCTTAACTACGTTTCTTTATCACTCTCTTCTAATTGTTTCATTCTTTCTTGCAACTGAGATACCATCGTATTTTGGTGACTAGTCAATTGAGAAACTATCTGATTACCTACACTATTCAAAGTTTGCACAAATTGCGCTTGTGCAGCTTGTAAATTAGGTATGAAGCTTAATCTCTGCAACTCATCGACATTTAGAAATTTATTTTCGGCAATAGCAGCTAACAAAATTAATGTTGGAAGCCTTTTATTTACTCTTAGCAATTCCCTTATCTTCAAATCTGGACTGAACACAATCATATTATGAGAGGAGTACCATTTTCCAAGAACTTCGTAAGGAGTTCCTTGGACTGCCATTTTTAATGTTTCTTTACCATAATTTTTGTACAACATATTTTGTCTATGAAATAACACATTTGCTTTATTATGTTCATCACCTGTCATCGAATTCATGTGATAAAAAGCAACTAGGCGAGATGATTTCAGTTTATCTAGCAATTCATCAGCTAAGAGTCGTTGATAAGGATTTTCGACTTTAAATCGACCCCAGCGATCAATATTCTTGTCACATATGTCTAGTCGTTTCTTTTCGTAAAAAGGTTTGGTAAGTGCTATGTACTTTGCACGTTCATAATGTGGAGGCTTAGGTTTCTGAATGTTTATTTTACCCCTGTATCGTTTCACTTGTACGATAGGATTGAAGGTATGTAATATACCTGCAATATATAAATTAATATTACATCAAAAAATAAAACAGGAGGATTTACCTCTGCGTGTAAGAAAGGACATATTTAAAATTTAAATCTAATAAACGCGATGAAATTAAAACATTATTTATAGGTTAGTTTCAGATTAGCCGTGAGGTTAACTAAAGAACAATATAAGTAACAGTTAAAGAACACTGCTACTATTTAACCAAATTATAAAAGGGAAAAATTACAAACTATAAACGAACTTGAGATGTAGTAATAAAACTTATACTATTATATTCTGGTTCATTCTAAAAATCATAATTACTTTTAAAGTAAAACGTATTATTATGATTAACAGTTACTTTTCTGTTGTTTTAAAGAGGAGAGAAACTATAATACTCTTGCAAGATATGTAGCTGTACTTTCATGTATTATATTAAAATTTGAAGAATCCCATTTCTTTAGATGGGATATTATACAAACTTATTAATAATTAAATAATTTTCATATCTTAAAATATTGCATAGTTGGTAGTGCAAGGCGGTGTTTTAGAAGGTGGTTGTAAAATCAATATTACCCAAATCGTAAGAAAGTTCATGTCGCGTAGTTAAAATGTAATGAAACGAGATATAGAAATTAAGAAACAATTCTGATTATGATTACGCATTTAACTTGAAAGTTGATTCGAAATTCCACTGCCAAAATTTAAAAAAGTATATTAGAGTAAAATGATCCAAACTGGCGAGACTATTTTTTAATATAATGATAAGGAAGTTAAAATTGTCGCTAAGTGTAAACCAATGGAATATGAATGAAGGCTAATTATTGTAATTTTCAAGTAAGTAAACGTTAATTAATTAAAAATTTGTATTTCACCATAACTTTGATCAGTAATCAATATGTGTATAAAGAAAAACATGATCGTGTAATATTTTAGCTACATTAATTTTTTCCTGTTTGGTATTCTGATCAAATTTCACGGCTTATAGATTATAGGGCTTTTCATGTTATCACTGATACCATGGCCTGGCCCAACTGTTTTCAAAATATCTTGCCCAAAAGACGATGCCCGTTTAGTAAGAAAAATTATCCAAACGAAATGGATTCCGATTTTGGAGAAATTCAAAGTCAGCATCCCTCTAGAATGCCCTTTCCATCCTTTACGCGACATATTCGGTCCACAGCAAGCCGCAAAGCACCAACATAGACCGTCGCAATGGACGTGCGGTCTATGTGGTAAATCATTTTTTGAAGAAAAATTTTTAGATATGCATTTCGACAATCGACATAAAAACCACGTAAACATGGTAAAGCATTGTGTATATTACGCACTGTTTACTTATTCACGACATCGTCTCAATTTGTATTTTAGGCAGAAGACGCAGTGTGCCTTGCAGATTACTGCGATATTATGAGATGTGATGTCTTAATAAATCAAGATCAAAAAACAGTGTATTCAGAATCCGCCAATACCGATATCGAATTGTGGAGAGAAGCTTCGACTTATTCGACGAAAGCGCTCGCACCCAGCGGTCCTAGGGATGTAGCTAAATATTCGGCACGAAGAAACGCTTACCATAGCGAAAAAAGTCCGTCACCAACATCAACGAAGGAAAACGCACATTGTCAAAAGTCGGAAGCACCCTCAGACAATAATGGTAGGTAACGAATTTTACCTGTTAGAAACTAGCAAATATTTTTTAAAATGTCACTTTTGACGTTTATAGGGATTTTTTACTATAATCATCAAATGTCTTTATAGGGTGATGCCTTAAAATTTTATTTATTAATCTTTTTCAAGTTTTATTTAAATATTTATTTACTAGATGATTCATCCGATGAAAAATCACAAAACAACAGTTATAATAATCTATGCATGAACGATTTGGTCGACTCAGCGCTACCGGCGGCTGATAATAAGCAACAACGAATTTTAGAACTACAAAAACTAAAAGCAAATTGTAAACCGGAAGAACTACAAAAATTGAAGACACAATGTGAGGTTTTAGTCCGAGAATGCATCGGAAGTTTGCTAATACAATTATCGTTGAAAGATTTTAAAGAAGTTGAAGGTAAATGCCACATTTCTTGTATTCAAGTAAGAAAAAATAGTTTTATTGATCTGATAATCAATTCTAATAAAATATTAATAGTGACCTCCACCGCAATTTCCTCGATTATTAATTTAGCTAAAAAAACTTAATCTTTTCAATTTCAGAGGAGCTGAATAGGTCAGTTTGTTGGTACTTGACATGTGATCGTTATTGGGAAGATACTCAGTCCGAATTAAGGCAATTTCCATGGGGTCTGCTATGCATGATTATTATGGTGTTATCTTTAGGAATATGCTTCTGTTACTACATCATTTGGGTTCTGTTTGAGTGAGTATCGATACCTTTGCCGTATACATAATGCAATTTGTTCATTGTAGTACTGATGACGTCAGTGTTACGAGTGCAAGTTTGACAGATCGTTCAACACCATCGCCCGCGCATTTACTGAAACACGAACCATCAACGTCTTCAGACGGGCACCAAATCTATACAGAGGATTATTATACAACCGACAAGGATAATGAGTATATATACGTCACGTATCCTCCAGATTTGAAGCGTAGGTTACTGGAAAGGTACGAATGTGAACTTTTTGTGTTGCTTTAATTTGTTTCGGTAGTTACCCTAGAGATCGTAGAAGTCGTTATAGAGTAGAAATTGCCCTTAAATTCCATTTCCTCTTCATATAAAATAGTGCTCATTAAATAATTCTCTGTATTCGCATTTCTAGTTGCTACAATAGAACGACACGTTTATGAAACGATGGTTTCATATGTCCAAGCGATATAAAACTATAAACATAGTATATATAGACGAATCTCCATACATAACATTCCAGACCTCTTAGTCATAAAAGTAGTGATATTTTAATAAATAACGATCGTATTATGTGTTAATTGTTTCAAAACGCACGGTGAATCCTTCATTTTAGCATATAGAAATACCGTGTGCGAATGTAACGTATTACAATGGCTATTGCAATACGATCTTTGCGTTAATCTGATATAAAGAACAAATGAGCAACAATATACACTACTATGCAAAAGAAAAAGGCATCTAGGTAAATTTTATAGAAAGGAAATTTAAGAGAAAGTGTGTCACCGTAACTAAATGTGCGCTATTAAGTTCTCGCTGTTTTCTTTTTTTTAATAAAAATGCAACTTTATTGTGAAAAAATGGTTACAAATGAATCATTCAAAGTATTGGTCGTCACTAGCTACAACTTTTTCCCATCTTCCTGGCAGAGTTCTTATACCGTTACGGTAAAAGTGTTTATCTTTTGAGGCTATCCACGAATCAAGCCAATTTTCGATGTCTTCATATGAGTGGAACTGGTAATCAGCGAGACCATGTACCATCGAACGGAACAAGTTATAATGAGATGGCGGAATATCGGGAATATGGCAGGTAGGGTAGGACTTCCCATTTGAGCGTTTCCATGTATGTTTTAACGGGTTTGGCAACGCGAGGCCGAGCGTTGTCATGTTGTAGAATTACTTTTTCATGCCTCTGCTTGTATTGTGGCCGTCTTTCGCGCAATGGTCGGCACAATCGCATCAATTGAAATCGATACCGTTCCCCAGTAACGGTTTCGTTCGGTTTCAACAGCTCATAATAAATAACACCGAACGAACTAGTACATAGCATAACCTTCGCAGCGTGAATATTCGGCCGAGCCGATGTAAAAGCATGACCGGGCAGTCCCCATGACTTTCTTTTCTTTGGGTTGCTGTAATGAATCCATTTTTCATCACCTGTCACGGCGCGATGAAGAAAACCCTTCCTTTTTTGCCGCTGGAGCAGTTGTTCACAGGCAAAAAAAACGACACTCAACGTCCCTTGGCTTCAAATTATAAGGAACCCAAGTTCTTTGCTTTTGAATCATTCCCAACGCATGCAATCGCTTGAAAATGGCATGGCGGGTAACTCCTAATGGTGATGAAAGCTCTTGTTGCGTTATTTTTGACAGTGTCTCTTACACGGGCCTGGAGACTATGATGCAGCGTTCTCATGTAATCGTCCGGAATACAATAGCACTCTTGTTGCAATATGTTCCACAATTTATTTAAAGTCTTTGGTGCCCTTTCAATCTTTTTACGGTCAAGATACTCCTCAATATGTTCGACAATTGTTAAGTCCAGGCTTTGTGGCGGCCAGACCTTAGCGCGAACTACTCCATCCTCTTGTAACTAACTTGAATAATTCTTGACCAATCGAGAAGTGTGTTTGGGATCGTTATCGTGCTGCAGAAGGAAATTACTACCAATTAAAAGATGCCCAGAAGGTATAGCATATTGTTCGATATTTCTCCGCTGTAAGCTTCCCTTCAATTTTAATATCACCAACTCCTTGCGATGAAATGCAGCCTCAAGCCTGTAGGTAAGTAATTGAGATTTAGACTCGTCGGTCCATAATACTTGTCTTCACTCACCTTACAAATTTTGATGGTCTTTAGCATATTTGAACCTTTTTACTTTATTGCTTCGGCGCAAAAAACGTTTCCGGACAGCTACACACCTACGTAATCCCGATTTTGAGCTTCTTGTAACTCGCGCCAGTTTCGCGCTTATTTTTTTCTATTTCTTAGAGCTGTTACTTTCAACAAATGTGCATCCGCTCTGGTAAATTTTTTCGGTCGTCCAGACTTCAGTTTATCCATCACGTAGCTTGTTTCGTTATATTTTTTAAGAATTTTTTGTACACTGCACCGAAAACACTTCCTTGCGATTTCTGTTTGGCTGTAACCTTCTTGATATAAAACAATAACTTTATTTTTGTTTAGTAACGATATTTTCGCCATTTTTCCAAATGTAACAACTGTATCTCAACTTGCAGCGCCAGCTTTTAGAGTATACTCGCTTCTGCACTACCACTTTTTCTGTGAGGAATCTAACACAACCTTCATTATAATTTACATGTAACCTATTCAGACTCGGGATCTGTAATGAATACTAAGTACAAACAAACAGACGCAACCATAAATTTTATTGCCTCTCAATTCAAATACCGAAAACTACCCTGCCTGCGGTATACCAGCTTATCTGTTTATTTATCGCATTCTTGAATACTACACAAGGATTACGATTTCTAAGTATTCTTTTCAATTTATGTGTTCCTGTAGCATGTAATCGTAAATATCATTACAATGAAAAATATATTAAGAAATATTTCTGAAGTCTTGGCTATTACATAAACTTGCTTAAATATACCTATGTGCCTCTTTCTTTTGCACAGTAGTGTATTATTACTTCTCTTACGCACACGGTATATATTTTCTTTTAGATTGGATTTTTAATGTGTATAGGTGCAATCTCTTCCGTTCCGATTATTAAAATATATTACATTAATTTTATATAGAAAATAAATTAGTTTTAGCAAATGCACGACGAATCCAATTATTTTAATTTGTAATAGTTTTTAGAATTACATTAGATGTTGTCGCTAATTGTAGTTTACAAATTTATGTGTATGTAAATATGATTAGTACCTGCTTAAATTTTCATCGAGCAAGAGTCTGAATATAAAGTAGTAACTAGTTTTCTATATAATTCGGAAACTTTTGCTCGCCTGTGTACACAATTATTTTTTTATTACCTCATCTGATGAAATTGCGACTTGCGCGAATATTTATAACTTTTATATTGGGAATAATACTTTAATTTAGGAGATTAGAAAAGTTTCGATACCATTTAAGGCTTGTAACCGTTTAACTTTATACTCTGTAATAAGTGTTTTATATGCTCTAAGAATATTACTTATATTAATTAATAATTTCCTTGTTATTACACTAATTGTTAATACATTACCATGTCTAATTAGTTAATGTTTGCACAAATATAATTGCTGTTGCCTTTTTGTGTAGTAGGATATTACAACCTGGAAGAGTGTTTATTGTTTCTTTGTTAAGTGTTTGTTACATGAAATTTAAAGGAAAAATAATACTTCGGCATCTTATCTGCGCTCTGTAGAAATTAAAATAATTACAAATAAAGTAAAGTGATTTTCTAATGATATATAAGCATTAATTAGTATACATTCAAAATCAAATGAGAATGTATCTCCTCTTAAGCGGATTTCTTTCCTAAATTAGTCTCTAAAAGACATACAAAAGTCATAGTTACTCATGAGCTGCGCACCTGCAATTATTTTTAAATACGCAGAAATTGAAGAAAGAGCTTATAGCACAAGGTGGCACAGAGAAATGGGAAATTTTGAATGAACGCTCTCACTAAAGTAAAACTAATAAATGTATAAGTTTTATTGTTATAGAAAGAAAAGTAAAGTGTATGCCATTAAGTGTCCTACTAAAAAATTTCAAGTTTTAAAAACAATGTTTATAACCCTATTGAGCGCATCCATTGCTGGAAGCGAATGTGGAGATTGCGTACAGGACGTTGAAACACTTCCACGGGCATTACAGTGTAATTTCTTTTCGAATCGTCGTTTTCAACTCAGCAATTATTGAGCGAGTGGAGTACACCTTGTTTTTGAGGTAGCCCCACAAGAAAAAATAGCATACCGACAAATCCGGTGATGTCGGAAGCCAATGAATTCGCCAAACCGTGAAATTACGTGATCACCAAAAAGCTGTCGAGCTAATGCCGTTGATGACTGGGGGTATGGTCCGTAGTTCCATTTTACTGGAACCAAAGATCGAGAAAATGTTTAAGTTGTTTAGCAACAACACTGTTACGCATAATAATATATCATTCGGACGTTATTGTTGTTGCATTATTTCTATTATCCTCTAAGAAGTAAAGCCCAATCACATCTTACACAACGCACTATGACCTTTTGGGCTATGTAATGGTCGTTCATGCAATTGACAAGGGTTCTTAGTTGCCTAACATTCGTAATTTTGTTTGTAACAACCACGCTCGACATATCGGTGTAACAAAGGTGTTTAATGACCGTGCGCTATATATAGGTACGTTGAAATTTATTTGAGTAAGCAGAGTCAACGAATCGATATCACCAGCTACCAACCTGATTAAAACCCTCCCACTATAGTTATCTCGCCATACAGTTAACGATTGCAACCCACGTCGTTCGAGCAGATTACGGTAGTCGATTCCGCGGTGAGAATAGATACACCATACTGCTTGAAACACAAGTATTTCAAAAATCGTTTTTGAACACGTTCCAACGGCAGTTACTAGTTGAGGTAAATAGGATGCCAGACATTAAATACGGATTCAAGTTTGGACCAAAATTAATGTGATTACCAAAAAGCTGTCGGACAAATGCCATTGATGTCCGGACTGTATAGGTCGTAACTCCATTTTGCTGGAACCAAAGATTAAGGAAGTTTTGAAGTTGTTTAGCAACGAAGCTTTCAAGCATATTAGCATATCGTTCAGATATTACTGTCGTTGCATTCTCTCTGTTATCCTCGAAGAAGTAAGGCCCAATCACACCTCGCACTGATATGTCACACCGCATCGTGACTTTTTGGCTATGCAATGGCCATTCGTGCAATTGTCAAGGGTTGTCGGTTCCGCAATACCTGTAAATCTATTTGTCCGTTCAGAGGGAAATGAATTTTATCCGACATAAGAGAATTAATGAAATTGAGGTCGTCATTAATTTTTTCAGAGAATTGTTGTTGCGCCTCGCAGTCTAATGTTTGCAGTTCCTGCATTAACTTGACTACTGTAAAGGTGAAACTTTAAATTAATTCGGTACGCTAGCTACAAGATTATAACATTCTTCCTTCGCGTCTCAAAAATGTTGTTTTTAGAACTTGTTTCGATGGGCACTGAAACTTGAACACATTAACTTTCAGTACATGCGGTAAATGTTCGATAGGAGATATAATAGGGAGGCGTTGTATTGATAATCAGCTTCATTAATATTATAATTTTTAAGTAGATGGCCCCAATACTTCTCCTATAGTGATATACTGATCGCTGTTTATATGTCCCTCGCATACATACAAATAGATTATGCTATCTCTACCAAACTTCACTGAGGGCTTAACACAGTTCAGATTACATGTCTTTCCCTACCTGTTGGAACGTATTGAGCATCAAGGTGTCTAAAAATTTATAACATCGCAGAAAATAGCATTTTATGATTAGTATGTGCATTCATTAAATTGTTTACATTCATAACGCCTTAATTTGCACATCTCCCGATGCTAGATTGTCTCATATCATATAACTTAAGTCCAATCATCGACAGTCCCAATTTTTTTTAGTCTATAAAAGGAATAAACCAAACTTGATCTACTCTCGCTGTTGTAATACGTTTGCAACCACTTTTTATTAGTTTCTTGGTATCGTTTGATAGTAGTGCGAGCTGCACACCGCGGACAAACAATTTTGATTGCAATTACAGTTGAAGATAACTAGAGACTGGATTATATGCAAAGTGCAAAAATTTAATTGAATTTATTTATTATATTAAAGATAATTAACGCTAATGAACTTTAATCAGTGTAAGACATTTACAAATAGACGTAAAATATAATAAATAAATTAAATTAAATTTTTGCATTTTGCATGTAATCCGGTTTCTAATGACAACTTTCACGAATGCAACACTATTTGTCCACGTTATTATACGCGACAAGTATTAATGAAAAACAAAACAATACCACACACAAAAATTCTAAAAAATTCACAACACTCTTCGAAAAGAGGTCGAAAATGAATATGTGCAGGTAATCCATAATATAATCCTTTAAATAGTTCCTCAAATTTTCACGGTCGTTTGTCATTTTCGTAACGGGTGTCGGATTCCGCCGTGTCGCTAAGGTTTCTGTACCTGATGTTTCGCTGCGATTCGCATTCTCAAAGGCACCGTGCTTCATGAACATTGTTGCTGCCTTAAGTATGCTTTTCCCCTCCGGTAAGCCGTTGCATACGTGCCTTCTTATCAACAGGAACCAAACATTGGCAACAACTAGTGTGTTCTGGAAATCAACACATACAGACCGTTATCTACACAATAATTGGGACTAATAACTGAGTGCCTTGTTCGCTTAACTATTAGTCCTGAAGTCCTCGGTTCGAATCCCGGGGCAGTTTCTCAGGGTTGAGGTTTTTCTGCGCTTATCCTTACTCTTTGGCGAATACTGAGTACGAATATCTTAAGATGCAGCACAAGCCCAGACGTAATAATAACTCATGGCCGGCCTATACCCCCATGTAATTGGCGAAAGCTGCTGGGGGATGCGAAGGCAATAATCATTCGAACCACCACCTTCGTCAGAAGAATACGGTAGTGCTAGCACGAAGAATATACAGAGAGTTACAGAAGAAATTAGACCATTTGAGACGAGCACTAGGGTGTAACGGTTACCCTGAGAATATATCAATCGCGCCATCACGAATAAATCTCGACGCAAACAGAGGGATAAATTGGGAAGCAGAAACGTTAGCTACAGCATACTCACCGCACATACACAGCACGAATGACAGAATAGGACGAATGCTTGAAACTTTCAACATCCGTACAGTTTTTACTCCAACACGAAAAGTGACCAGCTTACTGTGACAAGTCAAGGAAGAAATGGTCTCCTTGTCAACACCCGGGGTATACATAATACCGTGCCCATGCGATAAAGTATAGATAGGCACAATAGTATGTTCGATCAACACTAGAAAGAAGGGACACGAAACATGTAGACAAATCGGCCATTGCCGAACATATTCACTCGGACCTGAATCATAAGTTCTAGCGTCAACAAAGAGCTATTATAACAAATTAAACAGGAAAGCGATTGAAATATACAAAAACCCTTATAACATCAATAGAGGCTTATGGGAGGGGAAGAGCATACCTAAGGCAGCAATAACTTCCATGAAGCACATTGCCTTTGAGAATGAGAACCGCAGTTGTTGGAAAACGTGAAACGTCAGGGACAGAAAGCTTACCGACACGGAATTTACAAATTTAATTCTATTATGCTATAAAATCGCACTTACTTATCGAAACATTGATCTAAACCTTACGCATTTACTTTATTGATGTTAGAATTTAATGTAAATATATTAGCCGAGGTCTCATATAATAAGAACAATGTTTGATAAATACTTTCAAAACTAAGTTTAAGTGTAGATAAATGTACATAAAACCATCAACGGTTATTCTAAGCTGTTTGATCTAGTTGGTATTCTTCAACTAACTTTAAGCTGTAGACCTTGCGAAAGTGCCTGACTTGATCATTTATTGTCAATAATAGTGTTCCGATTTCTTACCTATTTCGTTAATTTGTGAAGTACAATATGTATATTAATTTAAAAAGATACATTCGCTTTTGATTTCGACTGTACGCATTAGCATTTATAATCCTCTACAAATATTTAAATAAAATACTTCATCTTCGTTACTAAGGAGGTAAATGGATATTGTTTGTATTCAAACTCTATTTTCTTATTTCACTTTAATAATCTTCAAATATAATAACGATAATAATAATAATAATAATAATAAATACAAGCAATACTCCGCATTTCAACTTACTGTTTTATAAATGTATTTATATATGAAAAAGAAAATATTCTAACATTAATTTATTATAATACACTCACCGGCAAAATTAATGCATATTTTGAATTTTTATATTTATTAAAAAAAATCCTAAATAATCAAAAAAAAATGTGCAAAGGATGTGCAGTCTTAATTCTTTGAATAACTCATTAATTTGAATAAGTTATGGCTTTCTAAATTCATTTATTTTATAAAAACTAAAAACCCTATTGCTGTTACAAAAAAAAATTATTTATGGCTAATATCTAGTATGGCATCTGGCATCCTCGTGCTCTTTTAACAGCTTCGACTCGTTGAGGTATGGTTTGAATCAAATTTAGCACAAAGTTTGGATCGACGTTATTCTTTTGGTGAAGCTTCTTAAAGCTGACTAAGAGTAGTTATGTTACGTTTTCCGTTTTATGGTTTTCTTTTTATCTCATCCCATAGATGCTATATAAGTTTTAACTCTGGATTGCAAGCTGGTCAGTAGGAACCGTGAATATCAAGATCATTTAAAAATACCTCAACTTCAACAGCTGTATCGGGTCGGGTATCGTCTTCCATCAGCACAAAATCTGTATCACGTATTACAGTAAACGGCACTACATGACCTTCGACGTACCTATGAACATTCAGAGCAAGTCTACCAAGAATGATTAGGTCCGTAGAGCCATGCATAGAAATGCCATCCCATACCGTAACTGAGGCACCACCTAATCATTTCCTTTTTACAATTGCGCAGGTTATCTCCGTACTCTCTGTCGAGAGTCGGCATTTTATATACTAAACCGGCATTCATTTGTAGAAAGAACTCTTTGCCAGTAGTTCACATTCTAATTAGTATATAAACGACAGAAAGCTAGCCGGGCTCTCCGATGATGTGGTAATAAAATAAGCGATCTAGCAAGGCGACGAGCATGAAGATTGGCTTGTTCTAACCATCGTACTGTCCTCCCACTAACTCGTATGTACTTCTCGAATTGCATACTAAACTCTAAGCTGTATTGCAGTGGTGGTGCGATCACGAAGACAATTTAAAGTTAAAAAATCTACCATTCACCACCGAAGTAGTACGTTTTCTACCTTGCCCTAGCCTCCTTACATCACCAGTTACTCTAAGGCGTCAACAAATTAGGATATGCTAGATTGGTTTAGTAATTAATAATTAGAGTTGTTGTTTGGGCTATACCATCGTTAGTTGAACTTATGTAGTCGGACGGTTCGGCAGTTTGTCTTACTATAGCCAGGAAAGTCCTGAGAAACGCTGTTACTTGCCAGATTCATTATACGTTCGATGATTTCTTGTCTGACGTATTTGTCTTCCCTATTTTTTATCAAGTGAAACTTGTATATGAGGATCGAATTCGATATTTTTTCTCGAATATCGTACACAGACAGAAGATACTGTGTTTAACTTATGTATAAGCTACAATTTCCTGCGCAGGAGGTACACTAGGGTGACAGAATAAAATAGACACCTACTAATTAAAAAAAAGATTCTATTCTCGTTATATATACAAAATATTTTAAAATTTTTAAATTAGACCAATATTTTGTCGATCCACCTTTACTTGCGTGAAGTGCTGCGAGTCGTCGTGGCATAGAATCTATTAAATGATTAATGGTGTCTTCTGGAATATTTAACCACTCTTCTGCAACAGCTGCCACGAGTTATTCCTTATTGCTGGGTTTTCGGGGTCGTTTCGCCATATTTGTCTGGATTATGTGCCAAACATTCTCTATCGGATTCATGCCATGGTAAAATCCGAATCCCCTGTGTTTTTTTCCATGTGGTTGTTGCTCTTGCTTTGTGGCAGGGTGCCCCATCCTCCATAAAGGTGGCGTCTTCTTTAGATAAAATGGCGTTGTCGAATATTGGATATATTTTGCCGCATTCATATTTCCGTCGCAGATTACTAATTGCGATCTTCCACCATACCATATCGCGCCCCACACCATGATATTCACACCGCCGTATTTCACCGTCTGATGCAAAAATTTGTCGTCCAGTTGCTGTGACGAACGTCTCCATACCCACGTACGACCACTATCACTGAATTGGCAGTATCTGCTTTCGTCTGAAAAAATGACAGACCGCCAAAACTCTTCGGGCTTCGTTCGCATTTCGATTGCCCAAGCCATTCGGCGCCGTTTTTGAATCGCCGTAAGGAGAGGTTTTTTCTTTGCCACCCTTTTATACATCCCCACACTGTGGAGGTATCGCAGAACGGTGCGCTGACTTTTTCGTTGCCGCAAGCTCAGCTGTACTTTTTCGCGGTTGTCTTAACACCTCGCACACAAGCATCCTTTTACTTCTTTCAGAAGGTCCGGCACGACCTGGTCTCGGCTCCACTGTTGTTTTTTCCTTGCGTTTAAATTGTGTAATCACACGGTTAACTGTGGACAACGGAATATTTAAAAATTTACTTATTTGACGTTCACTTTGGCCAACGATGCGGCACCCCGGGTGAAGTCGCTAATATCTCTCGGACCTTGTAAGCGAGGCATAATTGTAACGATACTAAACTATGACGAATTCCTTCCGATACATCTACCCCTACCCTAATGACAAGAGAAAGTTCTTAATTCGTTCTTAGAATTTAGCTGTTTACTTATTTATACCGCTTTACCTGGTGTCTATTTTATTCTGTCACCCTAGTGTACGTAGTAGACCGATTTTTCGCGCATAAGCGGTTGTGTATTCCGCTGATCCTTCTCCATCCCCTCCCCTCCTCCAATTAGCTTAGTGGTTATATCGGGTGGAATATGAAATTCGAGGAAAAACAAATATCGAGTTCGATCCCCATACACAAGTTCCACTTAATAAAAAATAGGGAAGACATACGTTGGACAAAAAATATTATACAACGTATGATGAATCTGGTAAGTAACAGCCCTTGGCGGTAGTAGAGAAGCTGCCGAAACGTCGGACTAAGTTCAACAAACGATGGGAATAACCCAAACAACAACTCTAAGTATGATGATAATCCATCGTCAACAATATCATATGAAGAGTTAGATTGGTTTACTTTAAAAGGATTTGCGACATATTGCTGGGTCTTCCATGCTGGAGTAATGTGGTAGCTCGTATGGCATCATCACATGTTAAAAGCCTTATATTACTTTAAAATGCTTTTAATAATAAAACGACAAACAAACGCAAAAATGATTAAAACATTAAAAAAACAACAATTATGACGTATATACCACCTTTATCAAATACACTTATTTGATTGAATTAAAATAGCTTTCTTAGTTAACGACAGGCATCCTTTTGGATTTTATTCTACACATAAAGCCAAATAGACGCATTTAAATTGCAAGGAAATGCATTTTAACGCGTTAATTTTGCGGGTGAGTGTATTTACTGCTTACAGTAGTTATTTATAGATATATACGCGGTTGTTAAGAATTACTAAAGTGTATAAAAAGATCATCTGTAAAAGACAAACAACAGGAGTGGTGATAAATAAAGTTTATTGATGATATAATCTGTATTTTCATCTTTCCTATACATTGCATCCAATTTTCAGTTTTACAAACTTAAGATAGGAGTAACGCTCGTTAAACAACAAACTATAAAAGTGCAATTATTAACTGAATTGAGAATTTAAACAATATTTATGAACTTTATTATGTCGAACAATAATATATTGCTCCCATATTTTTTGTAATACTTTTGCTTACTTTATAACACTTTTTGAAACTAATCTTTTCGTTTCGAACTATTCGTCTGAAGTAGGCGCAGATGGATTTTCGATTTCCTCGTTTAATCCTTGGACGATTGATGTTTTTGGGAAGAATTTTAGATTTACGCTGAAAATCCCTATAAGAAAAGTTGTTAACGGAAAAAAACGCATACACGCATACAGACAATACAAACTCACGCATACGTTAGAGCATACCAAAAGGGACAACGTAATTAAAAAAAATATCCGTAGCTATATACAAAAAAGAACAAAAAAACGGTCCTTTTTGAAAATTAAACAAAATGGAGCTCAATTTTCTAATTTTTTTTTGGAAACCCGTCAAAACATTTAAAAAAAACAAAAACTAAAAGAAACGAAAAGAATATAAAATTTAAATTTGTAAAAACAAAAAGGGTGTACCAAACTGAAGTGGTAAACTATTTCTCATCTGTTCATACTGAAATTCGATTTTTTTCATTATTTTTTTTTTTTAATAAAAATGCAAACCCGATTCGCTCTCATTTACACTGCCTTCCTAATCAGCGCCAATGGCTGAAATAAAATACCAATCGCATATCAATCGTATCTTCGTCTATAAGGTCCCCCCCGCCCGAATTCAGCCCTAGTACGTGTCGACTCTTCTAATCTTCGCTTATGTTCCGCCATCCTTTCGAGTCTTTGTTGTTGTTTTGTCGCAATCTGAAAATAAGGAACGGACAAATGAAATAATTAAATTCCACAGGTTATCAAATGTATATACATGTACATATCTATAGGGTGCGGCGTTTAAATCCGGACAAATAAAACATTCTTTTTAATAAAATTTTATTTGTCAAAAAATTTAAATTAACAAAAATCAATTGTGTTGCGTGACATCTGCAGAATACACTGGCTCAATACAAGCCCCTCATTATCAATTACTGCCTTCAATCTTGGTCCGAAATGCTCGCATGCTCTCTGCAAAGCAAAGCAATCATTAATATTGCCAAATGTTGCTTTGATTTGTTAGTGGTTCTTTTGACTAGTAGTGGAGGGGGTACAAGTCCGAGCTATTGGGAGGCCAAGGCTTATACGAGAACTTATCCTGCTACAGTACATATCGCCTCTTCAAGGTCACGTTTTCCATCCAGTTTTACCACAATCATCTGAATATTCAAATAAATGAGGCAGCATGACGTTACCTTTATTGGACACGACCTCTAGCACATGGACAGTGTTCGGAAATTTTGTTCAAGCAATAATAATTCATACCGCTGTTTCATTGTTCAATGTACGCAGTAGCAGGTTGTAAGAGCTATTCGCCTTTTTCCGGCAGCCTCAGAAACCATCTATTGTAACTTTATTGTAATCTATTCATAACGTAGATTTTTCCATGCAATCCGGCGCATTGTTTGCTTACTGACACCCAATACTGACGTCAATTTCCTTAAAAGCCATTCCGCAGACTTTATCGTGATTTAAACTATCATCCACACAAACTGCAGATTGTACAAGAAGTAATGTAACTGCGGTTACAATTCTGTCAAGACAATATGACATTAACGGCTCGGTGGTCCAGTGGTAACAGGGTCTGCATCCGAATTTGGTAAGTCAGGCGTCACGCGTTCCAAACCAACGAGAATCAAGTACAGTGGCAGTACTTTCTCGAGCGAATATGCTTCGGTATGCTCCCAAGTCATACCATTCAAGGTTGAGAAAATAATTAACGGCACTGCACTCTTTACAGCAAAAGAGTGAAGTAACAACTAAAGTAGTTGCGGTTATAATTCTATCAAGACGATATTACATTAACAGCTCGGTAGCCCAGTGGTAAGAGGGTCTACATCCGAATTCGGCAAGTCAGGAGTCGTGCGTTCGAAATCAACGACCATCAAGTATAGTGGCAGTAATTTCTCGAGCGAATATGCTTCGGTATACTCCCAAGTCATACCATTCAAGGTTGAGAAAATAATTAACGGCACTGCACTCTTTACAGCAAAAGAGTGAAGTAACAACTAAAGTAGTTGCGGTTAGAATTCTGTCAAGACGATATTAAATTAACAGCTCGGTAGTCCAGTGGTAAGAAGGTCTACATCCTAATTCGGCAAGTCAGGAGTCGTGCGTTCGCAATCAACGCCCATCACGTATAGTGGCAGTATTTTCTCGAGCGAATATGCTTCGGTATGCTCCCGAGTCACGTCACACCCACACTTTATAGTAAAAGAGTGAAGTAACAAGGCAATGGAACACTTTACACACACTATTCGTACACTTTCAGGTCTTGCATAGTCCACTTATGATTTATTCGCGACTGCATTCCTAACACGGACATGTTCTGGTGTAATCTCGGCTAATAGTTGCTCGGAATCTTCATCGTCACCAAATAAGGTACGGACATCTTTCGAAACGTTTAAACCAGTGGTAAGTTTATGTTTGAGACAAATTGAATTCTCTGATTTCTTCCTTTAACATTTTGCCCATTTCTGCAGCAGATTACCGATTTTCGAACAACAGATGCAACCACGCAGTTCCATAATAAAAGACGTTTCTTTTTATAATAGTGTCAGTTATTGAGCATGAGCATCTACAAAAAGAGGACACAATTCCACGTGTTTGATTGTAATTGCGCGTCCGTATACACGCGTAATTTAAATTTTGGAAGATTTTGGTAAATTTTCTTTAGTTAATATGGTCGACTGCGTGCAGTGAAACTCTGCATTATTATAATTTCTCGATGACAATATACAAATGAGTCTCGAAAAAACTCACAATATCACCCGCAAATTCAAAACAATATTATTAGAATACTCTAACACACTTCACAATACAAAAGTACAAATTTGAATTATTCATTATTCACGCACATTTTAATACCAAAGTTTATGAGCATATCCGATAACAGGTCAATATTGTAAAATAATAAACGAACTATCAACGATAAGAGATTTCAATGTTTCAGGAACTTTTAAGAATACATATTTTTACAAATACATTTACAATCGAAAATCTATGCTCAAATATGATGCGTTTCTACAAAAAGTTTCTTTGAACGCAAGAGTGGCTCTAATTTTACTTTGGTTGGTTCCAGTATTCTAATAATAATCTCTTGCGTTGTGTTTTCTAGGTCATGTGTGTACACTATTTTATATAACATCCACGGTATTTAAATTCAGTTAATTTCCTTTTGAGGGAATACTTGAAATATAGTAGCTGTTGTATCATTTTGTAAGAAATTTAGAAAAAAAAAACACTATCTACTTATTATATGTTTATTCTTCACTCGGAATTAGTTTTTTATATTTAGTTTTTACTTATTTATTGGCTGAATATTGTTCACAGTTGTCTTTTTCCTTTTCCCTTCGCTTTAGACGACTCAGCTTCCCTCTTTTGTTTTAAAATTTTATTCAGAGCTTCCACACTCACCATATTCTTTGAAAGTATGCAAAACCAACATGTCTACAACTTGGAATAAGTCGTTCCTCGCTAGCTGTCGGAACGCTAAACAAAATGGTCACTACCAGAGGCATAATTTTGTAGTCAACTGCGAAAAATATAAAATTGATCAAGTGTTCATACTAACTCGCGCAATACTACAGTTGCGGCCTAGTGTACATTATTTCCTATCACTGCAAAATTTTAACTTTAATAGAAGCAGTTGTTGCACGGTATCGTAGTATCGAGTATTATAAGCAATGGCTTCTCTAGATATGGAGTGAATATAAGGTTTGCATCTGCGATAAATTCCTCTTTACATCCAGCGTAGACAGTGACGTACTTTTTGCTAGAATTTTCTTTAAAAATCCTTCGCATGTATTCAAGTTCTAGGTGTTCAATTATTCTCGTCTGTTTTCATCTTTTTTTAATTCAATATTCAAGTCTTTTAGATGGATTCCTGAAGATGATTTGCTTTTTTCCTTCGCTTGCAACTCCGCATTTAATGATACTAAAGTAACATGTTTACCTATAAAAAATATATGTGCGACTTTCTCGTATTGACACTGGCTCTACAGTTTTACTTGCTTTTCCGAAAAGAAGGCATGCTTCGATTTTTATCCTAATTAAAAACTAACCGTCACAGTTGGGGTTTGAGCCCGAGTCCTTCGGATCGAAGAAAGGCAAGTATGGGGTAACCGATCCGGCCACCGAGACAGTCACCGAAATACTTATTATCGAGACTATAATTACTACTTTTAGTAGTGCATCGGCAGGTAGTAATGGTCTCTTGTTCTCCTTTTCACACCCGAAAGAATCCTGAGCATTCACCACTGTCTGTTGTGATGGCAAGCTCTGGCTTCTGTGGCATTTTCTACAAAAATAGATTAATGCAACTAAAGTAATGGAAATAATACAAATAATTTACCTAAACGTTCAAAGATGAATCCAATTGCTCTTAAAAGAACATTAAAACGGTAAAAATGAATAGGAATACAACGAATTACCCCAAACGTCAAAACTCGTTAAAATGCAAAACACAACTGCCCGCAGCAGTATATGGATAACGTTTCAAAAAACACAGTTTCTATGTGTTATCTCTTTTCGATAACAATATGGCGCAATCTTCGTATAAATGTCTTCACTTTAGCAGTTGGTGCACATCAGGTGTGTACAACTTGTATGAAATTTATCATACACAGATTTTGTCAAACATTTAATAAATTTGACATAGGAAATATGAAAAATGAAATGATAAAGATGTAATCAAAATGTAATTTGCTGAAAGAAAACTCAACTCAAGTTACATGGATATCCTATCAAAAGCTAACCTTAATCTCGGTCTAATAAATAAAATTTTCAGCTATGTAACGAAATTTTCTTTTATTGAATTTAACTGTATGTAAATAACATGTCATGTCTTTATGTGCCTCTAACACTGGTTGATTTTTGTTAATAACTTGATTCTGTTCAATGGCAACCACTCAGATATTAATTTCATTTAATGCAATTATTATGTATTCAAATTCAGACAAATACCAATTCCTTGCCGCAGATATTAACGGTTGCGTACTAATCATTATTTCGGGAGATTCAAGTCTGTCGTTTCAACTGTTTTATTTGTACCAAAGGGAAATCACTTATTAATGACATCTCAATGCGAGATGATAAATGAATACTACTCTATTTGTTTGAAATATAGACTGTAGTTGTTCTTATTTTTCGCGAGTTTTTTATTTTATTTCAGTATTTCACCAGAAAAAATGTTCTTTTTGTTTTGTGTGTTTTTTTTTTTGAAAATAACTGTACACATTAAATGAATCTAGCAAATTAAACATGATATATACAGTCCAGCTAAAACAGATAGAAACGTTAGATCTATTACTACTATCAAGGTAAAGCTGGAGGTATAATGGAATTTTGTTCTAAAAAATTTTATAATTAGATATTAGCTAAGTGTACTACCCTAAATGTTATAACATATTCTCAGTCTGCTTGACATTCGATATTAACCACTAAATTTTATTTAAATTTGTGTTTTAGTTAAATTGGTGCTACAAAATACATTAAAATATTGACTATGGTTATTAATTTGATTCATGCGGATAAAAATCAATGATGTGCGTCAAAAGATAAAATTGATAAAGTAAATATATGGGTAATAGATAAAACGATATGAGCATTATTGTAATGGAAATAAATGACACCCGGGTAAAGATCTGTTGGTCAATTTTTACCTGCTAAGGAATTATACAGACCGCTTTATTATGATATATCTTTATCTAAAAGAAAATATTTTTTTATTGTGATTATGGGTTCTGCAAGTAAAAGAAATTTGAGTAGTTTCGTGAAAGTTTCTAAATGATTAAACACAATATAAGAAGAACCGACGTTGACCTATACAACGAACCCCCGACTCCTATTTCTTACGCGCGAATACATATAATCTCTAATTTATTTGTTTTCTAATTTTATTAACTACCAATACTTCCATTACCATCGTAATAAAACACTTCATTTTCCTAGCATAGTCACGTTTTCTAAAAATTGTTCTTTTTTTTAATAGGTTTCCGTTCACCAAAAACGTCATTTCTTAGAATAAACACACGAATCGCGGTAACACTTTGCGGAAATATACCGCTTAATGAAGTAAAAAAAAAACGCCTTACTTATAATTATTTGACTTCCCTTCATATAGAATTTAATAAAGAAATATTTTACAAAAATTAGGTTCATAATATTTACATTTTAAATTACATTGAATTTTTGGACGAGTGTGCATTTGTACTTCGTTTCTTTTAATTTGTTCGTTACGTCATTAATCCACTACAAAAGCAAATATAAAACACTTATTCTACATCTTAGAATAAATCAAACAATGACACCTTCAAAGACTTCAGTCTGTAGTAAAAAAAAAAAAATACCCGTAAGAAATACTTCCGCCAAAATATGACAGAAATAAATATTTGATAAATATTACATGTTTTAATAATTGGCGTTGAACATTTTGTTCACAGATGGCGCTAACTATATAATAATAAGCTTTATTGGATAGTTAAAACGTACTAACATCACGAACGCCAAAATGCGGAGTTGAAAACTATAGCTGTCGAAGTATTGCTGCGCTGTCGATGTGACTGCTACACAACTTCCAGAGGAAACGTATGCCAGCAGATATGCATCGAAATTAACAGAGGAGAGATTCTGTTTAGCTCAAACCAAAGAAATTTTGCGAATCTCAGCTGCACCATCTCTAATAGACATTTCCGAGGCATATAGTAAGGGGACCAAACCAAAACGCATATTCCAAACTGGATCTGATGAGAGAATAGTACATAGCTTTCATTGCACTTTTATTGGAAAATTATCAAGAGTTGATCAACCTCATAGTGGAAGGTACTTGCACTTTGCACTTATTGATATTAAGAGTTAGATTATTTAATGTGCACCATCTAGGTATGTTTATAAGATCGACCTGCAGCAAGTTACAATCCTCAAGACTAGACAATTCACGGAACAATTTCAAATAATCAACGGACAATAAAGTACGAAATGAAATTTGGGTTGTTATATCATTCATAAATCAAATGAATATTTACTGCCCAAGGTTAGATCCCTGGGGAACTCCCGATGAAGAAATAAATTCGCGAGTGCTAGATCCATTAAAGAAAACATTACGATTGAAACAGTTGTGTCAGAGAATTACTCAATCCAAAGAACATTAATTTATTGGGAATCAAAGAGTGATTGACACGATCGAAAGCTTTAGCAAACCCCGTATATAGAACATCAACTTGATTACGCGAATCTAGGGCATGAGGCAAGAACTATGTAAATTGACATACATTAGTCACAGTTGATCACCTTTCAATAAAGCCATAGATGAGAAGATGAAATGATGTTCTTGATGCAAGGATAAATAGCAGAGTACAGGCATTGAGACTTTGCCAAAGTTTGATACAATAGATATATGACGCTAGTTGGATATATCTATTGTGCAAACTATCTTCCATTTGTCCGGGAACAGGCTAAAGAAAAGATTCTGGGCAAGGGATTCATCAACACATATTTGCAATCTTTAATGAAATTTTTTTTGAGCCATGACCACACTGCGAGTATCTTTTAGTTTATTAAAGGAATGCAGAATAAAATTGTCCGAAAACTCAGTAATTCTAATGCAGAACTTACTGTTACATGCGTCTTGTAGATTGCTGGCAGATACCGGATCGGTAAAAACACTCTTAAAATATTTAACAAATAAATTATTTTTAATATTGGAACTGGAACAGTCCCGAGAAGTTTATGTGATCTTGCGGCAGTAGGGAACGTTCTGCAATCGGAGATTTGTCGGAATAACCCAGCCTGAAACATCATTGATGATGATGTTGCTGGCCGCAAAAACACAAATTATCGATTCCACACGTCAATACTACAAGCAACTTTACCGAGAAGCTATAGAGATATATAAACTCAAGAACAACTTTAATCAGAAAGAAGATGCTCGACGGATTAACATCCGGATTTCGGCGTTAAGAACCACAAATACATTATGGCACACTACACGCACCGGTACAGGAACGTAGTCAGCGGTCAGCTAATCAACACCGCCCACTCGGATAGTCAGTGCGCGACACGTTAATTTATTTCGAAGCGGTCCCGGCCGAAGCACCATTACTCAGACTTCGTTCTGAAGATGCCAGCCACAGTGTTTGACGAAACGTTGATATACACTTACTCAAGACCACGGCCTACAAGCTCGAAAATGCGTACTGCCAATACAAATTCTGATAACCACAAACTATATAAAAGAATTCTAAATTTATCGTAACATTTGTTCATGTATTTTTATTTTCCTTTATCTTCTATATTCTATTTTTTAATTCGGAGGAATGTTTTCAAATTGAAGCCCCAAAAAGTAGGCTAGCTGTTGGTTGTGTGAATTGACGTTTAGGTCGTGTATTTTTTTGAGTGGGTTTGTAGTTAATTTTTCTCCCTAAATTTGCATTCTAATAATAATCACGAAACAACAACTTACAGTTGTTTTCACAAGAGCGTAAACGGCGTAAATACCTAATTACATGATCCTTCTTAGAAAAGGAGGTATATTTCGTAAACAATTATGTTTACTTTATTACGATAGAGAGTTTCAGGTCAATTTTATTTGTGTATTCGTAAGAACAGGTCACAGAGTAAAATGAGTTCACCTTATATTAAAAGATTAGAAGCAGTATTTCTGTGTTCGCACCCTAAGGGACCCAAAATGTCGTTGCAAGCAGCGGCAAAGTATTTACATCGGTCGAAGGCATTTGTAGATAAGTGGGTTACTCGTTATAAAATAAATAAAAATGTGGACGATTTGCCAGAACGTGGGACAAAGCGCGCGACTGTTAATCGCATGGATCGAGCAATAATAAACATTTTCCGAAAAAATCCGACTTTAACATTAAAACAAGGCCAACAGCGATTAGCTAAACGTAATATTAGTGTTAGTGTAGCAACAATACGTCATCGATTACATGAAAATAACATTCACTGGCGATATGTACGAACGAAACCACTTTTGAAAGAACAACATGTTGGAAAACGTCTAGAGCGGGCGCGCGAGGATATGACTCGCGATTGGCAGAACGTGATATTCTCAGATGAATCGTCGTTTTGGGCTTTTAGTCCTCAACGAAAAGTGTGGTCCGTCCGTGGAAAACCAATGCTACAGCGAAGTGTCAAGCACCCATTAAAGGTGCATGTTTGGGGTTGCTTTAGTGCGTTTGGGTTTGGCAAATTGCACATCTTTACGGCCAATTTAAACGCTCAAAGAATGACGCAAATTTATAAAAAATGTTTATTACCATCAGCAACAAAGTGGTTTGGTGATGATCCGTCGGTTTGGATATTGCAAGAGAATAACGACCCAAAACATCGCAGTCACCGATGTGTGTCATGGAAAACAGAAAATGGGGTACAAGCGTTAGACTGGCCTTCACAATCGCCCGATGCGAACCCCATCGAAAATGTTTGGGCACTAATGAAAAACCAACTTCGAGGAACACACATATTTAATTATAAGTCGCTCTGTCGAAAACTCAGGCAGATATGGAGGTCACTACCAGCAGAATATGCGAGAAAACTGGCGGAGAGCATGCCTAGACGATGTGAAGCTATTTTAGAAAATAATGGAGACTGGACTCTTTATTAGTTGTGAGCGTAGTAGTATATATATTAATGTAGTTTTTTAATAAAAAAGTTTCTTTCTGAAGTGTTTTTTTAATACCGTTATTCCGTACACGCTCTTGTGAAAACTACTGTATATAAAATCCTAGCTAGTTTTAAAACTGCCGTCAAAAAGTAGCTTTGAAAAATTCCATTGTGTAAACCTGTCTTTTCATTTTACTCCTTCGAACTAAAAAATAAGAGTATAGTTATAATTAAATATTGATTTGTTCTTTTAACAATATACTAAAATGGATTTAAAAATTTGAGTGTTAAAACAAATGTGCAGTCATAGTATGTCATTTTTACATTTAACCTGTAAATCCAAACAAAAAGACAATAAATAAGAATATATTTCCTACAAGAGTTCGGAACAAAAGATTATAATCCCTTTCAACATATGGTGTTACTATTATTATGAAATTTGATTCATATGAATAAGATCTATGACGTAACGAATAAGTTAGAAGAAATGAAATTATTTATCTCGTCACGTTACAGCACGAGACCTATAATTTTTACTTACTTCTTCGGGAGACAGGGGCTGCCAATATATGCTCGGCGTTGTTTTCGTTTTTTGGAAGAGATCATCCATCATTTTTTGTGGAACTTGATCTTCGGCTTTCTTTTGTTTCCGAGCTAGATAATCTGGAAGATTTAATGATGATTTTTAACGTAACTCTCTTTTTTTTCTTTAAATATAATACCTTCGAATGGGGAAGGCGAATGTCTAGAGTGCTTTCTTTTCTCTGGTTTATCCCTTGTACGACTACGGCTTCTGCCCCTATGCGGTTCCGTCTTCCCCACGTCCCACTCCCGCACATGCTCATGCCTACGTTTTTCCTTGAGCTTTTCACGATTTTTCTCTTCTTCCTCTTCTTGAAGTTTCTTAATCAATTCCTATTTAGAAAAAAAAACGAAATTCAAGCGGACTAATATAGTATACCCTCGATTATCCGCAGTAATGACCGGAAGAAGATGCTGGGATAATCGAGAATCGCGGATGATGCAAAAGGTAAGAAAATGTAAAGAACATGTAACAAAGACTTATAAAACGCAAAAAGCTTTGCTATATTATGTATACACGGACCTACTACAGACCTCCAACTAGACAGAAATCCGCTATAGTTGTTTTTAATTCGTTAAAAATATCTTCGATCTATTCTTGTCAACAGGCTCTCCTGGACATTTGCAGATGGCGCGACAAACGTTTCACAATCATGTGAAATTGTTATGTTGACGTTTATCCGATGTTTTGTATCGTCACTATTGTTTTGGTATTGTCATAATAACATAAAATCATAGCTGCCATTTCAAAAAGAAGTTTTGCTTTTATTATTGTATATTTTGATTAGAAATAGAGAAAAAAAGGAGGCAAAGGTGTCGCTATGGCGCTGAAAAGAGTACCATAGAAGTATCCGAAATGTGTTGTTTCCCAAGGAATTATAACCGGTACGTACAACAAATTGAAATGCATATATTTCATATGAAATCAAATTAGTATGTTAAATAAAAAATGCGCAGAGTTATCAGTTTATCGTAAAATCTGTACTAATTTCAAAATTTTTGGTAGAGTATGACTATGGTTCGAAGTGTTGAAGATGCGTATACAGAACGATTGACGACATTTCCGAATATGCATTGATCATTTCGACGCTTCAATGTACGACTGCAACAAAAGACTGTACAGAATAGCAGTACGCACGGCGTTCAGAACACAGGAATCCCTCGGATGCAGGGAACACGTCTATACTTGCTTTCCACTGCGCATATATTTTTAATTTAAAGTCCTTTTATGATAATTCAAGTGAATCAATGCCAATTAGATGTGATACATAAAACGAAGGATTAAGTATTAAGTTTTACAATCGCCAGCCAGAAATCAGCACATTCTACACCTAAAACTATATTTCATAAGGAAATGTTTCCTATAAACTATAGTCTTTATTTACAAATAGCAGAATTCTGCCTGTGTAAATTCAAATAGAAAACAATTAATAATTTATATTTCCTGATAATGCATTCAAATAAATTGTTTAAATTTCTCGCTTATCTCAGCCACGCGTTATACAACGCCATCTGGGAATGGCCATGCAAGAGAGATAAAATACGAAAGCGACCTGAAATCTTTCCGAATTCCACAAGAAGAACGCAGTATAGGTGTGGTTTTTTATTTTTATTTTTCAATGTAGTCTCCCCGAAGATCAATAGACTTTTTCAAATGGTGCTCCAATCTTTTCAAGCTGGAGTCTGCAAAATAACCATTTCTAGCAGCGATGACTTCCTCATTTGAGATAAATCTCTTTCCTCCCAGTGATTTTTTTTAGGTTTAGGAACAGGAACGGGCCGCTGGGGGCTAGGTTCGGTGAATATTGAGGATGCGAGACTAATTCGTAGCGCAACTCATTCAATTTGCACACAACGACGCGGGATGAATGAGCCGGTGCATTATCGTGGTAGAAACGCACTTTTTTCCGTTGCAAACGAGGCCATTTTTTCCCTTCAATACTGCATCGAATCGGGTCAATAAATCGCTGTAGTATTGTCCCGTAATCGTCCTTCCCTTTTACAGATAGTCGATGAGGATACACCTTGGAAATTCCAAATAATGGTCGCCATGACTTTTCCGGCCGATGGAACGGTCCTTGCTTTCTTCGGAGCCGATTCGCCCGGAAAAGTCCACTGCTTCGACTGTTCCTTAGTCTCCGGTATGTAGTGGTGGATCAAAGTCTCATCCACGGTTACGAAACGCATGAAGAAATCTCTTGGACTGCGTTGGATCCTGGCCAGACACTCCTCCGGAACGATTACCCGATTTCGTTTTTGCTCCGGTGTGAGCAAACGCGGTACCCATCGCGCCAAAAGCTTTTTCATACCCAAAATTTCATGTAAGATATGGTCAACGCGTTCTTCTGAGATGCCTCTTGTCTCTGGTATTGCTATCAGCTTCAATCAGCGATAGGCTAACACGACATCATGAATCTTGTCGACCATTTCATCGTTGGTAGCGGGTTTTGGGCGTCCACTGCGTGGTTCGTCACTTGTGCTTGTGCAGCCACGTTTGAGGTCGCTTACCCAGAAGCTGATGGTCGAAAATGATGGAGTACATCCGCCATGAACCTCTGGCAAAATATTTCGAATTGCCGTGGCCGTTTTCCCAGCCATCTAGAAGTGTTTTATCACTGCGCGCAATTCGATTTGATACATTTTTGCGAAACCGCCCGACTTGCTACACAAAACACACTCTTAAACAACAACTATTGACAGTAGACGTGTTAAATGTTGACAGTTGCCATAAAAAAGGTTGCCCTTGCCGACCAATGAATCCACTTCGACCTTCATGCGCCATCTTTTGGCGATTCCGGAAACATTTCAGGTCGCCCTCGTATATAATTCACAGACAACTTTGTTCCATTGAGTCAGTCACCTGGAGTGATCTGTGAGATTGCCACAGTGTGGCTCGATTGGATAATAAACAAAATGAGCGTGTTTAGATCTGCATATGGTTCGCCTTTACCCGGGGTATTGCGAATTTTAAGTGTTAACACACTTAAGCCGCTAACCGGATAATTATAAACAATATAGGACATAAATCACTGCCCAGTAGAACTCTGGATTTTTAAAATTCGACGCATATACATACCTGATTTTCTTTTTCAATTTTTGGTGTTGGTTCTGGTATCGGCGGTGTTGCTGGAGGATTTTTGGCGTTCTCCAACTCTTCTTCTGTCCCGTAATCGATTACCAGCTTCTTTCCGTTACCGATAGGCCAATGCACACCGTGTAAAGCATTTCGTGTGGCCTCGGCATCCCTAAAAAAATTACACGGGATGCGTAAAGCAAATTTGCGGGCTACCATCGGGTTTACTTACTCTACATTCTCGTATTGCACGTAACACTTTGATTTAATCCTGTCAGTCCAAAAGCAATTCTCCTTGATTTTCCCCGTCCTCTCCAGCAATTCTTTCAATTGTTTTAAGGTGAATGGCCTGACTAGGTTGGTGATGAATAGAACGCTCGACGTTGGATTTTTCGCTGGGCTCGGCGGTGGTTTTAGTTTGCTAGCCGAATCGTCAACAATCGATATTTTCCGATTCATTGCTATTATATTCGCGTTTTCCTCTTCCGCGTCCTTTTCGTCCGTTTGTGAATCGTACTTTCTACCTTCCGATTCATTCGAAATGTTCCTTTCAAGTCTTTTCCGGTCCTTAACTTCCGTTATCGATCTTCTCCTGTCTTTAGCGTCAATGTCCAATTTTACTTCGCTTTCGTCCAGGAGCTGGACATTGGTGTAGATGTTTTGAATCAGTTCGGTGTCGATTTTAACGTGCGTCACTAGATCGAAGTAGATACTCGACGAGCCCCAACCTTTCTCGCGCGATGTTTCCGATGTGGAACTTGTAGCACGCCGTACTGATATTTTTCTGCTGTAAGTGGGTTTCTGTGGAGGTTGATCTGGTGTTTTTGACCTATTATTTTCCTCAGAGGATGCACATTCAATTGAAGTGCTTTGAATTTGATTGTTATCGATTGTTTCTTCAGCTTCAGTTAAGTTAATGGAAGAATCTTCTGTCTTCAATGTGAATGTAACATCCATACTAATATCCATAGGTTCTTCACTAAATTGGGATGTGTCTTTCGAAAAGGATTGATCATTTTTGGTGAAACCAGCGAAGTCATCGTCTGTTTTGATATTTGGTTCATCA
The DNA here is from genome assembly GCA_023509865.1 of Trypoxylus dichotomus. Taxonomy (NCBI): domain Eukaryota; kingdom Metazoa; phylum Arthropoda; class Insecta; order Coleoptera; family Scarabaeidae; genus Trypoxylus; species Trypoxylus dichotomus. The sequence goes on along the minus strand of CM042076.1, from coordinate 67,867,472 downwards.
ATCTCTGGTTGAGATAATTCTGATTGTACATTTTCACTGGATTTTTCTCCTTCTACAACAAGAAAAGTATCTATATAGTAAATAAATTTAACGCCATAGTACCGAAGTAAACCTTACCATTAACACCACTTTTATCCATCACATTATCACTAGTTTCAACAGCACTTACAGCAGTCTCATCACTATCACTGCTATTAACACAACTTACTACTTTTTCATTATGAGTTTCAACTAATTCAGGTGTTCTAGCAGTCTCTGTTTTATCTTCGGTCTTTATTTGACTTTCGGTCTCTATTTGACCTTCATTTACATCATTTTCCTTTGTAGAATTATTAAGTTCATCATGCGCATTGCTTTTCTCAACTTTGTTGTCCGTATCACCTGTTGGATCATCTTCGGTACGTTCAGTCTCTGTACTTTTATTTTCCTCTGCATTTTCAGCAACATCAACCTCATTATCAACCATCAGATTAGTGTTAACGATTTGGGGTGACTGAGGTGTCACCTGTGCATTCGTAGAAATGTCACTTTCGTTATGAGTTTCAGACTCATTGGGCGGTTGACTTTTTTCAATCTTAGTTGATTTAGTTTTACCTTTAGACTTACCTTTACCTTTTCTATCGTCACCATCGTCTTCCCGATGCGGCTTTTCTTCCATCTTCGGCGAACCGCGTCTTCTTGATCTTCTTGACGAGTGTTTATCTTCATTACTTATGTCATTCCCATCATTTGTTCCACTTGATCTATTACGTTTCAATTTTATTTTCTTATCATGTTTATCCATTATTTCTTGCTTATTATCTGATAAATCTTTTTCGTTTATACTGTTGTTTGTTTCAGTATCTAGTGAGGTACACCTCGGGTTTCTCAAGTTTGGTGTACCTTCTCGTTCAGTTGTGCATTTTACTTCCTGTTCATCTTCTGAATTTTCACTTTCAGACGTTGATTTTCTTCTTCTTCTCGATGTTCGACGTGATTTTGCAACTGGACTATCTGATTGTTTTCCTTTTTCAGGCGATAATTTTCCCGATGTTCGAGTACTTTTTCGCCTCATAACTGTAAAAACAAATCTTCTAGAACAAACAAATTTACAGGTTATATCAGATAAGACGCCATCGATTTTATGTCGATATAATAAAGTAAATAACAATTTAATAATATATTCACCTTAAATCTTTAATTTATGTTAACGCAAATGTATTTAACTCAAATTGAACGGTATTTTCTACGATTCTCGATATAAATTTTAATTATTTATCAACATAACTTGTCAGAAATCTTCTGCAATTGACTTATTCTTCGGTTATATAGGGTTGGTAAGTTAGCGTTGCTATCGTTACTTCACCAACTACGATAATGAATAATGACGCTTTCCGCTTCCGTGGCCAACTTTTAAAAATATAAATCACTAAGCTATACCTTATTTCAAAAAAAATAATTTATTATTTTTACTAAACATACACTTAATGCGTCGTTATAATTTTTGTAGTAGAGTCGTGGTAAATTATAATTATATATTCTGTAAATTATTATTCAATTAAGTCTTTGTTTTGCATACCGAATAATAGGTAAAACATTTAAACTGTAAATTAATTCCAAAAATTTTAATTCTAAGGCGATTTCAATATACTTTACATTTACATTAATCCTTTGTATTCATGCAACATCGAACAGGACAATAATCTATTCTAAACATGTAATACAAAACTTATGCAAAAAAAAACAAACTTGATTGTAGATGATAAAAAAATAAATAAATATTCTCATGCTGACGATTAATACATTGCCTTCAACTTTTAGGCATTCCATTTGCTTTTAAGGGCTCGTGCAATACGAAACGCATACTTACCATGTTGTACACGGTAAGATAGAATGTACAGTCGTTCTCCATCAATTTATAGTGATTTCATTTTTTCAGCATGTAATTTTTAATTATTGAAAAGTAGATTTAAAAATTAACTTGTAATGCTCCTGGAAGCAAGAGATTTTTTTAAACCAGTAAAAGCCTTTGAAATTGCGATTTTGTGCCAAGAAATATAATTCTTCTATATTTACAAAAAACATACTTCCTGACACATAATTCTTTATCCTTTGAACTTCAAACTATTTTTTTGGTGTAAATAAAAAAAATGTGTTAAATGATGGTTAAGAATGAATACCATGCCATTCCCTGGGAATAAAATTTAAATTTCTCCTTTGAATAATTTGTTGAAAAGTGTTCCAAAATTATTTATTTTCATGCATATTACCGATGATATACATTAATAAAATAAAAAAATTATATTAATATGAAATATAGTCCCAACTTTAATATTTTATAGTTTCTATACTTTAGAAGTTCAAAGTTTGCGTGCAAAATATTTTGTGTTTGGAAAGAAACTCAATGGCTTCTATAGCGAGTGGTTTTAATGAACCAAAAATGGATAAAGCACAAGAAAATAATACCTTCTCTGTAGGAGGTGTATTTTATTTTCTATCTTCGAACTCGTAACATAAATTCGAAAAAGGTAAATATAATTTTCAATTCCAGGTCCACAAGTTTTATTTTGACGTCCACCGATAATCAGATCAAGGATTACAAAAGAAATGGCGTTTTGCGATTGGAACGGTAAAACCACAGAATAACAAAAGGGAGAAATTTGTCGGCTTGTTCGATGTTTGTGTGGTCTTACCTTTTGACCTTCAAAATGAAGTGAAGTTAGTTGCCACCATATTGAAAATAATGAAATGGTAGGCAATTCAAACAACCAAGATCGTAATAATTTATTATGTAGATTTGTCAGCACCACACTTGAAAAAGGGTTAGTAAGGTAAATAATACGACTATGCTTTTATATTAGTAACAATAACATTTAGAGAAATTTATATGTATACACTTGATTATAAACTATATAAGTTGATTACAGAGGTGTTCAAAGAAAATATATAGTAAACATTGTGCTCTGAAGATTTGTTTTAATTTGTAATCTGCACTTTGGATCAGTTACGATAATCATTGTCTTATAGAAAAATTGAGCGTTCAAATCGTTTGTCTGCGGAAAACACTTGAAATCCTTTTATGAAAGCATCGTGGCTAAGCTAATCAAGGTTTCTTAATTCTTAATCGATAATTGGAATTTCGTGTAATACAACTCATAATATGATAATTGTGATTGAAGTGTTTACTACTGCATCGCACCTACAATGTATTATACTACTAAAACGGTAATAAAGTGGCATATTTCAAATTGTAGGGATGTTAGCGGTATAAAACTGGACCGGAGTGAAATGAATAATATATTTCGTAATTCGACACAGTAACAACTCTAGCACAATAATAGAGAACAGATTGTTACATATCGTATTACACTTAGCACTGTGTCGAATTTCATATATTAATCAGTTTAGTTCGGTCTGACTTCCGATCTCTGTTAATTGATAAATGGAATCAAAAAATTTAACATAGAGAAATGAAACAACAAATTGTGTTATAGTGTTTATTACAAATATCACTATACTTAATCTCACACTTTTCTTTTGTTAGAGGCCAGCTCCCTATTTTAAAATTTTATAGCATAAAACATTCTTAGTCTAATATATAGCGAGAGCAACATTTACTGCTGGAAGATCCAAGTTTCTATAGTCTCTTGATCCTAATAAAGTTTTCTTTATTCTCAATAATTAGCACAATAGCTGTCTGTATTTGTTAGCTATTTAACTGTAGTTGGTTCAATACACTATCCATATCGTCATCACAGTTTGTCCTTTCAGCATGCTGAAAGTAGGACATGCAAAATAACTATTTAAATGCACGTTTAAATTATATCGACATATGACACATGTATTCAAATATACTATATCCTTAATTGTTTAAAGAATTTATAATACAACACGACAAATATGAGGATTTGTGCCCTTCTTTGCACTATTACCATCACTACTCATTTTTGTCTTATAGTCTAAACAAATAAACAATAACAATGAGAACGAAATAACTAACAAAGAATTGAAAACTCTGCATATATTGTAACTCAAACACTTTTGAAACTCTACGACGTATTTCAAATGTAAATTCTGCTATATACTGGTACACAAAACGATAAGTAATGATAAGGTTATGAAACGTAAATAAATACGGTAAATACAATGAAGTTATCTCATATTATTTTCAATATGGCGATTACGCGCAGTCGTACTGAAAAAAACGTTACAGTGATTTTGGAAATTGTCCTCTCCGTTATTCGGTGGGAAAACTTAACCAAAATTCCTGTTTTTAGTAACATTTAGTGTTATTCAGTTAGATATTCCATTTACGGTGTGATTTTTCGTTTCTTACCCACAAAACTCGAATGTCAAAAATTATTACGTGTTTTTGTGTTTTGTGCTATAAGAGGAAAAGACGCGCACTTTTTGCAATACCACGTATTTAATTTAATTACCGCCACTCCACAAAATAAGGCAGTTATCGAAAATAGATGCATTTAGAACTTGCTAGCTAACCAAATAAAAGCCGTTTTATCTTGTGCTGACGTTTCATACATTTCATCTGTAGTTATCTCACATATGAACATGGTGTAAGCCGTGCAAGTAAATCCAAATAGAAAAGCAAATTTAATGGTAGCAACATGAGAATTATTATCGAAATATTAATTTTGCTATATGCGCTTGGATGTAATGCGTTTTATTTGCCTGGTTTAGCGCCTGTAAATTACTGCAAAAAGGATGAATCTGATAGTTGCAAGGTAATATGCATGCATACTTTAATGCCATTAACATTTCACTTATTTTACTATATATATCTTTTTAGTCTGAAGTATTGTTGTACGTAAATCGTTTAAATACAGATGAATCCATTATTCCATATGAGTACAAGCACTTTGACTTTTGTGTACCCGAATCCGATGAAAAATCACCAGTCGAAAACTTAGGCCAAGTTGTATTTGGCGAAAGAATACGGCTATCTAGTTATAAAATAGAATTTATGAAAAATGATACATGCAAGAAATTATGTGATAAATCATATACTGGTGGTAAAGAACTAGATGAAAGTTTGTTGAGTATTATTAGGAAGGGTATCAGTTTAAATTATCAGCATCATTGGATTGTCGATAATATGCCTGTTACTTATTGTCCCGAATTTACAGACGGACAATATTGCAATACAGGTTTCCCAATGGGTTGTTATTCACGTAATACACGAGGACCTTGCTATCATGGCCCCAATACGAAAGAGGCTTATTTCTTGTATAACCACGTTGATTTAATAATAACATATCATTCTGGCACGCACGAAGAATGGGGTTCGAGTTTCGGAGACAAAGGCGGAAGGATTATCTCCGTGAAAGTGATTCCAAGAAGTTTAAATCATAAGAGGTACTAAATTTTATCGTCACTATAAGTAGATAATAGTGCTGAAATGATTGTTTGTAGCATTGATACACCCGATTGTTCTGGAGGAGAACCACTGGAGATACCAACAAAGCTAAAGTCGAAAGACAAAATGCAGATTGTCTACACTTATTCCATCACGTTCATTCAAAATAACACTGTTAAATGGTCGTCCAGATGGGATTACATATTGGAATCTATGCATCAGACGAATATTCAATGGTTTAGCATTTTGAATTCTTTGGTTATTGTTCTGTTCTTATCGGGAATGGTGGCGATGATTCTTTTAAGAACGTTACATAAGGATATTGCAAGATACAATCAAATTGATAGTGGCGAGGATGCTCAGGTATGTACATTTCACTTAAAATGTGATGATGTTATAAAGTTTAATTTGTAGTGGATTGATATAACAGATAAGTTAGATAAAATATAATAAGTTTGTTTGATAAGTAAAACAAATCGTATTAACACCATAATAATGGCAGTTATACAAAGTTATTAAATTTGAAAGTTAATTCGTTACCATTATTAACGATTAACGATAATTTAACGATTTTGGTTCTATTAAAAAATAATTATGTTGGGAATAAAAGTTACGTAACAAAAAAAGTAAGCCCTACACAAGAAAAATTGAACACCCTAAATTTGTCAGTATATTTCAACAAATGCTTCCTTGTAAAAAGCAAGTGTATTAACAATATTTTTCCTATTGCTTTCGTTAGCTGCTCGATATTTCCACGTCAAGTGGATCAGCTCAACCACATGCAATTATAATTAAATTCGTTGGAGATATTCTATAAGGTCTTTTATGATTATGTGCCAAATTTGAGTCCATGGTCTATGGTTTCTTAAAGAGAGCCTACTCGTTCTACGCATGAGGGTGCAAAAGTGACAACTTTGCTTAGACTTTTTGAAATATATATGAAACGTATAAGCTTTCGCGATTTAAATCAACTTCTTGAGCTAAATGAGAATATATGGTACAAGGTGGCGCAAGGTAATGGGAAATTTTAAATGTGGCAGTAGCAGTACTGTGAAGTTGATTGAAAGTTGGGACTAGCATCTGGCTGTACCTACTTGCCATTTAGTAATTATTAGAGACCGGATTATATGCAAAGTGCGTATATTTTATTTTATTTATTTATTATATTTTACTTCTATTTGTAGATGTTTTACACTGATTAAAGTTAATTAAAGCTAATTAACTTTAATCAGTGTAATACACCTACATATAGACGTAACATATAATAAATAAAAAAATAAAATATATGCACTTTGCATATATTCCGGTCTCTAGTAATCATGTACCAGTCGATAGGTTCAGTACGTACATTTCCCGCGAAGGCATTTTACAGAAATGGTGACAGTTGCTCGATCGGCATTTTGACGTCATTACAATGTAGGACGCCATGGTCGCGTTCTGCCTTACTATCAACACATGGGTTAGGAATTTCGAGGCGATGAGTTCAACACTCAATAAAACTTGCACATTCATTGGTTTCACTTCATCAAGACTTAATTCAAAGTCTTTCCCTGTGCCATTCTCTATTACTGATTAGCCTTCTAAACACAAGTATATATAGATATCCTTCTTGAAAGTAGGCAAAAAATTCATTGCACAATTCTAGGTGCCGATGTTTAGATTAGCATATTTTTTTTTTTCTGAATGCATAGATTCACATCATTTGGTAGTGTGGTTGGTAATCTATACTGTCCATGTGTGGATTAAATTCAGCTGCTATCCTCCATATACATACATCAAAAGATACTTTTGCAAAGTTGGTTAAAAGTTTTTTTACACGCAAATTCTTGGTTGTGGACAGAAATATCCCAACTAATTTCTTTACTTTGCTATAACTGGAAAGAGCATGTTTTAATCTGCAGAAGCTATGTAGTTTAATTTTATAACCCTGTCAACTAATGAATAAAAGTTAGATTCAAAAATTCTTGATACTTCGTGAAAACTTATAAATGAAGAACATTGCTCTTCAAGATTATTTTTATTTCACTAAAAATACCAAACCGTGTATGTAAATCAATTTGATGTAAGAGCACAGCAATAGGGTGAAGTAATTTTAACTACACTCAAAACGCAATTCTATTTTTGGCTAAATAGATCTGCAATCTTATCCTGGCCAGACTACTCATTTGTATAGCCATTTCACATTACATTCTTTTATCACCTATTTTGGTGGAAAAGAACTTCAGAATTTGACCATCTGCATATACACGATGTTTGAAGATAAACAATACAAAACTATTAAGAACTTCATATGTCTGCATGAAGAAGACTTTGGTATCACTGCTGAATAGAATTTCCTTGGAACAAATATTGGAGAAATAACAAAAATGGTAACAATTCGTGCTAGTGTATAAAAGCTCAGATAATCAAATATTGACTCCACATTATCGATGATTGATGAAATTCTGTTATATAGCAAAAGATGAAATTGAAAAAAATTGCGTGATCAAGAAAAAATATTTACCAGAGGCCACGCAATTGCTGGAATAAAAAAAAACACTAGTTTATTATTACTTATCCATTGATTTAAATAAGCTCAAGATGAACAGGGTATCCAATGATGTTACACACCAAATGAAAAAAGTCCAGCCATTTCAACTGCAAATTTATAATAGTAGTATTTTGCATGTATGTATGGCAATGTTTGGTATGGCCTGCTTATTTCTTCAATTGGCTATCTGTTAATGATATCTACTGGATTCCAGAGCAACATATACATATTTATCAATTTAGGGGCACCATCAACAATCTCATCATCAAGATAATACATTTACGTACGATCTGCCCAAGATTAGATTGCAGATCTATTTATTCGAAAATGGAATTGTATAAGTTTCATATTTTACGAAATTATTTTGTTTAGCAGTTTTACACATCTCACTTCAACAAAGCTTAGCGCAAAACGTAGTTTTTTCCTATCAGTGTTGTTATTATTTCGTAGATACACAGATATTTAAAAAAATACTATTTTGGGATCCTCTTTGTTTTGCAAAAAAATTGCATAATTCGAAATCTGTATTATAAAAAAAGAAAATAAGCTTATTTAAATTTTGCTATCTATGGCATATGGCAACAGGTGACGTTTTTAATTTCTGGTATTTGATCCGGAAGTCACGACAGCATGTTTGAATAAAGGGTTTTTATTATCGAATTAAAAATTTGTTTTCACAGGAAGAATTTGGCTGGAAATTAGTTCATGGGGACGTATTCCGACCACCTCGCAAAGGAATGCTGCTTTCGGTCCTGTTAGGCTCCGGCGTTCAAGTTTTCTGCATGACCCTAGTCACCTTAGCGTTCGCTTGTTTGGGATTCCTAAGTCCAGCGAATCGCGGCGCGCTGATGACATGCGCAATGGTCCTCTTCGTCTTACTAGGTACCCCCGCCGGTTACGTATCCGCCCGTATCTACAAGAGTTTTGGGGGCGAGAAATGGAAATCCAACGTTCTTCTGACGTCAATGTTATGTCCTGGGTGAGTCGATTCTTTATTTTGTTCGGAAGGAATTATGCGGTAACTTTGTTTTTTTTTTTGCAGCGTAGTGTTTAGTTTATTCTTCATCATGAACTTGGTCTTATGGAGCAAAGGTAGTTCAGCTGCGGTGCCTTTTACGACCCTCGTCGCTTTGTTGGGGCTCTGGTTTGGTGTATCTGTCCCACTTACGTTTTTCGGTTCTTATTTTGGATTTAGGAAGAGGGTAAGAGAATTTTTTGGATTAAATTTTTTTTTTATGTATTAATCTTTTAAATGCTGTATTGTGTTTCTTAACGGTTCTAATTTATCATGGATATTATATATCGCGTTGTTTATCTCGAAAATCTAGCAGCCGGATGTTTAGGAATTTATGATATGATGAATTGTGTACAACATTCAGTATCATTGCAAAAATATTTAATCATTAGAGTGCGTGTCAAGTAATAACAGGTGTTTTCAGTTTGTAGCAAATCATTTCCGTTGTTTTTGAAATCATTGGAATTGTTTGAAAGCCAAAGAAAACTAAGTTTAGTTATAGTAATTATTATTCAGGTTCCGAAATTACAGGTTGAACAGCTACAATATAAAGTATGTACACTACCGTCCATATTAGTTCAGACACGCAAATAAATTAAAGAAAGACGGGAAAATATTCACTCATTCTTCCAAAACTTAAAAATTTTATTAATAGCGATAAAAATTAAAATAAAAATTCTAATGAAAAATTAACAAAAACATTCCTTTCATCAAAGAAACACCCTTTTGCGCGAAGAACAGCTTTATCAATCCCAAGCATCCACTCCACTAATTTTTTCAAGAGTTCTATTTGGCATATTAGTCCTTTCCTCATGTAAAATGTTCCACAGGCGGCCTACACAGATAAGGCATACTTTTCGGACCCTCTTCTCCAATTCATCCTATAACAGCTCGATGGGGTTTAGATCGGGGCTTTGCGGCGGCCATGTCATTGTTTGTAAAGTGTCTTGTTCTTCATTTAAGAACTTTTTTACATATCACTGTTGAGTGTTTGGGGAGGTTGTCCTGCATGAATACAACATTTTCACTGATTAGACGGTGCCTCGATGGTATTGCATTTTCTCGCAGTATTTTCCTATAACCCACTTTTCGCAAAATACCTTCCATTAGCTTCAAGTCTCCTGTACCGGCGTGGGAAAAACAATCCCAACAAGCACAGAACTTCTTCCTTGCTTGACAGTTGACACTACAGAATCCTGCAACACTTTTTGGCCTTTCGCTCTTCTTCAAAAACGCGCCTTGGTTGTCTGAACACCTCAAACTTTGACTTATCAGTTCATAGCACCCTTTTCCAATCATCCACTGTCCAATTTCTATGTGTTTCTGCCCGCTGAAGCCGTTTTTGCCCGTTTTACCTACAATATTGTCCCAAAAATAATCCTATTTGTGGCGATGAGGATTATTCTGAAAATTGCTATTTTGGGTGATAAAATATAATTGTTTTTAATCGTTCTCTAATCGATACTCTTGGAAGTTTGCCTGTACAATTAATAAACAATAAACTTCATAATGGAGCCTAATATAAATGTTATTTATATATAAAAGCAATGATGTTATCTTTTAGCAGAGTTTACAACATTTGACTGGGTGTCCGAACTAATATGGACGGTAGTGTATACAATACCAGCCATAAATATGGAAACGAATAATAAAAATAAGAAAATATGTAAATGCTGTTTATAAAATAATGTATTATTTAATTCATCTGTCTATTTTGAATCATTTAGACCATTCTGTTGAAGTGTATAATTAAAATTACGGTTATTAGATTTAAAACGAGGAATAAATACAATTCTGAGAATTGTTATCACCATCATATTGATTAGTATGCGAAGAAGATACACAAGGACAAGTTGTAAAATGGTTGAACACTAAAAAAGTAGTGTACTCTACATTAGGACCCAAAAAAGAAATCGAACTTTTAATGACAAAGCTATATTTCTAGTAGGAATATTATGTTAGTACCTACTATTATTAGAGATGCTTATAATTGTCCATCCAAGTAAATGTGTCGTATCAAACAGCACTGTTATTTTATTAAGTACACTCTAAGAGAAAAAACTAGCGCGCCAGATTCAAATGAATTGCAAATTACAAAGTGTGTATTTTCAACATAACTCACAGTTAGTTAACCTACTAATGCAATTACCCGAAAAATATCGATTTCTTATTTTATGTTATTAATGGATGTTACAAAATGACGTAGTAAATACCATTATATGTATATAAAATCTGTTACATTTAACAAATATGTCTGTTACTTTACATTAAATCTAAAATTTCTTTACGTTCGAAAGAACTTATAAACGATCTTCGTAAACGGATAAAAAATGAACCCCTGAAACCTTTGAAGCGTCTTTCTGAGGAGATTGGCCTCTCTTATAGAAACACCAGAAAATTATAAAGAAAAGTTACACAATAATAATAATATGCAATCACATCAGTCTATTTTCCCGGTAGACTACCCTAGATGTCTTGCTTACTGCCTATGGTTTGCAAATATTTTACTGTAAGACCTTCTAAATTTGACATTTTTGTGTGATGAAACGTTATTTCATTTTTCGGTATACGTCAATGCCCGATAATAATACTCCGATGTGGAGTAGCGAAAATCCTCATATTTTTGTCGAATTGTTTCTGCATTCTGCGTAACTATGAATGCTGAGGGGTATAGAAACATTTTAGATGAATTTATTGAAGAGCTCCACGAAGATAAATTACAATATGGTTACTTCCAACAACATAATGCAACGATATACACAACACAAGAAAATATTATTTTTCTTCGTGAGTTTTTCCACGACGATCACCTTGTTTTACAATTATGGATTTTTTTTGTTTCCTCACCTAAAGAATAGAATATTTAAAACTCCTGCTGCAAGGTCTGTAACAGAGAATTATCGAAGAACTAATAAAGCTCGCAATTCTGCAGAATGATTTTAACAGCACGAGGAGGAGTATAAACTTGGAGATTGAAAATAATGGGCAACAATTTCAACACTTTGCTTTAATTTCGCGTTTTTTATTAATAAAATCTTGAATACCATCATGATGTCACTGCCAAAATAATTGTCAAAAGTTAAGGTTGTGTTACGAGTACGATAATATGGCTTAAGTTCAGATATATATTTCGTTTTTTCAATGCCATCTTCGTCCTAGGAACTCTATGATATTAAGGTATAATAATATATACACAGAAGATATATATGCTGCGTAGAATAATTTAGTTATTATTTTCGTATCAGTTAGAGAGCGTTTTCATTTGAGGGAAGTCCTCATTAAAACCTTTTTGCAAGATAATTAACGCACTTAATGTATAATCTAATCAATTTACCTCCTGAACTGATAGGCCGAAAATAAACGAAATACAACATTTATGTGAACAGTTTATTAGAATACCTAACGTAATAGGTGTTACCTTCATATAAATTTAAACTGCAAAAAAATAATCTTGTGGCATACAGAACAAAAAAATATAATTGTGCACTCAGACTTCAAGCCACTTGTGACGCTTCTTTAAGAATGATCGATTGCTTTCGAGGATTTTTCAGTGACACTATAATTTTCAGAAATAGTGACTTATACATAAATGTTAACAATAATTACAAACATCATTTTCCAAGCAGAGAATTATTTATCGTGAGAGATAAAGCCCGTGGGAATTTAACACCTGAAAAAATTCTGTTTGGCATAAAAATGTCATAAATTCGCCAAGTTATTGATCGATCGATGTCATGCTTTATTATTTGAGGGGGTTCCGTAGACTTAAATACCTAGATATGAATAAAAATGAGATGTCGTGCAACATACATACGTTTAAATAATAATGGTCCATTTGTTCAGCAGTGTATATAGGAGGAACAGGACCATTTTGGAGGAAACGAAATATGTGATAATGTGAATATGCAAAATATTGATATATTAATAAGGAATGGGCAACGCAAAAGAGAATATTAATGCCATAAATGATTGAAAAGCGTTTGCATTCCTCGCTTTCTATTTTTTTGCGTTAAATTGCTGCTAAGTACTAGTCAACATTTTTGAAGCTGCAAACACTATATATTATAGGCGTAGCAAAAAATATGAAAACCCTGAGTATATTTGCACAGATGTATTATGACTATCGTTAATCCCTTTTATAAGTTATTGTATCCAAATATAAAATTGTTACACATAATCGGTAAAATCCAAAAATTTCACCCGAATACATTTTATTGCTGTGTTTCAAGAATATGACTATTCCTTGACGGGGATAGGATAGGACACAGTACTACTTCGGTAATCGTTTAATTCATTCGGTAAAGCTATCAACCCTCAGCGTGTTATCGCTTCCCTGTGTGGGATTAGTAACAATTTGGTAAAGTACTGAGACAATTCACTGTAGAACAATGTAGTAATATTTGTACTCTTCGCGACGAAGAATGTACCTAGAGAGAAATTGTTCTAGCGTTAGGGATTTCAATGAAAAGTGTGCGTTACATATTGGCCCGGAGAAGACAGACAAGACAAAATCTTGATAGAAGACTTCGAATGGAGATTGACGTCTAACGGCAACGGATATCGCAACGCGCGTCAATACACAACAACGAACAAATGTTTCTGTTACCACCGTCAAGAGGCGATTATTGGCAGTATGCATAAAGAGAAACAGTTAACATGGACAACAGAGCATGCAAACTGGTCATAGGGCGATTATAACGCAGTCTTATAGACGGATGAATCCTAATTTTAGTTATTTGGAACGTAACGGAAAGTTTTTTTTCGTCGACGACCAGGAGAAAGAGCTAGTTAGGGCTGCTTAGTGTCTTCCGTTAAACACGGTGGTAGTAGTGTTATGGTTTGGGGTTGTTTTGCTGGAACAACTACGGATGATTTAGTGAAAATTAGTGGTACAATGCGGAAAGAAGAGCATTTTGATATTTTGCATTAATAATCATAAAATTTTACTAAAATACACTGTTGCTTCTAAACTTTTGGAAGGTAGTGTATTACGGCTTTCGCTTGAATTAACTGACGTTATTCAGTTTTAAGATGATTTGTAGAATTAGTTCCTTTTATTTTATGTCTTTCTGCACGCCATTTAGTCAGTAATCTAATGTTGCTTTTGGTTTTTTTTTTCACAGGCTTTGGAGCATCCAGTTAGAACTAACCAAATTCCGCGATTGATACCCGAGCAATCAATCTACACCCAACCAGTACCTGGCATCATAATGGGCGGCGTTTTACCGTTTGGCTGCATCTTCATTCAACTATTCTTCATCTTAAATTCAATCTGGGCGTCTCAAATGTACTACATGTTCGGCTTCTTATTCCTCGTGTTTATCATCCTAGTGATAACATGCGCAGAAACCACCGTATTGCTATGCTATTTCCACTTATGCGCCGAAGATTACCACTGGTGGTGGCGATCTTATTTGACATCCGGTTTCACCGCCGTCTATTTGTTCTTCTATTGTTGCCATTATTTCTTTTCGAAATTACAGATCGAAGATGCGGCTTCTGGCTTCTTATATTTCGGTTATACGTTGATCATGGTGTTCCTATTCAACTTGTTGACGGGAACAATAGGTTTCTTCGCCTGCTTTAGTTTTATAAGAAAAATTTACAGTGTGGTTAAAGTCGATTGACTTGGTATCAGAAGAAGCCCAGCAGGTAAACAAACTTTAAACAATTATGTGATTTTATTCCCTTTTCTTGATTTTTGTTTTTGTTCGTAATGCACTTGAAATGTCGAGATTTTCGTTTTTCTTTTTTATGTAAGAAATTGACCCCTAGAAAATAATTTTGCAATAAAACCAAAATATAGGAGCGAATCGATTACATGTGATTTTTTTGCTAAGCACAGTATTGCGAAAAAGCGTCTACCCTACCTTTGTTTGGCGTTTCAGCTTCTTTTTTTTTCTTTCTTTGTGTGCAAACAAGGGAGATCGAAGGACGATGAGATTTGTGTGTCTGATGTGCTCTATTTATATTTAATCAATTGTTTTAGTGTAAAATTAATTGTATATTTTGGTAACTTACTTTACGTTTATTTTGTGTTTCATTCTTTTAGGCATTATTCATGATATTTGTAAATTATTTAATATATTTTTATGTGATGTAACTTCTACTGTCCTTGGATTAAAGGATGCACAATAAATACAGAAAACCTATGTATTGTTTCATTTCCAAGTTTTACTTTTTTAGATTAGTTCTTAATAAAGATATGTGAAAAAAAACTGGAAAATTTGCGAGTGTAAAATAATTTCATTTTAATTTAAAAATAAAAGAAGTATTGATGGGATAATGTTGATTGTAAAAGATAAGAAATGTAAAGTGTGGTAAGTATAATAAATACATATTATACCAAGTAGATTTAAAACTTAACTGATAACATAAACAAAAGATGCGGTTCTCATTCTTGAAGATTGTTCGCGTAATTTTTGGATAAATTTGAACATGTTTAATTGACGTTTGAACACTATTGCAGTCATCAAGTTAGTTACTTTTCTTAAATAAAATATATAGAATATATATAAATTATTGGAAATCGTTTGAATTTCTCGCTTTCTATTTTTTTGCTTTAAATTGGTGCTAAGTACTACTCAACGCCTGTGAAGCTGTAAGCACTATATATCAGAGGCGTAACATAAAAATATGAGAAAGGAACCAATTTTATTATTTTGTATTATTATTGTATTATGACTATTTCGTTGCTTACCGATGGCAATAAGAAAAGCCTTTCTAGTAATAAAATAATAAACACGTAAATATAGAAAATTGAATCAACAATAGGATAGACGCTAGCAAGCGACGCTATTGGTTTTTATCGCTGTCTTATAAAAGCATCAACTTTCCGACTCAAAGGAAAGCGCGGGTGATTCAATCATAAGGTTTCGTTTATTTGTGTGAGTAATTTGGATAAATTTAGTAATACCAACAAAAGAAAAAAAAATCAAGTTTCCCGATCGGAAACAAGTTTAGTATCATTAGTATATAATATTCTCTATCTACCTTGAAATTAATCTTGAATCTTTGTTGTTTGTCTACAGCCGCGATAATGTCAATCTTTCAATATGAACATTCTTGACGTGTTTAAAGACTGTCCCCCAGGTTTTGAAGTACAGAGTGATTTTATATGTTTGAGGACAGTTTAAATTTCGCGCGGTGAATTCTAGGGGATTTGACATGTTAAGAGTGGCCATTGTGAGTATCGGTCCTGTCAACTGCCTGTGCGGCACGTTATTTATTATTCGTTATTTATATTCATTTTATTCGTTATTATTTGCTTCATTTTTTACTTGTAATCTGTTCTTCTTAGAGCTACTGTTTATCAGTGTTATTTTCCATTTTGCTTAGAAAATCAATATGAAATTGATTTTTTAAAGATCTGTTGTCAATATTTTATCACCCATCCAAAATCTATTTGCTACGCTACTGGTTACGAATTCAAAACCAAATCGCCAACGTGACAAAAATTTAGCAAGGCGCGAAATTTAAACTGTCCTCAAACATTTAAAATCACTCAGTATTGCTCTTATGGAAATAGCACCAAATGTAAAATTTTTAATACAAGGATTATTTCAAATAATAAGTTGAACTAATATCTCATTTTGACGGAAAAGTTTCCGTAGAATTTGTATAAATTACCTTTGACGAAAATGTGCGAGAAATAATTATAAAAGACGAAAATATATGAGTTTATATTTTTTCAATTTTAGTGATATATAATTTCGTAGAAAAAAAAATGTATTTATGAGTTTATGATGTCCGATCACCAAGCCGAAGAAGACGATCTAGATAATAAGTGACTAATAAATTCTTTAGGGTCATTTTGTGTAGTACGGATTATCTCAATTCCATTGCATGTCATTAAAAGTTCATGACGAAATTTTGACGTCTGCATGGTCGGCGTTGCAAATTCGGTTGTAATTATTGACAAACAACATTATCCTGTAATACAAATAAACTAAAACCGAAGCCTAGCAACTTTTGGCAACGTCAGATATTTTATCGTAATTCTATTTCAGGAATGAATGCACGTCATAAGTGACGTTAGTATGACGTTTCATTACCAATATAAAACGAAAGATGTTTCATTTAAATATAGTGAAATTAAGACAAATTTCTATCTGAATAATAGCTACTTACATATGCTACGCACTTATTATTACAAAACATAATTATAAGAATAAGACATTAATTAGAAAATATATAACTTACGTGTAAGGATATATATTTTGTTAGCATTGAGACACCTACATTCGCCATTTCGACATAACCTTTCAAAATCGGATGTTTATAGAATTAAGGGTACAATTAATGTTTACATTTTAATTTGACAACAAGGAGTCATCTAACGTCATCGTCGATTGATAACGTGCATTCATTCCTCACATAATTAGACTATATACGCTAAGTACGTTTTAATTCGCAGGAATAAAATGAAAAGACGCGTTTACACAATGGAATTTTTCCATGCTACTTTTTGGCGGCAGTTTTACAAGTAGAGAGAATGTCAGCCGATTGCTTCTCATAAGAACTTTCTTTTATTATTACATTGCAAATTTAGAGAAAAAATTAAATGTAAACGTACTCAGAAAAATACATGATCTAAATATCAATTAATTGTTGTAACAACATGGCGGCGGGCAATACCTCAAATATCGCTATTGTAATTTTTGCTGAAAACTAACCAACAGCTAACCTACTTTTTAGCGCCTCAATTTAAAAATACTCATCGGAATTAAAAAAATAGAGTATAGCAACTATTAAAAGAGAAAACACTAAACATTTTTAGTTAAATCCGCTTCTATTCATAATTACTTTACTTGGCTCAAATTTTCATATTTCTGCTGCAACTTATCTGTATAACTTTAAATGGCACGCCCGGTATACAAATTAACAGTTTCAAAATAATACATTCATTCTATAGATAATCGTTAATAATCTAACCAATCACCATATTGCGTCATTAAATGGAAATACCTACAACGTCTAATTCAATTAGAAAACTGAGCTTGTTAGTATTGAAAAACGCAAAAAAGGCGATGAATAACCTTGATAAATTCCCTATTGACGACGAGCGAAAATGAGATCCTACGTCAAAGCTTCAAACAGGATACATAGGCATCAACAACCAAACAGATAGCGCGTATTTAATTTCACCATCAATAACATCGTCCTCAGGTGTACTCGCTTTTCGTATAAACGAAATCGATGAGACGATATGTAGGTCTAGACTGGATGGATTGGATCTCTAGCTAGCGCTCGTCACAGGGGCATGGGTTGTCATGGCGACGACGGAGTCGCATTGCCGCGAGCGGGACGTCTAGCCACGCAAAGCCCAGCCAGCATCGGCGTCGTCCATCAGAGTGTGATCGTCTCGATCGAATGACACGCAACCGACATTAATTGTTACAATGGAAAACATCTACCGGCTGAAAAAGGTAAGCAGGTCTCATCAGGGCACTTGAATCACGAACAGCACCAATCGTACATCGAGATATTTATTGCGAGGTTACCTATAAAATAATGAGAGTGGTAAGAACAAGCGGTCTTCTTCGACTGAATCTTGTCTTGCATACAAATAGCTTTAAATTGCACATTTTTCTTCAATTGGAATCAGGTCTATCGTCATAGATTACATTGTAGCGTGAGTAAAGGATTAGTTTTTGAAACCTATTTGATCCATGATGCACGTCTTTTCTATATCCTCCTTTTATATAAAACATCGATAAAAATCTTGAATTTCCTGTTACGTACACAGAGAATGGTATATCCGGAAAAATTAACTTTAGACCAGGTGAGCGGGAAATTATCGTCAAGTTCTGCTAGATCCTGGTGCAGTGAACCCATCAATGATGGTAGGGCCAAACGTCTCAAAAGATCGAGGAGTAATAATATCGAAATTTGTGCAAAGATCAGCAATTATAATGAACGCAATAATAAATCGATATTGTCGGACAGCAATTCAGTTACAACGTAAGTATTATCGCTTTCATTTACTTTTTATCTTTACAAAAGGGGTTAGGTACAATAATAATAAATGCCAAAAATATGGAATTTGACATTGACAGCTGTCAAGTATGCGTCAATGTCAATGTTTTGTTTTTTAACCTCAGATTAACTATCAATTTTTATGTTAATAAAAATTTATCAATTTAAAATAATTAATTAACAGATTTTTACCAGTACTAATTAACATGCTTATTTTATTTAAATTTAATTGTCAAAGAATAAGTAAAAGCGATATTAATTTGTTTAATTAAGTTGTTTTTGAATCCAATCGATGCTTATTAATTTCTTTTATTTCCATTGTGCACCAGGGTAAATAATACCAAGTTAATTAATTCCAAAATTAATTTAGATACAAATGTACATGTACTTACTGACGTGTAAATAATGTATTTTACTATGTCCATATGGCAGTTAAATAACGTGATGCAGATAACGATATTGGAGTATTATAACTGGAGTATGCTTCAATTATATATTTTCAGTGTAATAAAGCTACAACGATCAAGGTGCCTTTATAACTGTTAATACAAAATCTGCGATGTATTTTACGGAAATTTTGTTGTTCTTTGTGTTTGTGGTACTTTTGTGTATCAACTTAGGATGGGGGTAAGGTTCTTAACACATTTTTAGTATTTAGAAAGTAAAAAAAATAAAGATTTAATTAATTTGCAAAAACATTGATAAATTGAAACAAAAATGGAAGTTGAAGTTACAACATTTTCAAGCATGACTGTTATCTCTATACAAGTTTTAAAACCTAACAAAATAAGTATGCGGAATTTATAAATTGTATATGTCGTGGTGACTCAAAACCGATAAGAATACCACAAAGAAGCCAACCAAAAATGATATACAAGAACAGTCACGGAACTTCTAACATTAGAATAAACTCGTAACACATCTACTGCCGCAATTCACAAATTCTTAACGATATTTCTGTATTCGAGAAAAGTGCCAAATTTATATAATTTATTGTTTAGTTTAACCACAAAATGTCAACACTGTTTGGTGTGGCCAGCGGAGCTTATAACCTATTTTAACTTGCCATAAACCGCAGGAGCCTTAAAGTGTACGAATAGTGTGTGTAAAGTGCTCTATAATTGTTATTTCATCCCCTCGCCATAAAGAGTAAAGCGCCGTTTTTTGCTGAAGGTGACTAAAAGGTGCTGCCACTATACTTGACGGACGTTGGTTTCGGACGCACGGTACCTAGAGCTTAATAAATGTGCTTGTAATCTATGCTTACAATTGTATTAAATTCTAAATAAGCTAACGAATAGGATTTAAAATCTGCATAATGACCGTAACAACACTTAAAAAACAAAACTCGAAAATTTTGTATTAAACACTTCCCGCGTGAAACCTAACATGGCGTTTTTAAAAAATGATGTATTGATGATGATATTTAATAAGCATGCACTCAATCGAATCGACTTTCTAATTCAAGTCGAGGAAATAGTTAAAAGAGGCCGATCTGAGTGAAAGTTCAAGTGTATTAGTGGAGTTTTCGAATTTGGGCTTATTCTATCGCCTAAAAATAAAGTAGCGTTTAAGTAAACGGGACTACAACGCCTTCAATTAAGTTTTCATTTGGAGTAGCCTATGATTTTCATTAAAATTTGAGAACACCGTAGAACAGTAATGGTTTTCGAAAGTCAAACTTTGACAACTGCCATAGTAAAGTCAACGTGATAATGCATAATCTAATTGATAAGATAAGATTTTAATAAATCGACATTACTATGAGAGTTGTCGAAGTTCGACTTTCGAAAACCATTACTGTTCTACGGTGTTGCCAAATTTAAATGAAAATTATAGGCCAAGGATATCCGATGCAAACGACCCTAAGTTACATAAAAACTATTTATTTTCATAATCAAATATATTTAACATGTTACTAGATTTCCAACAGTAAATTCTTTTCTTTCGTCAGTTAGTAAATTTTTACACATCGAAAATTCCTTTTCTCTGATATGATTGATCTAAAGCTTTATTAATAAGATTTATATACTACTACAGCAGTTAATTCTACCAAAGCAGCATTATTTTTTGTCATTAGACCGATAAATTTATCTAATACAGTTATATCGGTTTTACCTCGGACAATTTTTAACAAATTTTCACAACGTTGTATAATAGAAATTAATTTTAACAAAGGAATTTCAGCAGCCCTTTAACTAAACTATTTAAGAAATTGTAATTGTAATTGCTAGTATGTGTGTACTTCCGGTATTGACATATGGAGTGGAGACCATGTCACTAACCCTCAAATCTGCGACCAAGTTAGAAGCTACATAAAGGGCTATCGAACGAGTTATGCTGGAGGTAAGCTTAAGAGATAAAATAACTAACCATGAGATAAGACAACGAACTGGAGTGGAAGATGTCATGGTAAGAGTGGCAAGGAGTAAATGGAAATGGACAGGGCACTTAGCGAGAAAGGAAGGAGTAGAATGGAGAAATCATATTCTCGAATGAAGGCCAAGACACAAACGAAACATCGGAAGACCACCTAGGAGATAGGTAGACGACATAAGGGAGAAAGTTGGCAAGAACTGGTTACAGGTGGAACAAAATAGAATTAGGTGGAATTAAAAGGAGGAGGCATATGTCGAACAGTGGTCAACTGAATGCTGAGGAAGAAGATTTAAGAAATTATAATGAGCTTTAGTATATGTCAATTACCCAATAATTTCCCGTTTTTTGAATAAACTTTTGGATTTCTTTTTTGATAAAGTTGAATCTATCAAAACTAATACAATACCTTTTATATGACGATATTAACTATTTGCGTAGAGTAGAGGGGCATCTAGTCATGTTCTCCATCGGGTAATTACCAGGAGTCAGGAGCTAAAGGAAATTTTCGGCAACTTTTCTTTATACTTTTGGAAGCTGAAGAATGCTTTGATAAATATTTTGTTTTACGTTTTTGATTATAGTATTAACCAATGGAATTTAGTATCTAATTTCATCGGTCATTCTAATTTATTACTGCTACTATGTGCTAACCAGGGATGAACTTTTGTATAAAAATTTTAAATTTGTCTTTGCTTTGAGCATTGAGGTTGCTGCATACTTCATGGAAATACGAACGTTGTCAGTTGGCAGTATATCAGGATAAAAAGGATTATAGTAAAATATTTTGATTGAAAACATCACCTAATGAATTTAAAATATACCAACCACAAATACCAGCTGTTTCATCAACAATAACATAGCGAAACTAATATTTTATGTGGCCTTTTATATCTGTAATCACTAAATGCTCTAAATCTAACATACATAACTTTTTCGTAATGTATTTTTGGCTTTAGGAAAAGGTAAACATTTTCGGAAAAACTGTAGTAAGTTAATGCAATTTTCGGTTCAATTCGGTTATTTCAATGTAGTTTATACATATTCTAAATATTGGATTTATATTTTTAATATTATTATAAAATCCAAACTCTATTAATAACAGTCCAATATGGAAAAGTTCTTTAATATTCAAAACATTTCCATTAGATAAGCAATGGCCAATAAACAATACCTATTTCGAGGCAGGTACACCATCCTTGACATAGTAATTTTTATTTTACAATCGATACTGCAATAAAGACGTCAATTAAAACATCATTCGCAATTGATTTGTTATCAAGCACTACTCGCAATTGCTTAAAAGTAAACCGAAATCATTTACGTTCAATTTTTCTTCATCTTCTAACAAATAGTAACATTTTCCAGCTCCGCAAACAGGCAATTCATCCAGGACCGTATTCGGCATTTAGTGGATGCATTTTCATCCCGCGCTCAAGCCGTTAGGGAACGGATTCAAATGCCGCCGACGCCATCTTCGATCAGCAGCCATGACACCCTTGATGAATTGTCTATCAAACCTCCGGAAACTAAAATTATCGATTTGATCGAAAAGGGGGAGCTCATGGAAGAAAAACCGGATACTGTAAGGAAAAAATCAATTTTCGATAAGGCTGGTTACGTATACGATACTAAAGTAATAGACCCTCAAGGCAATATTTACGTTCTATGGATGTCTATAGCAGCGACTTTTGTACTCTACAACACCTGGGTGATACCGTTACGGAGTTCTTTTCCTGTTCAGACGCCGGAGAATACGCCAACGTGGATGTTCTTCGATTACTTCGCCGATTTAATTTACATCATTGATATTACATTGATACAGCCGAGGATCATGTTTTTGGAGGAAGGATTTTGGATGACAGATTTTCGATTTACGAGGCATAACTACATGAGGAAATGTAAATTTAAGGTAACTAGTCTTTTTTAACCACTTCGAACTTTGTTTCTAATACTTTAATCTTCATTTTAGCTTGATTTATTATCAATCTTACCATTGGATATTCTCTACATCTTTTTGGGGCCACAAGCAATTCTCCTCAGACTCCCAAGGTTACTCAAAATGCACACCTTTTGGGATTTCTTCAATTTGGTAGACAAATTAATAGCGTCACCTCACATAATTAGAATCACCAGGACTTTGTTGTACATGATGTATCTGATCCACCTCAATGCTTGTGCCTATTACGCCTTCTCAGCTTGGGAAGGCATAGGTACTAACAATTTCGTCTATAACGGAGAAGGAAACGCCTACATTAAATGTTTTTACTTTGCTACGAAAACGGCGACCTCCATCGGCAAAAATCCAAAGCCCACTCAAGAATTAGAGTATCTTTTCATGACCTTCTCCTGGTTAATGGGCGTCTTCGTTTTTGCCTTGTTAATTGGACAAATTAGGGACATCATAGCGACCGCTACGAGAAATCAAACTGAATACAGGAAATTAGTGGACGAGACTCTGGAATACATGAGGAGATTGAATCTACCGCAGGATATGCAAAGGAGGGTGCAATTATGGTTCAATTACACTTGGGAAACGCAGAATACATTAGGCAAGTAGTCAATTACGATTGTTCTTTATTGCTTCATTTTATACCTTTTTTATATTGTTTCAGACGAAAACACTATAATGGATTGCCTTCCGCGTAAAATGAAGACCGACATCGCCATAAATGTCCATATTCAAACGCTTAGCAAGGTGAGCTTGTTTGCAGATTGTGACGAAGCTCTCTTAAGAGAACTAGTGCTCCAATTGATGTCCGTAATCTATTTACCGGGCGATATCATCTGTAAAAGAGGCGATGTTGGCAAAGAAATGTACATCGTTCAGTCTGGAAAGGTTCAGGTGTTGGGAAAAGGTGAAAACGAAGTATTGGCGACGCTTTGCGAAGGTTCAGTATTTGGAGAGATTAGTTTGTTGGGAATAGCCGGAATGAACAGGAGAACAGCAGATGTTAGGTAAAAATTATTTTTTTTCTTTGATTCTAAATTTTGCGTTTTGAAGATAACATTACAAGAAAATAGTTATTTATGAAGTCATGTTTGATTATTTCACATAAAATGCATCATACAATTGCGTGGATCATAACTGGTCTCGGCAAAGTGGGGCAAGTTACAGTGCAGTGCGGAGAACAACGTGGAGGGGCCGTATCAAGGCGAGTGCGCTCGCATCATTTATGATCGTGACCTGTATGAGTGAACATAGGCGATACGGATGCAGGAATGCTTACATATAAAATAATGATAAAAAATTTGTAATATAGCGTGCTGAAACACTTACTGATTTAAGAAGTTTCCACGAAATCACAAACTGGGTGGCATCTATTAAATATTAGAATCATTAAATATGTTTACATACTTTTTTTCAGTCAATTGAGTACGGCGTGAGGAATAAATATTTAGTAATGATGAAAACGACCGTTCCACATCGAATGATGTTATATTTGTAAATTTAAAGTAATTCTTGTGACAACTTAATCGATCTTTCGATGCAGCTTCACAAATTTGTCTTAGTGTGAAAAAATTTGAATCATTGTCAATAACACTTTCAAATTTTCGTATTAACTTCCATTTTTTTTCGCCTTCCGCCGTACATAGGTGTGAATGAACATCATTCACAATTTGAACAGAATCCATAAACGACATGGAATCATTTTGTAATTTTTCAATTCCCTCTGCTAGTCCCCAGTAGTTCTTGCGAATACTTCCCAAATCACATTTTACTTGACTATCTTGAAACATTTACTGGCTTTTCTTGATAGTTTTGGCGTGTTCCGGATCTAATTTTAAAATTACCTTCTTTACATCATTAAAATGTTCGTTGTAGTAGAACGCTGTCTTTGACCATGTTCCAGACACTTTGAGACTTTGGGACACAGTTCGTGAAATCTTTTTGTACGTTTTACGGACCAGAAATGTTTCCTTCATATGAGCTATTAAAGAGTTTACTCGCTGATAATATTTAGAGATTAATTGTGCCACAAGGTTTAAAGCATGAATTTTACACGTTATATGTAACAGATTGCCACTCTTTTTTTTTAAGAGATCGGCCTATGGAAAGCATGTTAGCGGCAACGTCACTCACAAATATTAAAAGTTGGGTTGTTCAAACTTGAAATTTATTCAATGCCCTCAATACCACTTTTAAAATTTCATCGCTAGTACATTTTGCAACTCTTTTGGAAGCAAGTAAGAAACCATGACGGTTTAAACTCTTCCATTATACGTACCATCATATTTACCACAGAATGTTTTTGCTGATCAGTTGTTTCGTCCACACATAACCACAATTTTGTATCTTTAAATTATGCTTTAGTTCTTCTTTCAACATAGTCGCGAACAGATGGCATAAAGATTCTTAACGATGTCCGACTTGGTAATGTATAATCCGAATACTTGCTCCAGAAGGAGACACATGCTTGTTGGTCTGGTAAAGTGAACGGTACATTACATAGAATAAAACAAACACCTACAGCAAATATTAATTGTTCGCTGGGTGAAGCGACACCCCCCCCCCACGATGTTCTCCGCACGGCACTGAAACTTGCCCCCCTCTGCCGAGTCTAATCATAACAAAAGTAATTGCAACAAATTACCTTCGAAATATAATTTATATTGTAGCATTTGAAAATTCTGAATTGCCATTCACACAAATAGGGCCGCATCGAGTGGTGAGATACCTATATACTTTTTATCTGCTGAAATAAAAGAGCAACTATTTGGTAATGAAGTCAAGTTAATTGCTGCTCATGGAGCCGACAAGTTTGATTTCGTGATGTTTTTGATATATTTTTAACTGAGAATTTATCAGCCGTTTGTGGCGTAAAACTACGAAGTAGATAATCCAAAATCAATATTTCGTTGTCGATCGTTAAAAGAAAACAATTAACAAAAGAAGTGGAAATACAAAAGAAAATGCGACACATTAATGCAACTCCAGAGTAAGAAGATCAGAATTCCGGATAATAGTTTGTCATACCAACCAGCTAAAGAGTGTTTAATTTTTGATATTAAATATTGCTCAGCTTGGTGCATGCATTTAGGGATATTTTAGTAAGAAAATTGGTGGTGTGATCTTTACGTCATTGATGTTGGAGATTGGGTGCCAAATTGAACGAAGTATTAAAGTTACTTTTCACAACATCTTGTAAAGATCTTAAAACTACACGCAACACCGAATCAAACTGTTTTCTAAGATACGAACGGATTCTAGTTAGAATTTGAAACAAATTTAACTATTATC
Organism: Trypoxylus dichotomus; assembly: GCA_023509865.1. Classification (NCBI taxonomy): domain Eukaryota; kingdom Metazoa; phylum Arthropoda; class Insecta; order Coleoptera; family Scarabaeidae; genus Trypoxylus; species Trypoxylus dichotomus. The sequence goes on along the minus strand of CM042076.1, from coordinate 67,840,978 downwards.
CTCAAAAGAATATGGTTACAATTTAACTATTTACGATTGTTATTTAATAAAAAAAAAGATAAATGGAAATTATAATAATAAAAGATTTTTATTTTAGAAAATGATAAATAATAATGGTATCTAAATTAGACAACAAAAACTGAAGAACATCAAATTTAGAAAACTATGTCTATGTTACCTAACATATAATAATGCTGGTTAGGGTGTTGGTAGAATCATTTACGGTAAAGACAATGTGGGAAGACAAAAGACTTTAACACACAGACACATTTCTGCCTACCCGGCGTCATCAGAGTGATTTCGAATGATTTTTTGCTCAACATACTGAAATGCCTCTTCGGCTGCTGTCACTATATCTAAACTTACAGCTCTAGTGAACATTCATGGCGCTATCTAGTGTCACAAGAAAATAAACACAGCGAAACAAGCGGATACAGTTTCTCTCGAGCAGAGGGCACGCACCAACAGTGCTTAGGGTAACTCCACACGTGAATGATTCCGCAGGCTTGCCATGACGTATTAAATAAACATCGAGAATGATTAGAAAACAATATCTAACATAATAATGCTAAGTACAACTATTCGTGGTATTGGTGACGGACATGTTTTTGCTTAACCAGTGTTATCAGCATGATTTCGAGCGATTTTTTGCTCAACCCATTGCAATTCCCTCTCTGCAACTATCACTATATCTAAACTGACAGGTCAAGTGAGCATTCTTGACGCTCTTTAGGGTGTTATTCTTGTGGCACTAGATAGATAGTGTTTTCCGGGCATTCTCAAACTTTTTTATGTCTATGTTAACTCTGAAAAACATATCTTTAAATTTACCTTACCTGAATTATGTTATCGCAAAGTATCATGGCTGCCATTGCAGCTTTCAAAAGTCATACTATATTGCAACTGCTACGAAACTTATCAGTACATTTAGCATCACAAAAATTGATTAATTTAATTGGAATATTGTTTCGGAAATTTCTACATTCGTAGATCTGTCACGTTAGAATAAGAATAAACTTCTTATATGATTTGGTTCTACGGTTGGCAAAAAAAATATCGTAAGCATATATGGTAATTACAGTAATTAATTAGTGGGGTACGGAGTGTAACGGTACATATCCTGTGAGTTATACTACCAGCAGTACTATGTGCGTTAAAATAGTGAGAAAATTTCTTGATTTTGGCCTTAAGATCTACGGAGAATATGATGGAAAAACTAAAAGTAAATTTTCTATATTTCTTCTTTACTATTCCTTTTCGTGCATAACTAGTTCTAGAGTCGTGGATGTTACTTTACTTCTTTTTTGTTACTACGCGTAGTCCAGCCTTTGTCCTTTTAAACGTGATTGTTCACTCTATTTCTTTATAAATTTTTAAAAAGTTTCTAAAAAAGCCGATCACAAGATGATAAACTCGAAAAAAGAAATCCTAAAGCATGTAGCATGGACTTAAAAGCCTATTTGTAAAACGATTCTGATTAATTTAATTAAAATTAAAACATATTACATTATGCACGCAAAAGTGATATTAGCCACATCCCTTGAGTTCTAACGCCGTCCCTGTTTTATTAGAAGAGCAAGGCGTTCGTGACACAACGCTCTGTCCGAATAAATCGATACCTACCTCGGCAATAAACGACAATAAACATGACAGTAATTCTAAGCAAACTTGCTTGTAGTTGTCTCGTACAATCCTAATTCTATACTCGCAATCAAATTGAATCCTATTTACGAAAATAGACTTCTAATGCTTATTCGATTCGATTAACCTAATTTTAACGAACAAGTAATCGACTTGAAATTGAATTCTAATTGCATCTAGCAGTACCAGAATGCAATTAGGAATTAATTTGCGTTTTCATCCATCTATAATTGCGGTATAGACAACAACAAACATTGTATTGTACTAAAGTTTCTAAGGGATTTATTGCTTCTTCCAAACATTATCTCATTATGTAAAAGTTCAGGAATTTTCCAATAAATATTCGGAATTTCCTCAGTTTGCTTAAAAACGATGTTTACGATTGTAATAAATTCGAATTTTTAATGGCTTCACTTTGTTCTGAAAATAATTATGAAAAAAAATAGCACCAATTAGTAGCAAGTATATTGGGTACAAATATAAATTATATTAAATAATGAATTGTGTGGATCAAAAATAGTCTATCGTAATACCAATAGCACGTCAAAAAAAGAAAAGAAAATTGTATTAGCAACGACTCATTTCTAATGATTTTATTAAGTACGTAATTTGTTAAATAAAATCGTACCAGGGAATATTAATATATAGTATTAATTAATTAATTGATTGGTTAAATCATGTACTGTAGAAATTCAAGCACTTAATTACACCACATAGTTAAGCAACACCACCCAACACAATTTTTGCTTCTGCAACTTTATATGAGGCTTGTTTTTTACTAATTTGGGTGTGGTGAATCCGAAAGTTGTATTAGTTTTTGCGTATCAGGTAAAAATTTTTATCTATGCCATACTATGCCCTTTGAACACTCCAACAGTAGTCGGCTATGAGGATCTCATTTTCCTTGGTACCGAGTTTCCATGGTTTTTAAATTTTGACGAAATTTCTCGCTTTCATCGCTTACAGCACTTAAATTTTCGGGAAACTTATCATGATAACTATGAAGGAAATGAAGCTTTATGCTTATATTACAATCCGCATAACGGTGAAATTTTTGAAGCATTGATTTCACTAGATCTTGTAATCCTCGTAATTGGAGACTTTTTTGTTCCCAAGAAAATTATTCGCGACCATAGCGAATGAAGACCAGGCTCCTTTCTGAGCTTCGTTCATAGAATTGGTGAAATTTGAATCTGTCATTAAATTCTAATTTGAGGTCAATTTTTTCGTAACTTAGTCGTGGAAACTTTTGACATATATACTTAAAACAGGCCCTCCGCCCCCTCCTCTGACAAGTACCAGATCTTTGTCAGCAGAAAAAAAAATATTTGTTGGTCCGTGTAATTTATGCTCCAAATTGAAATTAATAGTATAGTAATGTGTCATATTTCAATGGCTTCAAGGCCGGTCATGATATTACCGGAATGATAAAGCATTTGTAATGACCTATGCCTGTGCGGCTTTAGAATTATCATCATGGAACAGAGCACTGTGTGACTTAGCAAATAGTGTTGCAATTATGGAAGTAATTCTTAAATTAAATAGAATTGGATATATATTTCTGATTAGACTAGAGCACTAAAGAACAAATGAGGAAGCTAACAAACCAAAAATTGTGTCAATTCCATTACAAGTCTGAAAAGATTTAATCAGTCGTGAGAAAGTTCATTTATTGGAAATAATTTAGCACAAAGTTCAACCACTTATTTTGGTTGCTTCAGGAATGCAAGACATTCAGGAAGATTTGCAAAAAAATTGGACAGTATACTCTATATAACATTGAGACATTAAAATCGCTTTGAGTCTCTTCATTCAAGGATAACGTTTTTTTAAGGGCTTCTTTATGAGCGTAACAGCCTTTATCCTTAATAAAGTTATAATATTTACATACATACATATATACATATATACATTTTTTCTCACGAAATGTGCATACATTACAAGAAAACCGTAGTCAATGGATCTCGTTAATAAATGACTATTTTCATCACGGAAGCATTAACCTTTTAAAATGTCATTGCTCAGTGTTATCATTTCTATTCTGGTACGTCCCTCATTGTTAAAGATTTAACATTGTTTGTGTATTTTTCTGTAAGAATTTTACTTTTGTAAGGAAATTTATTTTATTTTATGAATTTTTCATTAATTTATATATTTCATACTTCTTTATGTTGTTACAAATGTGTGTTAGGATTGATGTTATTTTATTTTGGTTCCTTCAGGAATGCAACACAGTGAGGAAGATTTGTAAAAAATTGAACATTATGCTGTATATAACACTGAAACATTAAAATTTCTTTGACTGTCTTTAACTTCATTCAAGGTAAATGATCCTGGAATATAGTTTATTTTTTAAGGCATCCTTTAGGAGTGTAGCAAGATTTTACCCTTCATATTTTTACATTTGCTTGATTATGTTCAAGATTCTTCGTATTCTTGATACTTTGATGTTATTCCAGACGAGCTCATGCTTCAATTTTCAAGTACAATTGAACGGCTGAGCGGTTCTCTAAAGTGATCGCGTTTCCAAAATTAATAACAACCTGAACAACCACATATATATTCCTTATCTTAAACGGAAATGTAAGAACTTGAAACTATTTGCAAAAATACTTGCATTAACGATATTTTCCTCTATCATGCGCAAAATGTTCAATTTCTTGGAAATCGATTGCATGAATAATTTTGATTTCAATCTTCAATGTTCTATTTAAAACTTATTACACTTTTGTTTTATAGATCCTACGGCTACTCCAACCTGTTCGTCCTTAGCAAAGCCGACCTCAACGCCGCGCTAGCTCAATATCCCGAAGCTCAAGAATTGCTCAACAAAAAGGCGAAACTGCTCATGAAAAAGAACGCCGCGATCGAAAGAAAACGAAACGCTCTAATCGTCATCAATAATCCGACCCCGCGACCTCCGCACGCCAGGCTCATCGAAACGGTGCTGCAGGTAGTCCCGCCGGATTCTGAGACGAATAGACTGCTCAGGTTCGGTTCTAGAATGCGTAATAATAAGAAACAAAACATAGAATTCAAGGCGAGAAGTAGTTTGCCGTCCGAAAGCGATATCGAAAGATATAACGAAGCTATGGACAGCTCGTTCGAGACGAAGGTTACCGTTCATAGGACGATGAGTTAAATGACGGAGATAGGGAAAGAGAATCTGAAGTTTCCAAGAAGATAAATGATGTAGTTTTGGAGTGATATGATTATGTATTCGGACGTTATATTTTTGTAGTGTATCTAATTGAACGGAATAGTATTGTGGATTCAATAAAGATTTATATAGTTATATAGACACAGTTTTGTAGTTCTATTCCTGGATTCCTTCCAAGGTAAAAAAGATGTGTCCCTAACATTGCAATCAAAAATCCTATCCTATTATTTCCGCATTTGATTTGTTTTACTAATACAGATTGGTTGTCTGTCTAAACATGCTTTCTTCTATTTAATGCTATGTACTCGAGAAGAGCATGCTAGATTATTTCTTCCTCTTCATTGCAGATGTCTGCATATAGATCCTTCTTTAAAAATACCGAATTTATTCTAAACTCTCTCATAAATAGCTATCTTCTATTAGTAGACAGGTCGCTGCTTTAGGTTGTACATTATTCAATATTAGTACGTTAGTTGTAAGTTCGCCCGTCAATGGTTTACTGTGCTCTGGTCCAGTCATCTGGTTTCGATAGAATTAGTATTGCTATGCAATCCATTCTACAATTGTACCACGCTCTGTAGTTTTTGTTACGCCTATTCCCGGTTCGGGTTCGGCCAAGACAATATTAGAACTTTCCTTTGCTAGCTGGTCTGTAATTTCGTTGCTTACTATATCCTTGTGCTTTGGAACCCACACCTGTGTAATCCTGTTGTGATTATAGAGGGCCACTAGATCTTGTAAGTACCCTCATATTAACTTAGAGGTTACCTATGTAATTCGATCATCTTTAAGACAGCCTAATTCTCTGAGAGAATGTAAATCTACTGCCCTCCTACAGACCTAAATTCGAAAAACGGAGATATATCGTCCTACAGCCACAGAAATTGTGTGCCTTTTAGTTTCTTCATATATATCACCTCACTTTCCGCTTTTCACTCATCTCTATAGCAGATTTCAAGTCTTCGGTATGAGTTTTTCCATTTCTCCATTTGTATCAATCTAGATGTACCTTAAAGAATTTGTTAAAGGAGACTTTAGAAGTTATTATGTCGCTGTCCATGTTAAATATAGAGTTTGCAATTGCACTAGCAAAGAATAGAGCATTAGTGCGACAGTTTAGAAAAGGTATCATTTGTATTTCAAATGGAAGGTAGTCGACAAGGACAAAGACTGGTGCCGCACTTACGTAATCAATCTCTCGCAAGGGTTTAATGGTGACAGAAAAGTAATGTCATTAACTGTGCCTATGATTTTGAAGGAACCTACATTGGTAACTGTTATTTCTGCATGGTACCACCAATTTCTGTGGGTATCACCAAGAAAAGAAATGGACAATTGAATATCCCAACATACTGCTCTACATCTTGTCTCGGATTGAGAAGGACTTTCTGTTCCATAGCCGCCGATAGATTTATCTATCAGTTCGGACGAAGAGGATCGCCGTCCACTAATTCATATCAATTGTCAATATCAGCATGTGGTGGTTGACTCATTGTGCTTCGATGAAACATCTTGCTCACTTAAACTTATCTCGGAAGATTTTGTTTTGCTGAATAAGGAGAATTAGTTTTCATCCATCACTATTTAACATTCTGTCTACATAAAAGAAATATCTAGAATCTAAAGCAGTTACTGGAGAGGCTTTGTTACGTTCTCCTGGTTTGAAGAACAACGCCGCTGTAGCCTGCTCGTAAATTCCTAAATTACTTGACCAATACTTACTTGTAGAGTATGTTCGCTTATTTACTATATGAAAGGTTGTACAGTGAAACTCAATGCGCATGCGCAAAAAAATATATTTAAAAATAAAATGGTTACACGGTTTCCAATCTTGCCTATGTACATGTACGATGTACGTAAGATATATATATTTGCAATAATTGCAGTTATTCGAGCTCTCTTATACATGTAATGTACATTAGCATTTGTATATGTATTTTCATTGGTAGCAACATAAAGTAATGCCTCAGCATGTACGTTGCAACGCTATGTCTTAATTCTGTTTAAAAGGTTAAACTCTTATATGCTTCCGCTGAAGCTTTGTTAGAGGCATGTACTAATGCCTCTATCTGTTTGCATGCACCACTACCTTTTTATAGGAGCCAACCCTATTTATTTCTTAAATTTATAAGCGCACCTCGGTGCTATGCTTATTTATATGTCCCTTTCCGGGAGCCTAATATATTTTCCTTGTTTTAAATTTGCCTAAGGAACTTGGCCCTGTATTATTGGCATGTATTTGTACTTGACCAAATACGTTTGTTATTTTCACATTTATAGGGGAACCCACCCTATCTCTTAGAGCTTGAACGCCTGGTCGAGGGCGACAGTAGCGATAATAGCCGATCTCAATACAAAAGTAATGTCACAGCTACCCAGGCGTTCTCGTTTGAAATATTACGCTATGTGCAATCTTTAGCTCTCTACTACTGCGTCCCAAAGAAGGGAAAAATCCAGTAACCAGCAAATGTGCGAACTGCGCACCGACAAGTAAAACGGAGCGATGATGCCGACATTACATAAGAAAACTGGTCCGTGACACTCGTCCGCTACGACGAGCAACTAAATGAAAAATTTCTAAGTCCCGATACGACAAGGACCGAACAAACGTACAAAAGACAACGGGCGCTGCGGCCGCAACGACCGTCAGCAAGAAGCGGAGTGATCGTACTTGTAGAGGAGGTCTATACATACGCGCCGACAATCTCACCAAAATAATTTCCGACACAAACTTAACTGAAGACTAAAAATATGTATAGACGACAATGGACACAGTAGCCTCGACGTACGATGTTAGAAAATCGAGAATTTATACTTATTAAAAAAATCTATACATGTGGTCCGACGACGTTACCAAATAACTCCCGCCAGAAATAAATGTATAGACAACGTCCTCGACGATTCCCGCCAAAACTCGAAAATCTTAGAAATCTCTAATAATCTTACGACGACGTTACTGTACACGTTACGACGAGGCACGAAAGGTGACCGAGAGTGCACGATCGCTAATACCTCGACTGTCGCGCGGGAGACGACTGCCTATGCTTGTGTACCTTAAATTTCAAGAAAACTCCCATTACATATCCGACGACGTTGCAGTGAATGATTTCTAATTAGGCAGTTTTAGCTAGCGTAATGCGAATGGCTGACTTGCATACATATACAATGCGTAATGTACATACATATTAAAATAAAATTGGATATAAGAGAGCAAAATAAATAAATATAAGAATGAAAATAAATAAATATAAAAAATGAAAATAAAATAATATTCTAAATGAAAATAATAATGCAAAGAAGATAAAATACATAATAGTAAAAAAAAATTTAGAAAATACAAAAAACAATGTTAAGTCCTTAACAGGCTTAACTACAGCAACTATGTCAGGCAGATCTGTGCTGACTTGAACGTAGTGTCTATGTTAATGAATTTACGGCAGGGATATGGGGCTGCTATTTTCTTCATCTACGAAGCAGTAGAACAATCGATCTGCACTACAGCAAGAAAGACTGATCTCCAAAAACATCTTTTAAGCATGGAGAAGCGAATGTGCAGTACTAACCAATAGTAGAACCGTACAAAATCGTCATTTCTCCTTTACACATGAGGCTCAGCCTTTTGAAAAATTGGGTTGACGCTACAGAAACAAACTGTGCAGCAAGTACTTTCCTCTTTAATTTTAGCTTATGTGAAGTGACGTTTTGGTGGAGCCCCAAATTAAACCATCCTTCAAAAATCCTTAGTTTGACGAACTTCTTCAAAGTAGAGAAAAACAGATTTGAGGTGCATTATGTCTAGTAGCAGGGAATGACAAGACCGAAAATTATAAGGAACTGGTCAAGGATATGCTGGCTTTGTTTCACGAATTCGATTGCAATATGTCCTTGAAGATTCTGTCACTTGGATTCCTTTCATTATAACTACGGCCAATGCCAAGATGCAGCAACGGTACAAGAACAAATTGTCCATCACAATGGTGGCTGACTTTTGTTGAACGTTCATCACTCCTATCGTCACTTACGGTAAGCCAAAAGAGAGCAAAAGTCGTAAGCAGATTACGGTATCCCTAACATAATATTTACATAAATACACTTTTTCCCAAAAAAGTGCATACATTATTAGAAGACCGTAGCCAATATGGAACTCATTAATAACTTACTATTTTCATCACGGAAGCATTAACCTTTTAAGATGTCATTGTCCAGTGTTATCACTTCTACTCTGGTATGTCCCTCATTGTCTTAGGGTTTTCCAGCTCCCGTAGCACTGTCATTGCATTAGTAATTTGTAGTATTGTTTAACGTATATTATTGAAGTTCAAGCAAAAATATGAAGCGCTTCATAAATATTTATTATACTGGCAAATTACTTTTAAGTAAAATTTACCGTTGTTTGTGACTAAAGAAATGTACACATAATACAAGGGTGTATTTCTTTTAATATTTAAACTTTCAGGAGTCAAAGTTTCGTATCCTAACCGCAATTTATCATATACATAGAAATACCAAAGAAGTGTAAAGTTTCGACTTTTATCGCAGGTATATACGTCCTTAAAACCCTATAAATTTCAACAACACCACTTCCTTAATAACTTTTTTACGAAACCGGTATGTTTGACCTTTTAAATTTTTAAACTTACCGAAAACCCTTTTCCGCACTTAATAAAATAAGCCACGCGAAACGGAAAATTTATTAAACTTTGCTAACGTAATATTTTCTCGAAATGTTGCTTTTCCTTTTTGCAACCTTTTTCTTTTTTCTTAAAGGAAAATTTCGAAATTACTTTTTGCATTATTAAAAATAGTAGTTGAAAAGTTTGTTTATGAAGATTTTTACTAAGTAACTTGCTTGTAACTTCAATACTCGTAAATATTTTCAAAATAATGACATTTAATCTGCAAAAAGGAAAACGGAGTTCAGTGTTTGGAATTTCACGAGTATAATTTATTGCAAATTAAAGCACTTATTGCTTTTCTATTTTTGCTATTGTTATTTTTTCATTGACTGTAGTAATTCTTCAATTTTGTTTTTAGGAATTTTCAGTGAGGTAAATAATCTATTCTAGCTATATTTCATATAATTTTATTTCATTTGCGATCCGTTTCTAGATTTATATTACCATTTCGTCATGGCAGTTATGATAATCTTAGAAACATCGTTAAAATTTACATGGTTTACTTATATGAGAACTCCAAAACTTATTTAAAAGTAAATCATAAAATTCGAACACTGTAGCACTGGTACTTAAACACTTTACTATCTCCATAACCGCAACATTTCAGTAGTAGTCCTGAAAATTACGGCCTACTGATTACTACCACGCATGATTTAATAAAGAGTAAAGGCTGGAATTTAGAGGAGCTAATTCGGTATCAAAATATGTTTGTTTTTGTAAATTTACATGCCTAAATAAACATGATTTCTTTCTAGCATATGCAGTGGATTTATCTACTCTTCTGAATGTGAATGTGAAGATGAGTCAAATTAGATGCAAAGAGCATTTGGCCCATCTTAAATTCAAAAGGTCTGACAAATCTAGTGTCGTCTAAATTGTTATAAAGGCATGAAAATCTACAAGAACAAACATACTTTGATGAATACAGATTTAGACGCTCTAAATTCCAGATTTTACTCTTTATTAAATCATGGGTGAGTATAGTTAGTCGACCGTAACTTTAATAGTGTATAAATAGTGTAATTTTAGTTTAGTTTGTTAGTTCAGTGTTACTGCTGAAGATGATAACTTAGTTATCAAAACGTAAGTCCAGTTTTTAGCGAAGCGTTTCTGTTATTTAAAACATATAAAACTGTTTTAAAATTTGTTTACAAATGCAATACTAACAATCACACTCTGAACACGCCAACGGTGTTAATAAAATTTTTGATAAATCAATTTTTGCAATATTGAATGATAACTTTGCTCGACAAGCGCAACAAATAGGTTGGTAGAAAAGAAAGTTATTACGAATTTAATTTAATTCAAAAAAAGGAATAAAACCTAAGGTAAAAATTTTACCATGAAATATGTGCCCCAAAAGGAGATTTATAACAAAGTTTTCGGAATCTTAAAATATTCGTACGTTCCCAAGATATCACGCTGTTCCATTCTTCGCTGAACACGCTGTATATATATATATATATGTGTATATTGTAAGTCGGCATATCTTTCGTGTATCGACTGACGGGTTACATTATTAAGTCTTACGAATTCACCCCAGCTATATTAATCTTCATCAATCACTAGAGGGTGATTTTTGCGCAGACGTCTATGACGTTTCTGAAAAGAATTCTGATGGAATGTTTTACGATTGATCTCAGTAATTTACCTTTAATATGCTTGCTATATATCAAACTGTAGTTAAATTGATATCTTTAAGATTATGTGATAAAACACATTTTGATCGATAGGAGTGATTTTTCGATGAAATAGATATTTTTGAGTAAAAAACATATTTTATTTTTCAACATAATTCCCATCTAATTCTATACATTTAGCTGAGTGGTTTTTCGTTTATTCAAGCCATGTAAAAAGTATTTCTTGGGATATACGTTAAAATAATCATTTGTTTTGGTCATCTCCTCTTCATTTGCTCTGAATCAGATTTGGTGAATGTGGTGGATAAGACAGCTAATTCGTATCTTAATTAGACTACTTTAGTGATATTTCCACTGTAAAGAGCTCTTACTAAGCAACAAGCAACTTCATCATCGCCACGTCCTGTAGTAGTTTCGTTGCATACACACATATATTCACAGTTGGTGTCAGCCGGATGAATACCAAAATAACAACTAGTACATGTGGCTGTGAGTCAAAGTCGAGACAAACATTACTTGTTGTTGGAATTAATTTACTTTCACTTACGTTGTAGAATTTTATTAATAATAACAATAAAACTTTACTGTATCTGTGACTTTTTGTAAAATCCGTTGCTGCTTTCAAATTTTTAGACGGTAATGTAGATTGGGAAAGTGGTTTGTAAAATATAGCCTTTGTATATCAATGGAAAATTAGCGGATTTAAAAGATTTAAATAATCTGTGGTGGTTTTAATCAGGACTAATGAACAACAACGATTGCGAGAACTCTATGGTTGTTTAAACTCACATGTATCGCAGTGAACTCCACACCACACAAATTAATAATTTATTCGGAACGCAGCGTTTCAAGATCAGATGAACTCTTACTGTCAATCGCATTACCGATTGAGTCAGTTGTCAATGAGAATCCACGTGCTTTTGAAATACTGCGTTCCGAATAAATTATTAATTTGGGCGATGTGGAGTCTACTGCGATACCTGTTATGACTGATACACTAATTTCAGTCAATCGAGAAGACTATTAAACAGATTATTATCTGATTATATGATAATCATAATAATCATTGAATGATTGAACATAATTAAAAAAATTACGTAAATAGTTTTGGTGGAGGCGCCGGTTACTAGTACAAAACAGGATTGTGGATATATCATTTGGATATATCATTTCGAATGCAAATTTATTGATGTTTCTAAATGAATTCCGTGCATTTTAAAATTAGCTTTGTATTAATTTTATATATTTAAAAAATATATATAGTAGGTATTTGAATGTTCGGAATATGTTTAAATGTTAGCAATTAGAATTAACAATCATCTTTCATTTCTATCCCTCATTTTATGTTTCCCATTTTTACCGATCAAGAGCACATTCGCTTCTTCTCAAATGTTTCGTTACACTGGTTTTTTATTTTTACATTTTTCTTTTGCCATAACGTTATATCCAATAAGCCTTTGAAATCGTACAAGCCAAGTAATAAGTCGCGCGAGCTAAAACGGGCGCGCCATCTGTCGACAACAATAAGTGCATTACTCGACGACGTTACGGCTTATAGAAACATAAATTGTGGTTATTACGACGCTGGGCGGTAATCGATGGACAGAACATCGAGAATCCGAAACCATAAACATGATGTTAATTCATAACATCGCCTGCTCCGCGGCTCGACGTTCGCATGCAAGAAATTTAGCCGAGGTAGAAGGGAGAGGAGACACATGCAAGCTCTCTGTCGTTTGTATTATTACCAGGTTATCTTCTTTTCTATTAGAGCTTACCTGCGTGTCTGGTGCCTGTCGTTCAGTCGACATTTATTTCATTGGCGGTTTAATTGGTGTATTGTCTTCGAAGATACGGGTACCGATTATAAAATTTTCAATTGCGTTAGATTCACGGAACGATTACCTTTAATTATTGTCGATGAAACTACCTTCTACTGTCTATACTGTTCGTCTAATAAATAATCCCTGGTTAATTAAAGTAGTCCTGGCCAACCAATATTTCTTTTGTATCTTTATAATTATAAACACAACTATATATACTATTTGGTAGCAAACACAGCCATTATAGGTGTTTTCTGAAATTCTAGTAAGTAAGCATAATGTACGCTGTTCTGCTTTTATTGTAACATCCTGTATATGTACATATACCGGCACTAGCCGAAAAAGTATTCAATGATTTAATTGTTCAAAACTTATTTTGAAAGAACAAGATTTGGATCGAATTTGAAGGTCAAAAATCTCCTCTTGAATATCCAGCTTTACAGCAACAGAAGAAAATTCAAAAATAAAATAATCACATGTTGTGTTTGTTTTTATCGTATTAATTTTCAAGCTTTGATTTCATTGTCAATCATTGAATTTGGGCCTAAATCTTTTCGAACCACGAGCCAAGTCAATTTTTTAATATACTTCTGAATTTTTGGAGAATAGCTGGAAACATCATTATCTTCATTTAGAAATAAACGTCATGATTATTTAAAACTTGTCGATAGTTGATAACAAGAAAAACCCAATACTTGATTTATGCTGTTTGGTGTCAAATTCATAATTGGTGTTGATTACGCAAACTATGTATAAACATGAGTAATGAAATAAAATAAAACTTTTTAAGTAATCCTTGTACATCCACGTTATATTTCAGTGGCGTGTCTGCGGTTAATTTGCCGTTCGCATTATGAATATTACAAATATTTTTGACTTAGAAACGTCCCATTATGAATCTAAATAAATTGACTGGAATACAATAGAAACGCATATAAAGCCTAGGTATGTATATCAGACGAGCCGGAATGTCGATATGGGAAAATTATGGAAATTTAGTTACCTTAATTTGTTCTTGCTTATATTGTTTAGTAAATTAAGTAGATTATTAGATTGCACACCGAGAGAGAGAAAAGTTCTTATGTTAACCATCAAACAGTTATGCTAACACTGTTTATTTGTGCTGTCACTGTTTATTCAATACGTAAAAAAAGGTTCAACTATTTTAATTGACTGGAATGATAATTGTTACGTTCTCCTGGTTTGAAGAACAACGCCGCTGTAGCCTGCTCGTAAATTCCTAAATTACTTGACCAATACTTACTTGTAGAGTATGTTCGCTTATTTACTAGATGAAAGGTTGTACAGTGAAACTCAATGCGCATGCGCAAAAAAATATATTTAAAAATGAAATGGTTACACGGTTTCCACTCTTGCCTATGTACATGTACGATGTACGTAAGATATATAGATTTGCAATAATTGCAGTTATTCGAGCTCTCTTATACATGTAATGTACATTAGCATTTGTATATGTATTTTCATTGGTAGCAACATAAAGTAATGCCTCAGCATGTACGTTGCAACGCTATGTCTTAATTCTGTTTAAAAAGTTAAACTCTTATATGCTTCCGCTGAAGCTTTGTTAGAGGCATGTACTAATGCCTCTATCTGTTTGCATGCACCACTACCTTTTTATAGGGGAGCCAACCCTATTTATTTCTTAAATTTGTAAGCGCACCTCGGTGCTATGCTTATTTATATCTCCCTTTCCGGGAGCCTAATATACTTTCCTTGTTTGAAATTTGCCTAAGGGACTTGGCCCTGTATTATTGGCATGTATTTGTACTTGACCAAATACGTTTGTTATATTCACATTTATAGGGGAACCCACCCTATCTCTTAGAGCTTGAACGCCTGGTCGAGGGCGACAGTAGCGATAATAGCCGATCTCAATACAAAAGTAATGTCACAGCTACCCAGGCGTTCTCGTTTGAAATATTACGCTATGTGCAATCTTTAGCTCTCTACTCTACTGCGCCCCAAAGAAGGGAAAAATCCAGTAACCAGCAAATGTGCGAACTGTGCACCGACAAGTAAAACGGAGCGATGATGCCGACATTACATAAGAAAACTGGTCCGTGACACTCGTCCGCTACGGCGAGCAACTAAATGAAAAATTTCTAAGTCCCGATACGACAAGGACCGAACAAACGTACAAAAGACAACGGGCGCTGCGGCCGCAACGACCGTCAGCAAGAAGCGGAGTGATCGTACTTGTCTATACATGCGCGCCGACAATCTCACCAAAATAATTTCCGACACAAACTTAACTGAAGACTAAAAATATGTATAGACGACAATGGACACAGTAGCCTCGACGTACGATGATAGAAAATCGAGAATTTATACTTATTAAAAAAAATCTATACGTGTGGTCCGACGACGTACCAAATGACTCCCGCCAGAAATAAATGTATAGACAACGTCCTCGACGATTCCCGCCAAAACTAGAAAAACTTAGAAATCTCTAATAAACTTACGACGACGTTACTGTACACGTTACGACGAGGCACGAAAGGTGACCGAGAGTGCACGATCGCTAATACCTCGACTGTCGCGCGGGAGACGACTGCCTATGCTTGTGTACCTTAAATTTCAAGAAAACTCCCATTACATATCCGACGACGTTGCAGTGAATGATTTCTAATTAGGCAGTTTTAGCTAGCGTAATGCGAATGGCTGACTTGCATACATATACAATGCGTAATGTACATACATATTAAAATAAAATTGGATATAAGAGAGACAAAATAAATAAATATAAGAATGAAAATAAATAATATTCTAAATGAAAATAATAATGCAAAGAAGATAAAATACATAGTAGTAAAAAAAATTTAGAAAATACAAAAAACTATGTTAAGTCCTTAACAATAATGTTTTACTTATAGTTAAAATATAACGTTCGTTCTGATTCGGATCGTATTGTATCAATAGGACGGTGATTTAACGTTAAAATTTTGTGATAGAAAGTTTAAAGCTTCCTCATATTATGTATCTTTAACCAACTTATATTTCCTAATTTTTGCGAAATACGTTGGTATTTACCAAACCCTTAATATGAACAGCCGCAAAATTGTCACATATTCCCGTAAAACAATTGCATTTACCTAGAGACAACTCTATGAGGGGCTTGGGTGTCACCTTCGACGATAAACTCACCTTTACAGAGGATAGACCTAATGCATCGGGCCAGTATGTTGGGTTCTTCTGGAACAGATTTAAGGAACGTGTTTATAAAGTTCTTGTACTCTAAAAAAGTTAATACTTACCCAATACAAGGATTTAGTCACAGTACTCTATTGGAGATGTTTAATATTGATTCCTTAAAACTACGCACAAAATAAGCTGCGTGCAAATTCTTATTTAGTTTACTTAACAGTGGTCTTGATGTCTCTGGATTGTTGAATCAAATTAAATTTATTGTTCCGCGTCTGGGATCCAGGCAAACAAATGTATTTTATTGTCAGGCACCTAGAACAAACATTACCATCAGGTCTCCAATATAGAGACATAATCTGAACAAAGGCAACGGTTATAATACACATGTCCGTCTCCCCTTATTCTTTCTCTATACAGTATTCCCTTACAATTACTCTGTCAGTCAATCAATGTTCGACATAGCTATAGTGGGGGAACATAGGATTGTAAATCCCCCATTCGCTCCGACTTTGCTCAGATTATGTCTGAATAGAATGTGTAATGGCTTCAACTCTACGGATACTGGTGAGTTAAATGGTTGCCATCTCTGTTGGCGTTATGTAAACTGCATATACATTATACTACTAGCAGAAATTCTTTTTTCATTCTTCTTACCTCATTTCTTTTTTGATAACTAGTGAATTTCTTTTCAGTTATATTATAGCACTTTGAGTGTGGATGTGGATAATTATGGTATCATGTAATTTAGTTATAAGTAGATTGTAATTTGATCAACCTTTTATTGTTGGTTAGTTTTGAGCCCTCCACCCCCCAGCTAAAGTATTAGAATGAGTAATAAATCTGAAAATCACCTACGTATTGATGAGCTTTTCCGTATTTTAAATTATTTAGAATAGACGAAGTATAAATTGAGAACAAAATTGGACTTAACGTGGATACCGGTGACAAGCCCCATAGAGAATTCGAAGCGATCGAAAGAGCGATTTTAATTTAACAACCTGAGAAATAACGATTGATAACGGTTGCAAGGACTGTGTGGTTGTATAGTTCACAGGTATAGCAGTAAACTGCACTCACACAAATTTATTAATTATTCGTAACGCAGCGTTTCGACAGCACGTGGACTCCCATTGTCAACCGTGTTACCGACTGAAGGTAAAAACTGTGTCACACATGCAAATTAGTTTTCTACGCAGGCTCTAAAATTTCTTAAAACATATGACTATTTAAAATCTATGGGTGGTCTCAAATATCTGCGTATTTTCAGGAAAAGATGGAACGAAAACGAGCGGTATCTTTAACAGAGCGTTATGGCAATAAATCCATCAGACTCGAGTGTGCAATTGGGGGTGGTTCTCTGTTCAATAAGTTTCTGTACTACGCGTCTAATTCTCTATACAAGTTTACGTTTTTAAAAACTTTAAGATTTTTGAAATCAATTTTATGTCCGGATTTTACCAAATGCTCTGCTACGCATGACAATTTTGATTTATCGAAACGGTAGTGTCTAATATGTTCTTTAAACCTCGTTTCGATACTCCTTTTTGTTCGTCCAATATAAATTTTATCACAATCATTGCATGCGATTTGGTACATTCCAGACCTTTTCATCATTTCCGGTTTATGTTTGGGATCGCCCAAGAGATTGTTTAAGTTGTTTTCTGATACAAAGGACACGTTCATATTTTGCTGGCGGAAAACTTTACTTAACCCTTTTACTGTTGGGTGGAAGGAAAGTGTTATAAATTTCTTATTGCCGGTGTTTGTTGATGTCAAAGTCGTGGAATTTCTGATGTGCTGCTTGTGTTGAATCTTCCTCAAGATACGGCCAACATCCATAGTACAGAAACCATTGTACCTCGCTATATCTTTGATATATTTTAATTTTTCATCGTAGCTGCTCTTGCTTAGCGGCCATAGATTGTAAATAGTCATATGTTTTAGAAATTTTAGAGCCTGCGTAGAAATTTAATTTGCATGTGTGACACAGTTTTTACATCCTGTTGGTAACACGGTTGACAATGGGAGTCCACATGCTATTGAAACGCTGCGTTCCGAATAATTAATAAATTTGTGTGAGTTAAGTTTACTGCTATACCTGTGACTAACAATCTGAGATTTGTCACACAAGAAATTACTCAACGATTTTATAGAAAGTTGATCAAAGTCCTCTTCGAATAGGATTTTAAGAAACATATTATAATTCACTGAGTCAAAGGCCTTCGAACAATCGGGGAGCATTAGAATTGTCAATAAGCCTTGGTGAACGTAAAGGAACGCTGTGGTCCAACTATACCCGGTGCCAAATCCCGATTGAAATTCTGGTAACAGTTTTTGTTTATTTGAATCTATAAAACCCTGTTAAGAATTTTAGCCATAATAGTAAGAATGCTGCCAGTCGTAGCTCCTTTAGTTTCCTTCTTTCTTCTGTGGTGGAGTGATGATTGCTTGCTTCTAAGTAAGTGAAAACGCTTTTCAGAACATACGAATTAACTAAATGTATTAAGTAGGGAGTCATGTTAGGTGGGCAGAAGCGTAACATATTAATACCAATTCTATCACTTCCGGTTGTAGAAGATTTCATCAACCGTAAATTTTTAAACTGGAATTCAAGCTGTACCCATTCTTATTCTTCCCTAGTCAGAGAATAAATTACTATAATAATAATAATAATAATAATAATAATAATAATAATAATAATAATCCTTTATTGCCCAACAGCCCAAGGGCCAATTACAGGACAAATTACAATACAATTCTTATTTAAAATAAAATAATTAAAATCGTGTTGCCTACAATAATAACATGCTGAAAATGTATATAATAATGAAACAAAAAAAAAAAGAAAGACTCACAAAAATGGCTCCAGATCCCGTTTGTTTGCGTTCCTCACCATGTGACTGAGAGGTGCCTTAAGCAAAATGTTGGTATTAGCTCTAGGTACTTGAAATGTATTATAGTAGCGAGTATGATGAGTAGGTACGGTAAAGTTTATTTGCGCTAGAAGGGCTGGCGAGTCGATAGTATTTCTCAGGGTCCTGCAAAGAAACTCCACACTGTTACGCTCGCGGCGGTCAGCAAGAGATAGAAAACCATGCTCAACAAGTAAGCTATAATACTCGATACCTCTTGCAGGATACACGTTGTCCATTCGAAAGGAGAGATATTTTAGAAATTTCTTTTGAACGCGTTCGATCATAAGCTCTTGGTGTAAATAACGGGGATACCAAACAATAGAGGCGTATTCAAGCTTAGAACGAACGTAGGCATAATATAAACGTTTCATTACACCTAAGTCTGAGAAATGCCTGCAAGAACGCATGACAAAACCGAGAGTTTTGGAAGCAGATGAACACATGGACGAAATATGTTCCGTAAATGACAGTCTATTATCAAACAAAACACCAAGATCCAAAGTTTTGATATTGCGTGGTATGGCTGCATCATTAATTTGGTAGTTATAGTATAAAGTAGTGTGAGTGTTATTGTAGGAAACCACAGTACACTTGTTGATGTTCAGAGGGAGATAATTGACCTTGCTCCAAGTATTAATGCGAAGAAGATTGTCTTGTAAATGTTTACAATCGAAAATGCTACCAACAGTATTAAATATCTTTACGTCATCTGCGTATGCTAAGACGTGACACGTAAACAGAGATAGTAAATCATTTATATAAAAATTGAAGAGAAGTGGTCCAAGATTTGAACCTTGAGGAACACCTGATGTTGGAGAAAACGGCGTAGAGGAATAACCATTGTAGCAGACATAACACTTCCTTCCAGTAAGGTAAGACTCAATCAACGTCAGAAAGTGGAAAAGTTGACGTGCTTATCGCTAGGTGGAATATAGTTGACAGTGGATAGGACAGAACAGGAGCACAATCACGTACAAAGAAGCTCGGTATTCCATCATCTCCAGTTGTCATATTAGATTTAAGTCTCTTGATACTGTTCTCCACGTCCAATTCAGAGAAGGCATGAACACAAAAATTATTATAATTGAGAAAAGAGTTGAAAGATACATTTTGAACACTAGGTTTATACACACTCGCAAAGACACTGGAACTACTATATTAAGTAAATTTCAATTTCATGTATTACAAGTTCAGGTAATAGCGGTTTCATCATACCTTATTATTTATGCATTGAAAAAGTTCAAACTTTGTTACAGTAGTGTATATACTCATCCATATTACGTATACTTTCTGGACGACTATACGAAGCTTACGAAACGAGTTTATTTCCGCATT
The DNA here is from genome assembly GCA_023509865.1 of Trypoxylus dichotomus. Classification (NCBI taxonomy): domain Eukaryota; kingdom Metazoa; phylum Arthropoda; class Insecta; order Coleoptera; family Scarabaeidae; genus Trypoxylus; species Trypoxylus dichotomus. The sequence continues at coordinate 67,820,623 of CM042076.1, read as the reverse complement.
GTGCGAGGCGGCATTGTGTATTTACAATTCTCCGCGAAAATCTGATTGGAGCGGGAAACTTTTCTAGTTGGCATGTGCCGTTATCGTCTAAAGTATCGCACAAATTACAACGTTCTCGTACTAGCCGATCTTGATACGGCTTGATGAATCGGTTTTCACCTGCCACACATTATCGTGAGTGGTAGATGTATGCCGTTTCAGCATGCATATCCAGATACGGTAGATGTATGCGATTTTCGGTTTTTTTTTTTCAAGTTATTTTTGGGGAAAGCATTGTTTAAATTAAGTACTTATTCATGTTTTAGTGCGAAACTTGTAAATGGTATTTACGTGTTACGTCAATGTTTACTGATTTAAAATAAGCAATTCGAGTTTGTTATTGTTCTTGTTGACATTTGAAGAATGGTGTTTTGCATGTATAAGTACGTTGTTCTTGAATAGAAGAAAATACAATTTTTTTTCATGGTTTTCGAACTGATTATAGTACTTTACTCAATGCTTCAATAATTTGTTATTGAAGTGAGAACTTTATTTTAGTTTTATAGTTCATAAGGAAACAACAAGGTTTACAATTGCGGTATATTTTTAGTAACGGAATACGAAAATACACAAATAATTTAGTAATGACTTTATTGCTTTTCAAGATCTTTGATATTGTAGTTAATACGTTTTTGGTATATTTAAGCCAATTTGCGAAACATTCTCTCCACTCTGCAACTGATATTTAGAAAATCAGTGTTATTTACTGCTTAGTCGGCGAAAGTCGCCCACCATATATTTAATTTTTGATATTTGGAAATATGAACAAAATATAAGGTGATAAATCAGATGATTATAGGCAGAGACAATGCAGATCAATTCTCGGCTACTAACGATTCAACGTTTTGCGCCATCTGGACGGATTGGAAGAAACTAATAATAATAGAGTTGGTACATATAGTACATGCTCAAACATGTCCAATTCAGTTAATACATTTGTGTGTTGGTTTTTGATATTTTATGCATCTGTTTCCTATGAATTTAGAATATAACAAAATGTCAATCTGCCGATAATCCCCGGTAACCACAGTTCAGGAAAAACTAGTGCTAATAATTCATTATTTCTTCCAATATCTTCTGCAGCAGTGCTTTCCACAAACTGTATGGTTGTTGTACATTTCCTAGTCTGTGTGTCGTCGAAATTTCGCTCATCTTGGATTTGGTTCAAGGCTCACCGAATGCTATCTCCAATTATACAGAGTGCTATTCCAAAACCAAAATTGGCACAAGAGGACTAATCTAGGCGGTATTCATTTGTAAGGATTTGAAACCATGTGAAAAGTGTAAAGACTATTGCTAAATCCTTCCCTAATTTTAGAATATTAAGTATTTCGCCATGATCGATAATTTTCCTGCAATCTAATCATCAAAATCTTCATTTGCATACACATCTTGACATATTTTAGATGACTTCGATTTTTCGCAAAGAATATAAGGGCTTTAAAATTTTGTCGAAATCTTGCTCATCTTGGATTTGGTTCAAAGCTCACCGAATGCTATCTCCAATCATAAGAATCAGAATATGATTCTAAAACCAAAATTAGTACAAGACAAATCTAGACGGTATTCGGTTCTAAAGATTTGAAAACACGTAAAAAGTGTAATGACTAGAGACCGGATTACATGTATTATATATTTTATTATTTATATATATTTATGTATTATATGTAGATGTATTACACTGATTAAAGTTAATTAGCGTTAATTAATTTTAATCAGTGTAAGACATCCACAAATAGACGTAAATATAATAAATAAATTTTCACACTTTGCATATAATCCGGTCTCTAGTAATGACTAAATCCTTCTCTGATTTCCTGCATTCTAATCATCAAAATCTTCGGTTGCATACGCATTTTAACATATTTTCCACAGGTAGCCTACGGATGTAGCTTTTTTTCGACCCCTCCTGTCCAATTCATCCCATAACAGCTCGATGGGGTTTAGATCGGACTTTCCGGCGACCATATCATTGTAAAGTGGCATTATCTTGTTCTTCAATTAAGAAACTTTTACATATCACAAAGCTATTCTTTACGGATCATATAAAGATGGTCATAAAACTTTGTTCCTGTTATTCTAACAAGGGTGATAACATAACAGTTTTTACAAGGATAGAAACTATTAAAAAATTACAAAGTTGTTATGATTATCGTTATAATTCAACATGTTTGAAAATAACATGCAAGTTATTCTTCATAACAGACAAAATACTTGGGCCGAATATCAGTTATTTGAACTTCAAACATAGTCATGAATTGAATTCACTTTAAAACAACATTCGGAATATTTAACAAATATTTCTGTTGGTTGTAATTGTTACTAAAACAATGGTTAATACGGGATATTACGTCACTATATGCTTGCTGCATGGAGGTTTGTCTCGGCGTCAAACATTTTCAGTTGATTTTGCTTTTTATTTTAAATACTTAATATACTTATGCTATCTTTTCTGGGGTAATAAGTAGCATCATTTTTGTAGTTAAAAATTAAAACACATTATTGGATGACCAAGCTTTGATGGGCAACAGTGTATATTTCCGAATTAATTAATCGCTTATGTCCGTTTAAACTTGATAAAACGCTTTTGAAAACTTAATTGACCATCGCTTAACATTACACAATACATTTACCTACCCAATGCTTACTTACCCTCCTGCCGTTGACAGCGTATATGCCACCGACAACAGGAGCAACAACAACGTCCGGCGACCGCAATTCCTTCCTTCAATCTCCCCTTTGATGATGTTCATTCATCCGCCGTCCCCCGTTAGGTAATTCCGTATTCATTCATTTTGCATCGTATGGCACCGCCCCGCTCATTATCTCTGAGGCAACACAGGTAGGTAACGTTCAACGGGGGATCGTACGGTCCCAACGACGGTGGCCGCAATCCGCGAACAGGGCAAGTCAAAAAGGGGTTCGTTTTCCGTAATCAGTCGTTCCTAATCCCCTTTAGCATAGTTAGCACTGGCAAATATCGGGGTTTCGAAGTCGAATCTGTACAAAAAAACGCGTTTGACACGAAAAATTTTCCGAGGAAAGATCGTAATTTTTCAAGGATAGTGTTTGTGTTAGATTTTTCCATTTACACTCGCTTAAAAAGTAAGTAGTACATTTCGAATTTCACTTCACTTAAAGTTAATTTTGCTGCAAAAGATAATCTGAACTACAAATCGCTCACAGAGCTTGTAAGAGGATCAAAATCGAAAAGTACAGTACGAAAACTATTTATAAAAATGTAAGGTATAAGAGACATTTAGAGTTACATACGTTAGGGTTTTATATCGTCATGCAATCGTTTCTTTTCGAATATGAAATTAAATATCAATTTCGTACGCTTTGCATGTGTCTCGCGCTCAAGACACGCGTGTTTCTAGAAATTCAGGTCGAAATTTATGTCGAACTAAATTCCTTTGGGCGTATACTTACTAACTTTTGTACCGGAAGAAACATGTTTTGCGAAAAGTTTCATTTTTGTTTTACGATTCATTTCCTTAACTTCACAAAGTTTGTTGTATTGTTCTACACTTGAACCAGATCCCTTGATTCTAATCTGCGACTTTACGCTGAAAAGAAAAATACTGTTTTTTCTAAATACGTTATAGATATTTCAGTAGATGGCACTGCTGTATCAATATCTTGACAGCTGTCGTGTTAAATTACACAACGTTGCCATTTGCGCAATTTTTTCAATACCTGCTAAATTTGTTACCGTTCATACAAATTTAACCGTACTTTGAACAATTTATCTATGTATTTGCAAGTTCGTAAATTCAAGGCTAGATGGATTTGGTTTCATTTAATCTATATGAATACGTTCGTGTATTACTGATGGATGATGAAAAAGATATATCGTTCGTATATTAACGGTGAATTTTAGCTAAAATTGTGATGGACTCATCACATCCATCGCATTTTGAAGTTGATGGATTGATGATTATTTTTTGATGAAATGAATGGGGGAAGGTTTTGTGTTTGAAGTTTTTTATTATGTCTATGTTTAGTAATTCAAAATATAGAATATTCGGTTGTGGTTAAATATATTTTATGCTATCATGTTATAATATAAATGTAAAAATTCTACTTGAATTAGAAAATAGTATGGTCTTAGAAATTTACGCAATACAATAGCTATAGATAAATTAATAAAAAAATTTATCGAACTGGAACTTATTTGTTTCTTGTCGTTTTTTTATATTTGTAACTTAGGATTACACGTTTAAACAACGACATTGTTAATTTTAAATACACAATTCATACTTTTGAATTGTTAATAAGAAAAATCAGAAATTTCCCTTCAATTTAATTATTATTACAGTTATTGTTTCAACTTAAAACCTGATGGACAGAAAAGATATCACATATTTTGATAGAAGACATTCCCAAAGTGTCTGACTGTACATACATATTAAAAATGTTATTCAGGTATCGAGTCGGAAATACCAGAAACCTGCAGGAATTCTAGTTAAAAATAGAAAGAAACTTGTGTTTACACTGAACATTTTTATATTTTCCATTTGTTCTTAACAATTTCATCCTAGAATATACGGGCTGTCCGTGAAATAAAATAGAAAAGTATGAAAAAATGGAAAGATCTAATTATATTAAACTTAAATCCAAAGTATTTTACGAAAATACCTTCGCGGGCACGAGAAAAGATGATAAAGATATTTAAAATAAAAAAAAAAAGTAGTCTGCATGTATATGTATGAGTTTGATTGGATGAATGTATTATATATACACATTCTGCATCCATAGGCCGCATTACAATTTTTTAGGATTTTTTTAATTTTAATGTTCGCGTCGTAATTGACCTCACAATTTTTTGGATTTGTTACCATTTTGGATTCTTAATTTATTACCAATTTGTTTGGATTTCTTGGATTATACCTTTTCATTTTCCGTATTTTGTTATTTTATTTAAAAGACACCCTGTATATTTTTCCTTATTCAAAACACGGATCTGTTTTGGAATTAACTTATAAATAAATGCGACGGCAATACTCAGTGAACATTAATAATTACATAAGTGTTTAAATATTCACATATGTACATAAAACAAGAAACTAGTAGTTTTTATATTTTAATAACTCTTTTCTATCAATTTTAATAGCTTGTATAATATGTTAGCTACACGATTACAAGTGTTTCTCATAGTTTGTCGTTGTATGAATATTTATCTAAAGAAAACAAATTCTACTGATATGCAAAAAATACCTAGTGTCTTCTTGCTGTTTTGTTTGACAAAATGGACAAGATTTTGTTTCTGGCAACAAATTTAACATGTTATATTTCAAGGCGAAATATATAAATGATTATATGTAGATAATAAAGATACAAAGGGTTTTAAACAGCGTTACTAAAAAAAATAATTTACTCTGTATAAGACAAAATTATTAAATCGATATCGTCCCCCTTTCTTCGTAAGCCAAATCAGTGACATAAAATTAAATATGGATAATACAAAATTGATCAAATATTCCTGTAACCACTACCTTCTACGGCTATTATTTTAAATTATTGGCCCGCCCTGGTGATGTATCTTTAGAGACATGAATCGCCTATAAATTATACGGTGATAGATTACATTATGGTACCGTTTAGAAATGTTGATATACTGCTGATATGTATAACAGAAGAAATATAGTACCTAATATTAATATAAAATGAGACAAAATATTTAGGCGAATTATTTATGGACGATAACAGCAAAATGAAGTCAATATTTGATTAATATTCGATTAAAAATTCATAGTATTTAATACCATAGCTTCGATTTTAAGGCGTATTTCGAACTATACGTGTATTTCAAATTTCGGATTACTCGTAAACTGCTTATAATTAGGGTTGGTCAAATCTTCGGCGCACCAGGTCCGGACTCGTTTGCACGCACGACCAATAAGATCGTTGAACCAATCTGTCTCCGTTTCCATGCTGTGTATGTAGCTATGATACAACGTATTACGCGTTATCATGTATTTACACTTTATTATATGGAAGACCAGTTTAACTGTATGTATTTTTTGAAGAATAGTAATATAATTTTCTTCCCATTCTAAATAAAAGAGGGGCAACTGCTTGGACATTTTTCGGAATTGCGGGAACGAACCTCTTCGAGATTAAAGAAGTTGGGAAATATAATCAGCTCGTTAATAGGCCGTTCCAAAATTACAAAGATTTCGGAGCAAATATGTTCCTGAATACTCTTTTCCTGCATTAATATCTGGATTTCTTCCAGACAAATCTTCTACGTGCCTAGTCTAATAAAAAAGTGCTCAATTGGGCATTGGTATTGCTGAATCTGAAGGTCTATATTCATAAAGTTGTTTTTTTACGTATCTCCACAGAAAAATGTAAAGTATTAGGAAGAAATATAATAGAATAATTAACAATTTATATAAAAAAGGTTATGTATACAATATATGATAACATTCTCTGCTTGCGAGAAATAAATATTCTCGGGTTCTGAGACTATTCATTCATATTCATAAAAATATCCTTGTTTAAAGACGTAAAACTCACTCAGATTAAGAATAAATTGAAATTGATATCAACCTTTCTAAGAAATGGCAATCTACCTATATGGAATTATTGAATCCTAGAAGAACACAAAGGAAAAATAATATATTTTTCCAGCTTTGATGTAAAAAGACATCTTGAAGTTCTCTTTTTCTATGGATAAGTACTTGGTAACAGCGTTAATGAATTTTCATATCCAAATTGTTATGTTTGCACCAGCAAAGCATATCACGTACGTAACACCAGCATTACTAATGGAAAATAAATCATGTTCACAACTACGGAGACAGATATGTACCACACATTCTCTGCATATTATTTCCTCGTGTAACTGTAGAGAAAGCTTCACAAACTGAATCACCCTGTAGAGGAAAAGATACTCCTCATAACTATAGAAGTTGTAAATTGAATCAATTGATAGTGAAGCTTGCATCCTTCTGTAAATAATGTTTCCTTCTTCAGCTGTAAAAGAAATTTCACAAACTACATCAATTTGTGGGGGTGGTTGCATTAGAATAAATTGGATTTTTTTTATTGTCTTAAGGTATTATACTGCATGGACTAACACTTCTCACTTCGTCTAACAATTTAACAATCACTAGATCTTCCAATATAATTAGTCTGAAAAATGAAACAATTAAATCAATCAACGGCTTTCAGAGGCGATACTCCAAGAGAATCTTTTAGGTAATAATACAACTCAAAAAGTAACCAATTCGAATAAGGCTTACTCAAATTCAGCAGGCAAATTAAATCAGCCCAAGTACATTAAGAGATTTTCGAATTTCTTTTCTAATACATCATAACTTCTTTGCAGAATATCGATGACCAAAGATGGGCGGTGGAAGAAGAAGAAGTCGTAGTGAATCCATGATAAAATTGGAACAGCAGAAGAAGCAATCTAAGGTGTGGTTCGAAGAAGCCAATAATCAAGTCAAAGCTGACAATTTGGAAAGGGCAGTGATTTCGTACACCAAGGTAAGTTAACTTGGCTTTATAAAACGACAAGTTCACCATGCTGTATTTCCTTTACTTAATCTATAACCGAATTTGTGTGTAACATAAAACCTTTACCCCGCTTTTGTATTATAAAGGAATAGACTTTTAGATAAACCTAAAGTTTTACGACGATATGTTTATATTATATGCAGGATAAATAATTCAACAAAACAGCAATTTCGAGGAATTTAGAAAGCCATAATAGTGATTTATGATAATAGCGTTTTTAATTTAGTACCTGTATCTTTTCTCTACATTACGTTGGCCGTACGATAAAATTAGAACTCCGACAAAGATTTAGCCAATAACATTTTATATTTATTTGGTTGACGAAGTCTTCGTCGCAAAGTTTCAACTATATGCATTAGCTAAAATGGCGAAAGTTTCTATGCGAGTGTTGTATATATTATTAGAGGTAATAGTATACGCCATTACGTTTATTTGGAAAAATATAGGGGAGAAGTAGAAATTTCGAGTTTTATTTCATGCCATTAAACTTTTGGTTACAGTAGGTTTGATGTCAAACTTTCTTCTTATTACATACTTCTACTTATTTGAACAGCTACTGAACCAGAGTTTCGCAAATAAATAGAAGTAAGTGCAAAATACTCAAAGTAGTTTCGAAAGTTGAGATAGATATTTCTGTTATATGAATAAAGATTTTCATGTTCTACATATTTTATACATTGTATCTGATACGATTTAAAAAAAATAATGACGTAACAGAGATAAATATCTCAAAAGCTATGAATCAGAATGTCCTTTTACACTGGATTTATTGGTTGTTTAATATACAGGAGTTTTGTTAAAACAAAACACAATTTGAGGAGAAATTTCAAGCATCATATTGAACGCTTCTTCGTACCATATCCATAAAATTACCGATTTTGGCAATTCAAACTTTGTTGTAAGCTGCCAAGCTGGTTGGGGCATCAAAATCGTCTGCATCATGGTAAATAATCAATAAGTATCAAAATATACGAATATAAATAAAATATTTCGAAACACTCCTTTACGAAATACTATATGATCATATAAATTTACCCTCTAGCAAGCCATGAGATTATTTCTCAGAAATATCTTGTTAGTAGTGAGTAGTGAATTGACCAAGACGAATGAAATACATTTGTGATGTGTACTGCATTGGTTTATTCACACACAAATGTTCACAATAAATCACAAAGTTTTCATTATCGAATCATACTTCAGAAACGGTATAAAATTAGAAAATGGGTAATGGTCGTACTCTTTGCAACCATATGTAGATGAATTTCGGGTAGAATTTCCAAATGTTTCAGTAACATATGACTGTTTGCGACAAGTTATTCAAGAATCAGCGGCAAAATTTCGTGAAACAGGATCTGTGCCTTGAAAATTAGGTAGTAGTAGACCATCGAAACGGACAGTTGAAAATATAGCAAGCTTTCACAGCAACCCCAACTTTCATATGGAACATGCCAGGCGATCTTTAAAAACGATCCACAAAAGTTTCTCATTACTCATTGATTATGCAACCTGACTTAATTATTATCAATGATTTTTAGGTACGATGAATGATGATAATGTTCTTTTCGGAAGAAGCATGGTGTCACTTATCAGGATATATAAATAAACAAACAATGCGTATCTGGTCTAGTGAAAATCCACATGAACTTCTTGAAAGACCGTTGCATTTTCAAAAGATAGGGGTTTGGCTTGCTTTGACGATGAAGGATTACGATAACTTTTGGGGGAAATACGTTCCGGACTGGAGATTGCCAACAAGGGGTCAATCACAATATAATTTTCATCGAGCGAAAAACATGATGACGGATCAAATAAAGGCAGAGTTAAAAGATAAAAAAGTATGGCTGACAATAGATGAAACAACGGATGCAAGAAAGAATTTCATTACTATTTTGAATGTGTTAGTGCGCATTTTAAAAAGAAAAGACATCCTTGCCTCTTCTTTTACGTATTAGAATATCCCAGAAGACAAATATGGAGAGGATAGCAGAAAATACCTTTGGGAAATTCAATATACCACCAACCCAACTTGTAATGTTGGTTACAGATGGGGGTTCGAACATGGTTAAAGCTGGAAAGTTACTAAGACAGTCTTATTCTCACTTGCTTCATGTAACCTATTTGCTTCATGCATGTTATCTTGTAGCGGAATGTACTAGAAATAGTTATCCAAAAGTAGATCAATTTATAGATTCTACCAAAAAAGTTTTTACTAAATGTCCAATGTGGGTTTAAACAGGCTTGTCCGGCCATTCTTCAGCCACCATACTCTCTATTAAGAAAGATGAAAAACGTGGTTTAAAGCTGTTCTATATTATGAGAATTTTTGCCACATTATTAAATTCTTCAGTTTAAATCGGCACGAAGCCCAAGCAATTTTAGTAAGCAGGCGGCTGATTTAAAATATCGAAATTCATACGTAAAAATATAAAATATGGTTGTCATGTCAGTTGGTAGCACTGGAAATATTTTAATGTCCAGTCCTGTACTATACAATTCGCAGTTTACTTTTGTCAGTAACCGCTAACGTTTGCATTGTGTTCTATTTTATACTCGTAATAAATTATATATTAAAACATCAAGCGTATTGGCATATTTATTACAAGAGAAAATTTCCCGAAAATTATTCAATTGTTTTAAATACTATTTCCAAATAAGAGAACACCAAGCTGCCACTATATGAAGCCCTAAATATAGTAGATTAGCTCAAAGCCTCGTTAGGTAATCTAACAGATAGCATAGGAAGATTAACAACCGATAAATTGCGTGTGATTACAAATAAGAATTTCGATTTTCAAACTGTAGTAGGCATAGACACACTGAAAACCAAGAGTGCAAATATGATGACCTTTTTAAATTCACCTCATTAGACGCAGAACGCTCCTTTTCCAAATACACCAACATATTTTCACCTCGCCGTAGGAGTGTGACTGAGTCAGCACTGGAAGGCATGCTAATGACACAATACTACTACAGCAAATTTTTGCGTCATTCTACATCAGCAACACAATCAAACTAAAATAATAAGCTACTGCGAAAGCACTTGCTTCTACAGCAGCGCATTAGAATGTTACTGTGTCGGGATAATACTCGAATTTTCGTTTTATTACTTCTGCATTTCTAAACATGAAAATTGTATAGTACACTTATTTACAAAAAACTGCTGGCACATCTACGGTTTAAAATTATACTAAAGGTTTTGAGTATAATATTATACAGCTGCTTTAAATTTCCATCGCATTATTTTCATTTATATCGTCGTATTAGAGCGCTTTTCATTAGTTCATTTATTCCATTACATTCTCTACTTCCATTCCAAGAAATAAAAAAAGGATCATCTTATCTCTTACATCTCTAATCGATTATAACCATTATCAAAACGCAAAACATTAACGATAAGCAGTAAAAACCTCTACGAACATCACGATGATATTACATCAAACTTCATCTATTTTCGGCCTGCTTTTTTTGCGCCAAGAATGTTACCGCATACCACTCATTCAATGATACTACGTCGGAGCAAACCCAGAGAGGTTCAAATAAAACAATTTTATGCGTGAGGAGATCACATGGCGACCCGAAACGGGATTTATGTCCGCCAATAAAAATATTTATTTTTACGAGTGTCTTCTTTGTTGAAAAATAATTCCGCCTTTGCTGTACAGATATCTGACGTCCCCTGTTCGGGGGATTGCAGTTGTTTCTTTCTACTACCCTTCCGGATAAACTTTTTTACGACACCTAGACATGAAATTAATTATCTTTGTTTCGGGTAAAATACACACATAATGTTTAGGGATCGATATATTTACAGTTAGTCTGCGATTTCTTCTCCATACCTTTAAGCGTATGGAACAGGGAATACCAGGAACTAAATGAGAAGATATAGGGTAGTAGAACAGGCACCTGGATACAGGTATAGTTTGTTTGTGTCACGTGCTGAGAATAAGATTCCATGGATTTTCAGTGTATTTTTTATTACTTCACTTAGTAATAATATGCATCTTTCATTTTAAACGGATAACTGTTAACATTGAAAGCTAAAAGACATTTGGTTTAGAAGTTGCTATCATTTCACATTTACAAGGAATACCAAATTACTTTACTTTGAACTATTTCTCCTGAAACAATATTAATGATAGTTTCCAAAAATCTCATTAATGATTTTAGCGATATATAAGTTGAAAAACAACAGATACAAGAACCTATAGAGCAGCACAGACTGAAACAAACTATTACCAACAGCGAGAAGCTAGAAAATACAAGAATGCTATAATAAAAATGAAATTATAAAAAGATAGGGCATAGAGCTATTGGAAATGAAAGAGACTAGGAAAAGATTGAGGAACAGTAGAACATAAAAGATGTACAAGAACAAACAAAAATTATAAAAGACGTGGCAAAAATATAGAAATAGAGGTTGATTTAATCAAGAATATGAGGCCAGAAAAGCAAAAATTCAATGGAATAGAGTAAAGGAACAACAGAAAAGAAAAAAATATGAACTAAGGAGAAATATGACACAAACAGTATATACAAAAGAGAAAGATAAGCAGCTAATGGAAGAGGAAGAGGAGAATTCCAGTGAAGAAGAGATATTGGAGGTTTGGGCCCGGCAATGGCAGTTATTAAGCTACTCAATCCACCCAACACTTACCCCAGGCGGAGTTTATAAATGTTTATATGTAAAAAACTTTATACTAAAAGCTTACGGTTTTTATAATACTTTCCCAGTTATGATAATACCACAATATTTCGAATAAATCTCATAGCCACTTACTAGAATCTAGAAATAGCTTTTTGCTTATAGTAAACTATGTTCTGGTTGGACCAATTTCAAAATGCTATTCGAAACATCAAAGTAACTGACAAATTTGTCCCTTCTGTATATTCTGTGATTCTAACTTCTCTCTCTGATCAGACACTAAATGCATGTTGTACTAGGGATATAATTTTGTATCCGCAATAATAAATGAAAATAAATATTTGTCATTTAAAATGGCTTTATTGTTTTTCAAAATATATGTCGCCATACACTTTTGCATAGATTTAAACCAATTTTCTAGCACTTTTTCCATTTTAATCGAGGTATCCCCAAAACAGGTATTTTGAACGCATCAACCGCTTCTCCTGGCGTCGAAAATCGTTGACCACGTAGCTCATTCTTCATGGACGGAAATAAAAAGGAACCATTGGGTGCCAAATCAGGACTGTATAGCGAATGATCCATCAATTCGATGTTTTTGATGAACTATTTGGGGACGATGTGTAGAGCTCGCATTGTCATGGTGAAGAATGATTCTACATTGCTGGTTGTTTCTTCTTATCTGTCCAAAAGCTTCTGGAAAACAAATGGTTGTATACCATTCAGAATTGACTGTTTTACGATTCTGTAATGACAATGTAGCAACATGCCCGTTTATACCAAAATAAGCAGGCGACAATTTGCTTCGAGGTGCTTCTGGCGCGAACAACTTTTGTTGGGTTTGGCTCATCTTGAAAGGGCCATACAGTCGATTGCTGATTACTTTCGGGGTCATACGCATAGATTCAAGATTCGTCACCTGTGTAAATGTTATACATGGTTTTTGACCCACTGTACTACTATATTTTTTAAACATTTCTTTGTACCAAAGCGTACAGATTTTTTTCACGGCCAAATGTTCGTGTAAAATTTTGTGCATGCTTGTCATACCCAGGGATGCGTCACGTGACGATCTTACTTTATCACTTCGCGCGCAGCATCGATATTTTCTGCCACAGCACTCGATTTTGAACGATTTTCTTTAAATTCATCCCCGAGTGAACAACGGCCACGATTGAATTCACTAACCCAGTAATATACAGTGGTTTTAGATAGACCACTAAAAGCTAAAGGGAGTTGATCCATGCACTGTTGTTGAGATAATCCACGTCGAAAGCATCGCACGAAAATTCTCACGAGTTAATTCAATTTTTTGACTGAGATGAAATTCTCAAGTCACTAAACAACACAAATAGCATCCGTATGACAAAACGTTCTGAGTACGTATACAGTTAAATAATGTCAAACTTTCCGATGTACGAGGACGACTTGATATGTTTCCGGAATCGGCGAAGGTTGAAGTGGATTCAAATGTCAGATGGCTATTTTGCAGACCTCGAAGCATCTTTCCGATGATTTGAAGAGTTTGAAAAGTGTATTTATCTTCCAGGAGACTACATCGAATAATCAAAATAAAAAAACCACACCAATACCGTGTTTTCCTTGTCGATTCCGGAAACATTTCAGGTCGCCCTTGTATATGTCAAATGGCGCCTAGCAATGCCATTGTTGCCAATTCCGGGTACATAAATAGCAACCCTCGTATTGTGTATGATGGGATCAGATGCTAGAGTTCTGTTTGAGTTCTAATATTTAAAATGCTCCAGTTTTCTCTAGAACTATATAACTACTTTACGAGTTAAATAAAGAAAAACGTATACTCCGCAATATACTAAATTGCAGTTTTCCGTTTCCAACTTTTATTATATATTAAACAAGTTCCACTTCCTAAAATTTCCACGAACTCATTACTTTTTTATGGCGCAACAAAACTTTTTAAGTACCTTATACGTACCTATCCATATCGGCATTGCAATATTTCCCTGCGTTTCGCTAATTGTTAATCGATATTGCAATTTCACTCTAACAACCGCCAGAACCGCAAACTATCGAGAACCGACGTTGCAGGTATTAATTTTCTCGAAGTAATTATTTTGTTAGAAAGCAATAAGTATAATTTATAGCCACATAATTTCTCCTCCTAACCTGCGGCCTGTAAAAGTTCTGACGTTATTTATGACTGCATTCAATAATAACTAGCAATTTATTTTATACTAATTAATTGTTATTATAATTAGTTTTTGCAATTTAATTTATTGTTATGCAAACGTACAAATATTAGACATTGTCATAGAGCGCCATCTATTCCCAATTTACGCAGTTAAATTTATAACGGTCGATAAAGTAGAATTTATTAATACACAATAGAGAAGACAACTGCATTATCCACTTGTTCTATTTATAAATTCTAATTACGTTTGAATTTCTGATTCGTTTAAGTCACATTTATTTTCCTTATCGGTGTATTGAATTAAGTAGTATTGTCTGCTTGATTATAATTGATGAATAAATTCGAAATGGAACTGGGGGAAAATATTCCAATTGCGACCGCAAATTCGGGACAATACGTGAATTCTTTAATAGCTTTGACGCGTAAATAATTAAGGTCCAAGTTACGACTTCGTATTTACATCGTTAAATTCGGTTTTTGACGCTATTGTGTAAATATTTCGTGCTGAAATTGCGAATCGAGTGAGATACAGCAAGCCAAGTATTTTATATTTATTTCCTACGTGCCTTCGCGTTAAAATTCAAATAAAAAAGATTTCGCGTTTCGCATTTAAATACAAACAAAACCGCTAAATAAAAGATAAGCATTTTTAAAGCAGACAAAGAACTTCGCTGTTTTTTTTAAATTTCGCATTTGCGACACGCTGAATAGAAATGGCCGGGTACGCGGATAATGTAATTCTACTGATGTGGTCAAGTTGAAAGACCCAACGCGAACGTTTGACGTTAGCCTTTACACGGACGCAATATTTGAAAACTCGCAAAATGCGGAACTCCCTGCGGTGGGAGTGACTTGGTTACCCTTGAATGAAGGCCGCGACAAGGGATTGTGGTTTTAGAGGTTACTTTATTGCTTCTGTATGATGATTTCCGGCGTTGTATTTCTGCAATGAGGTAAATATTTGGTCCGTAATGTAATGTAGCGTAGAAGCTTTCCGGTAACACTTTCGGGCGCACCTTCTTACGCTTGATGGATGTAAATACTATGCTTGAAGGCAGTCAAATTAAATTAGGCATGTGCATTTCAGTGCTGTAGGAGTTAATGGCATTAAAAGTATTTAGAGCATTTGCACAGAGAAAAATTATATGTGCCGCTACGTAGTAAAAGGGTCATTGCCGGAACATAATTGTAGTGATCATTATTAAATTCATTGGCGTACATAGAATAAAACATTTTAACTTAAGGTCCAGTTGCACTACCTTCGGTTAAAAGTTAACTATCAGTTAAATAGAAATTGTTGTGTTTCTTAACTGAATGTGGTAGAATTATTTATTACTAAACAATTTATTTCTTAGATGCAATGTAGTAACACAAGCAACTTCTATATAACATTGCCTTTTGCTACTACCAAACTTCATTTGTATTGGCAACCCTTAATGCATCACACCTTTTCCCTCTTGCAGGTCAGAATGAAGAGCTAATACCACATAAATACACTCGACGAAATTTCTATAGCTTCGTGTAATTTGTACTTCTCTAAACATTTAGCAACAGTATGAGTTGGGAATTATCTAGAATTACACTTCTGAACGTCGAGACAGAGAAAGTACCTGCCGTGTAAACATATAAACTAGAGAAATTTCTACATTTCCACAGAGTTAGACAGATATCCTATGCAATTAGGCATTAACTTTCAGTATAAAAAGCCTCGAAACATCTTCAAAAGTTTATTATTAAATATTACGAATGTTTTCGTAGTGAAGTAATATTCCCGTGTGTCTGGGCACGTGTGCCGTTGGTCCCGAAAGGGACCATTTCGACTAAGTCGACGTATCGCCGAGATCTCATTCATCTTCTTCTGGACGCTTTCGTTCGACTAGAAAAAGATGTACATCATAGTTGCATTTTGAAAAGGACTTAAGAGACACCTTGTAGTATCTGGAATTTGATACTATATTCGTGTCTCTTCTCTATTATTTGGTATATGTTATATATTGTGTCGATAGTGGATACAATATTTCCTACGTTTCGTTTTTTTGAGAGTGGTACTACAAGCCCTCTTTTCCACTCTGTCGACATTTCTTTTTGCTTCCATACTTGCATTTTGATGTCAAATAAACTGTGTTGCAGTTCTACACCTTCATATTTAAATAATTCGGCGTTTATCTCCAGTCCGGCGCTTTGTTTGATTTCAGTTTCCTTATGGCTTCTTTAAATTCGTCATATGATAGGCAGTTAGTTTCTTATTGGTTTCTTCTATGCTTGCAGGTTTGGTATCCCTTACGCTGTCGTTATTTTGATGTTTGATATCTACTCCTGTTACAGCTAATCGTTCTTTAAAGTGTGTTTGCCAGCATTTTCCACAATATTAAGTGTAGTTTGATTACCCCTTGTTTGTCTTTTCACCAAGTTAAATATTCTTTTGTTGTCTTTGCTAACTTCTATTCCTTCCATTGCTTCGTTAATCCATTGTTTCTTTTTTGAGCTTGGACACTCTTTTTCCTTTGTTCATCTGTTAGTGCTCTTGTCTCTTTAGATTGAACCATTCTTCTCCCGTTTGTCTTATCATTTTTTCACATTGGCTACTTGGAACTTTCCCGCCGCGCCCCAAAAGTAGCTTAAGACCTCTTCTTTCAGCTCCTCTCCGGTTCTAAAATGCGTACCACCCAGGTGTTTCCTCGATTCAGGAAAGAGATGGTAGTCATTTGGGGCTACGTATGGACTGTAGCGTGACAGTATTCCACCCAAGTTTATTATATATGCGCGGATGGGCGTTGTCCTGGTGGAAACGCACTCCCGTGAGTGTGTTCTGGATCGCGTTCTCCAGCGTCTCAGAGTAACGGTCCGCAATGCTTCGCACAACAATAACCCTTTCCTGTCCCAAAACATGCTCGTCATTACTTTGTCGGCAGAGAGTGTTTGTTAAACAACCGCGATTTTGGCGATTCAGGATGTTTCCACGGATGGAATTGTTGTTCCCTTTCCCATATCATGTAGTGGACTGTGTCCTTAGTGACAATGGGATCAAAGAATTCCTCGCCATCAGTTTCGTAGGCCTGAAGAAATTCGCGAGCCGCTTCAACACATTGCCGTTTATGGTCTCGGTACCCACCATTCACAATCCTTGGCATACCCTAAATCGTCTGTCAAAATATTGTTAATGCAGGTCTTGCCGACGTCAGGGATCATCTCGCAGAACTCTCGAACCGTCACCTTTCGATCTTTCAGCATTGTTTCCTCAATTTTCGCAATTGTTTCAACCGAAGCCAATGGTTGTCTAGAATGCTATTTGTCATGGACGTCTGTACGTCCGTCTTTGAATTCTCTACGCCATTTGCGCTCATACACTTTTCTCCGTAGACTTCACACAATTGAGAATAAATTTCCACCGGCGCAGTGTTTTTTGCACACCAAAAACCAATCTCAGAACGTAATTTGCACCTGGAAAAAGAAGGGAGTGGGGGCTCCATCTCTAACGGCTGCCAAACCAAAACTGAACATCGCAAACAGCTCGATGGAGTGGAGACAGAGGGAAGAAGAACCAAGCTGCGGACCAGTGTCGTAGATTCTCGCGTAACAGCGTTCCCCGAAACTACAGCTTCTTGGGAACCTTATCTAACTTACGCAACCTTACTTACCCTCGTAGAAGTAATGATCTTTATGCCCAATTTAGTAAGCAATCCTCTTGACATACGATTTTCTTTGTAAAAGCTTGGTTAAAAAAGAGAAAATGTTCGAATTACTTAATTTTTAAGTAACTTTGTTGAAAATGTCAGCATGTTGATAACTATCGAAAATTCTTTAAATTGAATATCCCTTTTGGAAATTGCTCCTCTATTTTTGGGTTTTAATTCCAGTCTACAACATATAAAGATTAATTATATGATGAACAAATATCCATCGGAATAAATCAATATAGAATCTACTGGACTTGTTTGTAGGTTTCCAGTCTCTATTGATAGTACATTCTCATTCTCAGCTCACTGCCATTGGCGACTATTTGCGATAGACAGCCTACAACTAGGTAATTAAGTAAAACACGCCACCAACCTAAAATACCTATTACCCAAAGAGCTATACTAAATCATGAAAGCTAATTTCGAATAATCGAAAACGACATCGTTCGGTAGCGTTCTAATTGTTATTGGAAGCAATAATTTACGTCTACTAGAAATATTCGAACACCTCAAGACAAGTACGGAGCCGTGCCAGTAGATGGCGCACTTACCGCGTACAATTCACAGGCAAAGTGTTTGTGTACGTACCCTCTCACATTTAACCGGTACCGGCCGATATCTTTATTGCTCCATCTTCTAAGTTGTTGGGCCGTGAAGCTTAATTTCGGTTTTCAATTACGGGAACCCCGCGGCGCACCTGAGTTCTTACCGGCATGTGTATACGTCGCTATCCAAGAAAAATAAGAAGATTACAGGGCAGGTAGGCGTATCGCTGTTTTAACTTGATGCTCTCGACGTGTATATCGATGGAAGTGTGCAAGCAAATACCGAGAGTTAGATTTCTTACGCTTAGGAGTTTAATTGAAAAAGAAGTTCTTGTCGGCGGGGGTAACTGATGAGATGGAAAAGATAACTGACTCCTAATTTCCTTCACGTCAAAGTTAGGTTATAACGAGTTGGATTAAAGGGGAAGAAAGGATACAATATGTCAGACACGAAGGAGTTATTTAAATGTTTCATCCTTTTTGTAACCAATTAACTTTATAAGTTGTTAAACCTGCGGTTTCGATGTTTTCGTAATCTATACCCAGCGTTTGATGCTTTTTCGGGGGGATAACGCTTCTGGGAAAGATAATACTTGCAAATTTGGAATGGCAAAAGTATTTACCTCATCGTTCAGTATCAAGATCTCTGATTGCATTATTGGTTAATAAATTGGCATAGATCCTCGTAGAACCTAGAAGGCCAACTATAATCAAAGTTTAGCTCGCATTAAAAGCATCAATGTTTCACCAGAGAGATTAGAAAGTACGACGTTAGTATTTGTATACGGATTCTATACCCAGGTGACGTCGTGGAAGGCTTTCAATCCGCTGGAGGGAGCTTTGGACCACTGGTTTGGTGCCAATTGAACTTGCAATATGATCATATATTACCAAATAGTTAGGAAAACGTTAGAACAAGTTTGGAAATAATGTTAGTACCATATAAAATTAGTATATGCGATTAGAAAATGTATATTAATCGTTTTATAATTTACACGACGATGTGCAGAACTTTTTACAAATGATTACTGTAACAGTGAACTTCACTTACACTTACACAGAACAGAGAACACATCTGTTCTTCATTTTCGAAATGTTAAAAAAGTCCAAAAGGCGATACGTCCCGCAAAATATGTGTTTGTTACCTACTTGACTGATCCCTCTATAGTTTAGCAGTCCATGAGCTGCTCTAGGGAAGGGTTTGGGAACTGTACTCTCTTGTTTCGTTGTGTTTGAACCGGCAGACATGTCCGTATGTTAGCTCCAGCCTATCAGATTGGACTTCACTTTCTATAAGTGCAACGGTTTTTATATTTTTCATGGATTGTTATCACCCCAGATATTTTGTTTGTTTAAAAATCCACCTAATTGCTTCGTTGCTAACGATGATTTTTTTGGAAATGGTATCATCTGTTTTGTTATACGGCCCAATTATCTGAATATAATGAATATAAACTAAAGAAATTGCACTCTGACTTAGTTTTTCTCCATTGTATAAGATAATATGACATGGATCAATTGAACTTTCCCACAAATTTATTTTATTTGGATCATTATAAAAATTTTCATTGGTAAATGATGACGTTTGAAGATGATTTGCAATATTACAGTGGTATTAAAATGTTCTTAAGGGTCCGTTTCCATTCAAGTATCGATGCCTAATCGCTACCGTCTACGCGACTTCCAGTCAATGGATCAATTAAATTATTTGGAATTCCTCATTCCAAATTAGTAGAACTACATCAGTGAGTCCTGTTCTGGTTCTTCCTCGGGAGGAATAATTTCTTCGTTGTTCTGAATCATTTCTTTTTGAGTATTAAGGAAAAGCAGATATAAAAAACTCATTTTGCCATTTACTCTAGAGACATGAATCCTATATAAAGGGTTTTCCAAAAATGACTAGAATTTTGCCCTATTGTAAAGAAGAAATTGTAAGGAAAATTTCCGGTATCTTTATTTTAAAACAAAGTAAACTAGATTACAATTAAACGTGAGATGTCATGTCGTTTACATCGCCACCACTGCTACGATGGCATGCATCAATACGAGAATTGAAATTGTCCATGATTCATCCAAAGATGGGAGCTTCAATATCCCGTATACCTACTCGAATGTTATTTCTTAAGGTGTTAATGTTAACTGGGTAATTGCTTTTGAAGTAACTCCATAGACAAAAGTCCTAAGGTGTCAGGTCCCAAGACCTTGACAGCATTCTTAAAGATGACACGTCGGGGATCACGTAGCACCATTTAGTTAAAAATTTGCATCTTCGATGTTAATTCTATTTAATTGAGGCCATACAAAATCTCTTAGCATTGCATTATAACTTTCTATGTACCGTAACAGCATCGCCATGATTGTCTTCAAAGAAAAATGGGCCGATTATTCCTCCAGACCATAGATCACGCCAAACCGTACACTTTCCTGAACTCAGGCTGTCATCTTCTTTTATTCTTTTTCTCATTTTGACCTTTTCTGATTTTTACCCTGCAATTTGCATCCTGAATCTTACTGTCTCGTATGTACTTCTGATGACATCTAATAGCGTTTTAGGGATTTCCATTTCCATTAAACTTTTCCATATCTCTCTTCTATCTATCGTATCAAAGGGTGCTTTCAGATCAACGACCTTTAGAAACATTTCTTTTCCTTCTTCAATTTTCCTTTCTATTAAGTTCTTCATTATATGGATATTGTTGTTCGTTTTTCTCTCTGGCTTGTAAGCTGCCTGTTCTTCCTCTGGTCTATGTTCTATATAAACTCTTAGACGTTTTTCCAGTGTATAATTTGGAGCTTATTTGTGCTAAACATATAGCTCTATAGTTCTCACACTGGGTCTATTCCCTTTTCTTGTAAATCGGGATTATCAGATTATTTTCCCATCCCCTTGGTATTCTCTGTTTCTTCTATATTGCTTTTAACATCTTCCATGTCTTCCTGTTCTGGCCATTTGATCGTTTCGGGTAATGATGCCATTATCCCCGCCTGCTTTCCCTATCTTGGTCTTTTGTATGGCTTCTTCCACTTCTTCTGTTCTTCTCACCACCAGAGATTTTGGAGTTAGTTAGTCAACCTCAACAGAGCTTCTAGGTAAGTAATCGTGCCAAAGTGAACCTTCAAATTTTCCTTACCTTT
Source organism: Trypoxylus dichotomus (assembly GCA_023509865.1). NCBI lineage: Eukaryota > Metazoa > Arthropoda > Insecta > Coleoptera > Scarabaeidae > Trypoxylus > Trypoxylus dichotomus. The sequence goes on along the minus strand of CM042076.1, from coordinate 67,798,885 downwards.
ATTTGTTCCATAATTCTTAATTCGAGTTTTGTTAAACTTGTACAGATAGTACGCGTCGCAATGTTTCTGCCTCCCCGGCGTAATTTTTTGAAGAGCTGTATACGATCTCAAATTGGAACATCCTGCAGAAAGGCAAAACTGGAGTACTTCTAAAAAATTACAAGAACGCCGACTGCTTTCTGTTTGTAATTACGTAAAAGGTTTAGGATGAAGCAAACTACTGGGGAATGCTCCATTGAGATTTTAACACTTGCCAACGTTATCTCAGTATCTAATATAGCACACAAATGAAAGTACACATATTTGTCGTTATGTCCCAGTTTGACAATATATTGTACATAATCGCTATACCAAAAGCAGTAATTCCGAAGGCAAAATTCCAACTCCCGCATTTTTTTCTTTTATAAAAGAGGATGACGCACACCCAAACTTTTACAATCTTCCGCAAGCTTTACCGTTTTACCGTCGCTCTTAAATTTACAGCGCTTTTAGCGCACTGATATATCCTTAATAAACACGGCGAACACGGCGTCCGAATATAAAAGTTGTTGCACGTTTCCTTTTAAAACCTTCCAACTTCGAGTTGCAAGTTATTAAATCAAAACGAACATCGCCCTGGAACTGGCAACGGTTGATTCCATACCCGCTGATGATATTACGTGCCCGTATGCAATATTCACGTTTTGTTCGTTCGGTAGAATAATTTACCTTGCTCCCATTGCTACCTCTGCAACCGTTACCGATTATGTCCGAGTGAAACATTAGGAAAATGGTGATACCGGGTAACGCGTGTACACCAGAGAACACTTCGAAGTTTCCAAATACACCGCTTAACAAGGCACGATCCAATGGGTCTCCTGTGTACGCACGTTAATCCGTATACACCTTTCCGCATTTCGTATAGGGATCGCAACGATTCTAAATTGGTCCTTTGCGCTTTGACCCTTCGTCGAAATATTAGGAGCGGAGGATTTTTCCGCAAAACGATAGTAAATCAGGCGAGAACGCTTTGAATTGAAACGGTTATTGTCGAGATCGTTCCGACATGATATTTATTTTAGCTTTCCGTTTCGCCTGCTGCTTTTACGTAACCTAACTAACATTTTATAATGAGGAAACTTTCGAAACTAATTCCAATTTGCGGCTGCGTTGTATGTCTGAAAAATAGCTATACGAAACGTAATAGAATGTGAGTTATTTTGGTCTAGTTTCGAGCCAGTTAAGATGTTATCGCTACAAACTTAGATAATAAATGTGCTGAGTAATTGGTTACTAAAAATATCATTGCTGCTAGATATTTTATTGTTACGATGTACATACGGTATATCTTGAAATGTTAACTAGTAAAATAATTATTGTTACCATTTGCGTGCAGGTTTCGGCCAAAAATTATGGACAAACTATAAAGTTTCTAGGTCGAAGATGGCTTTGAAATAGAAAATATACATCTGAACTGAAGCCATATTATCATACTCGTAATACAATCTAAACTTTTGAAAATTTTGACAGTGTCATGGTTACATCAATAAACATGTCATTTACTTTAAATATACAATAAAACAACTAGCTCAGTTGGTATTCAAGATTTTACTAATAAAAAAAGGCGAAATTAAAGCAAGTGTTGAAATTGTCTATTATTCCCAAGTTTATACCCCTTCTCATGCTGTTAAAGGTATTTTGCAGCATTGCGAGTGTTATTAATGCATATTTTTCAATAATTCTTTCGTGCAGATCTTGCAAATTAGCAACAGGAGTTTTAAATATTCCAATCTTTAGGTGAGGAAACACGAAACTGTTAAACAAAGTGATCATAGCGGAAATTTAACTTCCGTATGTTAGCTTATAATCCGATCATCAAAAAACTCACGAAAAGTAATATTTTCTTGTGTTAGGTGTATGTGGAGTTGTACTATCTTGCTGGAAATAACCATACTGTAATTCGTCACCGTGCAGTTCAATAAATTCATTCAGAATCTTTTTTTTGCATCTCAGCATTAACTCTACAATTAAAAGAAATAGATCCAACAATTCTACGACGAGAAACTACTAGCCAAACAGCTTGTAAGTTAGGTTGACAACGGTCCGCGTTGGCATAAAGTTTGTGAAATGTATTTTGCATATACCATACAGAAACCGTTTCAAAGATGATGTTATACAAGACGAGAAAACAATGAAATAAGATAGAAATGAGAAGATACACAAGGAATTTAAAAACATTGGAATTTGAGTCAGATTTGATTTGGAAGGATGAGATGTTGGAACCAGTAACGATGAGGACATTGTTGGAAGATTCTTCTACAAGTAACTGCAGATGTAATCGGTGTTGACATGAAAGAAAAATGAAACCATTTGCTATAATTAGTAATCAGCAGTGCAGCAATTGACTCTACAGAGTTATTTGCAGCTAAATGCAATTGCTACTAGATATACGGTACAGATATGCGTACAGTTTAAATTCACGGTAGGAACGTAACAGAAAACGCTGCTCTATCTGTAGGACTCTATCAAAATATTCACATACAAGAATTTCACAATAAAAATTGTAAAAATGTAGATAAACATTAAAACGGATTAATTCTTACAAATACCTTTATTAAATTAGCGATTACAAGGAGTGTGTGGTTGTATAATTCACAGGTATAGCCGTAAACTCCAGTCACACAAATTTATTAATTTTGCGGTAACACGGTTGACAATGAGAGTCTACGCGCTCTCGAAACGCTGCGTTCCGCATAATTAATAAATTTATGTGAGTGGAGTTTACGGCTATACCTGTGAATGGACCTTTATTAAAAATGAATGTGTGGCCTGAGGATGTGTGCATTTATATAACCTCAGGCCAGGTACTATAGACTAGAATACTGATTTAGCGGTCACTGGAGAATACAGAATAACAATGAAATTGCAAGTAGCAACTATTATAATCTTGAAAAATCATAATTCTTGAAGCGTGTCTGGGATAATTGAAGCTTGAAATATACATCTCTGGAATTGATCCCAAGCATGTTCAGCCAGATTGAGATCTAGACAGTTTTTAGTACTTCGCATGAAAGCATAACCCGGGCATTAAAATCAAACCTTCTCTAACAAAATGAAAAAATGGAACGGCAGCTTCTTAATGAATATCTTTCACATACTAATGGGTATTCTGGAGCAACATAGTTTGTTAGTGATACTGATATAATGCTTTTGTTTTTGGAGTTCTGGGATTTTCCCTAATTTTATATATTTTTTTGTTTATGTTATGTTTGTTTATAAGATTTATGGGGTAGTTGTCCTTAATCAACATTTCTTTAGCTTTTAGAAGATTTTTATAGATATTTTCTTTTTCTGAAAGTACATAAACATTGGTCTACTAATTTATTAGTAATACTAACGTTATATTCATTTGGCGCTTCAGAAATAATATAAACAATCAGTACAAATGCTTTGGTTTTTCTCTGGTAAAAAGTAAAATGTTCATGAAACTGATACTATTATTTTGATTTTCGTTTTCTACTGCAAATTATATTCGAAGATGAAAGTTGTTGAATTCTATTGTTTCAATAATCTATGTCTAATACCACTAGCCATTTGATCAAATATTTTCTCACAATTAGCAGCCTTATTCATAGTCGGAAAGTTAGTAGGGTGTTAGTACGCTACTAGTTAGTACCCACTAAGACCCTACTAAGACGGCGCTATCTTATATTCATAAACGTATACTTAGTGGCCACTAGTTAACATGATGTTAACAGGTAAACCGATGTGGCAACATGGAAAGGGGCATGCGTAGTGTATAGGAATGTTTGAATTCAAACGGATGAGGTTAGAATTATCTTTGACGCGTTTTTTTTTAATAAGGAATATGTTGTAAATTATAAGTTAATCAGGTTATTATGTGATAATAATATAATGGTAATAACAGTAATCTGTGCTTTGTATTCTCGAGTAGCTTCTAACGAAGATAGGTTGCATCAGCATGATATTCATAAATGAAACCTACGACAAAAGATTCAGCACAATTTGGAGCTGTAGTGTTGTATTGCATAGCTAAGAACATCTGAGAGATTTACACTAACAATTTTTGGTGCAGGCTATATCACATCCAATTGTGATTTGGGCCGAAATATGAATACAAAACTAAAGGTAATTGTTTTAATTCACTTTTTACTATCCAAGCTAGAAGTATCTTCGACAAATTCTTGTAAGGTCAAATTCCTTATTAATAAACGAATATCTGAAGATTCATATATTGCTGGGCCCCGACCAGCTTCATTTAAATGTCTTCTATCTTCATTCGTTGCCATTTTTCACTTACAGGTTTGGTATCTTTAAACGAGCATAAGTCAGCACAAAATTAAAGTGTACTAGTATTTGTGATTTTTGTAAAGAAAAACCGTGACATGTATATTCTGTTTAACAAAATTAAAAACTAATTTTACAAAAACCAATCGGCATTTTTTATGCATTTTAAGTCAGTACCAGAATATCTATTTGTTATTGATGTACTACAATATAAGTGTTTGAAGAATATTCATATCAGATAGACATTTTGTATACATTGTACCTCGTATCATGTTCTTATAAATAAGCCCCCATTGCTCTAATTCTACCCTTTTTAATACAGTAATCTTCTTTTTCTTTTCAATTATCCGGATTCTAAAGGATGTCTAATTAAGGTGCCCTTCTCTAAATCATCCGTTTTGGGAGCGCAGTCTTTTCGTCTAAAAATGGTTTATAGGTTAATATTTACACCTATTTTAGTGATTTATTGTCACTTACATCAACTATTTGCATGTTGCTCGCTATTTTAAAAGATATCTTTTGAAGGACAATCTTCGCATCCTAATTTTGCGCGGTTTCTATTTTGCAGGTTACCTTTAAATGCCTTTTAAACATGCCCTACAGCGCTACTAAGATTTTAGTAGCCAACTAAAGTTAATAGGGTCTTAGTAGCTACTAAATGCATCTATGAATACGAATTCTCTTAGTAGCTTCTTAGTAGAATCTTAGTAGCCACCAAGTCTGACTATGAATAAGCCTGTAGGTCTTTAAAACCGCTAAGTTGGCAACATTACCATAGTTTTAAATAAATTATTTTAATTATTAAATATTTTTTGTAGTCTTAACTTGTGTATGCTTCTAAAGTAGTATTTGCCTATTGTTCGACATTTTTTTTGCATCTGTTTTGACCCTATACACATTTGAATAATTAAAAAAGTATAGACATTAGCCTTTGCCATTGGAAGTAAATATAAGGGTAAATAAAGGAAGAAGGGAAAAAAATGTTAATGTGAATGAGGGATTAGAGAATGTATAGTGTAATATAATACCAACACCTAGCAAACAGTGTTGCTAACATAATGTACTTTGAACCTTTGTTCTCTTTGATGGTAACATTTTATTTTTCATAATCAAATAACTAGTAATTAATTTCTTTTTAAATTATTCTTTTCATCTAGAAAACGAAAACAATTTTGGTCAATTGTTTAAATTCTCTCAACCGTACTCCTCTCCCCAGAGCTTTAAATTTGATTCTCAAACGTTATTTTAAATATGAGCGTAAAACGGCCTTGTCTATTTACGTCTGTCTATCGTATTGATCGTATCCGAAATACACATGTGGTAATTATATGTGTACATGTACATATTAGGTAGAATACATTCGAATATAATGAGTAATCCGTGCACAATTATACGGGGACGCGTTTCCATGGGCGCATCCACCATTTTTGTAAACCTAATCGAATCGATGTATTCCGTACATTTTTTACTAAAGAAAAGAAATCGAAGAGGGAAAAGAGGACATGCTCGTAAGTTGTACGAACGGGCCAATAAAACTCGTAACCCGGCCGTAAACATATCAAAAAATATTCATAGATTATACAAAAAGGAATTATGAAGGTAGGAGTTTAAATCCTACGAGTTCACATGCCGGCCTGTTTAAAGTTCTTCCTCCGAACGAAAATAGCCTTTCCAGTAGAACATAGCGTGCACCTTACGTTAAAGAACTTTTGATCGCAGACAATCTCCCCATCACCGCACATTTCCACTTTGATATTGTTCCCGGTGCATATAGATATTCGAAAAGTGGGTGCCGTAAAATTGATCACACCTATATTAGGTCACCATGACAACGTCGGCTAAAGTGTTAGTTTTCTCGGTCTGTGCGACTCTTAACTCGTCACCAGAGGTGAAAAATTTCACGTTTTCCGTATACGTTAACGAGCCTACATAATATTGGCGTCTCCATTGCGTAATTAACAAAGAAATTCGAATCGTGATCCTCGACGATCGCCTCTAAAAATACGCCGAGTCGTAAATTAACTGCTGACTTTATTTATTGCGTGATAACGATCTTGCCAAGAAAAAAGCGAAAAACATCCGCAAGATAATCAAAAGGTATCATGGAGGAAGTGACTGTCAGTACCACAACGACACTCACACACCGATTAGACATCAGCAGAGATAGCGAACTCCTGCAGAGGTTCGTCAGAATTAATTTGGACAATGAGGGGGATACCGGTTCGGAAGAAAGTGGGGGTAAAGCCGAGCCCCCCGGCAAGCTCGTAAAGCCCGAGATAGTGATCCATGAGGCCGTCGGCGAAAAAGAAGAGAAACCCACGAAACCAGTGCCTACATTCGCTGAACAACGTCAGCCTAAGGTGGGCGTCCAGATGATCGAGAAAGAAGTGGCCAAGAAAGGGTTGAGGAAGAGGCGGAGAAGCGGACCGAGACACGAAGAGGTCTACACCGATAAGGATAGAGCTGCGGCCGTTGCAGCTGGATCCAGGGATATCAAGCAATCTTTGAAATTGAAGAGGAAACAGGACCGCTCGAAAGCGCTAGCCATACCTGAGGAAGCCGAACCGAGTACCTTCTTGGCATTGGGGAATTACGAAATGTGCAGAGGAGATTTGCAGATCGCTCTTGATTTTATGAACAAGGTCAAGTCTGATTTTTGAAGCGGGTATTTATTAAATTTGTAGAATAGAACGCGTTATTATTTAATTTCCCATCGTTGCTTAAAATATATTGCTTTTTATCGCACAAACACTTTGTTTTCCGAAAAATTTTCGAAGGATAATTTGCTAGAGCTTTTTAACTTTGAGCCGGTCCTGTATTATTAAGTAGAAATTGTACTCGTTGCGCCATCTTTTGGAATTGCGGTTTGTGAAAGGTGCGTAAATTAACATTTAGCTTCATATATTTTTTTCACAATAATCTTATATATAAAACATTGTCGTTGTTAAAATGTGTTTGTACGTAGACGAACATACATTTTTTTCTAATTTACATCAATTAAAGTTTTGCTAACTATTTATTTGCAGTTCTTTTATTGTTTAATATTTCAAACGTTTTCCATAACAAATTTATTTGGTGATAAATTTTCAACTTTTATAATATTTCAATATTGCAATCGTAATTTCTACTTATGAGTAAAAAATGGTATTTTTCAACTTTTCTCTTTATTTTCGCAAATTAATAATCAATCATAAATAACCTCAATCCTATCTTCAATGTGAATTTTGCCATATTGCTTATATAAAACAAAATAACTTGAAACTATATATATTTTCTAGTTTGATTGAAACGCTGAAGATGTTACGATGAAATATTTTAAGATATGGTGAAAACTTAGGATACGACTTCTATTTATTGTAAACAATAACTATTTACAACCTAATTTTAAACATAACCTTAAAATTAAAAGTGACTCATAGTGAAAATGATGCAATGGTATATAATTTGGTAAGAAGCTGATAAATTTAGGTAAAATAATTATTTGAGAAAAGTAAATTAAATATATTATATCTCTTCTTGAAATACATTACAAAAAATAACAAAAATAATTCGAACAGATATTGCGAATTCTAATCAGATAACATTACAGCGGTTACATGTTTAACATCCCAATGAAAATAATGCATAACTTATTATTTTTGAAAGTTAAAAATGAAATAGTTAATATTTAGTTGGGTTTCCTTTAGGTATTATAATTAATTATAATATATTTGGGACAGATTCTACTAACTTATGCACATAATCTAGCGAAATACTATTCCATTCTTGTAATAAAGCATTTTTTAAATCATTCCTATTGGATATTCAATAACTACGCACTTTTGCTTCAAGAATAAGCCACAAATTTTCGATAATGTTTATGTCAGGTGATTAAGCTGGAGTTTTCACCGTACAGCGGCAGTTATATAACAACCATTCCTGGACCACATGCGAAGAAGGTTTCGGGTCGTTATCCTGGTAAAATCTAAAATCATCTTCTGTGTCAAGTTTCCTGGCACTAGGCACTAGATTCTGTTTAAGGATGTTCAAATACATAAACCTATCAATAGTACCTTCGACGAAATGGAGGCTTCCAACACCAGCAGCAGAATCACAGCCCATGACCATTACATGCCCACTTCCATGTTTAACTGTGCGGTTTTAATTCCATATTCATCTTCCTCCGCGCATTATCCTTCCCATCTGTGCCGAAATGATTAAATTTACTCTCATAGGAGAATAAAACAATTTTCTCGAATTCGAAATCTTTATTTTAATCCTGTAATGCAAACTGTAAGCGACTTATTTTATCGTTCTGGCTTATAAATGGTTTTTGCTAAATATTCGTCACACCTCAAAGTTCTTCGAACTGTATTTTCATTTACGGTGTTTTCCAGAACACGTTTTACCTCCAGGGCTAACTTAACAGTGCATTATTTCTAGATTGTCTAATAATCCACCATCTTCTCATGTTTGTTAAATATGTCCTTTTGGACTTATTTTATATTTATCAGTAATGTGCTGTATCGCGGATGTACTTCTATTTAATATTTTTGCAATTTTTCTTTGACCTTTATTTTTCTTATGATGAAAAATTACTAATTCTCGCTCGTCCAACATTGTGTGTCGACCCATGTTGAACTACTCTAAATTATAAGCTGCTTACCATAAATTCCACTTTACAATTGCAACAGATAAAGAGGTAAAGTACACGTGCATCTACGTACTTTCCCTATTCGATTAAAAATTGTGTACTGGGCATCATTTTCACTGCAATGTTGAATTTGTAACCGTTGTAATGTTATCTGGTTAGAATTCGTAATACCTGTTCGAATTAGTTTTGTTTTATTTTTGTAATGTATTTTAAGAAGAGTAGATATAATATATTCAATTTAATTTTCTAGCATTTTCAGCTTCTTACCAAATTATATACCATTGATTCATTTTTCACTGAGTCACTATATGTAAATACGCAAACACTAAAGTTACGTTCAGAATTGTGTTAACCTATCTTATGGATAACTTCTGAAAATTAAAAATGCGTTCCGGTGCATTATTATGACCTAAGGAAATGAGCATATAAAAGAAACATAGAATAGGCACATTTATCTAGTATCAAATAGATATATTGTTCAACTAACGCATCTGTTAGTATTTTATATGTTTACACCACTATTTATTGACCAACGTGCAGATACATATATTTGTACGTATTTAAGAAGCAATATCTTAATTGCAGACAGGATTTCTGAAGTTTTATTACGTGTTAAGAGCTTTATTTTACTGCCAATTTATCAAAACAACAGAAGCGAGGCATATTTATTACATCGATCGTTAAAGAAAACGTTATAATTATATGGAACCGTTCCACATTAAAATATTTATTCCTTCTTTTAACTTGACAGGAAAAGGAACATATTAAACAGCACTTTATTGCTGGATTATCAGTTTCTACTTGAATATGACCATCTACACGGAGCTATAAATAGAATATTTATATTGTGGACATTAAATATAATAACGTATGATTACTTAATTTATCACATGTTGACATATCGATATTCTTCAAAGGTTCAATAATTGTTGGAGAGACAATAATGAGGTGTGTGTCAACAAATAATAGAAACATAAATGCATAGTAGAAATATTTTAACCACAGTTAAATTTATCATTAACAGTAATAAATACACAAACACATTGTTAAATGTTGTGAACATTAAAGGAAATCTTGAATATACAGTCATGTTCTTCAAAATAGAGCAAATCCACTGTTCTTCGTTTTTTTTCCGAGACTTGAAACCTAAAACATGGCACTACGACGTTATATTTTTCGATTGCGTAAGCAGAATGGTTGGCGCTGAATCATGATGTCATATTCCAAATTCCAAATAGCTTACTTTAATTTCACAAATGTTAGTTTCCAAAACAAGAGTACCTCTATGAGATGGTTATGTAAACCATGAAGGATACACGCAGTTAAAATCTATAATATTAGTACTCATATGTACTCATATTCTTTTATGAATTCATCTTCAAATGTTTTTATTATTTCTTCATGGGCCGGACTTGTTTTCACCATACATATTTCTACACAACACTAAGCAAGCAAACATAATCTACAAATTGATTAAAAACTACATAAAGTAAGTATTATCTGAATATTGAATAATTATATTTCTTTACGAAAATGCAGCAATCAATCAGATTAAATCTAAGGCATAAGATACAATGCATCTAATGCTGGTGTTTTTTCTTTTTCAAATGGGACTTTGTCAATACAGACAATTTCCCTTTGTACTAAGAAAACTAGAGTTAGCCTAATTAAATTAAACAAATGCTAGTTTGGCCTTTAAAATGAATGGTTTGATTTGAAACGGAATGCCTTGATTTAAAAGCTTAAATCGCTAACAAAATACTGCAGAATTTATATAACTGTCCACATACAACAGCATAGAAGAAGTACTGTACGAAAATATATATAATGAAATATTATGAAATATATTATTTATATATATTATATATTATTTATATTTACAGTCTGTCCTGAAACAAGCGCTATAATAGGATAATTAGAACACTACAACATTTTTTATTTGGGGACATAAAACAGTAAGGAATGGGTTCTACAGCAGTATAGGTATTTGAAATTCTCTAAAGATGCACATAACAGTGACTTCCTGAAAACACTCGCTCAGCCCAGCCATAAAAAATGTTTTATGACTCGGTAAAAAGAAAGAGATATCTTTTTTGTTTACTGCACACGAGAATACTTCTTAAATGCATTCTCAAAAGTGATTTAGATTTGTAGACACATAACTATCTGAGCAGAACCATTCTTTGAGACAGAAAACGTCACAAAATGAGTTCTATAAGAGTACGTATTCGAAATTATCTGCACATGCACATAACAGGTGATTTCCCATAAATACGTCGTTTGCATGACCAGAAGGAATGTTTTTTATAACTCGGTTAAAAGAGCGGCACAAAATCTTTTATTTGTAAGATAAAGTAGCACAAAATGATGCCATGCCCAAAATTAGATAACTTCAGTGTGGTCGAGTTGGTAAAGAATCGCTAATTTCGGCACAATTTTTTTATTGACAGCACGAACCAACACAACATTCACAAAATATTATTGTTCAATCAAATAGGTGCCATGACCGTAGTATGTCAAATAAATATCTTTTTACTTTAAATAAATACCTCTGAGAAAATATAATTGGTGTTAATATGAAATAATAAATTTTTATTTTTCTTAAATGATAAATTTTTATTTTTCTTGTAATTTCCAACGTTGAAATTTAATGAAACATTTTTCGCTGTTTTCGGTAAGATTCGAACCCACAACTTTTGTTCGTTAAATAAACGTGTTTTCCATTTACGTCAAGGTGACCGTAGGAATGAAATATTTCTGATACCCTAATGTAGTAACGACTGTATGAATATTGTAATATCTAGACCATATGTGGGCAACCACCGGCCCGATGTAAGATTTGATCCGGCTCGCGAGACATTTTGAGAAACCTTTCGTAATTTGTAATAATTTCAAATTTCACGATTTCATTATAATGTTGTACCTATTTTCTTTATTTCATTTTCTTATTTTAATAAATTGCATAATAACATTGTCGTATTGTTTCATGTCTGATATCTTTCGCTAAAAATTATGAATATTACTTTAAAACGCACTACTTTTAAACGCGGCCCACTACACACTAAAGTTTGGCCCATAACATGTCAAAGGTTGCCTATACTTTATCTAGGCAGACATATTATTAAGAATGTCAAGTTCATAATCCTTTGAATTATTATGAAACTTCTGTTGGCTTTTTATGATACATTTTAATTTTCCTTGTAATTTTCAACGTTAAAATCTGAAGAAAAATTTTATTTGGTGTTCCAGTAGGATCCGAAAAAAAAATCGTTAAATTTTAACGTTGGAAATTAAATTTATCATAATATAACTTGGTCTAAGCGCGTCGACGTTGAAGTAGAAGGTAGTTGCAAAATAAAAGCTGAAAGTTCTACTTTGTCTGTTTAATTTCGCGTCCAACTTTAAATGAAAGCATCTACGTATATTTCATACTTTTTCCTAACTGTAAGAAATTTTCCAAACAGATTTTGTGATACGAGCTTGAAAAGTAATTTCAGGAATTTGAGTGAAGTATTGCTTCTTTTCTTTTTGATCCTGACTGTATATTTGGAAACGCAATAAAGCAATAAGTATCTGTACATATGGTTATTGACACTTGTTAACTTTAACCGGCAGAATCTGTTCTTTTAGAATACACCCTACAGACAGTGGCATAAAGCATTCAGACAATACGACGATGGACGTGCAACGAATCACAATTAAAATGCAGATTATAATATATCGGCGATAATTTTATACATATACACGAAGACGTGACGGCGATGGGTTATTTCTTTCCGAACGCGACTCATTGGATTCCTACCGTAAAGCCCGTATTCGCTTACAGCAATACTAGTTTCCGATGCCTATATTAGTCTCGGTCAAATACAATCGGCGATTAAAATGGGCAGTATATAAATGCTGCATGTGCAATCGTTCTTCTCTTCTAGGAAAAAGTGTGACTTAGCGATAATTCTTACAAGATATACCCCAATGTGTTTGAGCACGAGGGACTTTACGAATTCGCTAGTAAGAGGAATCGATCATGGTCCAATTTGTTTATGTTAAGATATGATTTTGGATGGATAAATACACTTCGGTTCGCTATTGTTATCTCATTATCAATATTATATCAATATTTACCGGTTTTAACGAGCGTTTTTAGTCGAAATTTCTGGAGTAAATTTTCCACGAAAAAATTCCTTTTATAGAATGAATCTTACCTGGAATTTTTGATATCTAGAGACGTAATTGGTTCAAGTGGTGTCGATTTACAGACTGACAAACATATTCATTTTGTGCTCATTTTCCTTTATTATTTAATTCTGTTCAAAGCTTTATAGGATAATCAAAAAACACTCGTATTTTTTTGGAATTAACAATATTAATTAACAATACGAGGGCGACCTGAAATGTTTCCGGAATCGAAAAGGAAAACACGGTGTTGGTGTGGTACTTTATTTTTATTTTTCGATGTAGTCTCCTCGAAAGTCAATATACTTTTTCAATCGGTGCTCCGGTCTCTTTAAACCGTCAGAAAAGTAGGATGTTTCGAGATCTGCTCGCTTCTAGATTATGGAATCCGTAGTAATAGTGTTAAGGACTTAACTAAGGAAATGTATTTTGTTTTATCCATTATTTTTTACTACTTTATGTATTTTATATGATTTTATCTTCTTTGCAACCGTATGGGTTAGCATTATTACCTTATTTTCATTTAGAATATTACTTTATTTTCATTTTTATCATTTATTTATTTTGCTCTCTGTAGAATATATCGAATCTTATTTTAATATGTATGTACATTACGCATTGTATATGTGTGCAAGCCGGCCACAATACTCTAGCTAAAAGTGGCTAATTTAAAAGTCATTAAGTGCAACGTCGTCGAACAAATAATGGGAGTTTCCTTAATATTTAATATATACAAGCACAGGCAGTCGACTCCCGCGCGACGGTCGAGGTGTTACAGATCGGTCACTCTCGGTCTCCTTTCGTACCTCGTCGTAACGTGTATAGTAAGGTCGTCGGACAAATATTGGAAGTTTCTAATAGTTTCAAGTTTTGGCGGGATCGTCGAGGCCGTTGTCGTCTATACATTTATTTAGTCTTCTGTTACGATTCTGGCGGGAGTCATTCTGGTAAGGTTGTCGGAGCGCATGTATAGATTTCTCTATTAAGTACAAATCCTCGACTTTCTATTATTGTACGTCGAGGCTACTGTGTCCGTTGTCGTCTATATATTTATTTAGTCTTCTGTTACGATTCTGGCGGAAATCATTCTGGTAAGGTCGTCGGCGCGCATGTATAGACATCTTCTACGTAGTACGATCACTCCCCTTCTTGTTGACGGTCGTTGCGGCCGCAGCGCCCGTTGTCTTTTGTACGTTTGTTCGGTCCTTTGTCGTATCGGGACTTAAATATTTTTTCATTTAGTTGTTCGTCGTAGCGGACGAGTTTCACGAACCATTTTTCTATATGTAATATCGGCTTTCCTTGTCGGTGCGCATTTCACACATTTGCTGGCTACTGGCTTTTTCCCTTCTTTGGAGCGCAGTAACAGAGAGCTAAAGATTGGAAATAGCGTATTATTTCAAACGGGAATACCTGGGTAGCTGTCACATTACTTTTGTTTTGAGATCGGCTATTATCGCTACTGTGGCCCTCGACCAGGCGTTCAAGCTCTAAGAGATAGGGTGGGTTCCCCTGTAAATGTGTAAATAACGAACGTATTTGGTTCAAGTACAAATACAAGCCAATGATAAAGGGCTAAGTCCCTTATGCAAATTTAATACAAGGAAAATATATTAGGCTCCCGGAAAGGGACATATAAATAAGCATAGCACCGAGGTGCGCTTATAAATTGAAGAAATAAATAGGGTTGGCTCCCCTATAGAAAGGTAGTGGTGCATGCAAACAGATACAAGCCTGTAACAAAGCATATAAGAATTTAACATTTTAAACACAATTAAAACATAGCTTTGTAACGTACATGCTGAGGCAGTACTTTATATTGCTATACTGTTGTTGAAACTTGAAATTTGTTAAATGCCCTCAATAGCACTTTTAAAATTTCATCGCTAGTACATTTTGCAAATCTTTCCGAAGCAGGTAAGCTAAGGGATGACGGTTCAAACTCTTCCATTATACGTAGCATCACATTCACCACAGAATGTTTTGTCCACACACAATCCAAATTTTCTCTTTTTCAAATTTACTTTAATTCTTCTTTCAACATAGTTACGAGCAGATGGCATAAAGATTCTTAACGACGTCCGACTTGGTAATGTATAATCTGAATACTTGCTCCAGAAGGAGACAAATGCTTCTTGATCTGGCAAATTGAACGGTACATTACGTAGAATAAAGCAAACACCTACATTATCAAATATTAATTGTTCGCCGTTTGCCACGGATTGCAGAACAGTGTTTTACACTTTTTAGATGGCGTTCACACTTACACCTGCTGATACACGCTGTCGCGTTTTACACAGTCTATCGCCTTCGTATTCTAATTCCGGCATACTCGCTATTACGTCTTCTAGTTTATTCGAAATACGCCGAAACGTACCTAAATGCGATATTTTCTAAGTGTGTCTTCTGTTAAGCACTCATAGCAACCAGTCGAATAGTACTGAACAAGCATGCTTTGATCCTGGCCCTCGATTCTCATACATTATAAGTTAGGTATTATAGCATTAGTAATATCACAGGTTGTCAACGAATATTAAAAATTTTGGCGGAATATTACTCTGATTTTCCCGGTAAATCTTTCTAGTCTTTTTCAATCCCAAAAATAGACTAAGAACCTTGCCAGTTTTGCCTGAGTATTTCACTAAGTATTAAAAGTCTCTTAGAAAAACAGTAAACTAAAATTTACATTACTTAGCATAGCAAATTTGGCACGTTGGTGCCAGTAATATTACTGTGTGATGATAATAAAATTGCTATCATTTTTTAGAGTTCACCTTTATTTTCACTGACTCTGTAACTGCAACTACTACTACTACTACTACTAAAATGTTATAAATAGAGACCGGATTATACGCAAAGTGCAAAAATTTAATTTTAAATTTAATTTAATTTATTAATTAAATTATTAATAGATTAAATTAAATTTTTGCACTTTGCATATAATCCGGTCTCTAGTTATAAGTTTCCGAGCAATATTGTGCTTAAAACAAGCAAATTTACATTAGCTTCTGCCATAGTAGGAAGTAAAATATCGATATAAATAATTTTGTTCAAATATCATTATCGAAAACCCTTTCATAACTATCTTGATGAGATCAATAAACGAGAATTATAAGCGATTTTACTGACATTTTGTCGGATTCCTCTATAGTTAGAGTTATCTATATCACATATATCTTTCAACTTTATGTGAAACCTTTCTTATTGAAATCCAAAAGAAAAGGATATCTACGAGAAAAAAAGAATTCATTTAAAGATAAAACCATCCGTCCGGCTCGCGTACAATCAATTTCAATCAGCGCCATCTCTCTCTCCTCGTATATTTATTCAATATAAACCAGTATAAATGAAACTTATCCGTTATTTCCAGGCGCTGGAATTGAATCCGAGCGAAAAAAACGCGCTGGTCGCCCGAAGCAAGTGTTATCTGCTGTTGGGTCAGCCGGAGAACGGACTACGGGACGCCGAGACCGCCCTCTCCATCGACAAAGGCTTTATTAAGGCGATATATCAGAAGGCGGAATCGCTCTACTACCTCGGCGACTTCGAGCACAGCCTCATGTATTACCATCGTGGGTTACGATTGCGGCCGGAACACGACGGTTTCAAGCTGGGAACGCAAAAGGCTCAAAAGGCCATCGAGAACGCGATCGGCGGCGGGTTTTCGTCGTCCGGACGCTCGTCAAACGTCTCTAAATCGTCGACAAGATGCAGTACGAAACAGAGCGTCGGACGTAAAACGCCGACGGTCACCGTAACTACCGGGGATTCACCCGAAAACGTCGATAATAAATCGGATAAGACCGGCAAAACTACGAGTCCGACGACGTTTGGAGGTAAGAGCAGGCAACCGCAGCGGAAAAGTAAGTTGTTGAGGGAACTGGGCGCCGATAAGGAGTTCCTCGATAATTTGCTGAATAATCCCGATATTAAATGCAAGTTTAAGGAGGATAATCACGAGATACTGGATTCGATTAAGAACGCCGTCGATTTTTTGAACAAAAGGCAGGAGTTTTGGAGACAGCAGTTACCGCCGAATCTAAAATAGCGCGTTAAGAACTACGGCTTCGGTGTTAATTTACGAGATACAAAGGAATCTGCTGGAATTTTTGAGTTATGCAAGAAAGTGGACGGGAATTAAGTGAAGCGATGGTAGATATTAAATGTAAGGCGCAATTCAACTTTACATGAAGTTAGTTTGTAAGAAAACGGTAGTATTTATCAATTTCTATAGTTCGAACTAATAAGGTAAGGTACCCCATCCAAAAATTCAGAGTTTAGATATTGTTAAAAATTATCGATGGAATCTTTAATGAGGTACTGTAATACAATAAACTTGATGCAATTAACGCTTAAAGAGTGTTGCCTGTATCTGCCACTTGTTACAAAGGAGTGCATACCTGTTTCTGTGACGATTATGTATATTCACTTTGGCACATCATTCCAAGCAAACTTCTACATTTTTGCTTTAGCACCTTTATTGACGTTACAAATCGTATATAACGTACTTTCGGATACCGCGTACACTTTCCTTGGTCCCTTATTTGAAATATAGTTTTATTCTAATATTACGTACTTCTGTTATTACGTACAAAAGCTTGTTCAAAAGAGAATCATGTTCTTTTTTTTATAACGTACTTGATTTGTTAGTAACGGACTTATTATATAAATCTGGTATAACGCAGCATGCAGTACGTGTTAAATACCGGGGAATTACCTTTGTCGCCGAAACAGTAAAAGCTCACATACCACAACTGCTGTTAGGTGGGGCGCATAATATAATGTACTAAAAGAATTTTCTCATGTTTCTTCGCATGAGTTGCAGTTATCGTTCGATTAAGTGCAACTTTACGTATTAAAAAGTAGTACTTCTACTGAGCGGAGGTGTAATTATATAAATATAATTAAAAAAATTCAAAGTGATAAAAGCAATCCGATATATATGCTAAATCTCTTAAAAAAGCAACAGTTTCTACCATAATGAAAAATAAAGAGAAAATTCTCGCATTAGAACGGACAAACAAAATTGTCAAGCGATTACGTAAGCCGGTTCGAGAAAGAGTTGATGAAGGTTTACTACGATGGTTTGAGTATCAACGAGCCGATAATATGCCAATTAACGGTCCTATTCTTCAAACTGGAACAGAAGAATTTGGTAAGTTATTCAACGACAGTGAATTTAAGTGCACAGTAGGTTGGTTACACCATTTAACAAAAGACGTCACGGTGAAAGTGCAAATGTAAATTTGAAGGAATGTACGTTTTACTGTAATCACATAATTCTTGTATATTATATAAATATGGAGACTGCTAAAGATATCCCTTCGAGTTTATTTTATATACATGTAATAAGTTTGATAAAGTGTAATGTGTATTATAAGTTGCTCGGTGACTCCGCATTGTTTGTGTCCAGGCAATAAAGACTGGTGACACGACGTTTCGATAATATCTCTATCGTCTTCCTCTGGAGCTGGTCGTTACTATACGAGGTCTTCGCTTAAAGATCACTGTGAGGTATCGTCATTAAGATCCGAGGAAATCTTCTCAGCACATATATACCTACGGAGAACGCATCCTGTATTGAGCTGTGGAAATAAATTCCATTATTCTTCCCTACAGATGCTAACAGAACTCCACAATATATCCTTATTATGAACATAAACGTTCTGATATTTATGCTGTGATAAATCGAGTGTCATGGTTAGATATATGCATATGGAGAATACGAATCCCGGATCTATAGAATAATTTAGGAGGGTGTTATTTTTTATGATGGTCGGTAGCCCAACAGAGTCATAAAATATTTCAGTTTGTCATAACCGCAGGATCCTTAAGGTGTAGGAAATTGTGTGTAAAGCGTTCCATGGCCTTCTTACTACATCTCCTCGCCGTAAAGGGTGAAGCACCGTTAACTATTTTCCCAACGACGAATGGTGATTCAGGAACATACAAAACTCGTCCGAAAAAGTACTGCCACTATACTTGATGGATGTTGGTTTTGAACGCACGATACCTGAGTTGCCAAATTCTAGTGCAGACCCTCTTACCACTGGACCACCGAGTCGTTGTACAGTTGAAAGTATAATGAAACAACCCAGTAATACTCCAAATAAATATTTTAAAGGTGCAAATAGTATTATTCATTGCCGAGAATCTGCAGCAAGTTATAATCCTCAAGACTAGACATTTCACGGAACAATTTCAAATAATCAACGAATAAAGTATGGGATGGGATATGGGTTGTTATATCATTTATAAATAAAATGAATATTAAAGGCCCAAGGATAGACCGCTGGGGAACTCCCGAAGACGGAATAAATTCGCGAAAGCTGAATCCATTAAAGAAAACATACTGACGTCTATTAAACAGATACGATTGAAACAACTATATAAGATAATCACTAAATTCAAAGGACATCAATTTATAGGGAAATTAAAGAATAATCCAGACGATTAAAGGCTTTAGCAAAATCGGTATATAGAACATCATCAACCTTAGCTGAACCTAGGACCTGAAACAAGAACTGTGTAAGTTGATATAAATTAGTCACAGCCGATCGCCTTTCAACAAGTTGAGAAGATGAAATGCTATTCTTGATGCAAGGCTAAATAGCAGAGTACAGGGATTGTTCAAAGACTTTGGCAAACTTGACAGAATAGATATAGAATGATAGTTGAATATATCAGCAAGATCACCTGCTTTGAATATAGGCATAGTGCAAGCAATATTCCATTTGTCAGAGAACAGCGAGATTTTTAAGGCTAAAGAAAAGATTCTGAACAAAGGAAACACATATTTGCAACGTTGAAAAATCAGGAGATTGGCCTTGAGCAGAACTGCGATTATTTTTTAGTTTATTTATGAAATGCAGGATAAAATTGACTTTGTGTTATATGCATCTTGTGGGATGCTGGTAAACAATGGATCAGTGAAAACACTACTAAAATATTCAGCAAATCCATCTACAATTTGTTGAGTTCTATTATAGATAACGTTATAGAATATACAGGTACAGAGCAACTGGTGCGATAATGAAAGAAAATGTTTGAGAAATAAGAACCATGTCTTGACAGCAAAAGAAATTGATCTGCATTAAATGAATTTCCCAAATATTCTTGATAATTGTCTTATTTGCATTAGAAGTATAGATGGGTATAAATATCACATGTCTAAATTTGTTGCTGCTGTGTGGTATCAATGAAAGTGCTAACGCAAAAATGCATAGCTGCATTTCAAACGGTATGTCGAAATGAATATAGCCACCATAAACTAGATAGATGGATAAAGGGGGTGGGAGAGATTTTAAAATACCGAATTCATTCTTCGAAACCTCTTTTAGCAAACAAATTCATTAAATTCTAAATGTGGAGTTTGGGTACCAAGGAGATAAGTAGTTAATTGGTTCTTAGTACAAACAAAGTTCTATTTATTGCTCCAGTTAAATTTTATTTATTTTTAATCAAGGCGTTATATTAGCTTTTATTAAGTGTCTTTCATATTAAGACTAAGACGTCTTTAAGTACTCTACATATTCCGTTATCTTTATAAAGGAGCAGATTTCATAAGTGAGGGTAGAAGAGGTAGAAAGAATTTTGCTAACAATCTAATTAAGTTGTTAAGTGTCTTCAAACATGAAATATATGAAATATGTCTTAATGCACTCATAGAAATGTTTATACACACTAAAATCATTTTGAGCATTATCTAGAGGCACCGATTTGATGTTTACAACCCTCTTTTTATCTAAGTCTTCTTAGAGAAAGGGAGGAAGGAACAAGCATTGTTAAGGGTGTTTTACACACTGCTCGAAATAATCAATAATTAATAGATATTTTGCATTTAAAAGAAAATATTTTACGTAACTTTTAGTTTCAAATGTTGTAAACAAGTATTTCACGCATTTTTGTTTTGAAATTGTTTGAAGAGGATATAAAATATTGCATATTTTATGTGAGAGAAATATAGATATATTCAATTTTACAAAAGTAATATTGTTTGACGGTATTTCTTGCAGTAAATGAGAGTAAAGACTATCTCACTAGGCTCTTTTCAGTATTTGCTTTCAAGTACCTGCCTTCTATCGCTAGAAAATATCCCTCTCAAATATAATTACTGACGCACAGCATCCCTTTTTTCTCGTAAATCAACACTTTCACAAAGATAACATCTTACGCCTACTACTACTAACAATACTTCGGAAATATCTGACAAGTGATACGAGTTTGTTTGGAATGAACACTAATACTAAGGGCGCCTATTTTTATTACCTCAAGCACTTTCTGGTTAAGCAGGTAATATTATTTACAAGGTAAATATTGCTTCCATGTCAGATACTACATCCTGGCGCAGAGAAAATGTATTGTATATTATTTATCTAATAGTTTACTCGCGTATAGTTAAGTAGAAGCTGGTATAAGCGTTAGTTCTCGTTAAATTGGTTGGTACAATTTTGTTTTTTGATCGATTAATATGTGGTTATATATTTGCCAAAGTATTCTTTACAATTCTAAGGTCGGAAAAGGACAATTAAATTTTATTTGTTTTGTCTAGGACTTTTTGTAGGTATTTTATGAATATACCTTCAGCAAAATAAACTGGACAAGCTTTTACTGGCAATAATAGTAAAATATACTGGACAGGTTATGTAGGGTGTATGAAATTCTTAAATAAGAGACGTCTTTATTGTTGGTATTCAAAAAAAAATCCCTGATATTACATAAATATCCGTAAGTGCTACAATTTTAATATATCTTGACATATATAGGGTGAATCAGAAAAGAATTTCATATGCATGTTTTTCTTGAAACTTCTTGCATGTTACATCCAACGGTATCCGAACATCAACATAATCATAGTCTGTTATATAAAGCATTACGAATATTTTGTATAATTAACGCAAAATGTAATCAACAACTTCGAAAACATATTTAAATCTACGTTGAACTTATAGAAATACTTTCCAAATCTCTTTGTGTTAACAGACTGTATTATTACTACCTTACAGTGTTGAAATCTTCTGCTGAAGAATTACATAGGAAATTTATCATGTCATTCTATCTGCACTCTATGATAATTACATACCATACATAGTGCGATGTAAGTTTTTGACACCATCTGACTGAGTGAATGGGAGATTTGTGCAATTGCCTAAGTTACGTCGATCGTAAAGGTGTACGATCTTTACCCGTGATGTTCTTGATAGTATCTGCTTGATCTGAACGTTGGCGGTGGGTGTAACATAGAGGTGTCGCATGGTTCCTTACTACATTACTTTTCGTATATTGGTAATTGTTAGTATGGTATTCTGTGTTTGCCCGTTTGCTCATTTTCGTGATATTTCAGAAAGTCTTTGTGTGTTTCCTGCTTGGACCCGCAGGATTTGATAGGTAGCAATGCGTCATAGTGCTCTGTGGTTGGCATGTCTGTCGTTTCGTAGAGTAGTCGTGTAGACCACCTTCTGTTCGTTCCAAGAATTATTTTCGGGTACTTATTTTTTTTATAATAATAATGGTGATTTATTTCCAACAGGAAATTACTAAGGAACATAACAGCAAATAAACAACAATTCATATACATCTATATATACTAAAATATCGACACATTAGAAAAGTATGATTGTATAGTTCTAAAACAAAAGATAAAGAAAAACTAGTCACTACCTTCGAAGCGAAGGAAAACGGTACTTTTAACTAAACTTAGCGGATAATACATTTGTTCTGATACGATGGCAATGGAGTTGGTTCTAGGTATAAGAAATTTGAGTAACGAAATTATTCTTGTAATGTAGAGCGACGTGAAATTGATTTTATTCAATAAAACACTACACTTTTCACACCTTTCAGGGTAAAATACTTCGATTTCGAAATGCATACATTTTAGTAACCTCCTTTGCACCGACTCTAAAGAGTTTACATATGTCGCATGAATAGGAAACCAAATTAA
The DNA here is from genome assembly GCA_023509865.1 of Trypoxylus dichotomus. Lineage (NCBI taxonomy): Eukaryota > Metazoa > Arthropoda > Insecta > Coleoptera > Scarabaeidae > Trypoxylus > Trypoxylus dichotomus. Next base: position 67,775,849 of record CM042076.1, on the reverse strand, counting down.
AGAGGCGTACTCCAACTTAGATGGAATAAGTGAAAAAAATGTTGATAAAACTTTTAAATTGTGGAAATCTCTACAGTTACGTTGTGACCTAAAAATGATCAAATAGTCTCGGGTCATTAATTGATATAGCTATACCACCAACATTGTGATGATAAACAATAGGTTTTACACGTTTAGTAATAATAATAATAATAATAATAATAATAATAATAATAATAATAATAATAATAATAATAATAATAATCCTTTATTGCTCAACAGCCCAAGGGCCAATTACAGGACAAATTACAATACAATTCTTATTTAAAATAAAATAATTAAAATCGTGTTGTCTACAATAATAACATGCTGAAAATGTATATAATAATGAAACAAAAAAAAAAGAAAGACTCACAAAAATGGTTCCAGATCCCGTTTGTTTGCGTTCCTCACCATGTGACTGAGAGGTGCCTTAAGCAAAATGTTGGTATTAGCTCTAGGTACTTGAAATATATTATAGTAGCGAGTATGATGAGTAGGTACGGTAAAGTTTATTTGCGCTAGAAGGGCTGGCGAGTCGATATTATTTTTCAGGATCCTGCAAAGAAACTCCACACTGTTACGCTCGCGGCGGTCAGCAAGAGATAGAAAACCATGCTCAACAAGTAAGCTATAATACTCGATACCTCTTGCAGGATACACGTTGTCCATTCGAAAGGAGAGATACTTTAGAAATTTCTTTTGAACGCGTTCGATCATAAGCTCTTGGTGTAAATAACGGGGATACCAAACAATGGAGGCGTATTCAAGCTTAGAACGAACGTAGGCATAATATAAACGTTTCATTACACCTAAGTCTGAGAAATGCCTGCAAGAACGCATGACAAAACCGAGAGTTTTGGAAGCAGATGAACACATGGACGAAATATGTTCCGTAAATGACAGTCTATTATCAAACAGAACACCAAAATCCAAAGTTTTGATATTGCGTGGTATGGCTGCATCATTAATCTGGTAGTTATAGTGTAAAGTAGTGTGAGTGTTATTGTAGGAAACCACAGTACACTTGTTGATGCTCAAGTATTAATGCGAAGAAGATTGTCTTGTAAATGTTTACAATCGAAAATGCTACCAACAGTATTAAATATCTTTACGTCATCTGCGTATGCTAAGACGTGACACGTAAACAGATATAGTAAATCATTTATATAAAAATTGAAGAGAAGTGGTCCAAGATTTGAACCTTGAGGAACACCTGATGTTGGAGAAAACGGCGTAGAGGAATAACCGTTGTAGCAGATATAACACTCCCTTCCAGTAAGGTAAGACTCAATCAACGTCCGGAAACCCACACCAAAACCAAATTTATCCATTTTTTGTAGTAGCATCTCGTGGTTAATGCAGTCGAAAGCTTTAGAAAAATCTACGTAAATAACATCCACCTGCTTTCGCTTATCAAGCGCTTCACTAGTAAGAGTTACAGTAGTACATTTAGCGATGTTAAGCGATAGTCTGTTTATTTTTGACCATACTAAAATGCAGTCGACATCACTCTGAAGTAAAAGAGAATCAATGGTGGAGTCAATGGTAGAATAAAGTTTCACATCATCAGCATGCATAAGAATATTACAATTAACCGTATCGGCGGTATCATTAATAAACAAAATGAATAAAAGGGGACCGAGATTTAAGCTTCGTGCTATGCCGGAAGCAGCCAAATACCTGGCAGATGTAAAATTCCTATAAGATACCTGAAAGTATCTGTTAGATACGATTTTAATCGAGTACATAACGGGATAGAAAATCCGAATGATTCTAACTTTCGGAGGAGCACATAGTAAGCAATTTGACGCTTTTTGGTCCAGATAAATAGTGTCTACCTGATCTTTGATATCCAAAGCTTCACACACGTTTTGTCTAAAACAAGCAAAGTTTCTGATTGTAAATCCGTGCTGACTGCTTGATATCAAATTGAGATAGGACGTTAATTATTTTGTGTCACCTGAAGTTTGCTAACATTATACTTCGATCGTATGACGATTGCAAGGACTGTGTGGATGTACACGGTTGACAATGGGAGCCCACGTGCTCTCTAAACGCTGCGTTCCGCATAATTAATTAATTTGTGTGAGTGGAGTTTACTGCTATACCTATGAATTCGATCGTATGGGTCCATGCTGAAGAATCATAAAATAGGATTGGTCAGGGAATACATTTTTAGACAGAATAAGATTTTGTTCTTCCTGATTAGGCTGTCGTGAATTAAATTTATGGACGTTTGATTCTACGAAGTGGTTTAATGTCAATCTTCTAGCAAAGATTGGGAGTTGCAAGTTTAACTACTTAGTTTGTCTGTGGTATTGTCGTGTTGAAGAGTTTCAGGCGTGTCGGTATACTAACGGGATTCGTTCTGTAGGTAAATAATGCTATTTCAAATTTGGCTGGATTTGCTGTCAGTTCCAGCGAGTAAAGTATGCTTGACCCTATGGAATTAGATTCTCCAGCTTGAGGGGTACGGAAATGTATGAGAATCAGCATATAGAGCTGTCTTGTTATTTAGAAACCGCGATATATCTGGAATAAGGCTACAGAAATGAGTTGTTTATGTATGGCTCTGCTACTAATCAATATTAAAAATAATGAATGTAGTTACTTACTACTTTAGTTTAATTATATTGTTGATGTAGACTGTATACCAACAACACAATCAAACTACAATATTGATAGTAACTGTTAATCTGGAGTACATAAGCTGAATGTTATGGGTTTAAGTACCGATTAACAACTGCCAATAACGACCATTCACACAAACCGACTGAGCCGATAACACGGTCGACAATGAGAGTCCACGTGCTCTCGAAACGCTGCGTTCCGCATAATTAATAAATTTATGTGAGTGCTAAGGCTTTTACCTTCACTGAGTTCGAGTAGGCTTCATCGACACAACAGTATATAGGTTAAATAACACCGACTTTTCAACCTGTATGTGTCAAATTATTTACTTTAATTTTTCAGTATTTATTCATATACATAACTTTTGTATGTGGGGTTCTTTTATGCTCTTAATAATAAGAGCACCGCCAACAAGAATCCGATAACAAAGTCATATCTGCAGCTCTATTTAAAAGAATATTAAATATTTAAATTAATAGGATCAGCAGGGTTAAACAAATTATGAAATATCCAATTAGACAGCGAAATGTAAGGGTAAAAATTCTGTAAATGTTCTTTCAACAAGCTTAACAACGTTAATATCATGTTATTGATGTAGTAAATAAGCATTCGTTAGAATACGAAATGAGTGGATATTTATTCTTTACATAGTCATTGTTAATTTTGTTGTTGCTCTAAGTATTTTTAAATCAGTTTTTTAAGCTTTTCTAAAGAGATTCAAGCCTCCTTTACTTCTTTCTTTGTATTAGCTCAATTCTTTAAAAAAACTTTCTTCTGCTCATTTTTAATTAATAAATTACTAAACGTTTTCTTGTTTCTTCTCTAGTTATTTCTTAGAATAAGATGCATATTATTTATGGGATCACATATACTATAGAGTAATTATATTAATAAAAAGAAATAATCGTAATGTTTTTTTTTCAAATCTACACTCGGAGAAAATATTCCTATCGAAAAGTTAAATCAGTTCTTAAAACTATTTTATCGCGTCTATAGATAAAAATCGTTATATCTACCATAAATGATAATCGTTTGTTTTGTAAAATATAATAAGTAACAATTAGTTTATCTGATTGCATCTTTAAATGCATGTAGTATTTATAATGTTTCATGACAGATTTTTTATTATTTCCACCGCTTAATTGTTGGTGAAACGTTTCATGTTATACAATAATCTCTTTATTACAAAATCTATGTGCAATAAATAACTTTTTTTTTAGATGTATTAAATGCGTTTGATAATAATCTGACAATGTAATAAATTTGTTTCATTTGGTTTATAAATGTATAAATCGAATAATTTTGTAAGTTGAATTAGTTACGTCTATTGAATGTTAAATTTGTAATCGTTATTCTTGTAGAAATAGTATATTGAGAATTCGTTTACTTGGTACTAACACTTTGAATGTAATTGTAATATTTATACAGCTTTTAAATAAATAACAATTTAACCAATGGTTTCATTATTTTGTACGAGGATTATTTTGTTTGTATAATTGCTTTTAATACCCGTGTGGTATAGATATGTAACTCAAACAATAGCCTACCCTGTTTTTTTTTTAATAACGATGTCAACTATAAGCGTTGTGTACTCTAAATAATATCAGTAATAATAATAATATGCGGTTTATTAGGATAAAATGCCAAGTAAATATAAAGATAAACGTAAAAAGGTAAACATAAATCGATCGCATAAACCATGCTGTACTAAAAACAAAAGTAGATAAGTTTGACTTTACCAATAGGTAGGGACAGCTTTTCTCAGTATGGATGTTACGGTTCAAATCAAAGATATGCACAGTTACGTCAGGAGTGCTGCAAGGTTCAAATCTGGTGCCACTTCCCTTTAATTTATTTATTAACGATCTGCTGGACTATGTTGAAGGTGAGAAGTGTCTTTCTGCTGAAGACCTAAAGATATTTGTTAAGATAGCCACAGCGAACGATTACGCTTACATGCAGAGACAGATTGATAGGATCTAGTTAGGGTGTGACAGAAATAAGTTCGAATTCATTCAGAAATAAATTTCAATTGACAAATTTTTATACCTAGATGTAATAGTAGCTACAGATATACCCCTGATATCTAAGTAAACGTGATATTTTAATATTAATGCCAAGTTGCATTATAAACGAAATTATTAGAATAGCTTCCGTTGCAGCTTGGCTATCTAATTTTAAAATTTAAATTAACTTTCGTTTACTTATATTTAATACAAATTCCTATGGAAAAAAAATGTTTTTTACTTTATGAATGGCCCTCGTAATATGAAATCAACAGGAACTGGTCTACAATTAGTTGGTGTTTTATTACCTCCATTTTCTGAAAATCGGAGTTATCCTCGACATCTTAAGGCAAACTGTTTCTGTTTGAACTTCAGATACAAACAATCTCTAATGCTGAACTATTTAAGCCGTAATAGTTAAGGGAATTAAAATTGTGTAATGCATTTATGCGGCGAGTCAGTTCAGTAGCATGAATAGGATTCAAGAAAAAGGATGAAAATCTATAGTTAGTGCTGACAATATTTAAATAAAAAGTACCTATCGAGATTTTATTGACTAATTAAAACAAAAATATTTAATTAAGTTCTGAAACATAAAAATTGAATCCAGGAAGGTTGGGTAAATTTTCTTTGGAGCAACGAATCCAAATTCGAAGTGTTTGGTAATAAACGCCAAATCTTTGTTTGAAGGGCACCTAAAAGAAATAAATGAACTACTTTCGGAATTGGACCGTGCTGTGATGAGATATATATAGAAATAAAATAAGAGTACAAGGAGAAAGAAATAAAAAGAAAGAAAAAGAGATAAAAAGAAGAAGAATGCAGAAAGGGGAGGGGCCATGAAAATGACCTAAAAGAGTTGCCACAAATTTTCCGGTTATCTGCAAATACGAAAGAATTTCAATAGTGGTATGGGGATTTTCTTTTTTGTAAATGGAACGAGAAACTTAGTATAATATTCAGAAAAGAACTGTATCAAGAAGAAAAACAATTTATGATCCATCTAGTTTGTTGTTGGTGATTAGTAAAAACGACTCTAAGCACTCTTCGAAGTCCTGCAAAAACTTCTTACGAAAAAAAAGGAAAAAGACGAAGTTATCAAAAATATAATCTGGAAATTACCATCGCTCAGTGAAACATCGTATTCTTCAAATTGTGCGCGTACACAAATCAGAAGGTAAGTGTATGACAGTGTTGGTTTGGCTTATCGGAGGCGACCATTTGGAGAGCCCTCCAGAAATTTCCGAGAGAACAAGATTCTCTTAGATTGTAGGAGAAGTAAACTATAAATGTAATCCATATGTCTTAAATACCGTACATTTTCAAGCATAAAACCGTTACATAGATATCCCAAATGAACGTAACAATATTGAATAACCATAACACTATTTGTTTGTGTATGCGGAGCTAAAATCAACGATATGTGGACTGTATCGAACAAATGACGATTGCAAGGACTGTGTGGATGTACAATTCACAGGTATAGCAGTAAACTCCGTGTTACCGACTGGTAACACGGTTGACAATGGGAGCCCACGTGCTCTCGAAACGCTGCGTTCCGCATAATTAATTAATTTGTGTGAGTGGAGTTTACTGCTATACCTGTGAATTGTATCGAACAGGTTGCTGCAACACTAGTTTCTTTTAATGATTATATTTCGAAGGAGCAGAGAAATACACAAATAATTTAATTGCGTTGTTTTAACGCTTTTTATTATTTTTCTCAATAAATTTATCCGCGAAGACTACACGAAGCGACTTAAATTACGCGTGAAAACTCAACACTAATTTTAACTATCGCTCTGACTGATTGTCTGTCACTACACACATATCTAGATCTAGCTTCTGATATATAAAATAAATTATTTTCGTTGAGGACGAAACACTATTATACTGAATGAATGTTAATTTTTCATTTTTCAATACATATTGAATCTTACAAAGTTTGCTACAATAATGACATTAAATTAATATTAATATGACACTCTCGTTGGTGTTAGATAATGATAAAATTTCCATACATTTTACCAACATTTGCGACTTCTAAATATTAAAAGCGATTTGAATTCACATTCAGTCTCGCGTAACAGTTGGTGGCACGTTGTATCGGTAACGCAGAGGTCTCGAATTCAAATCTTACCTTCACTATTTTTTCAGGAATTTAGAACGTTGGTTAAATGCAAGGAAATCTTAATTTTATCACAATAAGGACATGTTTTTAAATTTCCTTTAACAAATGAAACATAAATTATTAATACATTTAATGGATATTTCTTAGTTACCATCGAGTTAGGCATCGGCCAACATTAAGTACAAGCAAGATTATCCATTAAGAGGTGTAAACTTTTGCTAAAATTGCACCAAACTCCAATAGTACACAGGGATAGACTTTTTTAATGACACCACCATTTAGCTGTTTGCGTGTCTCCTTCGTATTAAAATTAGAATTTCTAACAGGCACGCATTTTTTTTTCATTAAGAATATATTGTTTTCTTTTTTATTAAATCTCAAAACAGACTTTTCTAGGTAACCTTAAATTTATGAGCGATAGTGTATATACAATAAAAGATACAGGTTGAGTTTTTCCTAATTTCATTTACAGCATCGCTGAATTGTACGATTTCTTAAACCAATCGAATTTACTTATCTCAGAAAAAAGGACCTAAAACATGGATCGGTTCAAGAATCTTAATCCGATTTACTTTAAATTACTGAAATGCCACCATCTTACCTAACGCGGATCTATAATTTGAACGCAATCCAAAATTACATATCCCCATTCGTATTTCTTCACGTTAACGCAGCATAACCGAAAAGGCCTATCCTTTCCATATTCGCGTAATGGTAGGTAATAATTAAGATTCTGTCACGATCGTCGGTATATTGAACCTCTCGAGCGCGAAAATCTTAATCCGTTTACCGTTTTAACTACTCTCGCGAATGCTTTATCCCTTCCATATAAGAAATAATTAGATTGATTTGAAAGTCAAGAGAATCGAGTACCGAGAAAAAAATGGCGTACGTGCTGCTGTCGTGATGAATTCTCTTCACCGTCGTGTCCGATTTAAAATTCAAATCGGACGTCATGAAGACGCGTGCCTTTGTTTATTTGCGCTGAATGTATCTTAGCTCTCATAAGGCGATTAGCAGGTTGCCAGATTGATATGACAGTTCGGTGAAGTGAATTTAATATGCTTAACTGTTGTTTGTATACATAGAGTGATTTAAAAGTATATTGAAGTCTAAAAGTAATTCTTTTTCTTTCGCTCAATTTTTTTGCTGTATTAAATCACAACTTCTGGATTAATTTTAATCCACTCAAAACGAAGGAACTTTGGAATGGAATGTGAACTAAATAACAAGACAAATGGCTGATCAAAAACAAGATATAATCACTAACATAGGAGCAAATTGTTGAATTGATTTGGGCACATAGTGAGGATGAGCACCAAAAACATATTTAAAAGAGTAATAGATTCGAAGAGAATAAGCAAAATAAGTCAGGAAAGGTTGGGAGGATAGAATAGGGGAGATCAGAAGAAAAAGAAGCAAAACCCTAGAGAAAATGAACAAGCTATCCAAGGACTGGGTAGACTGGAAGAAGTGTGCTACATCATGAAAGATACATACAACACCCGGTTAGGATATAAAGGATACAAAAAGAAGATATATTCTTACGAATATTATTACACCATATCTTAAGATCATAATAATCCTGCCACAATTTTGCTAATTTTTGATAAGTGGTCTCAAACAAACGAGCAATAATGTACACTAGGGTGACAGAATAAAATAGACACCTACTAATCAAAAAAAAGATTCTATTCTCGTTGTATATACAAAATATTTTATAATTTTTAAATTAGACTAATATTTTGTCGATCCACCTTTACTTGCGTGAAGTGCTGCGAGTCGTCGTGGCATAGAATCTATTAAATGATTAATGGTGTCTTCTGGAATATTTAACCACTCTTCTGTAACAGCTGCCACGAGTTCTTCCTTATTGCTGGGTTTTCGGGGTCGTTTCGCCACATTTGTCTGGATTATGTGCCAAACATTCTGTATCGGATTCATGTCTAGTGATTGGCCTGGCCATGGTAAAATCCGAATCCCTTGTTCCTCTTTCCATGTGGTTGTCGTTCTTGCTTTGTGGCAAGGTGCTCCATCCTCCGTAAAAGTGGCGTCTTCTTTAGATAAAATTGCGTTATCGAATATCGGTAGTAGTCCTTCTGTTAATATTTGGATATATTTTGCCGCATTTATATTTCCGTCGCAGATTACTAATTGCGATCTTCCACCATACCATATCGCGCCCCACACCATGATGTTCACACCGCCGTATTTCACCGTCTGATGCAAAAATTTGTCGTCCAGTTGCTGTGACCAACGTCTCCATACCCACGTACGACCACCATCACTGAATTAGCAGTATCTGCTTTCGTCTGAGAAAATGATAGACCGCCAAAACACTTCGGGTTTCGTTCGCATTTCTATTGCCCAAACCATTCGGCGCCGTTTTTGAAACACCGTAATGAGAGGTTGTCTCTTTGCCACCTTTTATACATCCCCACACTGTGGAGGTATCGCAGAACGGTGCGCTGACTTTTCTGTGAAGTTGCCGCAAGCTCAGCTGTACTTTTTCGCGGTTCTCTTAACACTTCGCGCACAAGCACCCTTTTACTTCTTTCAGAAGATCCGGCACGACCTGGTCTCGGCTCCACTGTTGTTTTTTCCTTGCGTTTAAATTGTGTAATCACACTGTTAACTGCAGACAACGGAATATTTAAAAATTTCCTTATTTCACGTTGCGAAGCGCCGCGTTCACTCTGGCCAACGATGCGACCCCGGGTGAAGTCGCTAATATCACTCGAACCTTGTAAGCGAGGCATAGTTGTAACGATACTAAACTATGACGAATTCCTTCCGATACATCTTACCCTTACCCTAATGTCAAGAGAAAGTTCTTAATTCGTTCTTAGAATTTAGCTGTTTACATTTTTAGCTTTGAAATAATTACATTTTAAAGTTGACATTTGCAAATTTGCGTGGTGTAATTCTTTTCATTGTAATATTTTTGCTTAGGCTTTCTAATGGGCTCCTATTTGAGCGCGTGAATACTTCTAGTTTTCGAAATAACGTCGAAAAAATTTGGAATGTTTGATTGGAAAATTATCAATGCTTTTTTGTGGCGTGAATTTTGAAAACTTATCTTTGGCCCGCTTACTCTTTATTTATGAGATATTTTACTTCAAAATAATATATATCAAAACTCTACTCTCTCGATAAACTTTATTTTCGTTCATTATATTCGATACTTCAAACCTTGAATCGGCTTAACTCGTTGATGTATAGAGAAACGCGATATTTCCAAGTTTTGATGTGCGATTTCCCGAATCTCTGATATCCATCCGATCCTCTTAAACTGAACAAAACAATTACAATTCTATCTATCCATGAGCTAACCGCTAAAGTTCTACGTTTAATAAGCATAGTATCTCGTTTCTCGACAACTAATACACTTGTAGTCGCTTTTCTTTTGGCAGGAGTGCGCAAACGAGATACCCGTACGCTAGCTAGCAACTCTCCGTTCGGTTCCTTCTTCTTTTTAGTCGTATTCTCAAAAAGCTGGTCTTCCCGTGTAGTTGGCTCATTGTCTAAAGCGCCGGCGTTTCGTTTGTCTTTCCGCTCAAGTGCTTTCGTGATGAAAATAACATCAAGTTCGAAGGAAAGGATAGAATAGTATAACTGCATGTGGTAGATTTTATTAATAAACTATTTTTGACTGATTTTTATAAGAAAGTTTGGCACTAAATTGTGATTTGATTTTCAAAAAGTTAGAGCTGATTCATACATTAAATTTTTCTGTAATTTGGCCTAGATATTGAGGACTTCTTTATTTAGTATCTTTTAAAAAACATACTCAAGAACAGCAATAATATATTTATGTAACCCTTTTGATATAAAGTTATATAATAACAATACTAATATTTATTATCCAACGGTCTACAAGGTGCAAACAAATCAAATCAAATAAATAAGTAAATGTTATCTTTAAAGTATACAGTATTGTATATATCGGCATTGAATGTACATATGCATATACAAGTATAGTATGTGCATTTGTGTATAGGTTTGTAAGCATTCTCGTGAAAAGTCTCAGGCTCTTTTCTTGCCGAGTGGGTTCTTTATTTATTTATTTTTTTAATTAAATGCATACGAAATTAAATAATTGGTGTAACCAAATGAAAGGTTCTAGACATACATATATATATATATATATATTGACAACATATGTATATACATTGCTTTTTAACACAACTCTCTAAACATTTACCTATAACGATCCCCGTCTAGATATTTTTTTAATATACAAACGAAATGTGAATTAGAATAAGAAAACAGTGAATTTTAATAAGAAATGCAATTTTAGGTCTTTAATTTTGGAATAATACTCACACACACACGCACTGTATTGTATTTTAGATTTCCTGGGCTTCGACTCCACAAGTGTATCCGTATCTTCAAGTTATTGCAAGTACAGCAGTTGGGATACTTTACTGTTTCAAATAGCTTCGAAGATTTGTGAGAACTCTACTTACTATCAGAAGTAACAAGTTTCTCTCTGCAGAAGCAACTTCGACACGTGTCACTTGAACCCTGTTGTTACTGAATTTGTTTACCTGGTCGGTAGGCTACACAGCACATACTCTTAATCGAATGAAATTATTTGCAAGATAGGGCTGCTAGGCGTGCTATTTATTCAAAAAAATTTACATGAAGAATTATGTGTAACAGAGTTAGTTTCTCGTTAGATATCGCATCTATTGACCGAAGAACAAAAAGCAGCTAGGGAGAATTGGTGTCAAAAAACTCTAGACCGCTTCAACGCCGAAAATTCTAAAACCATGTACAGCATTGTCAATGACGATGACTCTTTGATTTACCCATTGGAGCCAGAAATAAATACCAATCATTTATAAATACCACTTCCCGAGGTGTCTTCAAAAAGTTGGTTGCGACAATTATCTCGAAAGAGGCAACAGTTCCTCTACAGTAAAGAACTGTTACTGCCAATTAGTATACAACCATTTGTTTGGTGCAAGTAATCGCTAAGCTTCTTTTTCTCGAAAACCAACCCCGAACCAGAAATCATCCACTACCAGGACAACGCAAGTTCGCACACAGCTCGCAAGGCAATTAAATTTTTAACGCAACAAAATGTCAGGCTGTTAGACCATCCTTCGTACAGTAAGTTCCAACATTTTTTTTACCTTTCCGAAAATCAAGAACGGACTGCATAGTCAAAGGTTCCAGTCGCCAGAAGAAACAGTCGATACCTTCAAAAGATGCAATTTTAACTGAACCAATGAACAATTGGAATGAACCATCTGTTCGAGCGCATGCAAAAGTGCATTAATATAATTAGGGAATACTTCGAAAGATAATAATGTCTTTAAAAGCTATCTACCGTTTTATTCCAGCTCTCTATGCAGAACTTAAAAGACGACCCTTGTATTAGGGAACGTGTTGGTCGCAATAGACGGATTAATAATTATAGGTAGTGGGGAAACAAACACGTATTTAGAGTCCCGAACATACACAGAGAAAAAAAGGCCTCCATTCAACAAAACTCATTTGGATCTAAAAAGAGCTAGGTAATAAATATTCATACAACTAAGCGAAATATTTGCTTTCTAATACATTATACGTAAGTTGATGTGATGGGTCTAATCAATCAAAGAATTTGGGTGTGGATTAGAATTAACCAAAGAACGTTTAAGTAATTAATTATGTTTTAGGGCAAGGATTAAGTTGATATTAGATTTTATAGGGTAATTAGATTTGAAATGATCCAAGAACTGAAGCCGATCGACTTTTCACAGCGCAGAAACTTATCTAACTGGACATTTAACTATAATATATTCCCAAACGAGAGAGATAAATTTCTGAACAGACCGCAGTAACAATTATCTCTCATTGCTAAGACTACAGGGGTGCATTCTCCTCCAAAGAAACAAGAGAAGGCAAATCATTTGAGTAACGTTGAAAAGCAGGCAACTATGTAATGACATAATAAACAAATAAATTAAATATGTGTTCAAATTTATTTACATTCATGTACTGCAACTACGACATTTATCATTGTATTCTATCTTAATTGTAGAATTATTTCTGAAGAATCCATATACAATTTTATTTTTTTACAAACTTAATATTTCAGACAGATATTCAAATTTAAGTTTACCGCGTAAAATTGATTTCACAAATTTATAGGTTGTAATTTGGACTCGGGGTCTGTTGAAAATTTTCTCTCTCCTGGAATAAACTATACAATATCAGAAATTCTGAATTGGTAATATAGAATTCTTAATTTATGATATATTTTAAGAAGCTTTCTAGTTAATTACACCAAAAATATTGACGAATGCAGGTTCTTGAATGGACACATCTGCATTGGTCAACTCCTCCCAAATTTCACATGGGAAAACACAAACAACTGACAAAATACTTTCAGAAAAACTATTTAAACCTGATGAGGAACCCGATCACGTGGTAGTCATTTCCAGTTTGTTAGCTCAGTTCTTTACCTCACTGGAAGTGAAACACCGATAAAGTGCATACGTCCATATGAGCGGAAGTGTACAATATGTATTTTAAAAAGGAACATCCCAGATAGTTTCTATGCATACAAAATAACCAGTTCATAAATACACCTATACGCATATGTATGCATAGGTAGATTACTTACGTAAATGAGAGGCGAGTTTCCGCTACTACAGGGCCAGTTCGTTGCAACTAACGCGTGTGTACCATGTTCAATGCGCACCATTCAAATATTCTTATCGGTTGGCAGGTCCTGGCAAACAAGTAGTTTTGTAACTTACTTTATACACGTCTTATCTATGTAAATTACAATTAGTGAATGAGTCAAGTTTTCAGTATGTATACGCATACGCGTAATAAGCACGTAAGTAACTAATAAAAGGCTTGTTTTAGTTACTTAGTTGACGAAGATCGCAAATATTTGGATTTCTTTAGAGTGTTATTCTACTTGAATTACAAGAAGATAAAGAATATATCATATAATAATAATATGTGCAGTTTGTTTGGGTAACGTTGTGCATAACGGGCTTTGAAAACTACCAAAGTGACACGTGTGAAGTAATAAAACGAGTAGAAACACATTTCGTCATCGTTCATGAAATAATACACAAACACAAAATGGAATTTCGATGGAAATCATTTTCTTTCAGTGGTATTGACAGAGTGTTACAATTTCTTATTGAAAGTTTATTAACAAAAGCAAAATATGTACATAGTTCAATATACAGCAATTATCAGTCATATTGGCAATCTCGTTTGCTTATGGAGAATTCAAACGTCCAAATCGGATCTCATTTAGATGAGCCCGTTAACTTTAGTTATCTTAACATTATTGATGACACAGATGGAAAGGTTTTACGTTTTGGATAGTTTTACCGTCCTGATACATGAACCAAACTCTTTTTGTATCAACAGTTCTTTGAACAACTACGTATCTACGATCGAAGTTCTGAAATACAGTCAAATATGAAGCGTTTCTGTTATTACTAATTTAATTTAATTTAACGAATGAGCAATTCTCCGGAGTTTCTTTGGAGTATTGCAGTATGATGGATGATTTGGTTGTGCAACAAATTATTTTCTTACTTGTGTTTTGTTCTTGGGTTATCATTAACAACAGGAAAGCTTTTTGGTCTATGGAAGCTGGTCCAATTGGCAAGAATAGTTTCTGCTTGGATTCTATTTCTTCTTGTTTCTGTATTTACCATTTACTTGCCAATAAAATATTATTATTATTATATTGAAAAGTGACAAATTAATCATGAATATTGTGACTTTCAACTTATGTAATTGCAATTTAATTTCTTTTAATTCAAAGCGGAACAGAAATAGGAGGCATTAGTTTTTGACTCACCCGCGTATTTCGGTTTCCTTTTTTATTAATAGAAACCTTACCGCGCAAAATCTCTAGATCTCTTGTGAGACTACATTTTTCTATAAAATGAGGTGCTAAATGTTGGTGAACGTTGGTTTCAAATGGACGAGGCTGCACCACATTCTACTAATACCACCAAGAATTTTTTGAATAATACGTTTCAAAGACGCTGGATCTATTGCTTCGGTTCCATACTATGGTTCCCAAGATTTGTCTCTATAAGATTGCTTTCTCTGAACTTGTCTGAAACGTAGTTTATAATAACGTGCAAATATGTAACTCGGATGAACTGAAAGACTGTGCAGCATGTGATAGACTAAATCCAGAATTTATTAGGAATACGGAGACTTGCTATGTATGTATCCGGAAGAATAACTAAAAATAAATATTTGTCATTGAAAATGGTTTTATTGTTTTTCAAAATATTCTCCACGATAATTGATACATTTTTGCATACGTTTGATCCAATTTTTATAGCACTTTTTCCATTCTGATTAAGGTATCTCCAAAACATACATTTTGAATGCATCAACCGCTTCTTGTAGCGTCGGAAATCGTTGACCACGTAGTTTGTTCTTCACGGATGAAAATAAAAAGAAACCATGAGGTGCCAAATCAAGACTATATACAGGATGACCCATCAATTCGATATTTTGATCGGTTAAATATTGAGTGGTTTGGGTCGATGTGTGAGAGCTCGCGTTGTCCTGGTGAAGAATGAACCTACGTCGCTGGGTGGTTTTTCTTACTTCTACAAAGACTTCTGGCCAACAAATGGTTGTGCACCATTCAGAATTGACCGTTCTACGATTCTCTAATGGCACTGCAGCCACAGGCGACCATTTACATCGAGGTGGTTCTGGCGTGAACAACTTTTATTGGGTTTGGCTCATTTTGGAAGACCCATACAATCGATTGCTGTTTACTTTCGAGCTCATACGCATAGATTCAAGATTCGTCACTTATGTAAATAAATAGCAATTCTCTGCTTGCTTTCCCAAAAGCCTCGCTTATTGCCTTGAAAGGTGAGGGCGACCCTAAAAACTTGCTGACAAGTTAGACTTCAAGTTAGTTATGTTGGTGTGTTCACTAATCATTAGAACAAAATAATTTGTTTATTCAAAGTTAAAATTGTACACTTTCTTTATTAAAAACGTAATTTCTTGATAGCATTACTTTGTCTTTTGTTGCTAGTGAAAATATTATTTTCCTACCAGATTTTACTATAGTTTCGTAATAGATTTTAAAAGTTCCATATATACTAGAAAGTATAGGCTTTAATTGAGGGTGGCGGATTTGAAGAAGTTATTTTATTTGTGCTTATCAAATTGTGAACGTGTAACTGGTTATCTACTATGTCTGTAATGCATTAACGATTTTCGGTGTTATGTAATATAAAAAGAACTCTATATATATATTTAAATATTATTTATTTATGTAAGATCATAATTAAGAAAAAATGATCGATAGTATTCAATTCTATCGCGATATCAAAGACCTTCTCAAAGGTATATATTAGCCGCAAACAAAATAGTTATTTGTATGATGCTAACACTGGATTATACCGTCTAGAAAGTACTTAGTATTAAGCAATGCTCGTAGTGGTGCATATTTCCCGCTGGTCTCATTAAACAAGAAGATAATGCGACAATGTACAAACAAGTTATTACAAAATGCATACTTGCTTATATATGTATATATATATATGTATATCTTCCACAACTTTTGGTAAGAACCTTACCTCAATAAACATATTGCTCACGTTAGGGAATATGTTAGATTCCCGAACAGCGTTAAGTAGCGAGAATTTCGACGAAATATTAAACAATAACATAAGCATAATGCGTAACGTAAATATAGAGTAGATAATTCCCTGTTTGCGGATATGAATTACTCGCCAAAATAATGCGAAGCGAGTCATTTCGTAGATAAAATTCGCATTGATTACTGGGAAACAAGGCGCCATAGATATCAAACAAATTTACGTTTTTAATCTGCGTGTGAAGGTAAATAAACATGTGGAAAAATTACACGAGTCGTTATGCGACTAGTTTTCGGAAATTCCATCAGTGTGATTAATTTCGTGCGAGGGAAATGTCATGTATGAATGAATATATTAAGTGCTTAAACTGTAGATGGAATGTTTTTCTCAACAGACGCTATATATTTTTGTAATACTTTGGAAAATAAACAAAATATAACATTCATAAAGGCGTCATTATGTACTTTAAACAAATGATAACATGCTGAAACCTTGCTATTAAAATACTTTCGATATTTCATACGTAGCATGATCTTAGTTAATTTTAAAAGAACTTTTGAAATTTAATGACAATGACGTTCGAACTGCGTGACTACAGTTAACGAACTAATAAGTTTATTGATGAAGAACAATAGATTAACGATCAATTTCTTTCTTGGATGTTACTGTTTTGATCCTTATGCAATAAATATTGCTTTAAATATTTAATAGCTAATTTGCGTCTATTTCCTAACGTTCTTGTTTATGTAACACTGTAAAAATCATTGCAAATTTACGCTGGACTTAGTTGATCATCACTGTAATATAAAAGGATAGATCACGCTTGTTCACATTATGTTGCAATTACATCTGAAATCTAGCACCACCTAATCATCATAAACAGAGCTACACCACTCTAGCTCTTTTTCATGGTAATACGTAGTGAAAATGATGCAGTGGTGCAGCTGAAAATGTTAGGTAAAATAATTATTTGGGGAAAAATAAATTAAATATATTATACCTACTATTCTTGAAATACATTACAAAAATAAAACAGAACTAATTCGAAGAAGTGTTACGAATTCTAATCATATAACATTACAGCGGTTGCATATTCAACATCACAATGAAAATGATCCACCTACAATAATAATGAATTAATTTCTTCTGAAAGTTAAAAGAGAAACAATTAATATTTAGTTGCATTTACTTTAGATTTTATAATTAATTATAGTCTATTTGGAACAGATTCAACATACTTATGCGTATAATCTTGCGAAATACTGCTCCATTCTTCTTACAACGCATTTTTCGGATAATTCCTATTGGATATTTGATGAATACGCAATTTTGCTTCAAGAATAAGCCGAAAATTTTCGATAATGTTTGTCAGGTGACTGAGCTGGAGTTTTCGCTGCACTGCGGCAGTTATATATAACAACCATTCCTGGACCACACAGAATATTTCCGGTCGTTACCCTGGTAAAATCTAAAATCATCTCGTGTTTCAAGTTTCCTGACACTAGACACTAAATTCTAATAAAATGAAGGTTTCCAACAACAGCAGCAGAAACACAGTCCTAGACCATTACATACCCTCCTCCATGTTTAACTGTTGGTTTTCAATGTTGCAGTTTTAATCCTCTATTCTTTTTCTTCCACACATTACCCTTCCCATCTGAGCCGAAAAGAATAAATTTACTCTCATTGGAGAATAAAATTGTTTTCTAGAAGTCGAAATCTTTAGTTTGATCCCGTAATGCAAACTGTAAGCGTCTTATTCTATCCTTCTGGCTTATGAACGGTTTTTGCTGAATATTCGTCCGTGCAAGTTGGCACACCTCAAAGTTCTTCGAACTGTTTCGTCATTTACGGTGTTTCCCAGATAACGTTTCACCTCTAGGGTTAGCAGGAGCACTTAACAGTGGATCATTATGTAACCGCTGTAATGTTATCTGGTTAGAATTCGTAACCTGTTTTGTTTTTAATTTGTAATATATTTCAAGAATAGGAGATACAATATATTGAATTTACTTTTCCCAAATAATTACTTTTCCTGAGTCACTATATCAATAATTGAAACTGTTACTACCAGAAAGAATTAAACAATATACTTTGTTCGATTTTGCACAATCAAATGTAACAGTTTCAAACGATATATTGCAGACAATCTAAAACATGTTTTCACGTAGTCGTATATTTACAAAAAAAGCTACAAATAATCGTCATGTTCCATAAACATACGGTTATGAATCATAGACGAAATAACATGGCGAATTTTCGACAAATTTCATAACAATAAAACAGTTTATCATACGACTACGTATGAAAATTGAGATGTTTGCCTATATGTAGCTAACATTGTTACAATGTGATCGAATTTGTGAGTGGTTTATAAAAGAATGCTCAAGTAAACTTTTAAGAACGTTTCGGAGGTCAGTCATGATAAGTGACTTCTATTATGTGCCTAAGTTTTGTCATTGTACCCGTGTGCAATATCCGTAATGTGTGATATACGAGTATTATAAAAACGTGTACATACGTCTTAACCTCGATTTTAGATAAGCTCTACAAACAAGCTTGTCATGAGTAAAAAAAATGCACTAACATAATATTTGCACAAGCCCTAGGATAAACGATGAGATCAGAAGCCAATGCCAGATAAAACGCCAACTATACGAAGAAATGTTATACGGGGGAATTACCAGAAATGACTACAAAGAGTACTGCTCTTATTTGCACACAGCTATTCAAGAAGCAAAAAGAAGACATGGATCTAAATTCTAACTACAAAGTAAAAGCAACCTGTGATCTTGTAAACAGAATCACTGGTAAACAAGATAGGCCCAGTATAAACCTCGGAAATGT